>CM060173.1:45609609-46274109 GCA_030549775.1 Tamarix chinensis | reverse complement strand
CTTACCCCTCCTATATTGGATGCAATGGTGGAACCCTATATTTTCTATTTAGATTTCACAAAATTTATTATAAAATAATAATAATTTTGGTTATCAAAATGGGGGTGTTACAAAACCACTTTGTAGAACTTGAGGTTTTCATGAGGATAATCAAAATATAAGGCATTTGAAACATACTTTTGTCTTTAAGCTATTAAATCAATGGTACCATTTCCTAAATCCTTCAAAATATATTTAAAATTATGTTGATATAAAAGAAAATATCTTTGACTTTGAAAATTACTTAAAATTTGTGTAAAAATATGAATTTTAGGTGTACCAATCCAAACTGATTGACTGGTATAACTAATGACTTACATTTTTATTTCTAGGATAATTAGTTAACTGGTTGCTGAAATCGATTAAGTAATTATGCTACAATTTTAGATCTTTTTTTTCTTTGATTATCTTTCTAATGCTTATGAATTTTTTTATTAGAGTCTCTTTGTACTAATAAGTATATTTTTGTGCTTTAATATTATTTATTCTTTATTTAGATCATTCTACAATTTTATTTACATAAAAATCTCCCACAAAAACTTTCAAGGTACTTTCTTACCTACTCTTCTTTCCTCCTAGTTTTCTTTTTCTTCCAGCACCCATGCTTACATGGAATTATCTAGGGATATTTATGAGGCTTGGAGTAATATTTGGTTAATATGATTTTTAACCATTTTTAGTTCATTCACCTTTTCTAGTTTTATTATTTAATCACTTAGAGTTGATTAAGTGTCTTATCTTCCTTATAAAATGTCCAATATCAAATCTAAAACCTTGGCAGTTGTTGTCTTGATGTGTTTTGACAATCAACTATAGGCATCATGTTAGAGGTTGATGATTTTTTATTTAACTTTAAGCTAAGTAGTTGAGCTATATTAGGAAACTACTTAGTTGAGTTATGTAACCAAGTTATCCCTAGAGGTTAGGATGGTCATTTATGTAACATAATGAGCCTAAAATAACCACATATATGTGTGTGAGCTCCCCCTTGAATCGTATCATCTCACCATTGGCTGAAAAATTTTGAGCTCTATCTTAAGACTTGCATTCAAATCTCAAGTGAAGAGGTTTGTATTACACCCAAAAAAATCTCACATTCTTTATCCTTAGTGTTAATACCTGAGGTGGTGATTATAAGCATTTGATCTCAAGGTTTTATTGTTGATAATATAACTCTCCAACCTTTTCATTCTCCTTTCTCCATTTTTGTTTTAGGTGTGAGTGATACCCTATCCACCTCTCTTACTAGCTAGTTTGAACCAATTGTTTAGCATATGTATCAAATTGATATTAATGCCCGAGGTTGATACTTTGTGAGTCTTAATTTTGTTTTCTCAGCATCAAGTTCAAGATTAATGCTTCCAAATTTTATATTTTATTTCTCCTCAAACTCACCTCTGTCTAAACCCAAACATAAAATAAAAATAAGATCAAAATTTCTAACCCACCCAACACCTCTCAATCATATCCATACTTGAACCTCCTATCTGTTTTTCTTCATCAACTTCACACACCATAGGAGAGAAGCAACCTAGAGGCTTGACCAATGATGAAGCCCATAACATAAGGAGGGATTGAGCCCCAAATCCCAACCCACAAAACCCTAAAAGAACACCATCCGCTTAAAATTAAGAAGACCAACCAAGCATAGAGGAAGATGAGGACATGTCTATCTTGTCCTCAAGTGGCTCGTCTAGGGTTCCAAAGAGGATAAGGAACCATAAGAAGGATATATTTCAAGATATCATGGTGGAAGTCCTTGAGTTTGATAGATCTTATAACTCAAAGGATTTTCTAGAATGGGAACCAAGGTTCTAAAGAATGTTCAGGGCAAAAGCCTATGATGATGGAAAGGCTTTCAAAATGGCGGACCTTAAGTTAAAAGGTTGTGCTTCTTTGTGGTGGGAGAACTTGTAATATCCCCAAAATTTACTACTTAAAAATTTTCATTTAATGAAAAGTTTTAATGAAGGTGAAATAACCAAAGATGTAAATTCTAGGGATCTTACTGCCACACTTAATACCAGACCGGTTCACTCCTACCGTTCCATTACCAAGTGCTAAGGCTGAAGAGGATTATCATCAAACACAAGTCAATACTTAAAAATAGAATTCATAAAAGAACTGAATCATTCACCATACAGAAATCAGAGTGCGATTAAAAGAGTTTCAACCTAGGAAGTAAGAACTTAAAGTTCCTATTGACAGAAAACACCGTACAACATAACAAAACTAAATCAAAATAGTACAAGGAAAATGAAACGGAAGGTAGAATTCGACTAGGTCACTCTCGATCCCCAGGCCAGTTCCAAGCTCAACTCTCAGCCCTGCCCAATGCCTCATAAGTGTCGTAGGCATCGAAGCTATCATTACCTACTTGCACAGACTTAGGTGGGTCCTTTACTTGTGGGAATGAGTAGGACCCATGAAACGGGTGGTCATTACACTACATATTGTGCAAGGTAACCCTGCAGATAAGGCCAAACATATAAGGCATATAACACAAGTTGGATCTTATAGATAATATACAATAATATAGATAATGAGGCTAGATTACAGTCTAGATAAACTTGTTCTTTAGTTTGATGGTCAACATGCTCATTTCATACATACTCTTTATCAATCTATGCGAGTGCGGGAACCTAACTATTATAGCCAGTGGACTGGAATACATACAGGGTAGAAAGCTCCTGACCACTATTATTGCCGGTGGACTGGTCTCTAGGGTAGAATACTCCTGGTTACTATTATTGGCCGGTGGATTAGTCTAGCCCTGACTCACATGGTGTTTTACTATAATTACTTCGTGTCTTTCCTATGTCTTATCATTATTATGTTTGGTTTTTTGAGCACAGAAACCCCTACTACTATAACCAATGGACAAAAAACCATGCAAGGAAAAATGCTCCTGGCTACTATTATTCGCCGGTGGACCGGTCTCCAGGGCACCCCGGCTCCTGGCCACTATTATTCACCAGTGGACCAGTTTGATCATGGCTCAACAATCTTCCTCTTTAAATGATTAGTGTCTTATTCATGTCTTATTCAATAATATTTTTACCATTAACATGCATGTCACCAACCATCTACTTCTATCCTCCCAAGAGGCACCCGTCCCATATCTTGAGACTTATGTGCCTCCTATCATAACCTGTTATCCATTCCCCTTCCAATTACTCATAACCAAAACCCAACTCCTAATGGTGTGGGTTAAGGCCATCACCTTATGACATCTAACTCCACTTACTACCACCCTCTAGGGTTTCCCTTGAAACCTTAATTGGACCTATGTGGCCCAACTTCCTCTGAGTTACCCTACCATTATTTATTTTACTACCTAATACCTCCTCTCATTTAGATTCAACCCAAACCATATCATTCTCTTCACCAACTACTTAGGTGACTGTGAAACCCTACTTGGCCACCCCAAACCTTATCACCTTTCATCTCCCACAAGTCACCTCTCAATTCTTTACCTAACACCTCTTCTTTCCCAAGGCACCCTTACTCATCCCTCATATTATAAGTTTTCCACTCTTATCCATACTCCACTCTTCCTCAATTATTTTTACCTTCACATTTCCCTTCTTATTAGGGTTTCCTCCCAAAACCCTAATCAGACCCTTTATACACCCTCATGCCAACCCACGTACTATTTTTCACCCTGAGTCTCCATTCACTCCACAACTCTCCTCTTTCCTTATGCCCTAGGATAACTTTTCTCATGTAAAGATCAACCATATGTAGGCTCCATCCATCCCATACAAACCCTTGATGTTACCATGCAAAACCTTATAATTTCCATCCAAGATTTCCATTACTCATTCATTTTGGTCATATCCTCCTTTTTTATTTTCCCCCTCATGGGTCTTGAGATACTTAGGTCTATCTCATGCCCCTTAGTCAACTGGCTTTCCATTTTTTTCTTTTTTATCCTTTCACCCCATATCATATTATTAATCATCGTAGTATGCATGTCCTAGAGGGTCACATCATATAACATCATAATCACAACATATACATATTATACACATGCCATAAGAAAACACATGAACATACCTCAGATCCAAGTTGTGCTACATGTAAAACAAGTTTAATGATAACCATAAGATACACAACATAATACGGTACATAAAATCCAAGGCATACAAGACACATAATACATAAAGGGCCTTAGCCATATCCTTACCTAAAACAATGTCGGGCTTGGAGTACACTCCTATGATACCTTAGGGTTTTGATTTGATTCACCTATAAGAGAAAAATACTATAGGTTAATCTCCCTCTTACCAAAATTACCATTATTCCTATCCTACCCTTATCATAATCTACTATTAGGGATAATAATGATAATAGTAGTTTTATACGTAAAAGTAGGGTTATTATTCTTAAAATAGTTAATCATGCTACTACTAGCTAAAATAAGTCTTAGTAGCTACTACAATTTATGTTAAAGTAATCATACTGATATTTATATCATTAAAGGTATCAGTTTCAATATTACTAATAATAGTAGTAGTTTGTGTTGTAGTATTAATACTTATATCAACCTAAACCCTAGTAATAATAATAATAGTGATATCAGAAATATAAAAGTAGTGACCATAATGATACTAATAATAATAATGTTAGTAGTGATAGTAAGGTTAGTGATATATGAGATGTTAACAATAATGACAAGGTAATAACAACAACAACAACAACAACAACAACAACAAACAACAACAACAACAATAATAATATTCTAATCTTAAGAATAATGATAATAAAGGTCCTAATAATCATAATAGTAGTAGCCTTGGTGATAATATGATCAAGTATAATAATAATAATAATAATAATAATAATAATAATAATAATAATGTTAAGAATAATACTAATAATAATAAAAATTAAAATGGTAATAGCAATATAAGGGTTTAAATATTTACCATAATAATAAGGATAATAATAAGCCAAAGTTGGAATTAATAATAATAGTAAGAATAATAATGATGATGATAATAATAATAATAATAATAATAATAATAATGATAATCATAATAATACTAAAGTTGTAGACCATTAATAATAATAATAATATTAGTTAGGAAAATTCTGAAGTAAGGTTAAGTAGAGTAGTAGTAATAATAATAATAATGATGACGATGATGATGATAATAATAATATTAAGGATAATACCATTAATACTATTAAAAATAGCTAATAATTGTATAAAATTGGTTTAGGGGTTGAGAAGGTTAGAGTACCACCTAGGGACGGTGGTAGCACTAGCGACGGCGGTAGTGGAGGGAGAAGAGAGGTAGAGAGATGGTGTTATATGCTAGAAGAGAGAGAATAAGGGGGTGATTGAGGTGGTGGTGGGTGCCTCAAGTGGAGAAGGTTGGAATAAAGGTGGTTGTGCAGCTAAAGGTGGTGGCCCATGGCAACAGTTGCGGTGGTTGAAGGTGGTGGAGGGAGGAGGAGGGAGGAGGAGAGGGAGGTAGGGAGAGAGGGAGATGTGGGGAGGTAGAGGAAGCTCCCTTGTTTGTTTTAGAGGGTAGAGGGGGTGTTGGTTGCAGTGGAATTGGTGGTGGATGGTGGTGAGAAAGGCAGCAGGGTTGATGAGGGGCTGATTGGGAGGGGGACTTTGCACGGCTAGGGTGGCCTGTGTAGGGCAAACTAAGGGAGGAGGGATGCTTAGTTTGGTAGAGGGTGATGCAGGGAATGGTTATGTGGGTGGCTCAGGTGGTAGAGCTAGGCGACGACAATGGGGAGGTCATCTGATCAGGAGGTGGCACAAGGGGGGAAATTTTCTAAGCTACAAAAGGAACCCAATTTTGGGGCTATTTATGGGGTATATACAGGCTAATTGGAGGGAAAAACGACAGAGGGAAGAGGATACGAGGGGGTGCAGGTGCCAGGCTGTAATATCCCAAAATCCTAATTTCCGAAATTATGGTCAAATAAGGAATTATTAGGAAAATTAATTATATAAATTTATTTATTAAAATTTAGAGAGTTAATTAAGGCATATTAAGAGGAAAATAATAAAGAATTTAATTGGAAAAAAATTTGGGTGTTTCTCTAATTAGCATGAAGGTTAAGGAAAATTTATCTAAAATAATTTAAAATAAGCAAAAAGGAATTTATTTAATATTATAAATATTAATATTATAAAAACAACCCAAAAATACCCCAATTTACCCATAAGTTATTTTATTTAATTTTTCCCATCCTATTTATTACCTATTTTCCCTCTTTTTCCCTTTTTCTCCCTCCTCTTCTTTTTTTTTCTTTCTTTCCCCGGCTGGGCCAGCCCACCGGCCCAGACCCCTCCCTCCCCTCTCCCTTCGCGCGAGCCCAGGCCCTGGCCTCTCCTTCCTCCTTCCCGCCCGCGGCCCAGCGTCGCGCGACGCCAACTGCTGCGCGCCCCATACGCCGCGTTTTAGCCTCATAAATGTCGAAACGCCGCGCCTCATTAATGGCCTTATAGCCGTTGCCAAACGGGCAACGCGACGCGGCGCTTTGTCGCCATAACGTCGAAACGCCGCGGTTCGACTTGCGGACTTAATAAAACCACGCCGAACGGCCGGTTCCCTCCCTTTTTCTTTTCCCTGGACCACCGGTCCACCCTGCCATCTTTTCTTCTTTCGACCTGCCCCCCCCCCCAACCTGCAATCGATCTGCAAGTCGATTTCGCCGGCAGCCACCAACCCGATCGTCTTTCCTGCCTCTCTCCCGTCGCTTTCTTTCTTTTTTCGGCCCGACCAAGTCCTTCTTCCCTGTGTCCGCGTGCCGTCTCCTTCCTTTCTTCTTCCCTGTCCCCGACCCAGCCTGCCATGGCAGACCTGCACCGCCTGCCATCGGCGGCCACCTGCACCCCTGCCGCGTGCCACCCCTCCCCCTTCGTCGTTTTCCTTCCCCTGGCCTATAAATACCCCCTCCCGAACGGCCAACAGCAAGTCCTCCGTTGGACCTTGCTGAAACCCTGTTCCGCCGCCGCCGGAACAGACACCATTTCTACCGCCTCTAGCCACCGCCGAAACCACCTCTCCCCACCGTTATCATCCTTGCAACGCCCTCTACGAAACCAGACCACCAGCACCCTCCCCTTGCCCTGCACGTGCCGCCATAGCTGTGCAAAAATCCTAACCCGAAACCACCACCTCCAGCCTTCGCGCCCTTGCGCCGCCTCCCACCGCCATCCCGGCCGCCATCAGGGCCTCTTCCACCCTCCAAAATTCCCAGCAGACCTCCCTCTACCCTCCCCTGCCTTCGATTTCCCTTGCCTCCCTGTCCTCCTTCCTCCCCCCATCTTCCACCTCTCTCCACCACCCTCGGCCGCCGCCGTCGCCGCCGCGCGCCGCCGCCCCTTGCCACGCCACCACCCTCATTCCACTCCCCTTCACCTGCTGATTCTTCCCCCACCTCAAACTTCCTCTCTTCTCCTCCCATCTAACCACCACCTTGATCTTTTCCCTTCTCTTCCTCCTCCACCGCCGCCGCCGTTGCCGCCACGCGCCGCCGCCGGACCACCACCGACCCTAGGTGGTTCTCCACCATCCAAACCCTAACCCCCTTTTTATATAGCTGCTACTATTTTCCACTAATATTAATACTAATATACTTATTATTACTATTATTATTATTACTTTATTATTATTATTACTTTTATTATTATTATTATTATTCTTAGTATTATTATTATTACCATTATTATTTGTCCTTATTATTATTAATGTTCTTGTTTTCTTACTAATACTAACATCTCTTTTAAACCCTAAAGTATATTATACTTAACTTTGGTCTTATTTTTATAAGTATTAGTATTAACATTTTTTTTATTATTATTCTATTATCCTTACTATGGTTATTATTAGTATTGCTTAGCCTTAATTGTGGTATATTATTATATTATTATTATTATTATATTTACTATTATTATTATTATTATTATTATTATTATTAGTATTATTATTACTACTGTTATTACACTTAACAAATTTACCACTATTGTTAATAATAATACTACCTTGTCTTACCCATGTTACTTAACTCAACCTAGTAAATATCATTTGGTTGTTAACTAAGAAGAGTACTTGAACCTTATTACCATACCATTTAACATTAACCTAACCCTACTACTATGACACTATTATCAGCTATTATTATTATTACTACTATCACTACCTTATTGTTGTAATCAAAAGCATTTAAACCCTTTTATTATTCAAGAATATACAAATATTGTCATTATCACCCTTAGGAATAGTTACTTGTAATATTGTGACCTTATATAATATTATTTTGAATATGACACCTTAATAGACTTAGCCTTAAAAAAAAAAAAGGCTAGGGTTTCTCTACTATAAACATTAGTGTCATGAGTATTAGTTTTATTATTATTTTTATTATCATTATTTTTCTATAGTTAACATGAACATTATTATTATAAGAATAGGGCTAATGGGGCTAATAATTAGTGTAACAATAGGTATTAAAAATAAGCATATTTTAAACTACAATATTTAGTATATAATTCTAAAGTAAAAACCCTAGTTTTTGTATAAAACCCTTTTAGTAATAAAAACCCTAACCTTAACTAAATGAGGTTTGATAGTAATTATATGGGAAATAATACTTAGCATTTTCCCCTTTTATAGGTAACCCCGACCAAAGCCTTAAGGAGTTAGAGGAGCGTGCTCCAAGCCCGGCGTCGCCTTAGGTAAGGACGATGCTAATGGCCTTATGCTATGTGTGACATTGATTGTTGAATGTTGTGTATGCCATGCTATGTCATGTATTGTATGATTTGTGGATAATTGTTTTATATGTAGTGTAGCTTGGAGATTGAGGTATGTTGTTTGTGCTTCCATGACATGAGCATGACGTTTATATGTATGATGTTTTACGACGTATTATGCTATGGCCCTCTAGGACATGCATGTTAGGATAAATGTTAGTATGAGTTGGGAACTATCATGGGGGGTTGAAGTTTGTATGGTGGATTAAGGTTTGAATGGTGGCATCAATGCTCGCATGTTGGTACTAATGATTTCATAATGGTATTAATGGTTTATGGCGGTATTTGGGTCGTATATATGGTGTATTGTGACTTTATGGAGGTATTAATGTTGGATGGGGGTAATTGTGATTTTATGGGGTATTAATGTGGTACGATGATATTTGTGATTTTATGGTGGTATTAATGTTGTATGGTGGTATAATGGTTGTATGGTGGCATTAGGGTTCGCATGGCGGTGTTAGGGTTTGTATGATGGTGTTTGTGATTTCATGGTGGTATTAATGTTGTATGGTGGTATTATGGTTGTAACGGTGGTATTAGGGTTCGCATGGTGGTATTAGGGTTTATATGATGGTTTTTACGATTTTGTGGTGGTATTAATGTTGTATGGTGGTATTAATGGTTGCATGTGTGGTAATCATGATTGCACGGTGATATTAGGGTTTGTATAGTGGTATTATGGTTGGTATGGTGGTATTATGATTCGCATTGTGGTATTAGGGTTGTATGGTGGTATTAATGATTACATGGTGGTATTAATGGCCTAAGGAGTAGGGGTTGAGAGTGAGAATTACTTATATAAAGGATGAGTAAGGGTTTTCTAAAGGAGGGAGGTTACTTGTTGAAGAAGTAAAGTGCTAGGGTTTGGTGCAGCCAACCAGGGTTGGCGTGGTCGATTAGGGTTTGAGTGGCCAACTAGGGTTTTGTTGGTCACATGTGAACTTGGGAGATAAAGAAATACACTTGGGGAATTTCCTAATAAAGAATGGGGTGCGAGATAAAGAATAACGTAGCGTTTGGGTAAGTAAGAAAGAGTTGGGCCACATAGGTCGATTAGGGTATCTGAGGAGGAAACCCTAGAGGGATGAGAACATGCAGAGGCGAATCATATATGTTGGGTGGCCTATATCCTTGGGGTTTGTGTCTTACTATATGCTACTTTACCTAAGTCTACGGGGGATGGATGTGGGTGTGAGAAGAGGTGCGAGTCTCAAAATATGGGACGGTCCCTCTGGAGGGAAAAGAGATAGAGTATCAACCGCATGCATGTCAAGGGTGCGATGTGATTCAATAAGACACGGATAAGACACTAATCATGTAAAGTGAAAGATTGTTGAGCCGAGCCCAGACAGGTCCACCGGCAAATAATAGTGGCCAGGAGCCGGGGTGCCCTGGAGACCGGTCCACGGCAAATAATAGTGGTCAGGAGCGTTCTGCCCTGAGTGTATACTTCCGTCCACCGGCTATAATAGTGGGGGATTTCGTGCTCGACAAACCGAAGTAAGTAAGTTAAACCATGGGAAATACACTAAGCACTTACAGCGAAACATCATGTGATTTGGGGCCAGACCGGTCCACCGGCAAATAATAGTGGCCAGGAGCAATTTGCCCTGGAGACCGGTCCACCGGCAAATAATAGTGGTCAGGAGCGTTCTGCCCTGAGTATATACCTTTCGGTCCACGGCTATAATAGTGGGGTTCCCGCAATCATATGAACTATTAAAGAATGTGTGTGGATTGAACATGCTGTTAATGAAAATAAGGAAAATACACTAAGTACTTACAGTGAAACACCATGTGAGTCGGGGCCAGACCGGTCCACCGGCAAATAATAGTGGCCAGGAGCGTTCTGCCCTGGAGACCGGTCCACCGGCAAATAATAGTGGTCAGGAGCGTTCTGCCCTGAGTGTATACTTTCCGGTCCACCGGCTATAATAGTGGGGTTCTCGCACTCACATGGACTATTAAAGAATATGCGTGAAATGGACATATTATTAATGAGGATAAAGAATAAATCATCGGAACATACTCAGGCCTTATCTTGTGTGTTATCGCATGTTGCCTATGTGAATGTGCTATGAATGCTATGTGGTATGATTGTATGCTTGGCCTTAGCGCACCTGCGTCCTTACTCAGTACTGGACCCGTACTGATACTACCTTGATTGACTGGGTCCTGTGATGATCCACCAATGGTGGGAGCAGACCTCCTATGCAGGTTTCATCGATTACTAATTTGGGTGGAAGGCTTGACTTGAGTGAGTAGGTGATCCGGATACTAACCCTTTCTGGGAATTGCTTTGTTAGCTATATTTTGTATTACGTTTCATGTTTTAAAAGGAAAAAAATTATTATGGGGTTGTAATCCTAAAGCGTATTCAAACTTCTATTGGACTTATATCTTATTAATGATTTATGATAATGTCGTTTTGCGTTTTATGATACTTTGTGCTTATTGACGATCGGATTTAGCCTTAGCACTTAGTACCGGAACGGTAGAATGAACCGGTCTGGTACTAAGTGTGGCGGTAATACCCCCAAGTTTACAGTTTTAAATTCTTTCGCTTCCGCTAAAACTTTTAAGTTAAACGAAATTTTTCAGTAGTAAATTTGGGGGTGTTACACAGGCACACCAGCCGGTAGTGGTAGGCGGCACCGATCTACCATGGCAGGGGCGTGTTTGGTCGTAAATAGAAGAAGAGGAAAGGGGGAAGGCATGCGTGAAGAGGGTGGATGGCTGGTTGGGTCGAAAAGAGAAAGAAAATGATGGAGGAGAAAGGGAAACAACGACCAATGTGTAGCTGGTGGATACCAGTGGAACAGGGTTGTAGATTTTAGGGTTTGCAGGTCGGGATCGAGGGGACGAAGGTGACAAGCCTAGATCGAGTGATCTAGGAAGAAAAGAAAGAAAGAAAAGGGGAGGGGGAAACCAGGCTGTTGATAGGAGGAAGAGGAAGACGGGCCTTGGGTTACTCAGGATAAGGGAAAAAAGGGGGTAGATTAGGCTGTGAGGGGTAGCCCAATTCGGGGGGAGAAGGAGGAACAGAAGGGAGAAAGGAGGGAAAAGGAAGAAAAATGAAAAAGAAGGAGAAAAAAGGAAAAAAAAAAGGGGCAAAAGGAAAGTAATGGGTTGGTTGGGTGTTTAGGATATTTTAGGATTCTTGATTATTCAAAAGAATATTAATATGTATAATAACAACAACAACAACAGCAACAATAACAACAACAACAACAACAATAATTAATTTCCTCTTTAGGTTAATTTGGGATATTTTAAATAATTCTTTCCTAAATTCCATTTTACTTAGCAAAACGCCCCATTTTTTCCTAATTAAGTTATTTATTATTTTCTTCTTAATTTGCCTTAAATAATGGCCTTTTATTTTAATAAAGTAATTTATTTAATTTATTTCCCTAATATATCCTTATTTTGCAAAAATCATCTAAATTAGGGTTTTGGGGTATTTTAGAACCTAACTCACCAACAAAAAAAGGAAACATAAGTCCAAGGTGAATAGTTAGCTTAAGATTAAGAGGTTGATAGAGGAGCAATTTTTGCCCACTCTCATACACCTAGTACATTTTTATAGCAAGATGTATTCGCTAAGACAAGGCTATTTAAGTTTAGAGGACTACATCAAGGAGTTTAAAATATTGATGATGAGGCACAACCTAGAGGCATTAGAGAAACATACCATATGTCAGTTCATCATAGGCCTAAGACATGATGTAGTAAGAAAAGGTTAAAATGCATTGGAACTATACTTAAGATAAGTTATTTCATCAGGTCACCAAGTTACAGAGGCACAAGAAATAGAAGATGAAACATGTTACCCCCAAAACCAAGCATTGCATTGGCCAAAGAAACACACTTTCCTTTAAGACCACCCCCTACACTTAAGGCATTTGATGTAAAAATTAAAGGGATATAAGAAGGAGGAGAGTCAATTAGGGAATAAGTTCATGTTGTTTCAAATTTCAATGAATAAGATTACCAAAATGAGTGTTCAAACAAAAGGGTTATGACCCTTTTGAACTTGGAAGAGTCAAACTTAGAAGGGAATGAGGAAGGGGTCAACTCGACTTAAGAGGAGGTAGATCATGTCATAGAATCACAAGATAGAGGGGAAGCCCGAATGGTGATGAAGGTGCTAAATACTAAAAGTTATGTAAAATAAACAAAGGGATATTACTTTCCATTCCAAGTGTAGAATTCTTAGAAAGGTGTGCTCTTTTATTAAGGATGGAGGAAGTTGTTCAAATGTGGTAGCATACATCCTAGTGGAGAAGTTCAGCCTATCCATTACCATATATGCCTGATCTTGCAAATTCTAATATATTAATTATGGTGTATTACTTGAGGTCACTGAACAATTGGTCCTATTTTCTATAGGAACTTCTTACTAAGACAATGTTGTTTGTGAAGTAGTTCCTATAGATGCATGCCACTTGTTATTAGGCATGCCTTAGAAATATAATAGGAGTCTCAAGCATGATGTTAGGAAGAATAATTATTGTCTTAAGTTTTCCAACAAAAATATTGTACTTACTCCCCTTAGTAATCAGATCACTTTTTAGCAAAGCCACTGAATTTAAAAATACCTTGTTCTTAGATGGTAGAGGGTTAGAAAAGGCCTTAACTAGGGAAAATCTATGTACTTGTAACACCCTTAAGTTTATGAAGCAAAAAGTTTTTCTTAAATAATTAATTATGGAAGCTAAAATAGAAAAACGTGAGGGTGTTACCACCACACTTGGTATAAGTTTGGTTTTCTCTACCATTCATATACCATGTGCTAAGGCTAAAAATGTCATTTCACTTAATTTAATAACATAATCTTAAAAATCAAATTAGGGAGAATTAAAATGATTTAATATCATTCCAAATAAAACTAACTCTCAATGGTTACAAAATTCAGTGGAAGGAAATTACATAAAAACATAAGAGTACAGGAAAGATCTGGATCAAAAGATACAAGGAAAAATATCGGATAACCCTAACTTTTAATGCAAGACTAGCCTTCAACCAATCTTACATGCTAACTTGCAACAACCACTACCCATTGAATAAGTAGGAGCCCATGAAAATGAACACTTTAATACAACAATACTGAGTAACTCATTATACAAAAATAACATGAAAATCCCGCATAGAACACTTAGAAGAGTTACAATAAATGGTATAAAATATTAAAATATACATGCAATGATCAATTAAAACATGATAATCATATCAGATTAAAAAATATCAACAAAGCCATACACTGCTCATACCAACTTATATAGAACATAATCAAAACTTACCAACCAAAAATCTAAGAGTTGCTATCTAAAATAAAGATTAGAACAAATCTCACTACCATAACCTTATCCTTCACAATGTATCTCATATCTCAAAATTAATAGAAATGATATCCATAACATAGTAGGTAGGGATCAAATGCATGATAAGAATAAAATCCATAATACCACAAGTAAGGCTCAAAGGCATAATACCAAACACTAGTAGTAAGAAAGGCTACTAGCAGATCATAGGTAGGCACAAAAGCAACTACCAAACCACATATAGGCATAAAGACTACTACTGACTTACATGTAGGCACAAATTCTACTAACAAATGATCTAATAATCATTTTGATTTAATAATAAGCATTTTCATTATTATATACTTGAAGAGAGATCATATCAACTCGGCAATACTAAGGTACTCCAGCCATACTAGCGCACCAATGCAACACAATATCCTACCAACTATTAACCCAAGGATACTTAGGTACCCTGATCGTATTGACACATGAAGGTAGCATAATACCCTACCAATAAGAACATCTAGTCTAGAAGTATGCATACCCTTTATAAGTCCATAGAGCTAAATAGAGTAAGGTACAGGGTCTAACTTTGACACTAAGACACAACAACAATAATCTATAATCCACCATGGGCTAAACTACATCTTTAGGGTAACAACCCTTAAAGAGCCACCATTTATGATTTTGAGGTCTTTCACTTTATCTATTAGTATTTTTATTAAGGTGACCATAAGAACATACATCAATTATATAGATCCAATTTTCACACTTAATCATTTTTACTCATTTCAAAATACTCAAGACCATCATAAACAAGGTCAATACCAATGCCAATAATTAAAAATGTACTAAGGTCATCCTTGGCTTAATTATTCACACTCAAGTACTTGAGATAAAAAAATGGACAAAATTACCACATTGTCATCCATTTCAACTATAAATTCCATTTTACTTATTAACTTTTCATAAAAAAGGCTAAAATACAATTAATTAAATTATAGAACCTATAGATAAATTACTAGATATGCCTAATGGCCATTTTGCTTGTATTCATGAATCTACACATAAAATCCTAAAACATCTATTTTCATGCTTATCAAAATAATTATTATGATACACTTAAAATGCCCAAAATACCCCTATGGTATATAATATTAATATTCATGCAAAAATGTGCATTTTTAAAACATCAAATCACACATCTCCATACCTAAAAATAACTAAGACATATTAGACATATTAGACATTCTTACTGTAATAATATTACAATATGCTTAGATGACCAAATTGCCCCTAGGGCACATGATAATAATATTTATATTAAAAATATGTCCAGGGGTGCTTAATTTATCATACTTGACATACATAACATAGAGAATTTATTCCTAGCATTTAAACCATTTTAACATATATTTCGTACACATAATAATCTCCACAAGTTAATATGTGCTATTTTACTAAATTTTGTACTAGTATTATTAGATGAATAATTTTCAACATGATAGGAATGCTTAATATAATTATACATAAAAATCATAATGTGCTATTACACAATATCTGAAGACTTAAGTGGAGTATAAGGACTATCATATTTCCCGCAAAAAGCATAATTTATTGAGTAACCTACTAAAAATTATCAGGCTTTGTTAATCAAAATTTTATACCTAAAAATAATAAAATAATTACCATACTAATATTTAATCAATAAAATAATAATTTTATTAAAATATTTATTAAATACAAACTTACCAAAATGCCCCTACATTGAAAATGGGTAAAAATTTGAAATAAAAACTCACATTACTCATGAAGCATGAGTGGGCTATGGCTAGGATCTTTTGGAGGAATTAGTTGGTTGGCTGGAGGTGATGTGGGAGGTGCTTTGTGGTGGCTAAAGTGGCAGGGCTAGGAATTTGGTGGCTGGGGCATTAGGCGAAGGTGAATAAGGAAAAGGGGTTATAATAAGGACATGGAAAGGTTAAGAGATGGTGGAAAGCTGCAATGAGGGAGATGTAGTAGTGAAGGGTTAGCACTAGAAGCTGGTGGTGGTGATGGTTGGTGGGGCCAAAAGTGTGGAGGCTGAGGTAACAATTAGGTAGAAGAAGAAGAAAAAGGAAATGAGAAGGGTTTTAGTTTGGTTTTGTTGGGAAAGATAATGGGGAATAGAGAGGGAGAAGAGGATGGATGGCTGCGATAGTGAGTGGTGGAAGAACCCAGGCAAAGTGATGTAGGAGGTCAAAGATGGAGGCGATAAGTGTTGTTGGTTATGGTGAAGAGGAAAACAGAGGTGAAGGAGGATGGTTGTGAGGCACCACTATAGTGAGTTGGCTAAGAAATGGAGAAGGAGAAGGGAGAAGGAAGAAGAGGAAGGATTAGGGCTTAGGGTTACAAGAGCTAAGTGTGTGGTCATGTTTGTATGTGATGGTTGGAGAGAAGGGTTGAGGTGAGGTAGATAGGGGGTGGGTAGGGTGTAAAGGAGTGAGTATTGGTAAGGGCATAAAAGGGGACAAGGAAAAAGAAAATGCATGTGAAGGGGCATGCAGGGTTGTGTTTGGTTAGAAGAGGAATGGAGACCACAATAAGAAGTTGGTGATAGAAGGGGCATATAAAGGGGGTGTTTGGGTGGCAAGATGAGTGAGGGAGAAAGAGAAGAAAATAAAGAAAAAGGGTTGTGCTAGGAAAATTAGGAAGGAGAGAAAGAAAAGAAAGGTGGACTGGGCTGGGGCATGTGGAAGAAAAATAAAAAAGAGAAAAGAAATAAAAGGGAAAAGAGGAAAAGAAGAAAAAGGAAAAATTAGGTAAATATAGGGTTAGAATTAGATTTATATTAAGTTTAGGCTTAAGATAATATTAATTTATCTAGATTAAAGTATCTTATTAGATAAAAAAAAATAAGTTGCATAAATTTATCAGTTAGGGTGAATTTAGATAAAAGAAAAAAGATGAAATAGTTTAAATAATTTATCAAAGAATGTATCTAGGTTTGCGGGTCAAAGGTTAAAAAAATAATTAAGTTAATATTTAAGTGTTAAGTTTTTGGATAAAAAGGTAAAATTTTAAAATTAAGATTACAAATTTCAAAGTATTATAGTACATGTTAATATTTGAAAGTAATGATGGATGCGCCACCTTTTACTCTTGGGTCAAGCCCTTTTTTGAGGAGTTTGTGGATATTTTGCCAAATGAAATACCAAGTAAATTGCCTCTATTGAGAGTAATAGAGCGCCAAACTAATTTGTTTCCCAATGCTACACTTCAAAAAATTCCCACCTATATAAACAACCCTAAGGAGGATTTAAAATTACAAAGGAAAGTGGATAAATTGTTGCAAAAGGATTTCATACTTGAATCCTTTAGCCTATGTGCCACACTCACCCTATTGGTACCCAAAAGTAATGGCTCGATGAAAATTTGTGTGGATAGTAGGGATATTAATAACATTATCATCAAGTATAGGTAACCTATACCTAGGCTTGATGATATGTTAGATTATTTTTAGGGGGCTTAGGTGTTCTTCAAATTTGAATTATGAAGTGGCCATTACCAAATTCGAATGAAAAAAAGGAAAAAGTGGAAGATCGCCTTCAAAACCAAAGGACACTTGTATAAGTGGATGGTAATTCCCTTCAGGTTATCGAACACACCAAGACCTTTCATGACACTCATGGATGAGGTCCTAAGGCCTTTTATTTCGAAGCTTATTGTATTTTATTTTGATGACATTATTGTGTAATCTTGTAGTAGTGAAGAGCATGTAAGACACTTAAAAATTATATTCCAAGATATTAGGTGGAATAATTTGTATGGTAAGATAGAGTAGTGTGGCTTCTTTGTCCCAAGAGTCATATTCGATTTGTTATCTCAAGAAAACATCTCAGTGGATGAGTTAAAGGTGGAAGCAATAATAACGTGGCCAACACCCACTTCTATTACACACATTTGATCCTTCCATTGACTTTTCTAATTTTTTATATGGATTTCATTGGGGGATTTAGTATTTTATTAAATACTATCACCTAGTACCTCAAGATGGGGTAGTTTTTTTTGGACTAAAGCTACCCAAGAAGCCTGTGAGTTTATTAAAAGAAATTTGAGTGAAGCACTCATTATAGGATTTCCTAAATTTTCTAAAGTGTTTGAGAGAGAATGTGATGCAAATGGAGTGGAAATTGAAGTAGTTTATTATAAGAAGGTAAGCTTGTTTTCTACTTTAGTAAAAATCTCAATGACTCTAGATCCAACTATAGAACCTATGAAAAATAATTATATTCCATCACTATGGCTTTAGATAATTTGTCTGATTATCTTAGTCCATATCAATTTATATTGCATAACGATCAGGAGTCCCTGAAATACATAAATGGGCAACATAAGCTTAGGCCTAGGCATGTTAGATGAGTTGAGTTATTGTAGTCTTTTTTTATACAAGTTTATGAGTGGCAAGGCAAATGTTATAGCTAATGTCCCCTCTAAGAGGCATTATATTTTGTTTTTATGAAAGGATCAAGTCCTAGGGTTTGATTGCTTGAAGAATCTCTACCAAGATAGCAAAGACTTTACTAAGTTCTTTGAAGACTAAGATAAGGTTCATGGCCCCTACACCATACAAGATGGGTTTCTCTTTAAGAACAACAAATTGTGCATCCTTAAGAGTTTGGTTTGAGAAGTGCATGGAGGAAGATTAGTTCGCCACTTTAGCATAAAAAAACATGTGATGTACTCCTTGAGTAATTTTCATGGCCTAAGATGATGGGGATTGTACAAGGGGTCATGGCAAGGTGTTCTACTTGCTAAAAGTCCAAAAGCCATTTCCACAAAGATCTCTATACTCCATTTTTCGTATCACATCAACCATGGGGCCATTTTGTCCCTTATCATAAGATAGATGATTCCTCTTATGTAGCTAATCTAATCTTTAAGGAAATAATTAGGTTACATGATATCCCCCCAAAAAAAATTATCCTTGACAAGGATACTAAGTTTCTTAGCTACTTTTGGAAGATGCTTAGGAAGCAAGTAGGTACTAAACTTCTATTTAATACCATCTATCACCCCTGAATAAATAGTCAAGATAAGGCTACCAAATGGATAATCACAATGATTTTGAAGAGCTTGGTTCACAAATCCCTACAAGATTGGGATCTCAAGTTAAGCCATGTTGAGTTTGCATATTAGAGGTCTCCTACGAATGCCACAGGGCACTTACCTTTTGAAGTACTTTATGGGATAAATCCTACCACTCCCATCGAGGTCCTAACCCTCCCAATTTAAGAACATGTCAATTTTAAAGCAAGTGATAGGGAAAGAGCATTTGAACAACTTCATGAACAATTAAGATGCCAAATTAATCAAATTAGTGAGA
Organism: Tamarix chinensis; assembly: GCA_030549775.1. Classification (NCBI taxonomy): domain Eukaryota; kingdom Viridiplantae; phylum Streptophyta; class Magnoliopsida; order Caryophyllales; family Tamaricaceae; genus Tamarix; species Tamarix chinensis. Next base: position 46,254,611 of record CM060173.1, on the reverse strand, counting down.
CAAACAAGCACCATAAAAAATTATTTTTTGAGCTAAGGAATCTTGTCTGGTTATATCTTTGAAAGGAGAGGTTCCTAAATATGAGAAATAAAAAATTAATGCCTCGTAGTGATGGGCCTTTCAAAAGCATTGAAAAGATAGGGAACAACGCAATCGATTAAGTTACCGATAGAAATAGGGAACATATCAAAAAAAATTAATGTGGGAGATTTTTTTTCCTTATGTACATGATGAGCCATACAAGGATGGGGATACCCTTCTTAAGAAAGGGATAATGATACAGGAACATCCCTCAAAGATGATATAAGTATGCTATACTTTCTCTAAGTTATAAAAGGCCAAAACACTCTTAACTTGAAAAAAGATAGTTAGATAAGGAATCAAGCCATGTAAGATATGCATGAGTCAACAAATCCATAACCTTTTTAATGGCTTAGGTCAGCTTAACATGACATGTTATCATCCTACACTTTAATCTACCCATGCAAGAACCAACCATCATTTTTGTAGATAATCCACTGAAATGCCTCGAAATTTTCTAATTTTAAAGATTATATTTAAATAAGTTTTTATTTGAAAATTTAATTTAATAAATTATTTTTACTAAAATAAAAGGAAATTTATTAGGGCAAATTAATAAGAAATTTTATAAATAGGTTAAGTAAAGGAAATTTGGGTATATTATCTAATTAAAGATTTTAATTTGGAAATTTATTTAAATAAATTATTTTATTTAAATTAAGAAAGAGAAAATAGTTTCAAATTAATATGAATTTTATAAATAATTTAATTTGAGAAAAATAGAGTACTTTGATAATTAAAATGGAATTTATGAAAAATCCTTTAAAAATCCTTTTTTTAGCCTAAAAAGGGATTTAAATATTATTATTTTTAAACATCCTAAATATTCAGATTAATTTAATTGGCCCTAACCTAATTATTTCTTTTTTCCTTTTTCCTATTTTTCTTTTTCCTTCTTCCTTTTTCTTTCTTTTTTTCTTACCTCCCCGGTTTGGGCCTGGCGCGACCCACTCTCATCCTTTCCCTTTCTTCTCCTATCGTGGCCCACACACGTATGCTCCTTTCTTTTTTCTCCTTGGCAGTCAACGCGCCGAGTTTTGCCTCTTCCTTCCTCAAAACTCGTCGTTCTATTTAATGGACATAACCCTCGCGCCGAACCGCCCAGTTTCCCTTCTTTTTTCTTTCTTTTCTCTCCCCCGAACCACCCGGTCTAACCTCCCCCATCTTCTTCTTCCTCCTCCGGCCCGACGCCATAACCGCAACCTTCCTTCTTCCCCCGAAAATGGCGCCACCGGCCACACGTGTCGTGATCGGCCTTTCTCCCACTCATTCTCTTCCTCTCGACACACAATTCGATTTGAAATGCCCCACTCTCCATTTCTTCCCCATGTTTGCCTCCATTTCCCTCGCGAAGGTCGGGCAAAATTTTGAATTTGTGCCGCCCGATCAACGGCAAAACCAACCCATTTTCCCACTGAAATTGATTTTTTGGTAACCTCCACAACTCGAGCCTACCCTCCACTACTATAAATACCCCTCGTATGGCTTGAAATCGAGCTTCTTTCCCTTTTCCCAGTGCAAACTAGTGCAACTGTGCCACTACCACTTTACCGCTCCGTTCCCACACCGCCTCGCCGCTCCATCTTCTCTCCCTACAAACCTTCTACACCCCTAAAACTAAACCATCTAAATCCTTCGATTCTCCTCGCATGGGCTTCCATAACCGTGCAAAGTTTGCTAGTTCTCTCACCAGAAATTTCTACCCGGAAACCTAAAACCACCGTCCACCACCACATCCACCACTTCTTCCACCCTCTAAATTACCCAATGTCTCCTGCTAACTCTCCTCCACCGACCCATAAGCTTATTTTATTTTTCTCCTTCCCCCTTACCTCTTTTTCTTCATTTTCACCCCTCTTAGATCAATTTTCCGGCTACCTCCGAGCACCATCGCCGGTGCCACCCATCCCCTCCAACTCAAGGTGAAATCTTAAGCCTTTTCAATACTTCCTTTCGATTTATTGATAATTATTCTGCTCTTATCCTAATTTTTAATGTTAATTCGATTTTACTTATTATTATTATTATTATTATAATTACTATTATTATTGTTATCAACTGTGTCCTAATTGATAAATTTTTTTAACAGGTTTGGAAGTATTCTTGAGTTAGATAAATTATTATTCTCGAATTTTGGTTATTTAATGGAATTATTACATGTTTACTATTATTATTATTATTAATATTATAAATATTATTATTATTAATGTAATTATTTATTTAATATTGTAATTATTTCAGGAGGGTTAGAAACCTAAAATTTTAACTAAGTCTCGCACCTTTTCTTTTTATTACTATTATTAACATTTTTAACATTATTACTAATTATATTATTATTATTATTATTATGTTTATTAACTTTTATATTATAAGTATATATGTAATATTAATATCATTATTACATTTTTAAATAGTATTATTATTAAATGGAGTGGTTTTGAAAGCCACCTTGTAATTTTAAGAATTATGGTATTTTTAATATTAATATTCTACTAATAAGAGTATTATTAATAATGTTTTACTTTTATTATTACTATTATTATTATTATTATTACTATTTTGGTGAAGGGTAGAAACCCTTGTATCACCACCCTTTTGAATGAAAATAATAATTTATTTATATTTTTAAGTAATAATTTGTATAGTTAATTATTGTGTAGTATTGTTTTAATTAAAAACCAAATCTTAGAATAAGTTAGAAAATAATAAAATTTTATAAGGGAGCCTAATTCTAGTATATTTTTTTATATAATAGGTGAACCCAGTCAAACCCCTCAAGTGGAATAGGAGCGTGCACCAAGACCGGTAACAATTTAGGTAAGGATTTACTAAGGCCATTTGTGTGTTAATATGCATTATGTGCTTCATATGCCATGTATTCTATGTTTATTATTAGTAATTATTTCGTATGTGGCATGATTATAGAGTTGAAATATGTTGGTATGAATAAATCATGGCATGAAGATTATGTGTATGTTTATGTTATTATTATTGTATGATATGGCCCTAAGACATGCATATTAGGGTTGTAAAATAATGATGGAGAGTGTAACAATGTGATGTTAGGGTTTTGCATGAAATGGCATGGTGTTAGGGTTTGCATGAAATGACATGATGCTAGGGTTTGTATGAAAGGGCATGATGTTAGGGTTTGCATGGAAGCATGTCTACGTGGAGTTAGGGTTGCTTATGAATTAGGGTTTATATGGAAGTGTGGTATATGTGGAGTTAGGGTTTGCATATGAATTGGGGTTGCATGGAAGTGTGGCATACGTGGAGTTAGGGTTTGCATGGAAGTGTGGTATATGTGGAGCTAGGGTTTGCATATGAATTGGGGTTGCACGGAAGTATGGTATACGTGGAGCTAGGGTTTGCATATTGATAAGTGTGACTTTTACATCTTATTCCTAAGGTTTATAAGAGTTTTTACCTTTAATTTCAGTCAGAATTCTTCCTTTTTGTTTTTGTTACTGCCTTTGTGTTGTGAAAATTTACAGGGTCTCAAGAAACAAAAATAATCATGAAGGATGAAGAAAAAGAATAACCTTAAAGGGAGAAGAAAGGAGAAAAAAGGAGCAAAGAGGAGCAAAAGTTAAAGTGGAAAAAGAAAGAATGCATATTTAAAGTATATGGCCTGAAAGAAGTGAAATTTAGACCAAGAAAAAGTCTGAATTTGGAGAAGCTTTCAACATCAAAGTTTTAGATATTTTTAATATCTTTCCAACACATCCAAAATCAGCTTAATCGGAGTTATGATGAAAACTTTATGATCAAAATACAAATCATTTTCAAAGCTGACACGGGAAGCCCATCGTTACCGAAACCCTAGCGATCCACGAGGCGGTAGTGTAAAAACTCTTATTCTAATATCTCGAGGCAGCCTCCACTCCCTCTCTTTTCTCTCTTCTCTATCCTCTTCCCTAATTCATCAAGATCTCTCTTGTAAATTAGAGGCGGAGGTTCAATGTAACACCCCCAAAATTCACTACTGAAAAATTTCGTTTTATTAAAAGATAATAGCGGAAGCAGATAAATAAGACGTGAACTTTGGGAGTATTACCGCCACACTTAGTACTAGACCGGTTCACTCATACCGTTCCAGTACCAAGTGCTAAGGCTAAGAAAATGAAATACAATTCGAAAGACATTCAACATGCATAAATCAGAGTAAATTGCAAGCTTCAACATATTTAAATCAGAGTAGCGCATCAATTCGTTTTCAGGAATAAAATCCACCAATGGTGGTTACTTTAACAACGTTAACATTTAAAACCGAGAAATTAAATGAGAAAGAGAAAAAGCCTTGATACCGGAAAATTCCTTACTCTCCTTCCCGTAACCCACTTGAGTAGCACCTGAAAATACCTACAAGGGCACTGCCCATTGAATAGGCAGGGGCCCCATAAAGGGAATCCCTTCAGTACTACGGTACTGAGTAACCCTTTAATACCACACTTAAAGACAGGCCCGCATACGACACATAATGCAAGCCACACACATATAAATAATGAGAGATGCATACATAACAATAACAAACATAATACTTTATAAGTCACGATCGATACTTTGGGCCTTAAGCCATTATTCTGTCATTAATCCATCAATATCATATTTTATATCCATGTGAGTACGAGAACCCCACTATTATAGCCGGTGGACCGGATGTCAACACACAGGGCAGAATGCCTCTGACCACTATTATTGCCGGTGGACCGGAAGATAAACACACAGGGCAGAACGCACCTGACCACTATTATTTGCCGGTGGACCGGTCCGGCCCCGACTCACATGGTGTTCCACTATAAGTGATTAGTATTTTTCCATAACCTTATTCACATACATAACTGATTTTATTGAGCTCAGGACCCCCACTATTTTAGCCGGTGGACCGGAATATATATGTAATCATCATCCAGGGCACAACGCTCCTGGCCACTATTATAACCGGTGGACCGGTACTCATAATCACATACCAGGGCAGCACGCTCCTGGACCACTATTATATCCGGTGGACCGGTACTCATAATCACATACCAGGGCAACACGCTCCTGGACCACTATTATAACCGGTGGACCGGTACGCAATATCATAATCATCTGGGCCCGTCTCATTAATATTCCACTTTCAATAATAGTATCTTTCCTTTATTTAATCATCACATCAATCATATTTATTTGCCTCGATTAGGAGATCGATAACCCGAGACACAAAGGTACACCGGTCGTACCGGTGCATATCAGCTACTCAGTACCCTTTAACCATGAACCCAAGGACGCAAAGGTACCCTGGTCGTACTGGTGCATAAAGCTAACTCAGTACCCTACCGACAAGGACACCTAATCCATAAGTATGCATACCCCCTAACTAGGTCCGTAGAGCTAGGAAGAGTAAGATATAGGGCCTGGCTGGGGCACAAAGGCACACCAGCAAATACCAGAATAATCGTGGACTAAACCACGTCCTTAGGGTAGCGACCCCTAAGGAGTCACCATTCCCGATCTCGAGGTCTTTCACTTTAAGTAATAGTGTCTTAATTAAGGTGATCACGAAAAACACGATAATCCGATACTTATTCACTTTCAATCGTTCTGATATCATTAATCGTTTCTTATTCAGAGGATTATCCAGGATATCATAGAGAAATCATTAAGGCCAGACTAATTATCAATTACTCTTACTTGGCTAATCAGCATCATTTAATCATATTATTGTTCCACAATCTCAAAGATATATTAGGTACAAATTACTCATTTGCCCTTTACTTATATAATTGTTAAGTGTCCGTTCCTTACTTGATAAATTACCACATTACCCTTAAGGTTGCATAATTACCAAATTACCCTTTGTCCAATTTAGATTACCAAATTGTCTCCTACACTTTTTAAATCACCATTCACCCCTCATAATTACTACACTTATCATATTTCCCTTTTGGTTGGTTATATTACCAAATCGCCCTTCTCCTTTATTATAATTACAAAACTGCCCTTGAGTTGGATAAATTACTAAATTACCCTCCTTCATTATCATGATTACTATTTTGCCCCTTTAGTTGGTTAAACAATTATCACTTTACCCTTTTATCGGCTAAATTACCAAATTGCCCCTTTAGTTGAACAAATTACCAAATTGCCCTTCTCCTTTATCGTAATTACCATTTTACCCCTCTCAATTATTTTAATTGCCATTTACCCTTTTTAATTATCACAAATCCCAAATTACTCTTCTTCGTAATTACCAATATTAATTTACCCTTTTTCATAATCAAAATTACTATATTACCCTTCTCCATTATTAAAATTACCATAATGCCCTTTAATTGGTTAATTTACCAAGTTACCGTTCTATAGTATCATACTTATCCAATTGCCCTTCTACAATCATAATTTAATTGCTAAATTATCTTTTGTCGTTATCATAATTACCAAGTTACCCCTTACTCCCAAGTTTACCATAATATCCTTTCATTTACAAAATTACCATTTTACCCCTTACATCCAATTTTACCATAATATTCTTTTATTTATGAAAATTACCGCCATACATTTTTTTACTTTACAAATTACTATTTTACCCTTTTACATCCAAGATTACCATCTTTATCTTTCCTTACATAATTACTATTTTGCCCTTCTTTTCCAATTTACCATATTACCCCTTTACTTATAAATTTCCACTTCGCCATTCACTTATAAAATTTACCATATTACCCTTTACTTATGAAATTACGATTTTGCCCCTTTACCTCCAAAATTACCATAGTGCCCTCCTTCATCCAAAATTACTATTTACCCCTACTTCCAAAATTACCATTTTACCCTTCTTTCTCACAACTTACAATTTTATCCTTTACTTTGTAAATTATCATTTGACCATTTAATCATAAAATTTCCATATTATTCTTTTATCACAAAAATTACCGAAATACCCTTTTCACTTATAAAATTTCCACTCAACCCCTTTATTCACCATTTTTATGAATTTGCTAACACTACATAAAATAATGATATTAACACTTCATTTTTATCATCTAAGTCCACCAACTTGTCATTTTTCAACATAATACTCATTAGCAACTATACACATTGATTTATATACCTCAAGCATAATTTCTAAAATACCCTTAAACAATAACATCATTCATGCATTAACAACATGGTACATCATAACAAGTGTTTAACATTTCTATCCATATTCCAACTCCTTCCTTAATTAACATACCTACATATGGCATAAAAGTTATCGTGCTATTTCTTTTTAACAAGCAATATAAGAAACCATAAACATATCATGCTAAGCATACAAAACATGCATAAAATCATACTAAACCCTAAATGTGCTAGCATGCGTTTTTCCATATATTTAAGGGAGGATTAACGGTTACCTTAATCCCGCAAAATATCAAATCTTACCAAGCATAATTAGCAACTCAGCACCTAAAAATAATGTCCATCATACTTATGTTAGAAATAAGAACCAAAGCATAAAACTTTATAAATTTTAATTAATAAAACACTTAACATAAAATACCAATTTACCTTAAAATTTACCCAAGAAAATTTCAAAATAAAGGGAAGAGCTCACGCTGCATGAGCAGCGTGAGTTTCATGCAGAAAAGAGAGGGGCAAAGGCTGGAAGAGGGGTGAAGGAAGCAAGATTCATCATTTTCGGGTTAGGGTCTTTAGGCTAGAAAAGAGGGTGGTTAGGGGAGTTTCTAAGGCAGGGGAATGGTGCAGGAGTGTAGAGGGGGTGTAGGTGGAGGCTAAGGGTGGTTTCGAGGCGGCTCGAGGCGGCGGAGACGGCGGCGGAGAGGTGGCGAAGGTCGGCTGCCGAGAAGGGTCGAGGGAAAAGGCTGTGAAGGAAGGAAAAGGAGAGGGAAAAATGGAGGGGTTCAGGGGCTCTTTTTGGCTAACTAATGGGTGGCGATTGTAGAGGAGGTTGCAGGGTGTTGAACGACGGGTTAGGTGGCGGCAGAGATGGCTGGACGGCAGTGGAAATGGTGGTTGCAGGTGGCTCGGTGGTAAGGGGAAAAACTGGGGTGGAAAAGAGAAAGGGTCGAGAAGGGAGGGAGTGTAGGGCTCGAGGGGCGGCGTAGTGGTGTAGCGTGGTAGTAGACGGTGGCAGAAGGCGGCGCAGGGCTAGGCTTGGTGGTTCGAGCGGCGGCGGGCGGCGGTGAGAAGAAAAAAAACAGAAAAGGATGGGGAAGAAGGAAGGAGAGAAGGGAGAGCTCGGGGGAGGGATATTAGGCTCGAAAATGAGGGGAATGAAAGGCTGGGGAGATGGAGAAAAAGAAGAGGGAGAAGAGAGGGGCAGGGATGGCCGATGATCGGTGCTGTAGGTGGCAGGTGGTGGTCGGGTGGCAGGGGAGAAAGAGGGAAGAAGAAGGAAAGGGAGAGGGTCACGCGTGAGCTGTGGTCCAGGGCCGGTTTGGCTCGAAATGGGAAAGAAAAACGACGGGGGAGAGAGAGAGAGGGAGAGGGAGCAGGTGGTGGTGGCAGGCGGCCGCAGTTGCAGGTTGGCATGGCAACGGGAGCAGGTCGGGCGTGGGAGAAGAAGAAGGGAAGAAGAAAGGGACGGGCGGTCGGACCGGCGCAGGAAAGGAGAGCAGCCCGGCCGGTCCAAAGGAAAAATAAAGAGGAGGGCAGCTGGGCTGGAGGGATGGGCGTGCGAGGGGCAAGGGAGAGAAGGGGGAGACGGCCCGCGTGAGGGAGGGAGGAAAGGAGGGAATACGGGCCAGTGGCCCAGTGCGCAAGGAGGGGGGAAGAGGAAAGCAGGCCAGGTGGCCCAAAAGGGAGAAGAGGGTAAAAGAAGAGGAGGAAAGGAAAAAAAAGGAAAAGGGTAAAAAGGGAAATGGGGAAAAATAGGAAAATAATTTAAATTAATTTATAAAATCATAAAACATAATATTCTTGATAAATTATTTAATTTAATAATTTAATTTATTATAATCTAATATATAAGTTTAAAAAGGATAAAGTTGGTAAAATATTAGTTTAGAAAATTATTCAAATAAAATAATATGATAAATAGAAAAATATTTATTTTTAATTTATTAAATACTTTTATCCAAATTTACATACTCTAAAATCTATCAAATAATTAAAATAATAATCTTAAAGAAATTTTATTCCAAATAAAAGTAATTTATTAAAATATAGGTTTTCAAAAATTTTGGGGTATTACATTCAAGAAGTTAAATTTTTGCAAGAATTTGTGAACATCAAGGGTATTATCTAATGATACTTTCTTTATCTATGGAATCTCTTATTGTTTTAAATATTCTTGCTATGAATTTGATGGGCTAGATCTTGTGCTAAGGTGAAGGGTAATTTTTCTCGATCCTAATTTGTTGAATTATTGCATCAGTTTTTTATTCAATTCATAATGTATGTGTTGTGTTATTGATTGATTGACGAATTCTTGAACCATGGTCGGGTTCTGATTTTCGGTGTGGGAAATACCGGTGAGATCGAGAGATAATCCAGTATTAGACCCAATAGCACAACGGGAGATTAAATTGTAGGTCGAGAGATGATCGATTTGACCTCTTCAACAATAAAGGAGGAAATTTTATAGACTTTAATGCATTACATTCTATTAGACTCTAAGCTAGAGATAGTTAGGGCCATAGATATGTAATAGGGTGGTTGTGGCTTGAGAAAGCACAACACTTTCTATCCTTGTTGGCATGATTGATTATGATTGTTGAATTATTTTGTGATGTGATCTTCGATTACATGTGAGGATCGGGGGCGATGAACCGGAACCTTAGCTCTTCTATTTATTTGAGTGACTTGAGTGCTATTTTCCTTTCTTTTTAGCTTATTTAGTTATTTTAGCTTACAATTTGTTATTTCATACAATCTCGTAGTTTAGACATAGTTAAGTTCTATCATTGTCCTAATGGTCATTCACCAATCCTTGTGGGATCGACCTTGACTACTACTCTGACCCCGTGCACTTGCGGGTAGGAACGTGTCAAGTTTTTGGCGCTGTTGTCGGGGATTAGCAGTGAGTGACATTAGGACTCAAAGAATTTATTGTGATCTAGACATTTATTTTTTTTCTTTTTACATTCTTTTTGTTGTGGTTGACTAATCTTGGGTGTAAGAGTTCTTGATTTAGTGCAGGTGCATTAGTGCATGACCCGCGCTAGTGGGGGTGATCTAGTGCCACTTGATCTTGAGATTGAGAAGACCATCTCACATTTACGTAGGTCACACACCACAAATATTGAAATGGAAACCAATACTCCACCCCATGATGGACAAATCCCACCACAAGAGCACATCTTACTCCAAGAACAAGCTCCTATCCAAGAGCAAGCTCCCATTCCTAGGTCACTTCGGGACTTTGCTACACCAAACCTTGATGGCTCAACCTCAAGCATACGAAGACCGGCCGTACAAGCTAATAATTTTGAGATCAAGCCTGCCATTATCCAGATGCTACAAACATCAGTTCAATTTGGAGGTAACCTTATTGAAGATCCCCACTCCCATATTACTAACTTTGTAGAAATCTGTGACACTATTAAGCTAAATGGTGTTTCTAATGATGCAATTAGGCTTAGATTGTTCCCTTTTTCGTTACATGATAAGGCTAAGAGTTGGTTACACTCATTAGCCCCAGGGTCTATTACTACTTGGGACGATTTGATGAAGTCTTTCCTTTCTAGATATTTTCTACCATCAAAAACTGCAAAATTACGGAATGACATCACTACCTTTATGCAAAATGACCTTGAATTGCTTTATGATGCATGGGAAAGGTTTAAGGATTTTCTTAGGAAGTGTCCATATCATGGCCTTCCTATGTGGCTTCAGATGCAAACTTTTTATAATGGTATCTCAGCTACTAACTGTTATATGATAGATGCAGGTGCAGGAGGTACCATTATGAACAAGACTCCAGAGCAGGTTTATGAGTTCATTGAGGAGCTAGCTTCGAATTCCCATCAATGGCACTCCGAACGTGCCCCGATACAAAGGACTCCAGGAATTCACTCTTTAGATTCCATCACGGCATTAGAGGCTAAGATTGATTTGCTTGCAAAAAAATTTGACAAAATTGGTAGTACTTCTTGTATGCAGGTACAAGCTAATGCACCTATGTGTGAGTTATGTGCTGGATCACACTTAAGCACAGAATGTCAAGTTGGGAATCCCTTCCAACAATCTTATGATCAAGTGAACTACATGGGAAATAGTTATGGGAGATCGAACAATCCCTACTCCAATGTGTACAATCCTAGATGGAAAAACCATCCAAACTTTAGTTGGAGAAATGAACTTCCTACAAAGCCTTCGGGATTCACACAACAACAACCAACACCTCCAGCTCCTTTACCACCCCAACAACCTCAATCTTCTTCCTTTGAAGAGATGATGTCCAAGTTCATCACTCACACCGAGAGCACCCTTCAAAAACATGATGCTCAAATTCAAGCTCATCTTCAAAAACAAGAAGCCTGCCTCCAAAATCAGGATGCATCCATCAAGAACCTAGAGGCACAGATTGGACAACTTGCTAATGCCATTTCAGCGAGAGCACCTAACACTTTGCCTAGTAATACAATCATCAACCCCAAAGAGCAAATTAATGCAATAGCCTTGAGGAGTGGGAAACCACTACTTGAACCATACCCTCAAGAACCCAAGGAAGATAAAGAAAAAGCTCCTGAAGAGAAAGTGCCTGAATCACAACCTGAGACAATCCACACTTCACCTCAAGAGGTAAATGTATATGTTCCTCCTCCTCCGTTTCCAGGTAGGATTGTACAACGCAAGTTAGATGCTCAATTTGTAAAATTTCTTTATATACTTAAGAAAGTGCACATTAACTTGTATTTGCTTGACATTGTGAGACAGATGCCCAGTTATGGGAAGTTTCTAAAGGACATAATCACTCACAAGAGGAAACTGGATGATTTTGAAACAGTAAGTTTGAATGAGGAATGCTCTGCAATCTTGCAGAACAAGCTTCCTCCTAAGCTTAAAGATCCAGGAAGTTTCACTATCCCATGTGTAATTGGGGATTTAAAATTCAAGAAGGTATTATGTGATCTTGGTGCTAGCATTAATTTGATGCCCTTCTCTGTTTTCAAGCATCTAGGTCTAGGGGAACCAAAACCCACCAATATGTCCCTTCAGTTGGCTGATCGATCTATCAAATATCCGAGGGGCATTATTGAAGATGTTTTAGTTAAAGTGGACAAATTTATCTTCCCTGTTGATTTTGTTGTTCTAGATATGGAGGAAGACCACAAAGTCCCCCTAATTATTGGTAGGCCTTTCTTAGCAACAGGACGTACTCTTATAGATGTCCAAGAGGGTAAGCTCATTCTTCGTTTCCAAGGCGAAGAAGTCACTTTTAATGTATTTAAGAGCATGAAATACCCCTTAGATGATAACACTTGCTATTGTATTGATATCTTAGATAATGTAATTGATGATTGTTTTCAAGCAAGTGTTGTGCAGGATCCCCTGGAAAGGTGTTTGGTTCAACAAAGAGAGTGGGAGAATGAAGAGAAAGAAGAAGAGGTTGTCCGGTACTTGAATGCGCATCCACCATATGGTCGTCACACTATGGTCCCCTTACAAGGGCTAGAGAGGGCCTAGATTCCAAAATTGAAGTCATCTATTGAGGAACCTCCCACACTAGAGCTTAAGCCACTACCTCAGCATTTGAAATATGCATTTATTGGTTATAATGATACACTTCCCATCATTATTTCTTCATCTTTGACTAATTTGCAGGAAGAAAAATTGATGAGAGTGCTTACACAAAATTGGTTATAATGATACACTTCCCGTCATCATTAAGGAACGACAGAAGGCTTTCGGATGGACCATTGCTGATATTAGAGGGATTAGCCCTTCCATGTGCATACACAAAATTCTCATGGAAGACAACCACAAGAAAGTGATCCAACCTCAAAGGCGATTGAACCCAACAATGCAAAAGGTGGTGAAGAAGGAGGTAATTAAGCTATTAGATGCAGGTATGATCTATCCAATCTCTGATAGCTCTTGGGTTAGTCCTGTCCAAGTGGTTCCCAAGAAAGGGGGAATCACGGTAGTCAAGAATGATAATAACGAATTGGTGCCTACTAGAACTGTTACAGGTTGGCGTGTCTGCATTGATTTTAGAAAGTTGAATGATGCCACTAGAAAAGACCACTTCCCCCTTCCCTTCATTGACCAGATGCTTGAACACTTGGCGGGGCATGACTATTATTGCTTTCTTGATGGGTATTCTGGTTATATGCAAATACCTATTTCCCCTGAGGACCAAGAGAAGACAACCTTTACTTGTCCTTATGGCACCTTCGCATATAGACGGATGCCATTTGGTCTTTGTAATGCCCCCGCCACTTTTCAAAGATTTATGATGGCTTTATTTCATGATATGATTGAAAAATTTATGGAAATTTTTATGGATGATTTTTCGGTTTTTGGGTTGTCATTTGATGCATGCTTAAATAATCTTGAACTTGTTCTTAAGCGTTGTGAGGATACAAATTTGGTTTTAAATTGGGGAAAAGTGTCATTTAATGGTCCAGGAAGGAATAGTTTTAGGGCATAAGATTTCATGCAAAGGGATAGAGGTAGACAAAGCTAAAATTGAAGTCATTGAGAAATTGCCACCCCCCACATGTGTTAAAGATATACATAGTTTCCTTAGTCATGCAGGTTTCTATAGACGCTTCATTAAAGATTTTTCAAAAATTTCAAAGCCTCTTTGTGATCTATTGGCTAAAGATGTGCCCTTTCACTTTTCTGATGCATGTCTGGCTGCCTTTAACACTTTAAAGGCAAAACTGGTAGATGCTCCGATTATTGTTACTCCTGACTAGAATTTACCTTTTGAGATTATGTGTGATGCTAGTGATGTTGCTATAGGAGCAGTCTTGGGGCAGCGTAAGGAAAAAAATTTCATACTATCTATTATGCTAGCAAGACTTTGAATTCTGCACAAATGAATTATGCAACAACTGAAAAAGAATTGCTAGCTATGGTTTTCTCCTTTGACAAATTCCGTTCTTATCTATTGCTTAACAAGGTCATTGTCTATACTGACCATGCAGCCTTGAAGTATCTTTTTAGTAAGCAGGATGCAAAGCCCAGAATCATTCGGTGGATTTTATTGTTGCAAGAGTTCGACTTGGAAATCGGGGATAGGAAGGGAAGTGAGAATCGAGTAGCTGATCATCTTTCTCGTTTACCCTCTACCTATGTGACTAATCAGGAAGCTACACCTATTCAAGATGCATTTCCCGATGAAACACTCTACGCTGTTACAAATCATCCTTGGTATGCTGATATTGCAAACTATCTTGTAAGTGGAATCTTACCCAATGATCTTTCCTTTCATCAAAGGAAGAAGTTCTTACATGATCTGAGGTATTACTTTTGGGATGATCCCTACCTCTATAGGATTTGTGCTGATCATGTCATTAGAAGATACATCCCTGAGCATGAAATGCATTCTATACTATCTCATTGTCATAGTAAAGAGTGTGGTGGCCATTTTGGCCCCACCAAAACTGCTGCAAAAGTCTTGCAATGTGGATTCTATTGGCCTACCTTATTTCATGATGCATAATCCTTTGCTAAGACTTGTGATAGGTGTCAAAGAATGGGAAATATTTCTAGAAAACAAGAGATGCCCCTCACAAACATTCTTGTAGTGGAGTTATTTGATGTTTGGGGAATCGATTTTATGGGACCATTTCCTAAGTCTATGGTGAATGAATATATTCTTGTGGCAGTTGATTATGTATCTAACTGGGTAGAGGCTATAGCCACTCCCACAAATGATGCAAAAGTCATCACTAAATTTTTGAAAAAGAATATCTTTTCAAGGTTTGGGACACCTAAGACTATCATTAGTGATGGGGGTTCTCATTTTTGCAATAGAGCATTTAATGCTCTTTTGAGTAAGTATGGAGTTAACCATAAGGTTTCTACCCCATACCATCCTCAAACTAGCGGCCAAGTGGAGGTTTCAAACCGTGAGCTTAAGAGAATTCTTGAGAAAACGGTTAGCTCTTCTAGAACAGATTGGTCCTTGAAACTTGACGATGCTCTATGGGCTTACCGAACAGCTTTTAAAACTCCTATTGGAATTTCCCCTTATAATCTAGTTTTTGGAAAATCTTGTCATCTCCCTGTAAAACTTGAGCATAAATCATTTTGGGCTACCCGTCTCCTTAACTTTTATATGCAAGCTGCAGGTGAGAAGAGGCTCCTTCAATTGAATGAACTCGATGAATTCCAGCTTAAGGCATATGAGAGTGCTAGGCTATACAAAGAGCGCACGAAAAGGATTCATGATCAACGCATCACCAAACGAGCATTTGAAGTGGGGCAACAAGTGCTTCTATTTAATTCTCGTTTGCGATTGTTCCCTGGAAAGCTTAGATCCCGATGGTCAGGATCATTCACAATTAGACAAGTTTTTCCATCCGGAGTAGTCGAAATCTCTAGCCTCGATAAAGAGCCATTCAAAGTGAATGGGCAAAGGTTGAAGGTGTATGAAGGTGGTGAGGTTGCAGCCCTCAAAACCACCATTCTTCTGGATGATCCTAAGTGAAGAGAGAAAGTCAAGCTAATGACTATAAACAAGCGCTTCTTGGGAGGCAACCCAATTTTTTTTTATTCTATTTACTTTTTTTTATTTTTCTTATTTTGGTCTGCTTGGTTTGTTTGCTCTTTGTTTCCTTATGGAATTTTTTCCCTCTTTTCTTTTGTGCTTCTTATTTCACATTGAGGACAATGTGATACATAAGCATGGGGGAGAAGATGGCCTATCCTTGTCATTTGGTTAGTATTCTATTCTTCCCTATTTTATTTTTTTGTTATGAGTGTTGCTATCTTTTTCCTTTGTTATTTCTTTTGGATTTTTATCTAAAAAAAATCAAAACAAATAAAGAAAAGAAAAGGAAACGACCCTTCATTTATGATATTAAAGAGTGTGTTTTGTCTTGCAATGGCATGAGTGTTTAGTTTGGTGTGATAAGACCCTTTAAATCATCTTTTGAAAATGGATTTCTATGTGCTTAAATGTTTTGGTTGCATTGTTATGAGACAAGTATATTTGTGTTTGAGAACTTTAGGGTTATATATGCCTTAACATTCTTGTGGTATTGTAGTTTGACTTATGCTGATTTACTCTTTGCCAAAAGGTGTTAGAATTAGAGAATTTTGGACCTAGTGAGACTTTGAGCCTTTAGACTGATACATCACTACAGTCTCTTATTTTTTCTTTTGTGTGTGTCTCCCACCATGATTTGGGAAACTAGAACTTGTAATGGTTTTCTTCAAAGCCACATATGACTTAGACGTGCATTAAAATGATAGAGGCACTTGTTTTTTTGTCATAACCTACATTAGCCAAATAGCCCGACCTTCACATTTTATCCTTTGCTAACCCCGTTGTGCTTATGGCCATTTTCTTGATCTAAACACACATGTAACCCAATTTCCTTTATCCCTCCCTAAGTCTAGAATCAATGGTTGTTGCAAAATTTCAAAAAAAAAAAGTTGGGAGTATGATGTAGTCTAAGCATGAGGGAGGTGTGAAAGAGTAAATGGTTGTGTATGATGAAGAGAAAATTGATACATCTCTCTCAAAAAAAAAGGAGAAGAAGAAGAAGAATCAATAAGAAGTTTGGGGTGCTTGTGTTTCGTGATGAAAAGTTGGGATGGTAAAATATATGTTATAAAAAAAATATCTCATTGGTACTAGACTTTTAAATCTACTTCCAAAAAAAAAAATCTGTCCTAACCTTTTAACCTATGGCCCCATTACAACCCTAATAAGACCTCTTGATTGTTGTGTGTTCTAAGTCTTTCTAGTGGTGGAGAATCGAAAAGCATTCCAAGCATATGGATGATCTTGATTATGAGTGAGAGGATTAGAGCAGAACCTTCAAATAAAATAAAACACATGAGAGGTGTGTCCACAAGACCTAAAGTGAGAATTCTAATTCGAAACTTTGAGGGAAGAGTGAGTTGGTATATGGCTGCCTGCTGTCCACTGTTGGATGTCCTTTCTTTCATGGCATGTCCCTAGAGCTCGATAGCACAGTTACATTTCTCACATGTTGGGGCAAGCTAAATATCTTTTGAAAAAGGATTTTGAGCTTTTAATTGTTATATTTTTGGGTCTTATTGCTCCTTACTTGACTCTTGTGCTATTAAAGGGCTAAACACACTTTTCGGAGAAAGGGATCCTACTACTTTTCTTTTACCTCATGGTGGGTTTCTTGTATTACTTTACTTGGGGACAAGCAAATGTTTAAGCATGGGGGAGTTGATAAGTGTGACTTTTACATCTTATTCCTAAGGTTTATAAGAGTTTTTACCTTTAATTTCAGTCAGAATTCTCCTTTTTTGTTCTTGTTACTACCTTTGTGTTGTGAAAATTTGCAGGGTCTCAAGCAACAAAAATAATCATGAAGGATTAAGAAAAAGAATAACCTTAAAGGGAGAAGAAAGGAGAAAAAAGGAGCAAAGAGGAGCAAAAGTTAAAGTGGAAAAAGAAAGAATGTATATTTAAAGTATATGAGCCTGAAAGAAGTAAAATTTAGACCAATAAAACGTCTGAATTTGGATAAGCTTTCAACATCAAAGTTTTATATATTTTTCATATCTTTCCAACGCATCCAAAATCAGCTTAATCGGAGTTATGATGAAAAAGTTATGGTCAAAATACGAATCATTTTCAAAGCTGACACGGGAAGCCCATCGTTACCGAAACCCTAGCGATCCACGAGGCGGTAGTGTAAAAACTCTTATTCTAATATCTAGAGGCAGCCTCCACTCCCTCTCTTTTCTTTCTTCTCTATCCTCTTCCCCAATTCATCAAGATATCTCTTGTAAAATAGAGACGGAGGTTCAAGAAGTTAAATTTTTGCAAGAATTTGTGAACATCAAGGGTATTATCTAATGATATTTTCTTTATCTATGGAATCTCTTATTGTTTTTAATATTCTTGCTATGAATTTGATGGGCTAGATCTTGTGCTAAGGTGAAGGATAATTTTTCCCGATCCTAATGTGTTGAATTATTACATCATTTTTTATTCAATTCATAATGTATGTGTTGTGTTATTGATTGATTGACGGATTCTTGAACCACGGCCAGGTTCTGATTTTTGGTGTGGGAAATACCGGTGAGATCGAGAGATAATCCAGTATTAGACCCAATAGCACAACGGGAGATTAAATTGTAGGTCGAGAGATGATCGATTTGACCTCTTCAACAATAAAGGAGGAAACTTTATAGACTTTAATGCATTACATTCTATTAGACTCTAAGCTAGAGATAGTTAGGGCCATAGATATGCAATAGGGTGGTTGTGGCTTGAGAAAGCACAACACTTTCTATCCTTGTTGGCATGATTGATTATGATTGTTGAATTATTTTGTGATGTGATCTTCGATTACATGTGAGGATCAGGGGTGATGAACCAGAACCTTAGCTCTTCTATTTATTTGAGTGACTTGAGTGCTATTTTCTTTTCTTTTTAGCTTATTTAGTTATTTTAGGTTACAATTTATTATTTCATACAATCTCGTAGTTTAGACATAGGTAAGTTCTATCATTATCCTAGTGGTCATTCACCAATCCTTGTGGGATCGACCTTGACTACTACTCTGACCCCGTGCACTTGCGGGTAGGAACGTGTCAAGTTTTTGGATGGAAATGTGGTATACGTGTAGTTAGGGTTTGCATATGAATTGGGGTTGCATGGAAGTGTAGTCAACATGAAGCTAGGGTTTTACCCCATATGTGACCGATCCACCGGTAATAATAGTGGTTAGGACATGAGGTCCTATGTGTGACTGGTCCATCGGTTATAATAGTGGGGTGTTCCTTTTTCTGCATGGATCTGATAAAAGGCATGGTGTGTATCGACTTTTGATAAAAGAAAGATTAAATGATTTAATTCGGACCTTTTTGGGCCTTATGTGCGGACTTGTTGATTATAAGTTATGGGATTCACTTCATGCTTCTATGTATCATATGTATGGGTAGTAATTGTATGTGATCATTATCCTGCATGATTTAATGTGTTATATGTCTGCCTTAGTACTCGGTTACCTTACTCAATATGTAGTGTACTGATCACCCATTTCATGGGTGTTGCTCATTCCCACGAGTAGAAGGCCCGTCTAATCTGTTGCAGGTAGGAGACACCTACTTTGATACTATCGATGTCTACGGGACATTAGGAGGGGCAGATTGATAGCTGGGCTGGATCGATTTCTAGAGAAACGTGGCTATTTTCCTTTTTAACTTATGTATCATGTTATCTTTTACTATGTTTGAATTGTCGAAACAATTTTACTAACGTTGTTTAGTTATTATCTGGAAACATAATAGTTGGTATTTCGAATTATGTAAGACTTGCGCGTACTCTGATTCTCGTTTTTATAAATTTGGATTTTTATGGTGTTATTAATAGTATTTGTTAGCCTTATCACTTGGTACTGGAACGATAGGAGTGAACCGGTCTGGTACTAAGTGTGGCAGTAACATCCCCAGAAATTTATGGTTTTAATTTATGAGTATTTTTTTTTATAAAAAATGTGTAAATTTTGGGGGTGTTACATCCACACACAAGCTTCCACTTGTATACTTGGGACACTAAATTAGAAACAAATAAGCATGATGGACTGATGAGCATGATTAGAAGAAGATTTTAGAATTTAATGTCATTATCAAGGGTTAATTAGGATGCTTGGAGTACCAATTGGTTAATGATAGCTTTTACCATTTTTTTTTCATTCACTTTTCTTAGCTTTAGTAAGTAGTCACTTAGAATTAATTTAGTGTCTTATATTCCTTGTAAAATCCCTAAGATCAAATCTAAATCCTTGGGATTTTTTGTCTTGATATGTTTTGATAATCACCTATAGGCATCATGTTAGATGTTGATTGTTTTTTAGTTAACTCTAAACTAACTAGTTGAGTTGTATTAGAAAACTAGTTAGTTTAGATATGCAACTAAGTTATCCCTAGAGGTTAGGATGTTTATATTTGTAACTCAAGGATCCTAACACATCCCCATATTTGTGTGTTATCCTCCCATTAAATCAAATCATCTCTCCATTAGCCAAAAAATTTGATCTCTATATCAAGTCATGCATCCAAAGCTCAAGTGAAGAGTTTTGTTATACACCAAAAAAAAATCTTTCTTTCTTTACCCTTAGTGTTAATACCTAAGGTGTTGATTGTGAGTATATTTAATCTCAAAGGTTAATTTTAGATCAAATAACTCCTCAACCCTCTCATTCTCCCTTCTATATTTTTATTTTAAGTTTCACCAATCCCCTCTCCCCATCTCTTCGTTGCTAATTTGAACAAATTGTTTAGTATATAAACTAGAAATAGTTTGAGTGCTAGTTCCCGCCTAACCAAAATTTTAGTTGACACTAAAAAAATTAGATCACATGTCTTCCAAAATACCACATATTATTTAATAATCACATGAAAGTTATATTTATTTTTTGGCCTTGAACTTGTAGTCCAATATTTTCTCATACAAAAAACACTAACTAACCACTTCCCCTTTGTCTTGTCTCACTTCTCCTTCCACCTTTCTCCTTTATCTCTTTTGGTTGTGGCATCAAGCTTCTTCTCTAACCAATATCAAGTAATAATTATTCTTTATTTATTTAGATTAATCTTAGTATCTCATCAATTATTTTATTTATTTGTTGATTTTTTTGATATTTTCCTCCACAACCCCATCTTCACCCTGTGAACCACCATCTTCAACCAAATTTCAAGTTAAGGTGAGTTTTCCCTCTTTAATATTTATAATTGCTAGATTTAGTAACTTATTTAACCTTTTTACTATATTGATAATTTTTCCTAACCACCATCTCCACCACCACACTTATTCCCATACCTTGACAATACCTTCTATCACTATACGATTCTACAACCACTAGTAATTACTTTCTAAGTTTTTATTTGGTTAGTTATTACTATATATATAATTTATATTTGTGGTTATATTTATTATGTTTGTGATTATGTTAATTGTGAATATATTGACATGTTGCTTGTGGTTATTTGTTATAATAATTCTATTATTAACGGTAATACCCTATATTTTTGTAAAGTTTGTGAATTATAAGTTATGGTATTTATTAAGATTTGATAATGTTTGATCTTGATTTGGAACAATAATTGATTTTGAGGAAAATTTAGATTTGAATAACTTTTAGAAATGGAAAAAATTGAGTTTTTAGGCGGATCGATCGACTGTTGTATTGTTTCAGCTAAAGGATTTTTTTTCTCGAACAAATAGATTGAATAGTTTGGGGAACTAATCGACTAGTTGGTAGAACAATTGATTGGCTGGCCAAACTGACCAACTATTTTGTCGAGCTGAGTACATTTTTAAAACTCAATTTTTTTAGGAAACCTTCTTATACCAAAATGGAACATTGATAATACCATTTCAAGTTGTTCTATAAAGATTCTTAACATTTCTTATCATGCATTCTGCTCGAGCTTCTACCTTGAACTAATTCAAGGGTTTAATTGGGATAATTGAAGGTAATGGTGACCTCAACCTTATCTTCTTCCACCTTTTTTCTCTACATGCTCTCGAATCATTTCTTTGATTACTAGACATGTCTCTACATAGCTGGGAGATTCCTTCCACGCTAATTGTTCATTCCCCTATTTTGTTTGACACTTTTGGACGAATTTGACATGTATTTTCCCAAAAATAACCATTTCAGCTCTAGAACAAAGATTAACCTATGTTTAACGATATCCACCAATTCAGCTTAAATTCAAACGGCTAAAATTAGGTTTTTTTTATCTATGCCTAACCACACTCAATCTTTCAGCATTTCCACTCTTTTAAACTTGTCTATAGCTCCTTCTTATTTATCTTTAAGTACTGGAGGGTTAGATTTAGGAGGAAGTTGAGCCTATATTTCATCACAAATTCTCTCTATTTTTTCTTTAGTTTGGTAAGCCATTTTTTCCTAATTCAAAATTTGATTTATGAAATTAATCATTAAATTTTTGATGTTTTAACTTCTATTTTCTTGAAGTTTTAGAAATTTGAATCTTCTAGGTTGAGATTTCATATTCATGGAAGAGTTTAATTGCACCAAGTAAGTCATTCTTACTTTTAAAATGTGATTTTGTTATGCATGTGTTGTGGTGAATTCTTTAAAGTCCTGGTTTTATAAGTTGACATGAGAATTTGGTTTTAGATTGATACATTATGATTAAATTCTAAATTTTTAGAAAAATGCAAGATTTTAGGGAAATTAGGTTGATTAGATCAATTTTGAAGCATGTCACACTTTATGAGCTAAAAAAGTGTTGGTACGATGGCATGATATGTTTTAGTTTTGATGTGGTAGGAAATTTGAGAATTATTTACGTGAAAATTTTCTGTTCTATGTATTTTGAGGGTAAACTAATCAACTGGTTAGGTTAAATCAATTGATTGGTCCTTAAAATAGTTGATTGGTCAACCTAATACATTGACTGGTAGTTTTGTGGGGACCTTGGTTTTCTCTCTTCTTAAAACCATCAATTGGTTTGGAAAACCCAATCAAATGGTCCTAGAATAGTTAAATGGTTTAGCTAAAAGGATCAACTAGTTTGAGGGATCCCTAGTTTGGCCGAGCCAAACCAATTGACTTGTTGGCCTACACAGATTGAGTAGTTGGCCTGACTAATTGACAATTAGTAAAACCAATCAATTACGTACACTAAACCAATCGACTCATTTATCCAAATTGTGTGATTTCAATCTTTTGATTTGGATGTGCCTTAAGACCATTCCTGTTGATGCTATATGATTGTTTAATGAGTGAAATACCTCTATTTACATGAATGGACAACCTAATGGATGGATTAAATGGATCATAATTTATGGCATACTCAGTGGGTGTTGTAAGGGCCTTAATGGGTAAACATGAATATGTATTAGATGGATTTAAAGATGTAAATCTGGACTTTAGCTTGAAATGGACCAATATAAGAGATTTGGTTAATACTGAGTAAGCATTAATGGAAATCTCACACATGATTGGGAATGGTAATGGATAAGATTGAATAAGTATGTGGATGTATTGCTTGCATATTGTATGGGTCTTGTGTGATGACGTAACCTCGAGAATAATGTACTAATATCCTAAAGCAAAAGATGATCGAGTTGTGTTTGGGTCTAAGTTACTGATCCTCAATTAGCTACCGAGGGTTAGTCTGCCTTCATACATTTATTGGTGCCTTCCGTCTCTTCCTTTGAGCGGAATCCTTGTAGATCCAATGCCTTACCTACTCTAGACACTAATGATATACTTGGGAGTATCAATATTAAAGGGTTTGGTCAGCTAGTTAATTTTGGCTTTGGATTAGACTTATGTACATTGGTGTTTACTTGGCTTTAGACTAGACTTCATTTCATTTGTTTGGATAAACTTCCATGGCGTGTGAGACTATGGGGTGGAGTATCGCCCATTTCTCTATAATAACTAGGAAAATTATTTGTATAATATTTTGAATGATTGGTTGGATAAGAAATTGGAATAGGAATATAACTAAAGGAAAAGTTAAAAGTAAAAGTAAAAGGACGGTAAAGGAGATAATGACTTAGTTATGTATAAATGACCTAATAAATTAAGGACGTGAAAATGGAGTATAGTGAAATTATGTGTTTGGATGAACAAAGCCTTACTATTAGCTTGACATTAGACTTGTAGCTTGTATATTATCATTTATGATGTAGTGATATGGTGTCAAGCATGATGATTCATGTATGGTATGAGCTTCCTATGCCTAATGTGACCATGATAGAGCATGTATCATGTTTATATGAAATATGCATGAAAAACGTTAGTATGAATTGCTTATTATGATGGAATCCTATTTACAAATGAATCCATTGAGGAGGTAATTTAGCTTACTCACTACGAATGATGCTGATGTGTCCATATGCTCGATCACCTATTCATTCTCATGAGAAGAGAGTTATGTGTAGGTTTTCAGGTATAGTTAGTAGTTAACCAACCTTGTGTGGGGCATGGGTTCTAAGAGCATGGACATCTAGAGACTTTTGAGAAATCATTCATGAACCCAAGTTTAGGGATATGCCTTACTTTTGTTTCTGTAATTTGAGACCATGTACTTTTACTTTATCTCCTCATGTATTTAAACATTGCAAGCCATTGAGGTCTTTTATTTATATAATATGCTATCTTTTAGTATTTATCTAATTTTTTTTAGCATACTCTACATTTATTTTGGTTGGTTTGGTTCTCACCCTTGTATCTAACATAGGATGGACGGTTGGTGTGTATCCTATGTTAGGTACGGCAATAACAACCCATTTTTTCTAAATTTTAATTATTTTCCCACTTCAGCAAGGTTTCAAAACAAAAATTTTCTATAGTAAAAAATGGGGGTGTTATATTGATATATATGTTCATTGTTAATTATGATAGTTTGTACTACATTGTTGTTTGTTAATATGTTGATATTCATGAAAATTATTAAAAATTTATATAAAAGAGTTGTTTATGTATTTATAGAAATTTATGATAAATAATGAAATTTGTTGATATTATTATTATTATTATTGTTTATAGTGGATGTGTAGTTGTTGGTTTGTTTGATTATATGTTGATGTATATAATTGTGTGAAGCATGTGAATTTTTATAGTAAGTGTATATTTTGGAAGTATGTTAATCTTAAAGTATATATGATATTTTAGTATATTAGTATATATGTATACTAAATATTAACATTATAGAGTAAAAATATCGTCTCTTATATATTTAGTTATGTATATAAACACAAAGTAGTTATTCATAGGATAATATGCATGGATTAGGTATAATACTATGATAATAAAATTTTTAGTTAATAAAAATATATTTAATAGTTTATTACAAAATCATATACTAATTATCATATTTAGTATAATAAAGTAAGAATTAGAATAGAAGTATATATATCCTAATGGATAATATATTATATTAGATTATGTTTAAAAATATGATAGTGAAATTTAAGTAAAGGAAAATATTTTATTTTATTTAAGTATAATAGTAGAATACACACACACATGATAATATATCATATTATATTAGGTGTATAAATAAAATAACCAAATTATTAATAAATAAAAATAGATATATAATAGCTAAACCCTCATAACCCTAGCCCTAACCCTACACCATAATAAACCCTAAACCTTAATAGTAACCTTAAACTATAATAAACCCAAGCACTAACCTTAAATCATAATAAATTATAATCAACTCTCAACCATACACCCTAAAAAGAATTAATCCATAATTTATTAGATCTTTTACCCTTTGGTAGGTGATATGATGCATCTTTTACTTGATGCTTGCTTTCCAACCCACTTTTTTTATGTATCATAACATAAATCTTAGGTACCATATGAAATAGTTACATGATGAGCTAGACCGCATGTTGGAGAGGGGATTGTATATAAGACTATACATGTTTAGGTTATGATATATTTTGCATACCTTGCCATAAAATTAGCCATGGTTATGGGCGAGGGATAAATATGTAGACGTATTTGTTGATAATGATTTTACACACCTTAGTTTTATTGAGAGTGGATATTTTATGAGAGATAATAATCAAATTGTAAGGGATTTGATAGTGATTGATAACAAGTGGAGGTCTTAGCATGAGATACTTATTAGTATATAACATGATTACCTAGATGATGGTTATGAGTTTTTTAAATAAGTTAGAGAGAAAGTTCATAAAAAAGAATTATTAACTTGGTGGGTGATCAATCGCATCTAAGTTGGAACTATGACTTGATCTTAATGATGCATTTTGGGTTGTAGTACCTAAATTTCAATATATATCATTCTACTTTTATATATTAGGCTACCTAATACATATGTTCATATATGTAGTTGATAAAGAACTTATATTAAATAGTGTTTATGGCTTTTAACTCCTTTCTATGATATACATAAAGAAATTATCTTAAATATTCAATTAAAGAGTTAATATAGTATATTGGAGAAACCATTATTGAATTAATTTTCATATAGATAAGATGGAAATCAATAAAAGTTGGATGTTGTTAAGGAACTGACAATCTAACAAATTTTTGAATGGTTTTCGATCCTTATATCCAAACCAAAGATGGGATCACTCATTATTCTTGCAAAGAATAATAACATATAATGGCAATTGATTTATCATGTTAAGTACCACATATTAAGGAATGGGATGATATAGAATAACGATGTATGGATGCATCATGGTGAAGTTGACTTAGATCTATAGTTAGAACCAATGCATATGGTTGAGGAGGAAATATATGAGATGGTGGAAGTATTGGATGATTTGCTGGATAGAGGTGAGGAAGAAAATTCCATTAGTAATGAACCACGTGGTCATATAGATGATTGATTAGCCAAAAAATGGAACCGATCTATATTATAATGAGTTATTATAAGAGATGGAGAGTAAATTATATCCTAGTTGTAATAAATTCTCATTGTTGAATTTTTTGGTCAAATTAATGCATCATAAGGCACTGAATAAGTGGAAAAATAAGCCTTTTGATTAGCATATTAAGTTGATAAAATAAACCCTTAAGGAAGGGAAGTTGTGTGAATCATAATATGAGACAAAGAAGAAGATGAAAAAGCTCAAATTAGGGTAAGAAGCCATTCATGTGTGAAAATATGATTGTGATTTGTATTGGAAAGAAAATTTTGATACAATCAGTTATCTTTTAAGTGGGACTTCTTGTCAAAGAGATAAAGCTACAATAGGGAAGAAAGTACCACATAAATTTATGTAGTACTTTCCTTGGAGTCTATGGATAAAGAGTTTGTGTGCTTTTAGACACACAACTAAAGATATGAAGTGGCATATAAAGAAGCATTCAACAGAACTGGGGGTATTAT
Organism: Tamarix chinensis; assembly: GCA_030549775.1. Taxonomy (NCBI): domain Eukaryota; kingdom Viridiplantae; phylum Streptophyta; class Magnoliopsida; order Caryophyllales; family Tamaricaceae; genus Tamarix; species Tamarix chinensis. Next base: position 46,227,563 of record CM060173.1, on the reverse strand, counting down.
GTTATGTAGTTGATGGTGAAGTGTGGAAGCATTTTGATGGTAATTATCCATATTTTGTGTTTAATCATCAAAATGTATGCTTAGGGATGGCATAAGGCATCTTTTATCCATTTTTCATGAGATCCAAATACAGTATGCGGCAAGTTATGTTGACCACTTATAGCTTACCCCTCGTGGCGGTGCATGATACACCAATTCTTGATGCTTATATTGTTGATTCCTATTTTGAGTAATCCTATGATAGGCATTTATATTTTCCTTAAACCTTTGGTTGACAAATTGAAATATTTTTGGATATTAGTGGTTGATACACTAGATGTAATCAATAATAAGGTGTTCAAAATGTGTGTAGTGATACTTTAGATCACTAATAGTTATCTAGCTTAATTATATATGCAAGGGTGGTTTGGTTAGAGGCATTTAGCATGCCCGAACTATAATAAAGTCACTCCTTCAATGAGATTAAAGTCATTCCTTCGATTACATTGAAGCATAATATTGGTTATGTTGACCATAAGTGATTCTTCCTCACCAATCATCCATTTAGGAGAAAATTTTAGTTCAGTGGGAAGAAAAAAAAAGGGATCCTCCAGGGAAATTATTAGTTGATGGTATTTTGATGCAAATGAGTCTTCATATGGAGTATCAAGGGTAAAAATAATCCTAAAAATTGAAAGAGGGAGAGAGGTGTTGATAACATGAAATAGAAGAAGAATAATATATTTTACAAATTGTCATATTGGTCATCTCATCTATTGAAGCACAATTTTGATGTAATGCACTGCTAGATATATGTTTATTCTAATTTGCTTGCAACAATTTGTGATGATAAGAAATCAAAATACAACAATCATGAAAGACTTGATTTGGAGGATTTGAACATAAAAAATGAGTTATATATGCTTGATTATGGAACCATGAAACCCAAGGCGCAATATAATCTTTCATCTAATGATCGCAGGAAGTTCTAGAGATTTTTGATGAATATAAAGTTCCTAGTTAGGTTTGCTACAAACTTTAGGAAGAATGTTCGTGATAATGGTGATAATATTAGACGGATAAAATCACATGCTCATCACATGATAATACAAAACTTGTTAGTTATCTGGATTTATGAATTATTAAACAAGTAGGTTGGTAATCTTATTGCTAAACTGTGTAACTTCTTTAGTTAGGCTTGTTCAAGGACATTTTAATTATTGGACTTAGAGATGGTAGAAGATCATGTTGTTTTCCTCCTTTGTAAGCCTGATTAGATATTTCCTCTAGCATTCTTCGGTATTATGGTTCACTAAATAATTCACTTACTCAAAGAAGAATGACTTAGTGGAGTTATGCATAGTAGATTGATGTATCCCATTGAGAGAATGTTAAGGGACTTGGAAGAGTACATTAGAAATCATGCTCGCTCTTAAGGTTCCATTGTTGAATGTTATGTAGCTCTTAAAGCAATGAATTTCTATTCTCTGTATAAGCAAAGTGTTGAGACAAGGTTTAACAAATAAAAAAGAAATGATATAAGTTACATTACTTGAATGATTATTTTGTTATGTTTTTCAAGGACAAGTGGTTCAACAATGATCCAAGGAAAAAAAAAGAATCAAGTGATATAACAACATCACAATTGTGTATATAAGGTCTAAGTCATACAAGAATAATCACTAAATATTGGAATCTTAGGAAAAACAAGTTTTATATGTTGATGATCCTCTAAATGGATCTAACTAGAGGGGTTTTTAGGAAGTCAAATACCACCCTATTTGGGATTTGAATGATGATCATGATAAGGATGATTTAGTAGATGGGGTTAATTTTGTTGATATAAACTTGAACACCAGTATTAGAAATATGGATTTGACTTAAACTAATAAAGATACATGGACAACAATGACATTCAAGATGATGGGATGGAAGATGAAAGTTTTGTTTTTTGGATTTAGATATGGACATCACCGAAGAAGATGAATATAGTGATAATGATAATGATAGTTCAAATTATCTTTCTAGTTAGTGTGTAATGTGTGTAATGTGTGTTATGTTTGTGCTAATAAATATCATTAAACTCGACATATGTACAATTCTTTTTATATTATAATATTTTCTCTTTCATACTTTGATCCTTAGAATTATGTGCGATGCACTAACTTGATTCATTTGAAAATTTTATATTAATTATTTATGCTAGATATTATGTTGGGGATGGATGCTCAAATCCCCCCAGATGCCTTGTAAATTACTTTTAGCTTGCGAGTTAGGTAAAAATGATTTTGTTATTAACCTTATAAATAATGACTATATATGTTATGTTATTTATTATTCTATCTAATATTTGATGTTGTGGCACAACCTACTAGGAAATGAAAAGGGCATGGAGAAAGGAAGAACAAAAAGCTCTACAATATGTGGTAAGTTGGAGGGAACATTGATTTTGCTAAGACGAATAATAAATATAATAAATATGTGGTAAGTTTGGTCATTGTGTTAGCATTGAAAGTGGGGAGTTTGTTCCGCCTACGTAAAAATCATGGGCACAATTACTTGAGCAAGAAAAGTATAAGATTCTACCAAAACTTGGGGTAATTATTTATTATTAAATAAAAATATTAATAATTTTATTTTGGCATATATTAATATTTTCAATGTTCATCTTGTAGACATACTTTAACATTGAGTACTAGAGGTAGTCCCACTTATGGGATAAGATTTTAACAAATATTTAATGGATGTGTATGGATGAGCACAATAATAGAAAATAATCCGCAACGAAGATATGGAAGGAGGAGAATAAGAAGCTAGATAATTAACATCGGCTAAGAAACTAGGAAAAAATGCTTACACTTTTGAAATTCTCCCGCTTAACATGTAAAATACAAAATTAAGAACTTTAAAGTAGACGACAGGCATTCAAATTCAATTATTATCTTTATCTTAATTGTAGAGAAGAAATATGCTCAAAATTTAGCAAATAGATTCAATTTGAAAGATCCTATCATCAACGGTTCTGGATTCATTTTGGCTTATTAGTATTTAAAGGTGTCTAAAGACTACAATTAAAATTTTGCTACTTATAATATTATGATAATATTATTCATTTATTATTTTTACTAACGTGAAAGGTCGATAAGCAGACATCTAAGAGATATAGATATAGATATGTTAGTAGATATTCATTTAGGTACGGTTATGAATTTGAATATAGATTTTTTTTATAGGGTATGGGTATGGATATAAGTATGGACGTATCCGCTCTGAACTAGTCTCGTTTACATCTCTATCGAGTTGGAATTGGACCGAACAAGCTTGTATTAGGGTAAATTTATATTCTAATTAATTTGACAGGTAAAGTTTATATTAACTTTACGAATCATATCTTTTTAGGTTTTGATGGATCGGGTTGAGTTTGGATCGAGTTAATCTTTGACCACCAAAATTAATCTAAATCATTAACCTCGTAAGTAAGCATTAAGTTTAACTTCGTCATTAATAATATATTATTAGTTACTATCTATTTATTATTATGGCAATATAATGTTGTGTTTTTATGCAAAAAAAATAAAAGTCAATAAAATTGAATTATCATTGATAAATAAATAAGTTCACAATAAAATAAATAAATAAAATTTAAATAATAATATATTTGTAAAAGTTCTAAATAAATAATAAGATATATGTATTCTTTTATGATCATAATTAATTAATATTAAATTTAGTTTTATCTAGTCGATTCAGGTTAAGTTGATAGAAGATTGGGTTGATAACAGGTCGGATTGGTGGCAAGTCAGATTGATAACGATTCAGGTAGATGTCGGATTATGGGTTGAAATCAGGTCGGTTTTAGATCGGGTTGATTCATTTATATTTAGATCAATGTTAGATCGAATCAGTTTCGGATCGAATTTGAATTGAATCAAGTTGATAAATTTATAGGATTATGTATTGTCAGATTAGGAAATATAAGATAGAACAAATCGGATCGACTTTTACTAGCTTTAGGAACAACTATGGATTTGAGTGCTTAAATTTAAGTTCAAAATGAAAAAAAAATTACTTTATTACTTACAAACCCAAGCATTTACCACAAATCAGCTTACAACTATTTTTTCATCTAATATTTAACTTTAGTTATCTTAACTACTATTTAATACTACTTATTATCAAAAATTATTCTTTAAAATAATCATTTATTTTAAAAATAATCCAAATTTTTAAAAATAAATAATTATATTAAATAACTATGTTTGATAAATAACTCAAAACTAGCCCTAATTTAACTAAAAATATTATAAATTAAGCTGTATACATAATATAACTTCAATATACGTCGCTCTAATTTTGAGATCTAACTACTATTTAATACTACTTATTATCAAAAATTATTCTTTAAAATAATCATTTATTTTAAAAAAATAATCTAAATTTTTTTTAAATAAATAATTATATTAAATAACTATGTTTGATAAATAACTCAAAATTAGCCCTAATTTAACTAAAAATATTATAAATTAAGCTGTATACATAATATAACTTCAATATACGTCGCTCTAATTTTGAGATCTAACTGAAATCATTAATAATTTTTAAGACACCGACAAAACTTATAATTAAAAAAAAAATAGTACCATTAAAGGAAAGTTGGCTAAACTCTAGTTGATTAGTACTGTTGATTAGATCATAATTACGACTTATATCGAAGGGAGCCCGTTAAAAAAATTCAACACGGCGTGACTCGACGACAGACTAGACGTAAGGTTTGAAGCTGCATTCTACTAGCTCCGATAAATTAATTAGGTATATTGCACCGCTGAGTCATTAGATTATATATAATAAACACGGCTTCCCAACAACTGCAGCAACTTTTGAAAAGCTGATGAGCTTCTATTACATCACGAAGGTAGTTTAATTTACAAGAGAGAATTAGTTTCTAGCGAGAAAAGAATAAAACACGATTCAAGGAAACTTCTGGCAGTATACAATTTATAGACCAGAAGCCATTAAAGATTAGTAGAGATAGCTGATATATACATTAAGAAAACCCAGATAAAATAAGCCGAAGTTAATGTCAATCGAAACAGGGGAGGAAGTTTTATGCATCCATCCATCCATCCATCCTCCACAAAACGTGACTGAAAATCTAACAATATGATCAAGAAAAATTATTCAATCAATAAAAACAGAAAAGACGCATATGTATGTAGCGAAAGGACGTCATCGGTATCTCAATGAACCAGAAAAGTACAATACTAATACATTACTATCGTCAACATTGCTAGAATCATCAAGCTAGCATTCAACGATCAAGACAGAAGTCTAAAAGATCCCGCCTTGGTTTCTTGATTTCTGGAAAACAAAGGTGAACAGAATAAAGATAGCAAAGCAGATTAAAACAGGGGCGAGGGTGGTGAACAATCGTTGAAATAACAGAGCCGTACTCTCGAGTACCGCTCCGATTATTTTGGGGCCGTAAACGCCGCATATGACGCCGATTATGAACGCTCCTAGAATCGGAGGATTTGCAGATTCCGACATATGGTTGTCGCTGCCCCAGCTCCACCTCTACCTCAAGCTATTGATTGTCAGCAACAAAGGAGATTGAATTCAAAGATTTAGGGTGAGGAAGTATTATGGATGGATGAAACAGAAATCAAGGGTGTGAAAGCTGAGACTTGTGAATCGACGCTTCAGAGCGAGAAAAGTGATCCATGGAAAAAACGGGAAGGGACTGAGGAGCGAAGTACACACATAGAGTGTGGATTAGTCTACCGATGAGTTGCGTATAATTTTATCTGCGGTGGAAAGAGGATCGAAATATGTGACATCGATTTTCTTCGCAGATGGGTAGAGCTTTCTTTAAAAACTAAAAACGAAACCGTGTCGTCGGAAAGGAGTGATATTAATAGTGATAATCATAATTAAAAAAAAAAAAAAAATCAAGCCGACATGTATAAATGACGACGGCCTCAGTTTCCTAATTACTTGAACCGGTTTCGGGAAACTTCCAACTCTTATTTTGGACTATTTGCATTGAGAAAATTTTCTCGGTTTTTCTCCGCGGTTAAGAAAGTTTAGGAAGATACCAACCAGTAGTATAATAGCTTTACAATTATTATTATTATTTTTAATTACGGCTAGAACATGGTTGAACGTATTTCATACTCATTGAATGGTGTTATTATTATTATTTTTTTTTTGTGGTTCTTTTTACACCCTAATGGAAATACGATGAAAAATTTTTTTTAGTGTTTTCATTAATAATTTCAATTATTTTAATTGAAATATTTTTTTGTAACAATAGGAAAAGAGATGTCGACGAATAAAAATTATGGATTTTTTTCCTAATTTATTGTGAAAATACAAAATTACATACTACTATAATGCACTTCTTCCTAAATTATACTTTAGGCAAAAATAATGTGATGTCCAACTTGAAAGAAAAAAAAATATTTATGTAACCCTTGGAATGTCAAGATACAAAAAGATAATGACAATAATTTAAGAATAATGCTAATTAGCGCTTAGATTATATAATGACCGATAATATAGTGTCACATCGGTACTTTTAATCTTTTTTAAAATATTTTATCTTACATTTGGATTAAAAAAATATATGATATAACATTTGTGATATTTTTTTCTACAAATAAACACACATATTGATGCTTACTTTTGATATAAGAAAAATTATGTGATTTTGTTTTACTATATTTGAGTTAAATTTTCACCATTAGTGAATTGATATTCAATGTGCATGTATATAACCATTATTATTGTTTTACTTTGATAGATGTTAGTATTTATGTTTCACCATTTTTTGTTAATATTTTACCCTTTTTTTTTTGCTCATATTTACCATACTTGTGCTTAAATTTCACTATTACATTACCGATATTTTACTATTATTTTGCGTATGTTCTATCATTTTTTGTGTGATAATGCTTTACCATTTTTATGTTGATATTTGTCATGTTTTTCCTCTACTAGTATTACCTTATGTTTCACCATTGTTTTGCTTATATTTGTTTACTATTTTTGTATTATTTTTTAAAGTTCATTACACTAGTGTTTTACCATTATTATGTTATTCTTCACCCAACCATATTTATGGTTCACCATTGTATTTATATTTTACATATATCTTGTTCTGCAATATTATTTTTATGTTCCACCACTAATATATTTATCTTTTACTGCTACTAATCAATACCTTATTTGATATATTTACGATCACTTCTATAGTAAGTCCAATTTTCAGAGAAGATCTTGGAAAGTAGTTTTTGTAACACCTCAAATTTTAATCTAAATTTGTTTCGGTAAAGATTTTGTGGAAGCAAAAGACCAAACTAAGGATGTTGTCATCGCTCTTAGTACGAGTCTGGTTACCATACCATTCTCATATTAAGGATATGGCTGAAATATTTCACAATATATAAAATAAATTAGAAGCAAAAAGTGGAAGTAATATCATGTAAAAAATTCTATTGTGGAGGTCAACACCCAAATTAAAGCAAAAGGATATAAAGGGAAATAAGAGTATGAAATATCCTGATCACAAATGATCTCGAGTGATGCCACCAAATATCTCATACTCTAAGTTCCCACCTAATATACAGTACATGTAATAAGTTACCTACAAAGTGTAGTATCAATATGCCAATGTATTGAGAAAATAAGGTGAAATGCCCCACATTTTAGGGTCTTCAATGTGTTTTAATCCATTTATTTAATTGGGATATAAGTGTGTGTAATCATGGTTTAGAAGCATGTTTAAAGTTTGGTATTGATAAAATTGGGATTGGTTTGAAATTCGGAGGGCAGGTGATTATCATGGAAACTAGTTAGGTAGTTTAGGGTACCAACTAACTAGTTTGATTGAGCTAAATTTCTACATGTATGATTTTTACTGAAAATTGTCTTCTAGAAATTATGGCATGATTATGTTATTGGTGATTTAATTATGACCTTTATAAATCATTTGAGACTTCCTAACCAATTTTACTAATTTAAAACAAATTGTGGAGGGTGAATTCCAAAGAGTCTATTTCATAGCCATATCATCATTGTCGTCTTCACTTTCTTTATTTCTATCTCCATTGTAAACCTCCATAATGGATTATTTCACCCTTTTCTACCTCATTGATGTGGTTTTTTATCAAAGTAACGGAAGTTGGATCAAAATTTGTATTAGAAGCTTTCACCCATGATCTAATGCAAAAGAAATGAAGTGAATTGGTGGATTATAGTCGAAGAACTTGAAGATACAAGTTGAATGTGTATTCGGCAGATTTGAAGAACTTCAAATGTGTCGAATTGAGATAGATTTTGAGGAAAGATTATCCCGAATTTTCCTTGCTCAATGTAGACCCAAAAGGGAGGATTAGACTTTAGCTATCTTACTCAAAGTTTGATTTAAATTCTCATTCAATAATCTGCATACAAATGTTGTGCATAAAAGGGTATATATAGGAGAAGGAAGCTTGGTGGTGACTAGCTTAAACCAGCCGATTTTTCTTCCTTAATTCAGCCCATTAATCATGGTTGAATTAAGCCCATATTAACCTTAATCTAAAGAATAATATCATTGGTTAAATTATACTAAGGATTAATATTACAAAGCTATACAATAGACTAAGATACATACATGAAATTATAGCCATACCCTAACTTACATAAAATATACTTAGGGTTAGGGTTTACAACAAGTTTATACAAATAATGAATATCATCACTTTATCTCTTGTTGTAATGTATCATCCCATGTATGTCATAGCCTTGCATGCCTTGGAATACTTGTACACATCAATGTGTATGAACATCATCTTCTTGTTAATATGTGACATACCTACAAGAATAACTTGAATGGTTTTCAATGTCAAGCATATAAAAATTATCAAGAATATTTAACATGATAGGCTCCAACATTAAGAAAGCTAAATCATCTTCAGTACCTTGAGGATTAGAATGAACATGACAATCATTATGTTCATTGGATGCTCCTGCATCACTCATCATGCCTCATGATCTTGTATCCCCCTCATTTTTGTTTACTTCCTTTCTTATATTTCTGAAAATTGTATATGCAACACCCTAGAATTCCCAACCAACACCATTTGGGCTCAAGAAACAAGTTAATCCAAATCCTCTAAAATTTACACATAAAGGCCTAGATTTGGGCTAGGGTTTGAGGTTTCGATTAATAAACACTCTTACCCTTCATTTTCCACCAAAACCCTTCACCATGAACAACCCAAAGTCTCCATTTTCACCATTTTTCCATAACCTTTGTGTCTCCCTATTTTTCACCATATTTTCCTTCACCCACATTCTCTCTATCTAGTCTCCATTGATGACCCTTATTCCCTCTTCTAATCCTTACTCTAACTCCTTATTTACTCTTAAATAAGATAGGGTTGGATTTAGGGAAAAGGCGAAGGATTGTCTATTTTCTTTTCTTGGTTTTTTCTATTTCTCTTTAGGTGGTTGATTCTCTCTTATATTTGGTTTCATTTCAGTTCTTGTGAGATTTTAAGGACTTTATTAAGTTTTAATCTTATCCATCAAGGTACTCAAGAGTTAATGGGGGTTTGGATTCTCAAGTTGTGGAAGAATTTTTCTCTCTTGGTAGATTTTTCTAAGTTTTATTGAGGTAAACCTTTATCTTTCCTATTTCATAGAAAATGGTATGAGTGAGTGAATTATATGTTCCGTGTTTTTGTGAAGGCATGAATCATAAGATGAAAATGTATTTGAGCATATTAGGGTTGAATAAATGAAATCATGCGTAGAAAATCCTTACTTGAAATCTTGTGTGCATAAACCTCATGGGTATGATTTTGATTTGTGGCTACCTTTATCATTCTAAGAATTTCAACAACATTAGCATGTGTAATATAATTTATAGATAGCTTTGTAAAAAGTTATAGCATGAAAGAACATGATATAGTACTCTTTAGTTCTTTTAATGATTTGGGTAAAGGTATAATTATGATTTCAATACGTTACTAATATTCTAAGCATATTTTTGGTATTATGCATGTTAATCCATAAATAGTACTTGTTAAGAATCTATGATCTATGATTGATTTCTGAATTGAAAGAGAAAAAATTGAAAAACCTAAATGTATGTGAATGTGCATGAAAAGGGTTGTTATCACCTGAACAATTGGTTGATCAAGGAGATTGATCATTCGATCACCATGACCCATCAATTAGTCATTGGAACACATCAAATGGTTTGGGAGAGCGATCAACTGGTTAGCTTGTGACCTTATTGCTCTTAGTCTTAGCTTAGACCTATCAAATGGTTTGACTTAACCTATCAATTGCTTCCTAGAATAATTGACCAATTACATCAACCCATCATCTATTTCACAACCACTCATTCAATTGGAACATGCAATTAATTGCCTGGTTATCATGACTAATCGACTAGTCCTTCAAGCCCATTGAATAGTCTTAGCCAAAACTACCTTTCTTGTCTATTTTTCGTTGAATGTGATACCTTGAGTTTTCTTAAATTTGGATAATGAATGAGCTAGTATATATAAGTTGACCATGATTAATTAAATTTAAATGATGGATTAATGTTTGTAGAAATTGACCTTAGGTGGACCATGTTTGACCATAAACTATCACTTTGTCTTTATCTTGACCATGAAATAATTAGATAAGTATATAGTTAAAAATAGATTTTTTCCATAGCTAGTTTTAACACCCAAAAATTTTAAAACCTAAAATTAAATATTTAACCTTTTATCCGGGATATTTTAATCTTAAATTATTGATTTAATTATTTTGCGGACCTTTAGTTTACAAAAATATATAAACTTATTTAATAAATTAATACAAATATTTTTATCATCTTTTCTTACTCTTTTTATTTAAATAACTTCTCAAACCTATAATTTTACCAAAAGTATTTTCTTAAATTAATACTTTAATTGTTGGAATAAATTAATTTAATATTTTTTCTATTATCCAAATTGAGCCTAATTTCTAATCCTAACTCTAAAAATAATTTCCTTTTTCTTTTTCCCATTTCCCATTTCCCATTTCCTTTTTCTCTTTTTCTTCCTTTTCTTTCTTTTTCTTTTTCTTTTTCTTCTTTTCTTCCTTCTTCCTTGGGCCAAACTAGCCCCTTCTTCTTCTTTCTCTACTTTTCCCATTGGGCCATCCCTCCCCTTTCTCCTTATTTTCTTCTCTTGTCTGGGCTAGCCTAAGCCCCCTTTTGTTTTTTTCTTTCCTCTCATTTCCCCTTTGGGCCAGGCCCGCTCTGCTCTTTTTTTTTCTCTTCCCTTCTTCTATGCAGGTCGGCCTACCCTTCTCCTTCCCCTTCCTTTCCTACATGGCCCGCCCCTCATTTCTTCTTTTGTCTCTCTGTCTACAAACCCAAGGCAAACAACCCTTCCCCTCCCCCTCGCATGCCTTCATCTTCTTCCTCCTACGCCTCGCACCTACCAGCCTACACCACCCCTCTGCGCGGCCAAACACCCTACACCACCGTCTTCCCCTACTGTCCTTTCCTTTACCATTTTAGACCTTGCATTCCCCCTACTTCACTTTCCCTATATGCCCCTTCCTTCCATTTCCGTCCATCCTTTGGCACGCCCTACCACCCATTTGCACCCCTTACACGTTTACCTCACATGACCTGCACCCCCTTTCTCCTCCTCTCCTCCTCTTCTTTTTCTTCTCCTTCTCTCCTTCTTCTCTACCCCATTCTTCCTTGATCTCAACCTTTCCCTACCCCTATTCTCTCTTCTCTTTTCTCTCCCTTTTTTACCTTATTTTTCCTTTAACACCTCCTACTTGTTATCCCCACCATCCAATCAGCTACCACACCACCCTCTCCTACACCCTACCTCCTCCTTACATCACTTTGAGTAGCCAACAATCACCACCCTACAGCCTACCTCCTCCCTTTTTCTCCTTATTCCCTTTGACTCCTTTGCACTCACCACCCTTAACCACCTCTTCCCCTTCTTTCTGCCACTACCATAACCTCCTCTCAATTGCCTGACACCACCTCAACATCCGCCAGCACCACCTTACCTAAACCACTTGCCTCTCCCTCTCCTCTTCTTCTTCTTCTTTCACTTTCTTCCTCTTCTCCCTCCCTTCTCTACACCTTTTACCTACAACCACTACTACTCTCTCCGTAGCCTTTAAGCCACCGCATCATGACCTTCAACCACTACCCACCTCCTGCCTCACCTCTACACCCAACAACTAGCCCTAACACCTCTCCACCACCTCCCTCAAACCCTTAACCCAACCTCCCATATTTTGAGACTCGTACCTCTTCTCACACCCGACATCCATCCCCCATAGACTTAGGCATAGTGGCATATAGTAAGGCACAATCTCCAAGAATATAGGCCATCCCAACACACATGATATCGACTCCGCATGTCCTCATCCCTCTAGGGTTCCTCCTCGGAGATCCTAATCGGACCTATGTGGCCCAACTCTTTCTTACTTACCCAAACGTTACTTTGTTCTCTATCTCGCACCTCATTTTTATTAGGAAATTCCCCAAATGTATTACTTTATCTCCCAAGTTCACGCATGACCGACAAAACCCTAGTTGACCACGCCAACCCTAGTTGGCCACGCCAAACCCTAGTACTTTACTTCCTCAACAAGTAACCTCCCTCTTTCACCCCAAAACCCCTTCTCTCATTTAGAAACCCATACTCATTCTTTATATAAGTGAGCTCTCACTCTCAACCCATACTCCATCCTTCCTTGATCATTTTTATCCTTGTACCCTTTAAATTCCTCATTTTCTCCCAAAACCCTAATTGGGTCCCTTAGACACCCTTACATCGACCCACGTAAAATTTTGCACCCAAGTCTCCAATGGACCCATGACTTTGATATTTTCTTATTTACTTCCTAATTCAACTTTCCTCACGTACGATCCATCCCCCATGCAGAATTTAAATACTCAATGTAGAATCCCCAACACCCACTTACACACAAAACCCTAATAAGGTCTCTTATGCACCAACTTACGTACTATTTTTCATACTAAGTCCCCAATCATTCCAAGACTCTCCCAAGCTCTTACTTACAACCCAAATCAACTTTTCACACGTAAGGATCATGCCCATGCAAGATCTAGTTCCCCCCATGCAAACTTCCCAAATGTCCACTTTCCCGTTATTCTTTTATTATCATTTCATGCTACCCAAAACCCTAGCATGCATGTCCTAGAGGGCCATATCATGTCACATCATCAAACATCAAACATGGAACATGTCATGCTCGTATGGTATAAGGCACACACATCATACCTCATTATCCACGCTGCGCTACACAAAACAGGTTATTCATAACACATGCATAATACACATTAACATGGCATACTCATCATCCATCAACACATCACACATAGCACAAGGCCATAGCTTCGTCCTTACCTAAAGCGACGCCGGGCTTGGAGCACGCTCCTCTAGCTCCTTAGGGTTCGGATCGGGGTCACCTATGAAAAGGGGAAAAGCTAAGTATTAGTTTCCCTCAAAGTACCGTCATCCCTTATTCTAGTGTAGGATTAGGGTTTATATTACTAAAGTGGGTATTATACAAAAACTAGGGTTTTTACCTTAGAATTAGTATACTAAATATTAGTAGTCAAAATATATTTATTTTTGATACTTATTGTTACACTTATATTATTACACCCGTTAGTTCCATTCCTATAATACTAGTGTTCGCTAGTCATAGTAAAATAGTGATAATAATAATAATAATAATAATAATAATAATAATAATAATAATAATAATAATAATAATAATAATAATAAGACTACTAATAGTGATGCCTATGTTTCAAGTAATAAAACCCTAGCGTTTTTAAGATTAAATCTAATAACGGTGTTAGTGTTAAAATACTAATACAATGGTTGTAGTATCAACAAGTTAAAACACTCCTAGAGGTAGTAATGATAAAAGTCATATTTTGAATAGATAGTATAAGGGCTCCCCTATTTTGTCACCCTAATAGAAATAGAATAATGGTAATAGTAATAATAGTAATGACAATAATGGTAAAGGTGTTAGGTATAGTAAAACAATATTAATATAAGTACAATACCCACATAAGGTTGGATTAAGTGGTAATAACACTAATAGTGGTAATAACCATAAGGATAGTAATAATAATAATAATACCAACACTAATGGTTAAGTATGATGAAAGCTAGGGTTTTGGAGGGATGATGGCCTTGTAAGAAAATAACACATTTATGATAGAGAAATTAATAATGATAATAATAGTAGGAATAAAAATAATAATAATAATAATAATAATAATAATAATAATAATAATAGTAGAAATGTTAATAATAAAGGTAATGACATTAACTCTAAGTCAAGTATAATAGGGGTTAGGGTTGGAAGGGGTGATAGCATGATAACATTAAGGATAATAAAGGATAATAATAAAAATGGTATTAATTAACAATAATAATAATAATAATAATAATAATAATAATAATAATAACAATAATAATAATAATAATAATAATAATAATAATAATGATGATGATGATGATGATGATAATAAGTATAATAATACCAATATTAGTTAAAATTACTATATGTGGCATAAAGAAAGGTTTTGGGGTTTAGGTGAGTGGAAGACCACTTGAGGACGGTGGTGGTCCGGCGGCGGCGCGTGGCGGCGGCGACGGCGGCGATGGGGGAGGAGAAGAGAGAAAAGATGGAGGAGGTGGTGAGATGGGAGGAGGAAAAACGAAAGTTAAGTGTGGGGGAGGAGATAACAGGGAGAGGGGAGTGGAATGAGGGTGGTGGCGTGAGAAGGGCGGCGGCGCGCGATGGTGGACGCGGCGGCCGAAGGAGGAAGTAGGTGGTGGAAGATGGTGGAGGTTGGTGGAGAAGGAAGCAGGGGGTAAGGAGGGTATGGGCAGGTAGGGGAGGTCCTGCAGGTTACTTTGGGAGGTGGAAGGAGGGTGGATCGCGGTGGAGATGGCAGCTACGGGAGGCGTAAGGGGTGGCGGTGGCTGGAAGGAGGGTGCTCGGGGTGGCTATTTCGCACTGCCAGGGCGGCACGTGCAGGGCAAATCGAGGGATGAGGAGGGCTTGGTTAGGTGAAGGGTGGTGCAAGGGGGTTCTGGGCGGCGCTAGACCGGCGGCGTTGGGGGAAGGCGGCGGTCGACGCGTCTGATGGGGCGGCGGCGAGAGGGAGCAATCTAGGGTTTCGGGGTTCCAAATCCCGAATCCAGGTGATAAATGGGGGTATTTATAGGCAAGGTGGTCGGGAAAGGCCAGGGGGAAGAAGACAAGGGGGGTGTAGGCGCCAGGCTAGCCGGCAGGCGGCAGCTGCCATGGCAGGCGGCAGGCGGTCGCAGGAGGAAAAAGAAAAGGAAGGGTTGCAGGCTGCTCAGGAGGGAGGACAATGTTGGTTGGGGCCAAAACGGGGAAAGAAAACAACGGGAGAGAGAGAGGGAGGCAGGCTCGCCGGTGTCGGGGCAGCACCGGTAGTGCAGGCATGCTTCGCTGCTGCCGTCTACACGAGGAAGAAGAAGGGGGAGAAAGGGGGCGGACCGGCGACCCAGGGGAAAGGAAAAAGGGAGGGGGAATCGGCCGGGCGGCGGCGGTTATTTCCCCCATTAATGAAACATGGCATTTTGGGGAATGTTTTGGGCAAAACGCAACGTCCTCGTCGGTCTGGCAACAGTTACTTTTTTTCTTATTGCGACGCGGCGTTTCAGCGACTTTAGCGTCGAAACGCAGCGTTTTGTTCCATAGGCGGCTGGGCTCGCTGGGCCGCGGGTGAGAAGAAGGAAGGAGAGGCAGGTTTGGGCCGGGCGAGGCCCAACTTCGGCGGAGGAGGAAGAAAAAGGAAAAAGAAGGAAAAGAAAAAGGGAAAAAGGAAAAGAAAGGATTTATTTGGGGTTTTGGATTTTGCATAAATTATTTAGAATATTCTTGGGCTGTTTAGAATATTAATATTTATAAAATATTAAATAAATTCCCTTATTGCTTAGTTTAGACTATTTTAGATAAATTTCCTTAACCTCCATACTAATTAGGAAAATACCCAAATTTTCTTTCAATTAAATTCTTTATTATTTTCCTCTTAATTTACCTTAATTAATTCTCTACATTTTAAGTAAATAAATTTATATGCTTAATTTCCCTACTAATTCCTTATTTGGCCATAATTTCGAAAATTAGGATTTTGGGGTATTTGAGATAATGAGAGCATAGTCGAGAATAAAAAGAGTTTATTCTTGCCAGAAAAGACTATGGTCAAATGTATTCAAGAAGAAGGAAGTTTTTATGCTATGGTTATGAAAGAATCTGTAACACCCCCAAAATTCACTACTGAAAAATTTCGTTTTATTAAAAGAAATTGCAGAAGCCAAAATATTAAACGGTGAATTTCGGGGATATTACCGCCACACGTAGTACCAGACCGGTTCACTCATACCGTTCCAGTACTAAGTGCTAAGGTTAAAGAACAAAATATCAATTGCTAGAAATTCAAACCATTTTAAATCAGAGTAGCGCAAGTAAACATTTTATAAGAAAAGGTTCCACCAATGGTGGTTACAAGAACAAGGAATACATTTAAACCAGAAAGTAAAGGTAAAGGGAAAACCCTAAGAGTCTAGATAATCCTTACGCTCTTTCTCGTTGCCCACTTGAGTAGTACCTAAAAAGACCTGAGGGACACTGCCCATTGAATAGGCAAGGGCCCCACGAAGGGAACCCTTCTGTACTATAGTACTGAGTAACCCTTTAATACCACACTTAAAAATAGGCCCGCAATGCAACACATAATGCAAGCCATAGACATATGTAATGAGAGGTGCATACATAACAATCACATATATAACAAGGCTGCCACATATCAACAAGTTATAAGGTACGATCGATACTTTTGGGCCTTAAGCCATTAGTCCATCATTATTCAATCATCTCTTTGGTTATATCCAAGTGAGTGCCGGAACCCCACTATTATAGTCGGTGGACCGGAATACATATAGGGCAGAACGCTCCTGACCACTATTATTGTCGATGGATCGGTCTCTAGGGCAGAACGTTCCTGGCCACTATTATTCGTCGGTGGACCGGTCTGGCCCCGACCCACAAGGTGTTCCACTATAAGTGATTAATATCTTCCCATAATTTATTCACATCCAATGCTTGTTTTATTGAGCTTGGGACCCCCACTATTTTAGCTGGTGGACCGAAATGCATATATAATCATCATCCAGGGAAAAATGCTCTTGGCCCACTATTATATCCGGTGGATCGGTACTCATAATCACTTGCCAAGGCAACACGCTCCTGGGCCACTATTATAACCGGTGGATCGGTACTCAATATCATAAGTCAATTGGGCCCTGCTCATTAATCTTTCACTTTTGTAATTAGTGTGTTTCCTTTCTTAAATCAGCACAACAATTCAATTTATTTGCCTCGGACGGGACATCAAGAACCCGGGACACAAAGGTACACCGGTCGTACTAGTGCATACAAGCCACTTAGTACCCTTCAACCGCGAACCCAGGGACGCAAAGGTACCCTGGTCGTACTGGTGCATAAAGCTACTCAGTACCCTACTGACAAGGACACCTAATCCATAAGTATGCATACCCCCTAAATAGGTTCGTAGAGCTAGATAGAGTAAGATATAGGGCGTGGCTGGGGCACAAAGGCACACCAACAAATACCAGAATAATCGTGGGCTAAACCATGTATTTAGGGTAGCGACCCCTAAAGAGCCACCATTCCCGATCTCGAGGTCTTTCACTTTAAGTATTAGTGTCTTAATTAAGGTGATCACAAAAAGGCACGATAAGCAGATACTTATTCACTTTCAATCGTTCTGATATCATTAGTCATTTCTTATTCAGACAGTTATCCAAGATATCATAGAGGAACCATTAAGGCCATCATAATCTCATCTAATTTCAAATTAGGATTCGTTCTCGTAATGCTTACTAATTATCAAATACTCTTACCTTACTATCCAGCGTTACTTGAGTCATATCACGAAATTCCACAATCATAACGACATGTTAGGTACAAATTACTTATTTACCCCTTACTTATATAATTGCTAAGTCATCCCTTCCTTACTTGACAAATTACCCTATTACCCTTTAGGTTGCATAATTACTAAATTACCCCTTATCCGATTTAGGTTACCAAGTTATCTCCTATGCTTTTTAGATCACCATTCACCCCTCATAATTGCTACACTTATCATATTTCCCATTTGGTTGGTTAGATTACCAATTTGCCCTTCTCCTTTGTTATATTTACTAAATTGCCCTTAAGTTGGATAAATTATCAAATTACCCTTCTTCATTATCATGATTACGAATTTTCCCCTTTAGTTGGTTGAATAATTACCAATTTACCCTTTAGTCGGTTAAATTACCAAATTACCCTTCTCCATTATCATAATTACCGAATTATCCCTTTAGTTGGATAAATTACCAAATCGCCCTTATCCATTATCAAAATTACCAAATTGCCCTCTTGTTGATTAATTTACCAAATCACCCCTCTCCATTATCATAATTACCATTTTACCCTTCTTAATTATTATAATTACCATTTTACCCTTCTCCATTATTATAAATACCAAATTACACTTCTCCATAATTATAATTACCAATCTACCCTTCACCATAATTATAATTACCAATCTACCCTTCTCCATTTTTATAAATACTATATTGCCCTTCTATAATCATAATTTAATTACCAAATTACCCTTCGTCGTTTTTATAATTACCAAGTAACCCCTTACTCCCAAGTTTGCCATAAACATCCTTTTATTTACAAAATTACCCTTCTACCCCTTATTTCCAAATTACCATAATATCCTTTTATTTATAAAAATTACCATCTTACCCCCTTTACATCCAAATTTACCATATTACCCTTTTGCTCGCAAATTACCATAATACCCTTTTACATCCAAAATTACTATTTTACCCCTTACTTCCAAAATTACCATTCTTACCACTTACTTATAAAATTACTATATTGCCCTTGACTCCAAAATTACCACTTTACTCTTTTCTCCAAAAATTACCATAATACCCCTTTACTTATAAAATTATCATTTTGCCATTTAATCATAAAATTACCATATTGCCCTTTTGCCTCAAAATTTACCATAATACCCCTTTTTCTTACAACTTACAATTTTATCCTTTTACTTATAAAAGTATCATTTCACCCCTTTCTTTTGAAATTACCAAAATACCCTTTTGCTTACAAAATCATAGTTTTACCCTTTTCTTTCAACATTACCAAAATACCCCTTTACTACAAAATTTCCAAAATACCCTTTTCACTTATAAAATTACCACTTAACCCCTTTATTCATCACTTTTATGAATTTACTTCCACTACATAAAATACTAATATTAGCACTTCATTCTTATTATCTAACTCCACCAACTTGTCATTATTTAACATAATACTCATTAGCAACTACATATATTAGATCACATACTTACATAGGCATATTACTAAAATACCCTTGGACTCAAAATAATATTATTCATGCATTAGCAACATAATACATCATGGACAAGCATTTAACATTTCCATCAAATATCAAACTTGATATGAATCTTAAAAATTTATACTTAATTAATTTTGATAATTGTTGTGAATTATTTACTTACAATTGTTTGTCTTATTTGGTGGATAAATAGGAGTGTGATGCAGCATATGGACTCTGTGGATCTTTGGATGTAGCTGCTGGAGTGTGCAGATTATGTATCTGGAGTGTGCAGATTATGTAATTTTTGTTAATTAATTGTAATCCCATATGATGCATTCGCCGGTCAAATTGGCTAATGGAAATTAGGTCGGTTGTATAATTCGCCACCCGGTCCTTAATTATGGACTAGCTGGATTGTGGATTAATCAATCCTTAATAGCCATGATTAGCTAAAGTTTTTAGCTAATGGGAATTATGTCTCAAACTTACCTTGTATTTGGGGAATTTCTATTGTGTGTTATTGGGCTGGTCGACTTATTTCTATGACCCAATTTGTCAGCCCATCCCGTTGTATTGCTGGCTGGCTGTGTGTCTCGTCTGGGCTGTATTGTGCGGGTATTTTATACGCTCTGTTATACGGTCTGTAGTGCTAGTATAAATAGGCCATGTAAAGTGTAATACGTAGATAACTTTTGTCAGAATACAATTGCCGAGTTTTTCTCTCAATCTTTCTCGCGACTTGTCTCTCTCTCTCGGCGAACCTCTCACTCGCTCTTCTTCTCTGTGGCTTCTCTCTCATGCTTTGATCGATCTTGATCATTCTTTCTTCAATTTCAGTTGCCGTTGTAAAAATTGTGCCTCTGAATCTTTGGATCTTCCTTTGGAGTTTTCCTTAGGCTGAACCGGCGAATCAAACTTTGCGCTCGATTAATTTCTCGATCCTTTCGTGAAACCCTAACAGGTTTCCATCATTTGGTATCAGAGCCTCGATTATTCGAGTGCTCTTAGTCTCTTTGTTACTGCTAAGTTTTTTTTTCTCAATTTTGAGCCGATATCTGTATTTTCGCTAACCTTGCTTTGAGGTGTGAAATTTTAGGGTTTGCAACGACGAAGGCTGTTTCGATTTCCGTCGTTCTGGAACCGGCTATTGAAGTAATTTTGTCTGTTGTTTCGAAGTTCCCAAAAGAAACCCTAATCGACCTAGGTTTTGGTCAAGAATTTGAATCTTGACTGACTTTGCAACAAATTGTTGTTGGTAACCTGGATTCGTAATTTTCTTGTTAAATACTACTGTCTGCTATAATTAATTTCCAATTTCTTTGCAATATTACTTGTTCGTTACTAAGTACTCAGGTGAAATAACCGACGAACCCTTGGTTTTCAGAAAAGGGTAAGACCTCCAAGAAGAGGGGTCCCCTAAATAAGTGGATTATTTTCTTAAGCAGTCGCGGTAATATCGTTCCCTTTCACTTATTCAATTTTGTCGAATTATTATTGGCTTGGATAAGTCTGAGTAAACTATACTATTGCTATTTCTATTAATCATTGATACTATGACACTTCTTGTAATTAGTCTGTGTGTTCTGTTTTACTGAAGTTATTAAGTAAATTGATTATGTTAATTAATTGCAGCTGTATTAGTTGTTTAAGTCAAAAAATTTCATCATGTCTAACAATGGACAGTCTGTTAATCAATCGGTTTCCAGTAATGACCTATTAGAAACTCTTAGGACTTTTCAAGAACAAATGACTGCTCAATTTGCTGTTTTATCTGCTAATTTAGAACAAAGATTAGGAGAACAGGAAATAAGAATTAATGAATTACAACATAATAGAGTTGAAACTAACCAAGCAGGAGTATTAGGAAGGGCTCCTATGGATCCTAGGATTAGAATTCCACCCATAGCTAATCTAGAAGAGCTGGAAGACCAAGTATCTAATAATAGTGATAGGATACCTAGGCAAAACAATAGGCAATATAGGGAATTAGAGTTCATTGATAGGAATTTAAATAATCTTAAGCTTAGTATACCTGGGTTTAATGGCAGGAATGACCCTGATTATTATTTTGAGTGGGAAAGGAAAATAGAAATAGTATTTGAATGTCATAATTATTCCGAGGAGAAGAAAATTAAGGTAGCTGAAGTAGAATTTACTGAGTATGCGTCCTCTTGGTATCATAATTTGGTGTTAACTAGACGTAGGTGTGGGGAACCACCTATACAGACTTGGGCAGAATTTAAAACGTTAATGAGAAAGAGGTTTGTGCCAAGTTACTATTATAGGGAATTACATAAGAGATTACAAACAATTAGTCAAGGAGCGAGGACAGTGGATGATTATTATAAGGAATTAGAGGTTTTAATTATTAAGACAGGAGTTATTGAGGATGATGATGCTACCATGGCTAGGTTTCTGAGTGGATTAAATTTAGAGATAGCTGATAAAGTAGAATTATATCCTTGTGGGACTTTAAATGAGATGGTAAATATAGCTACTAAGATAGAGATTCAATTAAGAAAGTCTAGGCAATATAAACTCCTTGGGATTGGGTTTAAGAACACAATAAGGATAAATTTTGGAGGAACTACTTCTGGAAACTGGAATAATACTAGTAAGATTGAATCTAAAGGTAGAAACAATGAAGTTAAGGTAGGGCATAAGTTTGAAAAGGGTAAGAATGTGATGACAAACTCTGTGAATGGACCAAACAAAACTAGGGATATTAAATGTTTTAGATATGGAGGATTAGGACATATAGCTTCTGAGTGTCCAAATAAGAGAAACATTTTAATTAGAGAGTCTGGAGACATAGAATCTGAATCTGAAGAAGAAGATGAAGAGGTTAGTGTAGTCAGAGAAGATGAAAGTGATATAGAGGAAGAAATAGAATTGCCAGTGAGTAGGGATCTTTTTGTAGTACGTAGGGCTTTACAGAGAGAAAATATATTTCATACCAGATGTTTAATTGATGATAAATGCTTTAACATGGCCATAGATAGTGGTAGTTGTATTAATGCTGCTAGTACTCTGTTAGTGTCTAAATTGGGTTTAACGACTACTAAACATCCAAAACCATATAGATTGTAATGACTTAATGAGTTGGGAGATGTCAAAGTTAGTCAACAAGTTTTAGTAAATTTAAAATTAGGAAAATATGAAGATTCTGTTTTATGTGATATAGTTCCTATGCATGCTGCTCACTTTTTGTTAGGTAGACCTTGGCAATATGATAGGAGGGTAATACATGATGGTTATAAAAATAAGTATACAGTACAGAAGGATGATAAGAAGATTATCTTAGCACCTATGACTCCAAAAGAAATATTTGAGGATCAAATTAAAATTAAATCTGATTATAAGGAGTTATCTAAACCTAGTTTGGAGAATGATATTAGTTCAAAGGACATGAAAGGAACTTCTGGGTTTTATGCTAAAAGTAAGGATGTAGGGAAGGCAATGAAAAGAAATGTCAATGTGTATTTAATGGTTTATAAGGACTGTTATGAGTGTCAGCTAGGAATAAGTGGAGAAATACCTAGTACAGTGAAACAATTATTGGAAGAATATAGTGAGTTGTTTCCCGAGGACATTCCTAGTGGATTACCTCCATTAAGGGGAATAGAACATCAAATAGATTTTATTCCAAGAGCTGTTATACCAAACAGACCTGCTTATAGGGCTAATCCTGAGGAGGTTAAGGAACTAAAAAGACAGGTCTCTGAATTGTTAAGTAAAGGATATATTAAGGAATCTATGAGTCCTTGTGCAGTACCAGTGTTATTAGTGCCTAAAAGGATGGTAGTTGGAGGATGTGTGTGGATAGTAGGGCAGTAAATAAAATAACTATAAAGTATAGATATCCTATCCCTAGGCTTGATGAAATGTTGGATCAATTGCATGGTGCTGTTATATTTTCAAAAATAGATTTAAAAAGTGGGTACCATCAAATTAGAATGGAACCAGGAGATGAATGGAAGACAGCTTTTAAGACTAATTTTGGATTATATGAATGGTTAGTGATGCCTTTTGGGTTGTCAAATGCTCCTAGTACTTTTATGAGACTTATGAACTATGTTCTGAGGGAATTTATTGGAAAATTTGTGGTTGTTTATTTTGATGACATACTTATATATAGTAAGTCTTTAGAGGAACACTTGAGACACTTAAGGATTATTTTGAATGTGTTTAAGACAGAACAGCTTTATGCTAATTTAACTAAGTCTAGATTTTGTCTGGAAAGTGTGGTTTTCTTAGGATTTGTGGTAGGAAAAGATGGTGTATCTGTAGATGAAGATAAGATTAAAGCTATTCAAGAATGGCATGTGCCAAAGAGTGTGACTGAAGTAAGAAGTTTTCATGGGTTGTGTTCTTTCTACAGAAGATTTGTTAGGAATTTCAGTACTATAGCTGCTCCCTTGATTGCCATAACAAAGAAGGATAATGGGTTTAGTTGGGGTTTAGAACAACAAAAATCTTTTGAAACATTTAAGACTAAATTAACCCAAGCACCTGTATTGAGTCTTCCTGACTTTGAAAAGATCTTTGAATTAGATTGTGATGCTTCAGGGTTAGGAATAGGGGCTGTACTTTCTCAAGAGGGCAAGCCAATCGCTTATTTTAGTGAGAAGTTGAATGGTAGTACCTTGAATTATTCTACTTATGAAAAGGAACTGTATGCTTTAGTAAGAGCTTTGGAAGTTTGGCAACATTACTTGTGGCATAGAGAATTTGTAATTAATATTGATCAGGAAGTTATTAAGTATTTTAAAAGTCAATCAAAGTTAAATAGAAGACAAGGTAGATGGATAGAATTTATTGAGAGTTTTCCTTATATGATCAAGTATAAGAAAGGTAGTGATAATATAGTTGCAGATGCTTTATCTAGGAGATATGTTTTATTAAATGCTGCTGATACTACTTTGTTAGTTTTTTCCAGTATTAAACTATTATACTTAGAAGATATTGATTTTAAAGAAATTTATAAAAAGTGTGAAGTTTCTACATAAGGAAAGTACTTTATTAATGAAGGTTATTTGTTTAGGGAAAATAGGTTATGTATTCCTGCATGTTCTTACAGAGGTTTATTAATTCAAGAAGCTCATAGTGGTGGGTTAATGGCACATCTAGGATCTCAGAAAACTTTAGATGTTTTAACTGATCATTTTTACTGGCCACACATGAAAAAGGAAGTTTTAAAATATTGTGTCAATTGTATTGCTTGTAGGCAGGCAAAAACTACTTCAAAACCATTTGGTTTATATACTCCCTTACCTGTCTCTAACCACCCTTGGGTTGATGTTTCTTTGGATTTTATTTTAGGATTACCTAGAACTAATAAAGCTAAGGATTCAATAATGGTTGTAGTAGATAGGTTTAGTAAAATGGCTCATTTTATACCTTGTAATAAAACAAATGATGCCGTAGCAGTGGCTGAATTATTTTTTTCTACAACTTATCATAAGTCATTTCTGGAAAGTTTTGTGGGGGAAATTAGGGACTAAGTTATTGTTTTCTACAACTTGTCACCCTCAAACTGATGGACAAGCTGAGGTAGTAAATAGAACATTAGGAAACATGTTAAGGGTCGTCCTTGGAAAGAATCTTAAACAATGGGAATGTGTCTTACCTCAGGTGGAATTTGCTTATAATAGGACTTTGCATTCTATAACTAATAAAACTCCATTTGAGATTGTGTATGGTTTTAATCCTGTAACTCCTTTAGATTTAAGTCCTTTACCTCATGCTGAATTACAAAATTTTGATGCTGAATCTAGAGTTAATAATATGAAAATGTTACATGAATCTGTAAGACAACAGATCAATAAAAGAGTGCAACAGATGGCTGAACATGCTAATAAAAGAAGGAGAAGAATGATTTTTAAACCTGGTGACTTAGTTTGGGTACTCCTTAGAAAGGAAAGATTTCCAAATTTTCGAAAGTCAAAATTGGATTCTAGAGGAGATGGACCATTTACTATGTTAGGGAAAATTAATGATAATGCTTATAAGATTGATTTACCTGTTAAATTTGGGAATGTGAGCAACACTTTTAATGTGGCTGATCTTAGTCCATTTCAGGGACTTATTCAGGTTTCAGAGGCGAAACCTTTTCAAGAAGAGGGGAATAATATGAATCTTAAAAATTTATACTTAATTAATTTTGATAATTGCGGTGAATTATTTACTTACAATTGTTTGTCTTATTTGGTGGATAAATAGGAGTGTGATGCAGCATATGGACTCTGTGGATCTTTGGATGCAGCTGCTGGAGTGTGCAGATTATGTATCTGGAGTGTGCAGATTATGTAATTTTTGTTAATTAATTGTAATCCCGTATGATGCATTCTCCGGTCGAATTGGCTAATGGAAATTAGGTCGGTTGTATAATCCGCCACCCGGTCCTTAATTATGGACTAGCTGGATTGTGGATTAATCAATCCTTAATAGCCATGATTAGCTAAAGTTTTTAGCTGATGGGAATTATGTCTCAAACTTACCTTATATTTGGGGAATTTCTATTGTGTGTTATTGGGCTGGTCGACTTATTTCTGCGACCCAATTTGTCAGCCCATCCCGTTGTATTGCTGGCTGGCTGTGTGTCTCGTCTGGGCTGTATTGTGCGGGTATTTTATACGCTCTGTTATACGGTCTGTAGTGCTAGTATAAATAGGCCATGTAAAGTGTAATACGTAGATAACTTTTGACAGAATACAATTGCTGAGTTTTTCTCTCAATCTTTCTCGCGACTTGTCTCTCTCTCTCGGCGAACCTCTCACTCGCTCTTCTTCTCTGTGGCTGCTCTCTCTTGCTTTGATCGATCTTGATCATTCTTTCTTCAATTTCAGTTGCCGTTGTAAAAACTGTGCCTTTGAATCTTTGGATCTTCCTTTGGAGTTTTCCTTAGGCTGAACCGGCAAATCGAACTTTGCACTCAATTAATTTCTCGATCCTTTCGTGAAACCCTAACAGGTTTCCATCAAAACTCCTTCCTTAAGTATCATCTCTACGCATGGCATAAAATCTAGCATGCTCTTCTTCTTATCAATCAATATAAGCAACCACATTTATCATACTAGGCAACACTTAACATGCATAAAATCATACTAAAATTCCTAATGTGCTAGCATACGTTTTTCCATGCGTTGAAGTGAGGCTTAACGATTACCTTAATCCCGCAAAAATCGAACCTTATCGGTATCCCGGTTAAAGATTCAAAGCTTAATTAGCAACTCAACACCTAAAAATAATATCAATAAGTATTATATTAGAAGTAGGAAATTAGAAAGGATAAAACTTTATAAAAATTTATTTAATAATGAAAAACTTTAATTAACTATTAATATACCTCAAAGATTCAAAAACATTAATCCCCAGTCAATGTGGAGCTCACGCTGCATGAACAGCATGAGCCACATGCATATTAAGGGGGAGAAAAGGGTCGAAGGGGGTGAGGTAGAAGGGAGGGGGAGATGGCTCGGTTTAGGGTCATTAGGCTAGAAAAGGAGGTAGATGGGGGAGGATTGGAGGCAAGGTAATGGTGTAGGAGTGAAGAGGGGGTGTAAGTGGATGCTGGGGAGGGGTTGTTGGCGGCCAATGGTGGCGGAGACGCCGACGGCGAGGTGGCGAAGTCGGTTGTCGAGCTAGGTGTGGCTGAGAAGGAAGGAAAAGAGAGGGGAAAAATGGAGGGGTGTAGGGGCTGTCTTTGGGAAAGTGAGGTATGGGGGTGGTAGAGGAGGTTGCAGGGTGCGGATTGGTGGTTTTGGTGGTGGCATAGGTGGCCGGAAGGTGGAGAACGGGGCGATTGCAGGTGGCTTGCCGATAAAGGAGAAAAGTGGGGAGAAAAAGAAGAGGTGGAGAAGGGAGGAACGGTAGGGGCTCGAGGGTGGCTTGGGTGGTCTCGTGGTGGTGTAGGGCTGAGGTATAGGGTGGCAGAAGGAGGCGCAGGGGTTGGTGCGGTGGTTGGAGCCGCGAGTGGCAGCGGCGTGGAAAAATAGGGAAAAATGGGAGGTGAAGAAAAAGAACAGGGAGAAGAGAGGGGGCAGGTGGCCAGTCGGAAAAAGGTCAAAGGGTGGCAGGGAGGTGTCGGTTGGCAAGGGAAAGGGAGGGAAGAAGAAGGAAAGGAAGATGGGCATGCGAGTTGTGGTCCCAGAGTTGGTTTGGTTCGAAATAGGAAAGAAAATGATGGGGAAGGAAGAGGAAGAAAGAGCAGGTGTGGTGGCAGGTGGGGGCAGCTGCAAGGCGGCTCGGTGGTGGCAAGCATGGAGTCGAAGCAGCACTGGTCGGGCATGAGCAAGGAGAAGAAAGAAAGGAAGGAGGGGGGAGCAGACCGGTCGCGTAGAGGAGGAAGATTGGCCGGTCCGGTCTGGGAAAAGAAAACTAAAGAACATTTGGGCTGCGTCACACGGGCCACGCTGGAGAGGGAGGAAGGAATGGGGAGGGAGAGATGGGCCGAGGCCCAGTGCGCAGGGGAGAGGGGGGAGGGCTGGCTTGGCGGTCCAAAGGAAGAAAAAGGAAGAGAAAAGAAGAAAAGGAAAAAAAAGGTGAAAAGGGCAAAAAGGGGAAATAGGAAAATAGGGAAAATAAAATAAATTAATTTATAAAATCATAAAATGAAATATTCTTGATAATTTATTCAATTTAATAATTTAAATCAATATAATTTAATATATTGGTTCGAAATTGATACTTTTAGTAAAATATTAGTTTGAAAAATTATTTAATTAAAAATAATGAAATAAAATAACAAAATATTTATTTTTATTTTATTAGATACTCCTATCTAAATTTATATACTCAAAAATCCTTAAAATAATTAAACTAAATAATTTTAAAAGCTAATTTATTTCAAATAAAAGCTATTTATTAAATTATTGGTTTTCTAAAATTTTAGGGGATTATAGAATCTCTATAAGGGGAGATAAATAATGATAAATCTCAATTATATAAACTCCTTGATAAGTATCACGGTGTTTTTTCCTAATAAATTGCCACCTAGATTTCCACTTAAGAGAGGAATAGAATATGCCATAGATTTAATTCTTGGTGTGTCCTTACCTAATAGGCCTGTATATCGATGTAATCCAGAGGAGGCTAAGGATTTAGAAAAACAAATACAAGAGCTCTTAAGGAAAGGATATGTGAGAAAAAGCATGAGTCCATATTGTGTGCCTGTATTACTTATCCCTAAAAAGGATTATACCTGACACATGTGTAATGACTCAAGGGTTGTTAATAGTATAATTATCAAATATCGATTTTATATGCCAAGATTAGATGATTTGTTGGATGAGTTATGTGGAGCACAAGTATTCTCTAATATTGATCTGAAAAGTGGATATCATCAGATGAGAAGAAGAGAAGGGGATGAGTGGAAAACTACATTCAAACTGAAATATGGTCTTTATGAGTGGACGGTGATACCTTTTGATTTATATAATGCACGAAGCTCATTTATGAGACTGATGACTGAATTTCTTCAACCTTTTCTTGGAATTTTCATTGTGGTATACTTAGATGATATACTTATGTATAGTAGGAATGAAAATGACCATCTTATTCATCTAAAGAAATTATTTTATAAGATGAGGGAGATTAAACTCCATGGAAAGATGGGGAAATGTGATTTTATGCTTTTGAGTATAGTTTTCCTTGAGTATATTATGATTACAGAAGGTATTAAAGTTGATCCCATAAAAATTGAAGCTATTAAGTATTGGCTAATATCTAAGGATATTCATGAGATTAGGAGTTTTCATAGTTTGGCAAGTTTCTATAGGAGATTCATTAAGGATTTTTCTACTATTGCTAATCCAATCCAACTCATGAGAAATGGTGAATTTAATTGGAGTAAGGATGCAATTAAGGCCTTTCAAACTTTGAATAATAAGCTATGCAATGCACCAGTACTAGTTTTACCTAATTTTGAAAAATTACTTGAGGTTACATGTGATGTAAGTAGGGGTAGGGATAGGAGGTATACTCTCATAGGAAAAATGAGCTATTATATTTTTTTTAGTGAATAATTAATTGGAGTGAAATTGAAATATTCAAAATATGAAAAGGAGTTCTATGATATCATATGAAGTATAGAAATATGGAGTTATTACTTAAGGCCTAAGCCATTTGATTTGCATTCAAACCATATGAGTTTAAAATATTTGCATGGACAAAAGTAGATTAGTCTAAGGCATACAAAATGGGTTAGTTTCTTACAATTCTTCATGTTTTCTATTAAGAATTTTGATTTTAAGGAAAATGTCATGGCATATGCTTTGTCTAGAAGATCCATTATATTAGTTATGTTGGAAGTTAAGTTATTGGGATTTGAGATGTTAAAGGAACTACATGATAAAGATGAAGATTTTGTTGACATATATAATGCATGTTAAAAAATAGGATTTGTGGTAATTATTTAAAATAATATGACTATCTCTTCAAACTTAATAAGTTGTATATACCTCATTATAGTGTACGTGATTTACTTGTTAAAGGAGTACATGAGGGTGTATAGCTGGTCATTTTGAAGTTCATAAGACCATGGAAATACTATAAGAAAACTTCTCCTAGCCAGGGATGATAAAATTAGTATAAGCTATTATTAGAAGATGCGTAACTTGTCAAAAAAGTAACAGTTTCTTCTATAAGAGTTTATGTACTCCTTTACTAGTGCCTAATCAACCTTGGAAAAGTGTTAGCATGGATTTCATTTTGGGTTTACCGAGGACGCAAAGGGGAAAAGATTCTATTCTTATTGTAGTAAATTGATTTTTAAAAATGGCACATTTCATACCTTGCAACAAGACTGATAATGCAACACATGTAGAATATTTATATTTTCAAGAAATAGTAAGGTTACATGGTGTTCCTAAAAGTATAGTATCGGGTAGAGATGTTAAATTCTTGAGCTACTTTCAGAAGATACTTTAGCATATGTTAGGTACTAAGTTTTTGTTTAGTACTTCTCATCATCTACAAATGGATGGTCAAATCAAAGTGACTAATAGAATTCTAGGTACTTTACTACGAGGGTTAGTGAATAAGAGCACCAAAGATCGGGATATAATGCTTGCATATGCTAAATTTGCATATACTAGGAGTCCTTCAAGCACAACTCAACTGAGACCTTTTGAGGTTGTCTATGGAGTTAATCCTTATCTACCAATTGATATATTGTCATTTAAAAGAGGATATATAAAGAATTATGATATTAAAGAAAGAATCAAATTATTTAAAAAAACTTCGTTAACAAATTAAAGACAACATTGAAAGATCGAATGCTAAATACTAAGCTCACGTAAATACAAAAAAAATTATTTAAACTAGGAGATTTTATATGGTTACATTTGAGAAAAGAAAAATTTTCAAACTTAAGAAAGAATAAACTAATGCCAAAAGTAGATGAACCATTCAAAATCTTAAGAAAATTTAGAAATAATACATATGAACTTGAATTGCCTGAACATTATGGAGGAGTATCTAGGACTTTCAACATTAGTGACTTATCTCCTTACTATAGTGATGCTAATTTGAGGAAAAATTCTTCTTTATGAAGGGATAATGATGCAGGAGAACCTCTAGATCACTCTCAATCTTTTTCTTTAAAGGATGAAGAACAAGAAGAACTAACATACCTTAGGATGGAATCCATTGTGTTTGAAAAATTCTTATGTTTCTAACGTTTTGTCAATTAATTCTTGTCGGTATTATAAGGATTATAAAGAACAAGGAAGAATAAGGCTACAGGATATAAATTTGGATTACATGTGTTAAATCTATGTATTACATGATTAAAGTTTGTGTAGCTTTGTTATTTTATTGTATACATTGTAATACTTGTAAATTATCATTGTAACTCTTTAATATATGCTTGTACCATGCATTAGGAGGTTAATTTCATTAATAAGAGTTGAATGGTGGGTTTGTTAATGAAAGGGGCCTTCATGGGTGCATGTATATATAAATCTTGTGCACTTGATCTCAGCATAATTGAATCATAATGAAAGGCATTTGCTAAAACTCAAAAAAGAGAGCAACCCCAAGCCATGTGCGTTCCTTCTTCTTATCTTCTCCTTCTTCAATTTAGAGATTTGGAGAGTAGTGGAGAGTATTATATTGAGAAGTAGAAGATTTTTCTTTAGAAGGCTTAACATCTTAAGAGTAGATCTTTGCTACCTTCCAAGTGTTATTTGAAAACCCTTTTCAACTTCTACATCAATTGAAACTTTGGTGACTTTGCAATCCTTGATGCTTATAGAAAAAGTTTCTAAAAATATTGAAGATTGTTTGGTAATGATCTTCCACATCACATGGATATAATCTCCTTCTTGTTGTTTGTTGGTCCGAGTGACATGGTCCCCTTGAAATCCCAAATCACTTAGAACCCCCTTCTCCAAACTTTCCTTGAAGTCTTCCGTCTCTTTGAAACCTTTTGTTCTACCATCTTGATTCTCACAACTCCATCGAATTTCATTGAAGTTGCCATATAGCATTGAGGGTAGGTTGTGATGCAAACTCAAAATTCTTATTAATTCTGAGGTCTATATATATATCTTTATCTTTCTGTCTATGCCTATCCATACACACCCATATCCCTCCACTACATCTTCTACCCCTCAAGCCTCATCTTTATGTCGATATGATATGCAGAGTATGTAACAGTGACACTTCAATAGAATCATCCTAAAAATAAGCAAGTCTACCCAAGTGACCTTAGGTGTCTACTTCTAACTTTATGTCATTCCAAACTACATCTGAGTTTGTAAATAGTTGTACTATTGAGCTTCATTTCACAATGCTTTTTCTTAGTGTGTGAACTAAAGGGCCATTTCGTAGGGCTCGAAAGTTCTAGATCAATAAAACCATCACTTTGTGCAGTGAGGCATATCAACCTATCCCGATGGTTCATGATGTTCGTCTGCGATATTAGCTTCTAGTCTCGTTCTCTTTTTTCTTTTCTTTTTTTTTTCTTGATACAGTAACAAAGCCAAAAACATCATCTTCTTGCCCATTTCACTTCCTTGTCACTCCAAACTTTTTCACCTCATCTGCAGACAAGACGCCTCTACAGACCCAACGTACATAGAGAGTTAAAAGAGTACTTGTTGAAGACACGACTCCTTGTTCTAATAGGCTGCAGTATCCTTTTCTAGCATTCCCTCGTTTTGTTCATCTGAAGCCAAGTCTTACATCTTTGTTGCTCTTAATCTATCATCCATCCTTATATTCATTTGAGAAGATGAGTTTTAATGATCCTCATCTATAGACACACTGTCGATCGGCTGCATGACCTCCCCAATGCCGGTTTGTTTCTCTTGGATTCCTTCTTTCTCTCTTGTTATATTTCCATCCATTGTGAATATTTGTCTTGACATCTAAAGTTTTGTTCCCCTATCATACGCACCATGTTGGTTAACATTCTCTCCCTCATTGATCAACTCATATGGCCATAATTTCAGGGAAGACACATTTTTAGCCAAATCACGTCCCACTTTATGAGGCCGAGATTTCTTGCTGAAAAGGGGAAACCCTCGGGTAGGTGTTAAGTCTAGCAATAGAAAACAATGCTAATAAACTAAAAAAATGATCAGAACGGCAAGATAGGGGATAATAAGAGGGCATGAGTGAGATTTCTTCAATAAGCTCCAGGAATTTGAGTACTTGGCTCCTCCCAATACACCCCAATGTTCTTGGTGCCCCTCCTCTCTCCCTAATTTCTCTTCTTATACCCCCTCCTAGTAACTAATAAGCTGACTCCTTTTTTAATAGAATGACAACATAACAAAATAGAGAATAAATGATAAAAGACTCAACCGACCCTATGAAATAGAATTAAATAAAATATACTCCTTAGCCCTGACTCAGTCCTATTTAACCCACCCTTGCTACTTATTCCTCCTCACATAAGTATATCGCACCAAGGGTCTATCAGTAGGGTACTTATTGGAGTGCTTCATCTTTTTCAGACCTTTTAACCTACTCACACTCGTCCCTGCTATGCCCTTGGAGCCCACAACCGAAGCAAAATAAAAGGCAACCTCTCATATTTGAAACTAACCCGGTAGGTATGGAGAATAAGTGGTTCCTAGGGAAGAGGTTTTTCCACATTCGACACCACTCTTGTCCTTACAAATTTCTCCATACCTAGAACATCACCTCCTTCCACCTTGATAACCTGCTCAAATAGTCAGTAACAAATCGCGTGGATTCTTCTATTATGTGCTTCAGTGGAAGGTCGCAAGTTCTGTTTTAAAAAGGTACCCACTTTAATCGAATTGTATATGGTTGTTCATCACCAATTTTGCTCACGATTATTGTGTGCTGGTCGAAATACATAGTTCTCGATTAAATACCCCACTATATACATATATATACATACATATATATATATATATATTATCATTAAATAGAATGATCTATATGTTTTAGCCCATATCTATAATTTGCATCCCTTTTGATAATTTATGGTTTGACGACAAAGCATGCTTTAGGCTTGTGAAATTGGTTGCACTTTTGGTGTGAATAGTATCCAAATGTTGGGAAAAATCCCTTAGAATAATAGCCACAATGATAAGAAAATTTAAGAATAAATTATAAGCACAAAGAAAATAAAAATTTATAGAATGAAAAAAATTAAAGAATTTTATTAATATGAAGATTGAGAGCTTATGCATATTTTACCAAGGGTGAAGAGAGACACTTTTATGCCCTCCTTATCTTTGGCTAGAATACTTAATCATTATTGCTTATCTGATATATACATATTTCTATCTAACATCAGTTATAACTAGTGAAATGTATAAGTTACAACTTAATGATTGATTCCATGAGTTGACCCATGTCAACTAATAGACTAATGAATATAGAATTTATTACATTAAAGGATTTTATAACCACTCTATAACATCCATTCTCGGCCAATAGGTCATTCTTGCCAACTGATCCCATTAGTTAGCCTTTAACTATCTATAATACCCTAAATTTTATCTAATCTTAATCCCCACTAGGTCATCTTTACTAACTAATCACATTAGTTATCATTTATCTTTCTATAATACCCCAAATTTTATCTAATCTTAATCCTGAGTAATTATTATCTTAACCAAGTTCTAATGTAAAAAAATTAACATTTCTACCTTTCCCTAATTCCTTAACCCTACATTTTTACCTAATCCTAATATTTATTCTGGTTCATTAATATTTTTAATCTGACCCTAATATCAAATAATGAATATTTTAATTTTACCTTAATTCTCTAATTAATTTTAACCTAATCCAAACTATAACCCCACACTTATCTCCTTTTTCCTTTTTCCTTTTTTTTTTCATTTTCTTCTCCGCCTGCCTAATTTTCCTTCCCTCTTTGCAACCTTGCATGTGCTTCTTCCTCTACCTCGACCAAACTCCTATTGTCAAGTTTCCCTAACGTCTGACCATCTAAGGCATCATCTACCACAATCCATGGGAGATGTCTGTTGAAAATTTTGTCAAATCTTTCCCCCCAATCATGTGAACTTCTGCCTTCCTTTTTTGTTATGCACTTCATCCATGGCCAACGTGTGTGTGTGTGTGTGTACCCTTTTAAATATCTGCCTTATTAATGCCCAACTAAGCCCTCACTCCCTCCATTTTTGTCAAGCAAAACTAGCTCGAACACCTTCCCTTCTCCTCTTCCCCTTCCTACTTTGTTTTTCACCGTCATCCACAATCAACTCCAATCGCCACCACCAACCACAAAACTCCACTAATCCCTTGGAAGACCAACCATGACTACCACCCCATATCCTCTACATCATTGCTCTATCATTTCCACATCTATGTCATTTCTTTTTTCCTCTCCCCATCGTGCTCTATTCATTATCATTGCACACCCCAGTCGCGCCCTCACAAATAACCAACACATGGTCTCATGCATAACCATGTGTGACCTTTTTCTCTCACCCGTGTACTTTATGCACAATCGTGTGTACTTTACACACCCCACTAATGCATGTGATGCATACTGCACTAGTACCCTTCAATGTTCCTTTGGCATAACCACACTTCCCTTTTACCACACCCCATACTCCACTCTAGCACCACTCCAAAACCACCTTGGAACCATCATACATTCCAATATACACCCACGCAGCCCAAGCTTCTCTACTTGTTTCGGTTATCCCCATTTCCACCCGCTTTTACCTTAACTTTTCCTGAGTTGTATTCTTAAGTTTTAATTATATTTAATTCTCATTTTTATAGGATTTTTCAGAGAGCTTGGAGGAGAAGGATTATGATTATGTGTGTAGAGAATGGTGTCTTTTTTGGTAAAGATACATGTCATAGTGATGATTTTTATGTGCAATGTGTATTATTGTATATCATATCCTATTTAATAATGTTATATGAATAGTATTGATTATGATAATGATATTATATAGATTTAGGCATAATTTTTGGTGACATGAATAAAGAAATGCAGTACATATATATAATTAGAGGTTGAAATTCATTAATATTAGGACTCGTAAATCTTTGAGAAAATATGGCTCATCTAAGGACATTATGGTCATTTGATGATAATATGGGTAATAATTATGGCATGCTAAGTTTTGAGGGTGTCATCAATTATTTCATAAGTAATGTGATTAAGTGCTTGTTTGGAGCTACTTATCAAAAGTAATTATCCAAGATAATCACTTATTTTGAAAAAAATAGCTGAAATTTTTTTTAAATAAGTAATTATCTTGGATAACTACTTTTAATAAGCAGATCCAAACAAACTATAAATGATGGTTGAGTAAGACATACGTTACTTAATTTGAGATTATGAGGTTTTTAAAAACAGAAGGGAATTTTTGTTAATAAGGGTTAAAACTAAAATTTTAGTGATTTAAAGAGGAAATATATTTTAAATAAGCTAAGTATGATGGTTGAAATATTTGAGATAATGATGAGTAGCATAAGTACAATAAAATGAGAAGTTATGCTTACCTTATAAAATTAGGATTTTTTTAGGGGAATGATGGGCCTTTTCCTTGGGGAATGCCACCATAACTATGTAATTGTGCCTTACGTGTTTTCAATTTTGTGTTGTGCATAAATTCATGATTCCTACATGATCATCTTGAATATAAAAATCTGAATAAGATATTAATAATTTAAAGTAAAAGATCACATGAGTCGAGTTGAGGTATATTGTAATACCCCAAAAATTCACTAATTTTTTTTTTTAAAAATAGAATAATTTAAAATTGAAAACCTGTGAATTCTAGGGATGTTACTGCCATACTTAGTACCAAACTGGTTCTCTCTAACCGTTTCATTACCAAGTGCTAAGGCTGAAAAGAAAAATAATATTCAACTATAAATCAAACAAACTAGACTTTAAATAAGCGCTAACGGTTGTAAAATAGAAATCAGAATACGCGTAAAGAATTATAATTCATATCCAAAAAGATAAATAATCATACAACAGTTAAAAGGTTCAGCTAAAATACTCCATAGAAGTAATGAATCATAAAAGGGTAAAGCCGATACAAAAGAAATAACAAAAGGAGATAAAATAACAAGAAGAGTGAATCTGGCCACACTACTCTCGAACTTGGAGCCAAATATATGCTCAACACTCAGCTCCACCTGATGTCTCGTCCACCTGCACAAAGTTAGAAGGGTCTACTACTCGTGGGAATGAGCAGCACCCATGAAAAGGGTGATCAGTACGCTACTGTAATACCCCAAAAATCCTAATTATGGAATTATGGCAAAATAATGATTTATTAGAGAAAATTAAGAAAATATATTACTTCATTAAATAAATAGGAAGTTAATTGAGGAAAATAAGGAGAAAATAATAAATAAATTATTTAGAAAATTTTGGACATTTTACTAATTAAAATGGAAGTTAAGGACAATTTATCCAAAATAGCCTAATTAATTTAAAAATGGATTTAATTATTATAATTAAAATAATTATTATTAAAATTAAATATCTAAATTAATTATATAAATAAATAAAGAACAAATATCCCCAACCATTTTATCATTTTCCATTTTCCTTTTTCCTTTTTCTCCTTTCTTTTCTTTTTCTTTCTTCCTCCTTTATTTTTTTTTTCTTCTTCTTCTTCCCCCAATTTGGGCCAGCCCGTCGGCCCAAATCTCCCTTTCTCCCTGGCATGTCTCGCGCGTCAGCCTGCTCCCTTGCCTAGGCCGGCCAATCCTTCTCCTTTCTTTTTCTTTTTTTTCCCTTGGACCGACCGGTCCAGTCGCCCCCTTCTTCCCCGACCTGCACGCCGACCTACAACTCAACTTGCAGCCCCGAATCTCGCCGGCAACCACCAGCTCAGCGCCGACCGTCATCCCCTGCCCTTCCCTGTCATTTTCCTTCCTCTTTTTGACCCCGACCAAGTCCCTCTCTCCCCTTCCCGCGTGCCCATCTCTTTCCCTTTTCTTCTCCCCCTCCCCGACCCAACCTGCCATGGCAGGACTTGCAGCCTGCCGGCCAGCCTGGTGCCTACACCCCCCCTTTGTCTTCTTCCCCTGGCCTTGCCCAACCACCCTACCTATAAATACCCCCATTGATCACCTGGGTTCAGGATTTGGAACCCCGAAACCCTAGGTTTGCTCCCTCTCGCCGCCGCCCCATCAGACGCGTCGACCGCCGCCGTCTCCCAACGCTGTCGGTCGAACGCCGCCCAGAACCCCACCTTGCACCACCCTTCACCTAACCAAGCCCTCCTCAGCCATCGATTTGCCCTGCACGTGCCGCCCTGGCCGTGCAAAATAGCCACCCCGAGCAGCCCCTTCCAATCTCTCGCCACCCTTGTGCCGCCTTCCACTGCCAACCCAACCGCCACCAGCGCCTCCTCCACCCTCCAAAATGTCCAGTAGACCTCCCTCTACCTTCCCCTACCTCCATCTTCCCCTGCCTCCCCCTCCTCCTTCCTCCCTCATCTTCCACCTCTCTCCACCACCCTCGGCCGCCGCCGTCGCAGCCGCGCGCCGCCACCCTTTGCCACGCCACCACCCTCACTCCACTCCCCTTCACCTGCTGTTTCTTTCCCCACCTCAAAATCCTTCTTTTCTACCCCCATCTAACCACCACCTCCATCTTTCCCCCTCTTCTCCTCCTCCACCGCCGCCGCCGGACCACCACCGGCCCTAGGTGGTTCTCCACTCATCCAAACCCTAATACCCCTTTTATATAACTACTACTATTTTCTACCAATATTAATACTATTATTATTATTATTATTATTATTATTATTATTATTATTATTATTATTATTATTTCTTTCATTACTATTACTATTATTATTATTATTATCATTATTATCATTATTATGGTCTCCATCATTAATGTTCTTATATTCTTATTACTACTAACATCCCTTTTAAACCCTAACTGGTATTATACTTAACTTTTGTCTTATTGTTATTAGTATTAACATTTTATCATTATTATTTCTATTACCTTACTAAGGTTATTATTATTAATACTTAACCATACTGGGTTATTGTTATTGTTATTATTATTGCTAGGGTTATTATGGTTATTATTACTATTATTATCATCATTATTAGTATTATTACTATTATCATTATCACCCTTAGGAATAGTTTACTTGTAATATTGTGACCTTATAATATTATTATTTCAAACCTAACACCATTGTTAGACTTAATCTTAAAAACCCTAGAGTTCTATTACTTGAAACATAAGTGTCACTATTAGTAGTCTTATTATTATTATTATTATTATTATTATTATTATTATCACTATTTTACTATGACTAGTGAACACTAGTATTATAAGAATGGAACTAATGGGCTTAATAAAAAAAGTGTAACAATAAGTATCATAAATAACTATATTTTGACTACTAATATTTAGTATACTAATTCTAAGGTAAAAACCCTAGTTTTTGTATAATACCCTCTTTAGTAATAAAAACCCTAATCCTAAACTAGAATAAGGGTTGATGGTACTTGTAAGGGAAACTAATACTTAGCATTTCCTCCTTTTTTAGGTAATCCCGACCAAAGCCCTAAGGAGTTAGAGGAGCGTGCTCCAAGCCCGGCGTCGCCTTAGGTAAGGACGAAGCTAATGGCCTTGTGCTATGTGTGACATGGATGTGTTGAATGTTGTGTATGCCATGCTATGCCATGTATTATATAATCTGTGTATAACTTGTATTATATGTAGCGCAGCTTGGAGATTGAGGTATGTTGTATGTGCTCCCATGGTATGAGCATGACATGTATATGTATGATGTTTATGATGTATTATGTTATGGCCCTCTAGGACATGTATATTAGGATAAATGGTAATATGAGTTGGGAACCATCATGGGAGTCTTGAAGTTTGTATGATGGTATTAATGTTCTAGGGTGGTACTAATGGCTCGCATGGTGGCATTCGGGTTGTATGGTGGTATTTATGATTTTATGGGGGTATTAATGTTGTATGGTGGTATTTGTGATTTTATGGAGTTATTAATGTTGTATGGTGGTATTTGTGATTTTTATGGGGGTATTAATGTTATATGGTGGTATTAGGGTTTGCATGGTGGTATTAGGGTTAGTATGGGGGTATTAATGATTGCATAGTGGTATTAATGGCTTATGGTGGTATTAGGGTTTGTATGGTGGTATAAATGTTCGTATGGTGGTATTAATGATTGCATAGTGGTATTAATGGCTTATGGTGGTATTAGGGTTTGCATGGTGGTGTAATGGTTTGTATGGTGGTATTAATGTTCTATGGCGGTATTGGTGATTTTATGGTGGTATTAATGACTTATGGTGGTATTAAGGTTTGCATGGTGGTATTATGGTTTGTATGGTGGTATTAATGTTTGTATGGTGGTATTAGGGTTTGCATGGTGGAGTTAGGGTTTTGCAGGGGAGTTAATGATTGTATGGGATTTAGGGTTTGTATGAAAAGTTCGAGAGGTTGCCTGGGATGTGTAACTTTTGCGTGGGAGAAAAATTTATGTATGAAAAGGTTGATTTGGGATGTAAGGAAGGTAATGAAAGTATGATTGAGTGTTTAACTATTTTGGACGGAGAATAGTACGTGGAGTATTATAAGGGTATGGAGGAGACAGAATTAGAGTTTAGAGTGACTAACTCTGGGTCGTTGTGATTAAGTAGGGTTGGAGAAGCTAATTGTGATTTGTCGAGGATAATTAAGGTTTGGGATGGCTAAGTATGGTTGTTATGGTAAAATAGAGTTAAGAGTGGTTAACCACGGTTTGGTGTGGACAATTAGGGTTGGTTATGGCTGCTTAAAGTTGTTGGGTGTTATCATGTGTATTTATTGATTAAAGGGTAGTTATGAATGTGGGATTTTATTTGTTGTGATGAGTACGGTATAAAGAGAATGATTTATGCATGTCAAGAGTATTGCGTGATTCAATAAGACACGGATAAGACACTAATAATGTAAAGCGAAAGACTGTTGAGCCGAGCCCAGTCCGATCCACCGGTTAGAATAGTGGTCAGAGGCGTTCTGCCATGTGCGTTTCGTTCCGGTCCACCGGCTATAATAGTGGTCAGAGGCGTTCTGCCCTGTGTGTTTCGTTCCGGTCCACCGGCTATAATAGTGGTCAGAGGCGTTCTGCCCTATGCGTTTCGTTCCCGTCCACCAGCTATAATAGTGGTCAGAGGCATTCTGCCCTGTGCGTTTCGTTCCGGTCCACCGGCTATAATAGTGGTCAGAGGCGTTCTGCCCTGTGCGTTTCATTCCGGTCCACCGGCTATAATAGTGACCAGAGGCGTTCTGCCCTGTGTGTTTATTTCCGGTCCACTGGCTATAATAGTGGGGGCCTCGGCTCGATAGACCCAAAGTAAATAAGTTAAACCACGGGAAAAATACTAAGTACTTACAGTGAAACACCATGTTGAGGCGGGGCTAGTCCGGTCCACCGGTAAGAATAGTGGTCAGAGGCGTCCTGCTCTGTGTTTTATTTTTGGTCCACCGGCTATAATAG
Organism: Tamarix chinensis; assembly: GCA_030549775.1. NCBI lineage: Eukaryota > Viridiplantae > Streptophyta > Magnoliopsida > Caryophyllales > Tamaricaceae > Tamarix > Tamarix chinensis. Next base: position 46,186,094 of record CM060173.1, on the reverse strand, counting down.
TGGGGTCCCCGTGCTCACATGGATTGTTGAAGAATGTGTGAAATGGACTTATTATCGCTAATGAGAATAAAGAATAAGTTACCAAAAAGTATTCAGGCCTTATCTTGCGGGTTATCGCATGTTGTCTATATGATTGTGCTATGTATGTTATGTGGTACGATTGTGTGTTTGGCCTTAGCGCACCAGCGCCCTTACTCAGTATTGGACCCGTACTGATACTACCTTGATTGAATGGGTCCTGTGATGATCCACCAATGGTGGGGAGCATACCTCCTATGCAGGTTTGATCAGTTACAAATTGTGGGGTGGAAGGCTTGGCTTGAGTGAGTAGGCGACCCGGATATTGGTCCCTTGGGATCTGTTTTATTTGGCTATATTTTGTACTACGCTTCTTGTTTTGAAACCGTACTCTAAGTTGTATTCCTAAACGATATTCTAACTGTTTTTGACTCGTGTTTTCGTGAATGACCTATGTTAACTACGTACCTATGTTTTGATGATGGTTTAGCTTAGCCTTAGCACTTAGTATCGGAACAGTAGGAGTGAACCGGTCTGGTATTAAGTGTGGCGGTAATACCCCCAAGTTTACGGTTTTAATGCTTTCGCTTCCGCTAAAACCTTTGTCTTAAACGAAATTTTTCAGTAGCAAATTTGGGGGTGTTACAGCTACGTACTGAGTAAGGTAATCGATGCACTAAGGCCAACACATAAAATCACAGAAACCATGCAGAAAAATAAAAAGAGCATAAAGACCAACATGATTACATAAATGCATACGATCATCCGAGAAAATATACAAAGGCTCATTTATAGTCTGGATTAATTACTTAATTAATCTCTTATCGGAAATCATTTTACACCATACTTTTTTATCAAATCCATGCGAGTACAGGAACCCCACTATTATAGCCGGTGGACCGGATACATATAGGGCACAAAGCTTCTGACCACTATTATTGCCGATGGACCGAATACATACTGGACACAAAGCTCCTGACCACTATTATTGCCGGTAGACCAGAAACATATAGGGCACAAAGCTACTGACCACTATTATTCGCCGGTAGACCGGTCTGGCTCCAACTCTCATGGTGTTTCACTATAAGTACTTAGTGTCTTTCCCATATCTGAGCACAATTATGTTCAGTTTGTTGAGCACGGAATCACCCACTATTATAGCCGATGGATCAGAAAAGCACAAGTACAATGCCTGACCACTATTATTCATTGGTGGACTGGTCACATATAGGACATCATGCCCTAACCACTATTATTTGCCGGTGGACCGGTATGGGCCCGGCTCAACAATCTTTCACTTTAAATAATTAAAGTATTACAGTGTCTTATTTAGAAGCTTTACCCTAGACATGCATGACTCACTCCCTCTGTGCTTATCCTCCAAATGACCTGTACCATATCACGATAACCCTACACCTCTTAACTTGTCCAACAACCTTTCCTCTACACTCAAACTCACACTAGAACTCCAACACTAATGTATGTGGGTTAAGGTCCACTACTACACACCTCCACGTCCACTTATTTCCTTACTTTAGGGTTTTTCCCCAGAAACCCTAATTTAGGCCTAAGTGGCCCCTCCTACTCCACCTCACACAACCCAAATCATTTTTAACACTCCATACATCACAACTCATAGATTCCACCCTCATCATTACACTTTAATCACCAAGTACACGTGCTACCACAAAAACCCTAAGTAGCCACACCAAACCCTAATTCTCCTCACCAAACCCTAGCTTAGTCTCCTATGTAGCCTTATATTGCTCCACGTACTTTTTTTCATCCAAAGTGTTCAAATACTCAAACAACACTTACATTACCTTCTTCACACCCCAAATCAACTTTCCATATGTAAATTTCACTCCCATGTATACTTTACACATTGCATGCAACCTTTCAAACTTTTCATGCAAAACTCTAAAACTCCCACATGAAACCCTAGATTCACCCATGCAAATCCTAGATGCATCCATACAAAACCCCAGATTTCTCCATGCAAAACCCTAGATTCCTCCATACAAAGTCCAAGATTCATCCATACCAAACCCTAGATTGAATCCATACAAAACCCTAGATTTGATCTTCCCACGCAACACCATAGAATCTGCCATGCAAAACCCTAAGTCCATCCATCCAAAACCGTAGATTCTATCATGCAAACCATAGACTCTCCCATGCACAACCATAGATTCTCTCATACGAAACCATAGATTCTGCCACTCTTTTATTTTATTTAAAATCCCCCTTTTATACATCCTCACATGCATGTCTAAAGGGTCACAAACCAATCATCACATACCACAATATTTCTTCACATGAACACAATACACATAACACATGAACATACTTCAACTCCACGCCATACCATACACGAAATAATTATAATAATAAGCATAGGATGTATAATATACAAAGCATGTAATGCACATCAACACACATAAGGCCTTAGTTACACCCTTACCTAAAACGACACCGGTCTTGGAGCACACTCCTACGCCTCCTTAGGGCTTTGACTGGTCTCACCTATATGAGGGAAAAGCTAAAAATTAGATCCCCTCCTACTAAAAATACTATTACTTATTAATTTATTCTAAGACTAGGTTTTTGATAAAATAATAACATATTAATGAAAATGACCTTAACTAATAACTAATTTTGCTAAAGATATAAGAAATAATAGTAATATTGTAAAAGTTGATAGTATAGGGTTTGAAGATTTAATTCTAATAATAATGATGATGATATTAGAAATAATACTAAAAATAATAACAATAATGATAATAATAACAATAATAATAATAATAACCATAATAATAATAATAATAATAATAATAATAATAATAATAATAAGGGCATAATTTGAAAACAAGGTGAAGTAAGGGCTTCGGCCCCTTGACCAAAATAATAATAATGATAATAAAAATAATACAAAAGATAATAATAATAATAATAATAATAGAAATAGTAATAACATTAATGATAAAAACCATAATCATATTGAAAAATAATAATAATCATAACGGTAATAATAGTAATGATAATAATCGAAGATAAAATGAAGTAGGGTTTTGACCTTACATTGAATAATAAAAAACTAATAAATAATAATAATAATAATACTACTAATAATAATAATAAATACTAATAAATACTAATGATAATAAAAATATTAATAACATTAATAATAATAAGACATGATATTAATAATACTAATACTAAAATTTTGAAATAGACATATTAGGGTCTCAACCTTATATAGAATAATACTACTAACATTGAAAATAATAATAATAATAATAATAATAAAATCGAAATAAATAGAATAGTGTTTCAGCCCTTAATAACAGTAATAGTAGTAACATTAATAATAATAATAATAATAATAAAATCAAAATAAATAGAATAGGGCTTCAGCCCTCAATAACAATAATATTAGTATAATTAATAATAATAATAATAATAATAATAATAATAATAATGTTATTATACTCGAATTAAAGGAAATAAAAAAAAATAAAATAAATAAAGCTTATATAAATAGTGAAAAAGGGTTGAGAGGGTTTAGGGTTCAACCTTAGACTGGTGGTGACGGGCAGCACCGATGGTGGTACACGGCGGAGGTGGTGGTGGCGGCCGGAAAAAGAGAAGAAAAGGGAAAAAGTTGAAGACGGAGAACAAGATAGGGAGAATGAGAGTGGGGGTAGGGTGATTATGGTTGTCTGGAAGGAGAGGAACAGAATGAGGATGGCGACGTAGCCAAAGGTGGTGGCGTACCGCGATGGTGGTGGTGGCCGAATGGGGAAGAAGAAGAGAAAAAGAGGAGGAGAGGGAGGAAGAGGAAAAGAAAGGTAGGGGAGATAGAGGAGGGTCTGCAGGGATTTTCAGAAGGTGAAAGGGACAATGGAAGGGGCTCTAGTGGTGGTGGACGGTAGTGCGAAGGGTGGCAGAGGTGGAAGAAAGGGCTGATCGAGGAGGAAACTTTGCACAACCTGGGTGGCTTGTGCAGGGTAAATCAAGGGGCAAGAGAGGTGTAGTTAGTTAGAGGGTGGTGCAAAGATTAGTTGGGTGGGCAAAGAGGGCGGCGACATTGGCCGAAGGTGGCGGCAATGGTGTTTGAAGGGGCGGCGGCGCATAAGGGGGATTTTCTGGGTAGGAATTCAAAACTCGACCCTTCCTGATTATGGGGGGTATTTATAGAGCAAATGAAGTGGCTAAGGTCAGAGGGAAGAACGGGAGGATCAGGCAGGTCGGTTAGGCTCATCGGCCGCGACGGTTACCGGTGAAATTCAAGAAAAACATAGCAGGGTGTTACGCAGGAAGTAGGGAATCGTGCACAAAAAATAGGGAGATGGGGTGGGTCAAGGTAGCATGCGAGTCAGGAGGAAGAGAAAGAAGAATAACGACTGGTCAAAGGAGCGTGGTTGGTGGCAAAAAACCAGGGGCGTTGGGCGGCGTAGTTGCAGGTCGACGTCGGGGGGAAGAATGAAGAAGGAGGAAGAAGGAGAAGGGCGCGGACTGGGTGTGTAACACCCCCAAAATTTACACTTTTTTTAAACGCAATACTTATAATTTAAAACCGTAAATTTCTGGAGATGTTACCGCCACACTTAGTACCAAACCGGTTCACTCCTACCGTTCCGGTACCAAGTGCTAAGGCTAAGAAAACACTACTAATAATACCATTAATAATCTAGATTTATAAAAATGAAATTCAGAGTACGCGTAAGCCTTATATAATTCAAAATACTAGATATTGTTTTTCCTAAATAATACTAGACAACATTAATAAAATTGTTTCTGCAACTCAAACATAATAAAAAGTAACATGAGTCATAAATTAAAAGGGAAAATGGACACATCACTCCAGGGATTGATCCAGCCCAAATATCACTCCGCCCCTCCTGATGTCCCATAGACATCGATAGCATCAAAGTAAGTGTCTCCTACCCGCAACAGATCAGACGAGCCTTCTGCTCGTGGGAATGAGCAACACCCATGAAACGGGTGATCAGTATGCTACATACTGAGTAAGGTAACCAAGCACTAATGCCAGCATACATATTTCACACAACCAATGCATAATAATAAAGGCATAAAGCTCAATCATAATAGCACAAAATAATGCTCAGATGAAATGCCAGGATTCAATATGGATCAAATTATTTACTTCATCAAACCTTTATTGAATTTATTTTCACACTATGCTCTTTATCAAGTCCATACGAGTACGGGAACCCCCACTATTTTTGCCAGTGGATCGGTCTCCAAGGCACTTTGGCTCCTGGCCACTATTATATCCGGTGGATCGGTCACTTAGGGTACATGCCCTACCACTATTATATGCCGGTGGATCGGTCTGGCCCCTTCTCGCACGGTGTTCCACTGTAAGTTATTAGTATCTTCCCAAATCTTAACAACATATATAGTTTAGTTTGTTGAGCTCAGGATCCCCCACTATTATAGCTGGTGGATAGGTCACGAAGGTACATGCCCTGCCACTATTTTAGCCAGTGGATCGGTCGCGAGGGAAACATTCCCTGCCACTATTATGCCGGTGGATCGGTCTGGGTCCGGCTCAACATCTTCCACTTTACGTAATTATGTTTTAAGTATCATATTCAAAAGCTTTCACCATGGACATGTACGAATCATTCTCTTTATACTTCACACATCACAAATCATAAAATTCCACCATTATAATTACACTTTAATCACCAAATACACATGATAATACAAAAATTCTAAGCAACCACAACAAATCCTAATTGTCCACACAAACCCTAGTTCGGTCTCCTACGTACCTTTATATAATCTCCACATACTATTTTTCATCCAAAATGTTCAAACACCCAAATAACACTTACATTACCTTCCTTATACCCCAAATCAACCTTTCATACATAAAATTTACTCCCATGCAAACTTTACACATCTCATGCAACCTTTCGAAATTTTCATCCAAACCCTAAATCCCATGCAATTATTAACTCCCATGCAAAACCCTAACTCCACCATGCAAACCCTAATACCACCCTGCAACCATTAATACCACCATGCAAACCCTAATACTACCATGCAAACCCTAATACCACTATGCAACCATTAATACCACCATGCAACCATTAATACTACCATACAAACCCTAATACCACCATGTAAACCCTAATACCGCCATGCAACATTACCTCCATGCAAACCCTAATACCACTATACAAAACCCAAGATTCCGTTATACAAAACCCTAAATTCAATCCACACAAAACCAAAGATTCATCCATACCAAACCCTAGAATAGATCCTCTCATATAAAACCATCAATTAGATTCTTCCATACAAAACCATAAATTAGATTATCCCATATAAAACCATAAATTATATTCTCCCACACAAAAACATAAATTAGATTCTCCCAAATAGAACCATAAATTCTATTCTCCCATACAAAACCATAAATTAGATTCTCCCTTATAAAACCATAAATTATATTCTCCCATATAACACCATAAATTGGATTCTCCCATACAAAACCATAAATTAGATTCTTCCATGTAAAACCATAAATTATATTCTCCCACATAAAACCATAAATCATAAATCAGATTCTCCCACACGAAACCCTAAAATTCTCCATTTTATTCTTCCCCTCATGAATCATTAAAATAATTAGGTCAACTCACATCCCTTGGTCAACCTCTTTCCCCATCCCCCTTTTTCATCCTTCCTCCCACACAAACCACATCAACATCTTCACATGCATGTCTTATAGGGTCACAACACATATCATCACTTATATAATATTTCATCGCATATAGTACACATGCCATACAAAAACATACTTCAACTCCACATTATACCATATAAGAAATAATTAATAATGATAAACATGGGATACATAGCATGCGAAGCACATAACATATATAAGCACACAAAAGGCCTTAGCACCCCTTACCTAAAATGACATCGGTCTTGGAGCACGCTCCTACACCTCCTTAGGCTTTGACTAGTTTTACCTATTATGAGGGAAAAGCTAAAATTATACTCCCACCTATCAAAAATACTATTAATCACTAACGTAATATAAGACTAGGATTTTGATAAAATATTAAAATAATAATAGAAAAATACCAAAAATAATATCAATATTAATATTAACAAGAATAATAAAAATATTAACAATAGTAATAAAAAGGACATTACTCAAAAACATAGTGAAATAAGGGCTTCGGCCCCTTTACTAAAATAATACTACTAATAATAATATTAGTAAAATAAATAACCAAATTTAGTAATAATAATAGTGATGAAATAATAATAATAGTAATAATAATAATAATAATAATAATAATAATAATAATAATAATGATGATGATAAAAACCATAATAATATTGTAATAATAATAATAATCATAATGGTAATAATAATAAGGATAATATTTGAAGATAAAAAGAAGTAGGGTTTCCACTCTACATTGAGTAATAATAACTTAATAAATAATAATTATAATAATAATAATAATAATAATAATAATAATAATAATAATAATAATAGTAATAATAATAATAATAACACTAATAAGACTAAATACTAATAATAATAAAAATACTAATAACCCTAATAATAATAAGACATGATATTTATAATACTACTACTAAAATTTAAAATAAACATAATAGGGTCTCAGCCCTATATAAAATAATAATACTAACACTTGAATATAATAATAACAACAACAACAACAACAACAACAACAACAACAATAACAACAACAACAATAACAATAATAACATTATTAACAACACTAATGGTAAAATAGTTGTATTAATAATAATGGAATAAGAATAATAGAAGTTCAAAATAGAAAATAATAATAATAATTATACTTATAACATATTAATATTAATAATATTAATAATAGAAATAATAAGGGTAATAGTGCTAAAATCGAATTAAAAATTACAATAGGGATTCAGCCTTCAACAGAATAATAATAAAAACATTAATATTAATAACAATAATAATACATATTAAAAATGGAAATAATAATAATAATAGGATTTATATTAGAATATATGAAATAAAATAAGTTAAGGCTTGTAAAAATAGGGAAAAGGGTTGAGAGGGTCTAGGGTTCAACCTTAGACCGGCAAGGATTGGCGGCACCGGCGGCGGCGACCAGAAAAAGAGAAGAAAAAGGGAAAAGTTGAATGCTGGAAAAAAGATAGGGAGAATGGAGGTGGAAGTTGGGATGTTTAAGAATAACTAGTGGGAGAGGAGCAAAATGGAGGTCGCAGCACAGCCAAAGGTGGCGGCGCACGGTGGCAGTGGTGGTAGCCGAATGGAGAAGAAGGAGAGAAAGAGAGGAGGAGAGGGAGGAAGAGGAAAAGAAAGGTAGGGGAAGGTAGAGTGTGGTCTGCAGAATAATTTGAGATGTAAAATGAGTGGCGAAAGCAGCGGAGGAGGTGGCTAATGGAGGTTCAAAGGGCGGTGGTGGCAGAAAATGGTTTGGTTGAGGAGAGAATTTTGCACAGCCGGGGTGGCTCATGTAGGAAGGATCGAGGGAGGAGGAAGGCACAGTTAGCTAGGGGGCGGTGCAAGGAGTGCACGGGTGGCCAAAACGGGCGGCTGTATTGGTCGGAGGTGGCAAAAGTGGCGTCTAACAGGGCGGTGGCGTAAAGGAAGGCATTTTGTGAACTCAAGCCAAAAACTCAACTCAACGCTGCTATGGGGTGTATTTATAGGCTTGAAAGGAAGTTAGGGTCGAAGAGAAAGTGGGGGAGTGGTAGGCAGGAGTAGGCACCGGCCGACGAGGACAGCCGGTGCACTTTCCCGGTCGTGGTATGCAAGTGGCCAGGGGAGAGGGAGATAGTGCGAGGAATGGCAACGGGAGGAAGAGGAAAAAGAAGATGGGGGCTGGACTAGGCGGTTCGGGGCAGAAAAGAAAGAAAGAAAGGGGAACGGCCAAGTGGCAAGGCTAAAGTTTTCAAACCAAACGATGCGTTTATAGGAAAACAGAAGCAAAGCACGGCGCGAAGAGGGATGGGTGAAAGGCAACGGTCGCGCGGGCTGGGCTGGAGGAAAGGAAGAAGCGGAAAGGGGGACTGGGCCGCTGGGCTGGCCCAGTTCGGGGAGGAGAAAAAGAAAAAGAAAAGAAAAAGAAAGAAAAAGGAAGAAAGAAAAGGAAAAAGGAAAAGAGAAAAATAATTAGATTAGGTATTTAAATTAATTAAAATACTTGGTATATTTAAAAATAATAATATCTAAATAAAATAATATTTAAATCCCTTTTTAGGCTAAATTAGGATTTCTAAAAGATTTTCCATAAATTCCATTTTAATAAGCAAATCACCCTAAATTTAATAAATTAAAATATTCATAAAATTCCTATTCATTTGAAACTATTTTCTCCCTCTTATTTTAAATAAAATAATTTATTTAATTAATTTTTAAAATAAAATTCTTAATTAGTTAAAATACTCAAATTTCCTCTAATTAAAATACTTATAAATTTCTTATTAATTTACCCTAATTAATTTCCTTTTATTTTATTAAAAATAAATTATTTAGTTAATTTTCATAATAAAATCTTATTTAATAATAAATAATAAAATTAGAATTTTCGGGGCATTTCAGGGTGGCCGGGAAGAAAAGAAAAGAAGAGGAAGAACTGGACTGGTTGGCTCAATGTTAAATGAAACGCAGCGTACTGGGCTACGCCGAAAAAGGAAGAAAGGAAAAGAAGGATTGGGCTGCAGGAAGGAGAAGGAAGGAAAAAGAGGAATGGTTGCAGGAAGGAGAAGGAAGGGAAAGGGGCTTAGGCCACTGGGTTGGCCTAGGTCAGGGGAGGGAAAGGTAAGAAAAAGAAAAGAAGAAGAAGGAAAAAGAAAGAAAAAGGAAAGAAAAGGAAAAAGAAAAAAGAAAAATAGGGGATTTGGGTTGGTTAAATTAATTTGAATATTTGGAATATTTAAAAATAATAATATTTAAATCCCTTTTAAGGCTAATTTAGGATTTTTGGATGATTTTTCATAAATTCTATTTTAATTAGCAAAATACATGAATTTTTCTAATAGAAATATTTATTATTTTCTTCTTTATTTTCCCTAATTAATTCTCTTTTATTTTAATAAAAATAATTCATTTAATTAATTCCTAATAAATCCTCAATTAGCTACAATTCTTAAAATAAGGTTTTGGGGTATTTAATTATTACCCCCTTAAAAACAGACTTCGTCCCTAAAGTCTCCTACAGTTCTCTAAAGTTAAGGATAAAATGCTCTAAGTGGCCAGGAAACCACACTAACGCCAATACTTATATCAACTACCCCCTTAAGAATAAACTTACTAAAGGATGATTAAAACAAAGGAAACAGGTATCTACAGAAAAGATATGATGAACATACCCGGAAAGACATCTAGCTGGTGGTTAGCTTCCACTTGGCTGATGATATTCAGGCACCTGCCTGACTGGCTCCCTTTCTGAGAGAAATATCTGGATCCCTAAGGTATTTCCCTAACATCCCGATCTGCCTCCTCAATCGGAACAAGTGCCTGCTACTGGAGCTACTAGTCCTAAGATTGCTGAGAGTGAAAAGGTCCTCGACACTCAAAAGTTTTGTGGCCTCGCTTACCACAGTTTAGGCAGGTCACGAGTCTGCCTCCATAATCTTGGCTCGGGTGACTACGGTCGCATCTTCTGCACGAAAATTATCTTGAAGATCCTTAGCCTCTACTGCGATCTCTCGACGAATGTCTGTTATAATCTTCCGTTCTCGACTGGTTCCTACTTCTCGAATTCTAGTCCTCGTATTTCTACCTCCCGAGGATGGTAGACTCCTCCTAGATCAAGGTGGCAGCAATATAAGCACACTCATAAGTCGGTGAAGGGCACGACACCCAGCAGCCAGCGAATACTGAAGTTCAGCCCCTGCTCGAATTGGAACACCACTGTAGACTCGCTGGCAACGATACCTGGGGCAAATCTGAGCAACTCAGTGAAATGAGAGTGATACTGTCGAACCGTCATCAACCCTTGCGTAAGCTGCATGAACTCCTAAATCTTGTCTCTCTTCAGAATCTTGGGATAGAATCTGGAACGGAGAGTAGTCTTGAATGCCTCCCACGTAGTCGGAGGTCCATCTCGGGCTCAATGCTCCACCCACCAAGCGTTTGCTACACCTCTCAAGAAGAAGGCTATCATGCTGACGGGTAATCCACAGCTTTAAAGGTACGATCCATGTCTCCAATCCACCCCTCAAGGATTATCGAGACCCTCCTTACCGGAGTACGTCTGAGGTGATGTCTGGTGACCATCTGGAGCCAATATTCACCAGCGCCCTCAGCAGGATGAGGGGGCGGGTAGCGCTAGGTGAACTCTAGGAAGGCTGTGACGGCCTCCTCCAAACGGGCAAGGCGTCCATTTGCTGTCATGGTGAGCTGCGCAGAAAAATGAGGTTAGGAGCGAACCTATTGGTTCGAAGCATACACATCATCCATTTCCTCCTTTTCGGGAACCCTAATCTACCCATACGTTCCTCACTACGGCTGAGCTTCCAAATTTAAAAAATAGAAGGGTTTCATTAAAGTGGAAAACACTTTGAGATCTGATAAAATTTTGTAAATCAATTTCATTTGAGAATGATATCAACTTAGAGTATCAACTTAAAAGGTTTAAAATTGGAAGAGCGGTCGAAACCTGCTCTGATACAAACTTGTAACACCCCAAAATTCAATAATTTTTTTCTTAAAAGTGGAAGAATTTAAAATTGAAAACCTGTAACTTCTAGGGATGTTACCACCACACTTAGTACCAAACCGATTCTCTCTGACCGTTTCAGTACCAAGTGCTAAGGCTGAAAAGAAAAATAATAGTCAATTATAAATCAAACAATCTAGACTTTAAATAAGCATTAACGGTTGTAAAACAGAAATCAGAGTACGCGTAAATAATTATAATTCATATCCAAAAAGAAAAATAATCATACAACCATTAAAAGGTTCATCTAAAATACTCCATACAAGTAATGAATCATAAAAGGGTAAAGTCGATACAAAAGAAATAACAAAAGGAGATAAAATAACAAGAAGAGTGAATCCGGCCACACTACTCTCGAACTTAGAGCCAAATATATGCTCAACACTCAGCTCCGCCTAATATCTCGCCTACCTGCACAAAGTTAGAAGGGCCTACTACTTGTGGAAATGAGTAGCACCCATGAAAAGGGTAATCAGTACGCTACGTACTGAGTAAGGTAACCAGTGCACCAAGGCCAACACATAAAATCACATAAACCATGTAGAAAAATAAAAAGAGCATAAAGACTAACATGATAACATAAATGCATACGATCATCCGGGAAAATATACAAAGGCCCATTTATAGTCCAGATTAATTACTTAATTAATCTCTTATTGGAAATCATTTCACTCCATACTTTTTATCAAATCCATGTGAGTACAGGAACCCCACCATTATAGCCGGTGGAGGGCACAAAGCTCTTGACCACTATTATTGCCGAAGGACCAGATACATACAGGACACAAAGCTCCTGACCACTATTATTGCTGGTGAATCGGAAACATATAGGGCACAAAGCTACTGACCACTATTATTCGTCGGTAGACCGGTCTGGCTTTGACTCTCATGATATTTCACTATAAGTACTTAGTATCTTTCACATGTCATAGCATAATTATGTTCGGTTTGTTAAGCAAGGAATCCCCCACTATTATAGCTGGTGGATCAGAAACGCACAGGTACAATGCCTGATTACTATTATTCGCTGGTGGACCAGTCACATATAGGACATCATGCCCTAACCACTATTATTCGCCGGTAGACCGGTCTGTGCCTGGCTCAACAATATTTCACTATAAATAATTAAAGCATTACAATGTCTTATTCAGAATCTTTACCCTAGACATGCATGACTCATTCCCTCTACGCTTATCCTCCAAATGACCCATACCATATCACGATAACCCTACACCTCCTAACTTGTCTAACAACCTTTCCTCTACACTCAAACTCACACTAGAACTCTAACACCAATATATGTGGGTCAAGGCCCACTACTACACACCTCCAAGTCCACTTATTTCCTTACTTTAGGTGTTTCCCCTAGAAAATCTAATTTAGGCCTAAGTGGCCCCTCCTATTCTACCTCACACAACCCAAATCATTTCTAACACTCCATACATCACAACTCATAGATTCCGCCATCATCATTACACTTTAATCACCAAGTACACGTTCTACCACAAAAACCTTAAGTAGCCACACCAAACCCTAATTGTCCACACCAAACCCAACCCTGGTCTCCTATGTAGCCTTATATTGCTCCACGTACTATTTTTCATCCAAAGTGTTCAAACACCCAAACAACACTAACATTACCTTCCTCACACCCCAAATCAACTTTCCATACGTAAATTTCACTCCCATGCAAACTTTACACATTCCATGCAACCTTTCGAACTTTTCATGCAAAACCTTAAAACTCCCATGTGAAACCCTAGATGCATCCATACAAAACCCCAGATTCCTCCATGCAAAACCATGCAAACCCTAGATTCCTCCATGCAAAGTCCAAGATTCATCCATATCAAACCTTAGATTAAATCCATACAAAATCCTAGATTTGATCCTCCCATACAATACCATAAAATCTACCATGCAAAACCCTAAGTCCATCCATCCAAAACCCTAGATTCTTCCATGCAAACCATAGACTCTCCCATGCACAACCATAGGTTCTCCCATACGAAACCATAGATTCTGCCACTCTTTTATTTTATTTAAAATCCCCCTCTTATTCTTCCACTCATTGATCATTAAAATACTTAGGCCAACTCACATCCCTTGGCCAAATTATTTTCGTTTTAGTCAACTTACTTCCCTTTGGTCAACGTATTTCCCATTTTCCATTTTCAACCTTTTTCCCACACAATACCACTTTTATACATCCTCACATGCATGTCTAAAGGGTCACAAACCAATCATCACATACCACAATATTTCATCACATGAACACAATACACATAACACATGAACATACTTCAACTCCACACAATACCACACACGAAATAATTATAATGATAAATATAGCATGCATAACATACAAAGCATATAATGCACATCAACACACATAAGGCCTTAGTTACACCCTTACCTAAAATGACACCAATCTTGGAGCATGCTCCTACGCCTCCTTAGGGCTTTGACCGGTCTCACCTATATGAGGGAAAAGCTAAAAATTAGATCCCCTCCTACTAAAAATACTATTACTTATTAATTTATTCTAAGACTAGGTTTTTGATAAAATAATAACATATTAATAAAAAATGACCTTAACTAATTACTAATTTTGCTAAAGATATAAGAAATAATAGTAATATTGTAAAAGTTGATAGTATAGGGTTTGAAGATTTAATTCTAATAATAATAATAATGATATTAGAAAGATTACTAAAAATAATAACAATAAAGATAATAATAACAATAATAATAATAACAATAATAATAATAATAATAATAATAATAAGGGCATAATTTGAAAATAAGGTGAAGTAAGGGCTTCGGCCTCTTTACCAAAATAATAATAATGATAATGATAATAATACGAAAAATAATAATAATAGAAATAGTAATAATATTAATGATAAAAACCATAATAATATTGAAAAATAATAATAATCATAACGGTAATAATACTAATGATAATAATTGAAGATAAAATGAAGTAGGGTTTTGACCCTACATTGAATAATAAAAAACTAATAAATAATAATAATAATAATAATAAATACTAATGATAATAAAAATATTAATAACATTAATAATAATAAGACATGATATTAATAATACTAATACTAAAATTTTGAAATAGACATAATAGGGTCTCAACCCTATATAGAATAATACTACTAATAATAATCATATCGGTAATAATACTAATGATAATAATTGAAGATAAAATGAAGTAGGGTTTTGACCCTACATTGAATAATAAAAAACTAATAAATAATAATAATAATAATAAATACTAATGATAATAAAAATATTAATAACATTAATAATAATAAGACATGATATTAATAATACTAATACTAAAATTTTGAAATAGACATAATAGGGTCTCAATCCTATATAGAATAATACTACTAACATTGAAAATAATAATAATAATAATAATAATAATAACACATAATAATAATAATAATAAAATTAAAATAAATAGAATAGGGTTTCAGCCCTTAATAACAGTAATAGTAGTAACATTAAAAATAATAATACATAATACATAATACATAATAGTAGTAGTAGTAGTAGTAGTAGTAGTAGTAGTAGTAATGTTATTATACTCGAATTAAAGGAAATAAACAAAATAAAATAAATAAACCTTATATAAATAGTGAAAAGGGGTTGATAGGGTTTAGGGTTCAACCTTAGATTAGCGGTAACTGGCGGCACCAGCGGTGGTACACGATAGTGGCGGTGGCCGAAAAAAGAGAAGAAAAGGGAAGAAGTTGAAGGCTTGGAGCAAAATAGGGAGAATGAGAGTGGGGTTAGGGGTGATTATGGTTGTCTAGAAGGAGAGAAACAGAATTAGGATGGCGGCGCAGCCAAAGGTGGCAGCGCAAAACGGCGGTGGTGGTGGCGGAATGGGGAAGAAGAAAAGAAAGAGAGGAGGAGAGGGAGGAAGAGGAAAATAAAGGTAGGGGACATAGAGGAGGGTCTGTATGGGTTTTCAAAAGGTGAAAGGGGTAGTGGACGCCGCTATAGTGGTGGTGGACGGTAGCGCAAAGGGTGGTAGAGGTGGAAGAAAGGGCTGATCGGGGAGGAAACTTTGCACAACTGGGGTGGCTTGTGCAGGGCAAATCGAGGGGCAAGAAAGGTGTAGTTAGTTAAAAGGTGGTGCAAGGATTAGTTGGGTGGGCAGAGAGGGCGGCGGCATTGGTTGAAGGCGGCGACAATGGTGTCTGAAGGGGCGGCTACGCACAAGGCTGATTTTCTGGGTAGGAATTCAAAACACGACCCTTTTTGAATATGGGGATATTTATAGAGCAAATGAAGTGGCTAAGGTCAGATGGAGGAATGGGAGGATCGAGCTTGTCGGTTAGGCTCACTGGCGGCGACGGTTGCCGGCGAAATTAAAGAAAAACATGGCAGGGTGTTACGCAAGAAGTAGGGAATTGTGCGTGAAAAAAGGGAGATGGGGTAGGTCAAGGTAGCTTGTGAGTCAGGGGAAGAGAAAGAAGAGTAACGGCCGGTCAAAGGAGCGTGGCCGGCGACAAAAAACCAGGGGCGTTGGGCGGCGTAGTTGCAGGTCGATGTCGGGGGGAGGGAGAAGAAAGAAGAAGGAGGGAGAAGGTGAAGGGCGCAGGAGAAGAAAAGAAAAGAAGAGGAAGAATCGGACCGATTGGCTGGGAGTTAAATGAAACGTAGCGTATTGGGTTGCATCGAAAGAGGAAGAAAGGAAAAGAAGGATTGGGCCGCGAAAAGGAGAAAGAAGTAAAAAGGGGAACAGCCACAGGAAGGAGATGGAATGGAAAGGGGCTTGGGCTGTTGGGTTAGCCCAAGTTGGGGGAGGGAAAGGTAAGAAAAAGAAAGAAGAAGAAAGAAAAGGAAGAAAGAAAAGGATAAAGGAAAAAGGAAAAAGAAAAATAGGGGATTTGGGTTGGTTAATTTAATTTGAATATTTAGAATATTTAAAAATAATAATATTTAAATAAAATAATATTTAAATCCCTTTTTAGGATAATGTAGGATTTTTGGATTATTTTTCATAAATTCTATTTTAATTAGCAAAATACCCAAATATTTTTAATAGAAATATTTATTATTTTATTCTTTATTTTCCCTAATTAATTCCCTTTATTTTAATAAAAATAATTCATTTAATTAATTTCATAATAAATCCTTAATTAGCTATAATTCTTAAAATTAGGTTTTGGGGTATTTCATATATGTTGGGTCAATTCCATAGGACGATAATAGTGGCTTAGGAAAGTTCTACCCTAAGAGATGCATTAGTCCATTTCATCAGATTAAAAATAATGGAGCTCTAAACTCAGCATGAATGAGAATATAGTTCTAATATGAATAACTAATGGGTATGATATTAATTAATTAAAGTGAAATATTTCGTGATTCATGACCGAGGCATTGAGTCCATTCCATCGAAATTATCTTTTACTTTTCATCACTTATTATTAACTCATATGTATGCTTTATTTCTTTTTTACCCTTACTTTGGTTGTATAGTTACCTTAATATACTGAACATCCTTTTCATAGGTGCTGCTCATTCACCTGAATAGAGGACCCGGATGTTTTTATAATACCCCAAATTTTCACTAACTCTAATACTGAGTATTTAATATTGTAACTTAATCCTAACCTCTAAAAATTTATTTTCTATTTTACCCTAACTCCCTTATCCTAAATATTAGCATAATCCTAATTTTTATTTTCGATTATTAATATTTTTCCTAACCTAAACATAATATCGAATGATCATTTAATTAATTTATCCTAATACCCTAACCTAAATTATTTTTAACCTAAATCTAAATATAAACCCACACCATTTAACTTTTCTCCTTTTTCCTTTTCTTCTCTTTCCCTTTATATTTCCCCCTGACTGGTTCTTTTACCATCCTTTTGCGTGCAAGAATCCCCCTCCAATCCTACCCTCTACCTCCATCAACTCCCCTCCTTATCTTAAGGTTTTGGGGTTGAAATTTTGGCCGATCACTCCACCTAACCCTCTTCTTTTCCTACATGTGTATATGTGTATATAAAGCACATTTAATGCGTGAACCTACCTCCTTCCCACTCTTTTTTTTCAAACTTTTCACCACCAATGCAACCATCCTCCCTCCTTCTTTCCTTTGTTTTTTGTTGCCAAAACAACCCCTAAAACCCACTACTGACAAGCTCAACCTAGGCACCAACACCACCAATGGCAATCTTTGCCATTTCTTCTCCACTATCACCAGCCAACCTCACCATTTCTTACCCCCTACCTTTGACCATTAGCACCAAAGCCACCCACCTCATTCGGCAACAATCACCAAAACTACCCCACCACCTTCGGCCATTATCACCACAACATCACCCCTACCTTCGACTATTTTCACCAAAGTCTACCCCTACCTTTTGTCAATTTCCAGCAAAAATACCCCCCTTTTTGGTAGCAACCACCAAAACAATCACTCCTCCTTCATCAAAGAAAACCAAGCTTCTCCTTGCTTCACCATTTTGGCCGAGACTCCCTTTGAGCCTTGGTTTTGTTTTTCTCCTTTCCTTCACCCTTCCATTACCTTAACCCTACCTTAATTATATCTTTACATTGTAATGGTGTTTTTTTTAATTCTTTCTTAGGTGATTTATTAGAATTTCCAAAAAAGGTAGGATAGGATAAGCATTCTTAGAGACCGAAGGCTTTTTGTAACGATACTAGTCTATGTTTAAGGTTTTGTGTTAAATGCTTATATGGATAAGTGTATTATCATGATATTTTGATTATATGGTTAAATGCATTCTATTAATGATATGATATGATAATACATATAATACGATAGAAAGAGAGTAAGAATGATGAAATATATGCTAATATAATAATTTCTATGCTAAGTCATATTTGGTGGATGAGTATAACATATGGGAGAGTAATATAAGGCTAATGAAGTACGATATGTAGGAAATAAGTATTTTTAAGATGTATGATGATAAATGGAGGATTAGGAAATAATGATATTGAAGATATAAGATTTTCATAAAATAAGGGCTATTGACTATCTTTAATGGCATTTTGCTCAAAATGTGTTAATATTTAAATTTTGGTATTTTATAAGGTTAAGCAGGCTTAAAAAGTTCTAATATTAACATGTGGAGTTTTTGGAGTGATTATGAATGTCATAAGTTCCTCAAAATGAGAAAAATGACCTAATTTGAAAATGTTAACCTTAAAACGATAATGTCATTATCACATGTATAAAACACTAGATATTGATCATGAAGTTTTGATATGTTATTAATATTGGTATTTTATGGAGTTATATTGCAATTGATAATTATATTAGCCTCATAGGAAAAGTTATGACTTATATGTGAAGTTAGGGTTTTGAAAGCTTTATAAATAGTAACTTCTATGGTGGAGTTATTATCACATGTGTAAGACATGGGAGTTAGACGTTGAATTTTGGTTGTTTCAAATATAATAATATTTGAGGATTATATACTAAATTTGGTGGATAAATAATCAGTATGAGAGAAGTTATGCTTAAATTGTGAATTTAGGGCTTCTAGGGAAAAATAAGCATCTTAACATTTAATAATGGTCTTGTTATCTGTGTGTTCATATCTTGCTTGCTTTAATTATGTTTTGTAATTATCAATCCAATATTGAATAAAATACTAATATTTAAAGTGAAATATCACATGAGTTGGCCCGAGGTGTTTATGGGTCCGTTCCACTAGATGATAATAGTGGCTCGAGTGTATTACCTCTAAGAGGTGCTTTAGACAGTTCCACCACTTTTAGAATATTAGCTTAGGAGTGATTTTCCATGAGAGGTATTGGGTCTATTTCATCATACTATAATAGTGGCTCAGATATATTGTCCCTGAGATGTGCTTCAATTTGTTCCACCCGATTATGAATAGTGGGGTCCTATATTCAACATGAATAAGAATATGATATGAGATAAGTAACTAATCGGTAAGACATTAATTATTTAAAGCGGAAGATTACATGAGTTAGGATTGAGGTGTCAGTTCTATTCCACGGACATTAATAATGGCTCAAGTGTGTTATGTCTAAGAGGTGCTTCAGACCATTCCATTGATTTAAGAATAGTGGCTTATGAGCATTTTTCCCTAAGAGGTGTTGGGTTCGTTCCACCAAATGATAATAGTGGCTAAGGTTTGTTATCCTTGAGAGGTGCTCTAAATTGTTCCACCAATTTAAGAATAATGAGGTCACTAAACTCAACGTAAATAAAATAATATACCATGTTATATTTTAATAATATGAATGTGTACCAATGAATCTAGACCTTTTTTTGTGGATGCGTGTGATTATATGTTTTCCCTTTTTCACTTGTATTGTTACTTTACTCAATATGTATCGTACTAACCATCATTTTCATGGGTGCTATTTATTCCCACGAGTAGATGACCCAAATGCTTATGTGTGAGTTTTTGAGGACCATTTGGATAGTTTTGTAGCCTTTGATGTGTTGTATAGGGATAAATGATTTTTCCTATACTAGTGTTTGGGAAAGGAGTCATGTTATCTAGATGATGTTTTTTACCTTGATACCTTTTGGAATCTTCGATTCATGGTATCTCTTTTGGTAGTATTTTATTATTGTAACCCGGAGGTAATCTCCAAACTCATATTTACATTTATAAAGCTTCTCCCATTTCTATTTACTCTATTTTACTTTTATTGGTTTTAGCCTCATGATTGCTGTGGGGATATTATGGTAAACTAGACTTACATCAATTATGGTGGTAACGCTATGTATTTTGGTTTTATGCTTTTGATATAAAACAAAAAATTTTAGTAGTAAAATTCAGGGTGTTACAATTTTTATGTAGGTTGATGTGGACCTTTAAGATGATTTTGTTGAATATGATGCCTATGTGTCGGGAATGAGCATAGAGTCATATTATCCGGTTATTTTTTTTTATCCGAATACCTTTGGAGATTCTTAGTTCTCAATTTATCCCTTTTATGTATTTTTGATATAATACTCGAAGTTTATCTCTAAGCTCTTATATAATATTTATAGAAGTTATATTATTCGTTGTTTATCATGTTTTAAGTCTTAACTATTTTGCCTTGTATTCATGTGAGGATGGTATGGTAAGCTAAAATTATGTCAAGTATAGTGATAACACCTAGCTAATTTAATATTACGCTTATGCTAAAAATAAAAATTTTTAATGGTAAATTTTAGTGTGTTACAAGTTGGTATCAGAGATTTAGTTTTGATTAACGTATTTTAATTTCTAATAATTCAGTTTTCAAATAATCCCTTTTTATATTTAATAAGTCTATTTCATATTTTAAAAACTCAATTGTTTGAAAACTCAAATCAACTTGTGAGGAATTGAGAACGGATAGCCTAGATGGCCTTTGAATGTGCCTATGTGTAATATGTGTTAGTAAGATAGGAATGTTTATCCTAAAATGTTTTCTTTCTAGCAATTAGCTTGTCATAGACCTAAATGGTCATGTTGATTGTTTGTATGAGGTTTTTGAGGCCTTCATCTAGTTGGTTAGGAGTCTTCCACTGCCACCTTAGCCTTAGTAGTCACCTCCATCTCCACATTACTTTAGCCGGTTAGTAACCCTTAAGTTTTTTTTTGTAGTAATTTTCGGTTATTCTTGTTTAATATTAAATGATAATATATATGTGTTTGGGTATTAAATTCCTAGATAATTCTTGAGGATAAGACTTTTTGTGTTAGCTTGGATTAGGCAAATCCAATCACTCATAATATGGTAGAAGTTATGTTGCGAGCATATTAAGATTGTAAGATTTAGTATTTACTCTTGGGGTTTCCATTCTCCAAGTATTATGACATGTGTGATAAAATGTTAAGATGTTAAATGAATGATATGTACACTTGTGTTAAGTTAAGCTATATGCATGAGTAATATGTTGTATATGATATGGATCTTCAAAGGGTAGGAGAGAATTCGAAGGTTTAAAAGGAAGGGTAGTTCGATGGATTGAAGATTAAGGAGAGGAATGTAAATATTCGATCAAGATTCAACCAAGAATTAAAGAAAATATAAATCTTCAAACAAGATTCAAAAATAATTCAATAAGAATCTATCTTTGAATATTTCTCCAAGTACACATTAAAAGGCTCTAGCTAAAATTACTCCAAGTAGTCTTAGAAAAAAATTCACTTAAAAAAGAGAGATAACCAAGTATTAGCTTATTGTTTCATTAAATTTTTTTGACTATTCTTCATATCATGTTACAAGTGTGTCAACATATGTATATATATTAGTAGCTATACTTTGATAAGTAGCACACTAGGATAGCCAAGCTAATGCACATATGACTAACTAGCACACTAACCTCTAATAGCACCATATTACTAACCTATACAATACATGAATCATATAACAAATTATTAAAAACAAATTTAGATAATTATTACCTAGAAATAACTAACAAAAAGTCCTAATTTACATAAAAATGATGATTAGGTCTTCTTTGACTTGAAAGTTTAACTTCCATGCATAATAGCTCCTTTGACTTATGTGTAATATAAGAATTAATCTAAAGTGGTTTGACTTATTGAATCCTCTCCTTGTAAATATGTGACATACCTTCAATAATCACTTAATATATATATATATATATATTATGGTTTGTCAAAGTTATATCATCAAAGACACATATGGTAATAAGCTCCATTATTAATAATGCCAAATCTTCATTTGCATGAGAACCCTTAGATGCTCCTAGATTAGTATGATTTACATCCGCACGTCTATGCTTTTGTTAGGATTTTTACTCTTGTAAATTTATAATTTAAATGCCCTGGTAAATATATCATGATTGTTAATGCATGGTATTTAGGGTTACTATGATTTGTATGGAAGTATATACACATGATTAGGGTTAGCTTATAATAATTTTTATTTGCATGACCTAGGCTTAAAGATATTTCCCTACATGGACTATGATCGTAACTTCCATATCTAAATGTTTTATTATGCTTTAAATATGTATGTACATGCCGCACGGAAGATGTAATTCATGAGAACTACATGATTAGGGTTTTGTGGATGCAACCCACTAAATGTATGAAAAGAAAAATTATAGTTAATCACCAAAATGTAAAGATTACCTACATGCTAAAATAATACTAAATATTTCCTTTTAGTTTTTCCATGAAAATTTTCTCGTAATATTAATGTTTGGTACGAAAATAAATAAAATGATGAAATTACGGTTACTAAGGGAATTTTAGTAATTTGGAATTAATATATCTTTCAAGAATAATTGGATATTAGGTTGGATTTAGACTTTTGATAGTTTGACCTTAGTGTTGACTTGACTTGACATAGATCGATGACCTTAGTATTTACCTTAATAATTGGAAATAAAAAGAAAAATCATTAAGTATGGAAATGGAAATTATTGCGGAGTATGTGGCATCTATGATCACCTCTTAAAATATTAATAATTAAAGTGAAAGACCTCGAGTTGAGAATGATTTCTCTCTAGGATTAGCTACCTTAGAGACGAGGTGTTAGCCCTCATTTATTTTGGTTCGTCAATGTCCCACAGTGTCCTAGTAAGGGTATATTCTACTCCATCGATAACCTACAAACTCTATAGGTGGTATCGATATTTAAGGTCTAGATGACTGAGGTTAAAGGATACTATGTTACCTTTGTGTGCTGGTATGACTAGGCATACCATTGTATCCCCGGGTTTGAGAGTAAGGGTATTATGTCACTTTCAGGTGCCAATATGATAGGGTATACCTCAGTGTCCCTAGGTTGATTGTATCCCGCTCGATTAATTTAAAATGGAATAACCTATTGTGTAAGAAAATAAAAAGGAATTATTTGGATGTGTTGGTTTGGTAGTTACCTTAGTGCCCTACCTTAGTATTTGGAACTATTTTTGGATTTGTTGGCTTGGCATTTACATTATGCCCTACCTTGGTAATTGGAATTGTTTTGGATTTTTGGTTTGGTAGTTTTCTTAATGTCCTATCTTGGTATTTAGAATCTATTTAAATAAGTAGATATGTCTATTATACCTCTAATGTGAAGTGAACTAGTATGTTTTACTACCGGGCTTGAACTTGTTGTTAGTCCATAATTATTTACATGTGGTTATGGTACATGCTTCATGCTCAAGTATGATTTGCGGATT
This sequence comes from Tamarix chinensis, assembly GCA_030549775.1. Lineage (NCBI taxonomy): Eukaryota > Viridiplantae > Streptophyta > Magnoliopsida > Caryophyllales > Tamaricaceae > Tamarix > Tamarix chinensis. Next base: position 46,162,148 of record CM060173.1, on the reverse strand, counting down.
TTGTGTGACTATGTGCAAAGTAGGTATACTACCTATTGTAAGGTAATATGTTTTACTCAGTACAAAGAAGTCACATTGATACCTCTTTTACATATAACTACATGAAGGGTATGGAGTGGCTCTAAATGGATTATATTAACAAGAAAGAGATTCCTTGGGAAGAGATCTATAACACCCCTAATTTTTTGAACCACAAAATTTTATTTTTAAGACAATGGGAAACTATTTGAAAACCAACCTCATAAATGTTACCACAACATCAACTATGAGAGAGGTGAAATCATCACCAAACCCATTTTTGATGCAAGGCAAAAATAAAATAATAAATAAAAGATGCATGCTCATAGCATTAATGTGACAACATAAGCTGATAAGGGATAAAACAATGTTATAGATAGAACGAGTACGATAGTTTATAAAATCAAATACAGGAAATCGAGCAAAGAGTTTAAATAACATGAAATACAAAAACTTCCCAATGCAATGGGCAAAACACTTCTAACTAGTTAGCCTAAATCTTAGAGATAGACATAAACCTCCAACCCTAAGCAAAGGCCCTCTAATGGTTCATGTCATCACTTTCAACATACTTTAACTGATAGTTGTAACCCTACAAATCATCCTCTGATCCCCAAATTAGAAGCTGGATCATGACAGTGACCACAAAAGTGCAGTATGAGTATAGTGAAGTATTATTAAAACATAGTGCCTAAAACGTGGTAAGGTTCATGTAGCATATTGAAGTCACATAATAGCATGGTGATATCATATTAGTACAGCTCAACATTTAATGTCAAGTAGTAGTAGAACAAGGCACGATTATATGGAAATCATGGAATACAAGGATATGGCAATTACGCAATCTATACAATATAACTTATATTAGAATACTTCCTTTAATGAACACAAAAATTTAGTTGATAAGATAGTTTGTTCGGCTACACCTACTTCTCCACTATGAACAAAATTCATGACAACATAAATAATTACAATGGGATACCACACCTACCACACAAGAAAAACATCAAAGGGGCTTTCTTTGGGGATGCCACACTCACCAAACATCTAGTGCACCGAATACAAATTGGAATAACACACCCACCACACGTGATTGAAGTACACCAAGGGGGCTTATACAAGGATGCCTCATCCAACATGCCTTGTATTTCTCTACCATGAGGGATAAAAAGTTGAGATACTACACCTGCCTTGTAATACCCCAAAATTTCAAAAACCTATATTTTAATAAATTACTTTTATTTGGAATAGAATTGCTTTTAGATTATTTATTTTAATTATTTTATGGATTTTAGAGTATGTAAATTCGGATAAAAGTATTTAATAAATTAAAAATGAATATTTTTCTATTCATCATATTATTTTATTTGAATAATTTTCCAAACTAATATTTTACCAACTTTATCCTTTTTAAACTAATATATTGCATTATAATAAATTAAATTATTAAATTAAATAATTTATCAAGAATATTACATTTTATGATTTTATAAATTAATTTAATTTATTTCCCATATTTTTCCCTTTTTCCCTTTTTCTTTTCCTTCTCCTTTTCTCCTTTTCTTCTTCTTCTCTTTTCCTTCTTCTCCCCCTTGGGCCGCCCGCCCGGCCTACTCTCCCCTCTCCCCCGCGCGACTGGGCCTTCAGCCCGCTTCCGCCTCTCCTTCTTCACGCCTGACGCGCGCCCCAGCCGTCCCTCCAGCCCGTCTCTCCTTCTTCTTTTCCCCCGGGCCGGCCCAACTCTCTTTTTTTTCTTTTCTCTGCGCCAGACCGGTTCGGTCTTCTCCCCCCCGACCACCACCTGCCACTTGCAGCGCCATTCGCCGGCCATCCCTACCCCTATCTTCTCCCTCTTCTTTTTCTCCATCTACCTAGCCCTCCATTCCCCTCATTTTCGATCCCTTCTCTTCCCCCGAGCTCCCTCCTCTCTCCTTCCTTCTTCCCCATTTTTCTTCCTCGTTTTTTTTATCACCGCCAGCCTCCGCCGCCTGAACCACCAAGACCAGCCCTGCGCCGCCTTCTGCCACCGCCTGATACCACCCTGCACCCCCACACAGCCCCTTCGAGCCCTACACTTCCTCCCTTCTCCTCCTTTTCCTTTTTCTTCCCAGCTTTTCCCCTTACCGTCGAGCCACCAGCAACCGCCTCTACCGCCGCCGTCCGGCCGCCTCTGCCTCCTCCCAAACCACCAATCTCCTCCCTGCAACCCCCTCTACAACCTCCATGCATTATTTGGCCGAAACCAGCCCTTGAAATCCTCCATTTTTCCCTCCACTTTTCCTTCGTTCTCAACCCTTTCCCTCGACCCTCCTCGGCAGCCCACCTTCGCCGCCTTGCCGCCGCCGTCTCCGCCGCCTTGAGCCGCCTCGAAACCGTCCTTTGCCTCCACCTACACCCCCTCTACACTCCTGCACCATTCCCTTGCCTTAGAACCTCCCCTAACCACCTTCTTTTCTAGCCTAAAGACCCTAACCCGAAAATGGTTTATTTTTCTCCCTTCACCCCCATCGAACCCTTTTCTCCCCATAATTTTGCATGAAACTCATGCTGCTCATGCAGCATGAGCTCCCCTTGGTTTTAAAAATTGTTTGGATAATTTTTAAGGTAAAATGGTATTTTATGTTAAGTGTTTTATTAATTAAAAATTTATAAAGTTTTATACTTTGGTTCTTATTTCTAACATAAATATGATGGTTATTATTTTTAGGTGTTGAGTTGCTAATTAAGCTTGGTAAGATTGATATTTTCCGGGATTAAGGTAACCGTTAATCCTCCCTTAAATATATGGAAAAACGCATGCTAGCACATTTAGGGTTTAGTATGATTTTATGCAAGTTTTGTATGCTTAGCATGATATGTTTATGGTTTCTTATATTATTTGTTAAAAAGAAATAGCATGATAACTTTTATGCCATATGTAGGTAGGTTAAATAAAGAAGGAGTTGGAATATGGATAGAAATGTTAAATACTTGTTTATGATGTACCATGTTGTTAATGCATGAATGATGTTATTGTTTAAGGGTATTTTAGTAATTATGCTTATGAGGTATATAAATCAATGTGTGTAGTTGCTAATGAGTATTATGTTGAAAAATGACAAGTTGGTGGACTTAGATAATAAAAATGAAGTATTAATACCATTATTTTATGTAGTGTTAGAAAATTCATAAAAATGGTGAATAAAGGGGTTGAGTGGAAATTTTATAAGTGGAAAGGGTATTTCGGTAATTTGTGAGATAAAAGAATAATATGGTAATTTTATAATTAAATGGCCAAATGATAATTTACAAGTAAAGGATAAAATTGTAAGTTGTGAGAAAGAAGGGTAAAATGGTAATTTTGGAAGTAGCGGTAAAATAGTAATTTTGGATGAAGGAGGGCATTATGATAATTTTGGAGGTAGAGGGGCAAAATTGTAATTTCATAAGTAAAGGGCAATATGGTAAATTTTATAAGTGAATGGCGAAGTGGAAATTTATAAGTAAATGGGTAATATGGTAAATTGGAAAAGAAGGGCAAAATGGTAATTATGTAAGGAAAGATAAAGATGGTAATCTTGGATGTGAAAGGGTAAAATAGTAATTTGTAAAGTAAAAGAGGTATGGTGGTAATTTTCATAAATAAAAGGATATTATGGTAAAATTGGATGTAAGGGGTGAAATGGTAATTTTGTAAAAGAAAGGATATTATGGTAAACTTGGGAGTAAGGGGTAACTTGGTAATTATGATAACGACAAAAGATAATTTAGTAATTAAATTATGATTGTAGAAGGGCAATTGGATAAGTATGATACTATAGAAGGGTAATTTGGTAAATTAACCAATTAAAGGGCATTATGGTAATTTTAATAATGGAGAAGGGTAATATAGTAATTTTGATTATGAAAAAGGGTAAATTAATATTGGTAATTATGAAGAAGAGTAATTTGGGATTTGTGATAATTAAAAAGGGTAAATGACAATTAAAATAATTGAGAGGGGTAAAATGGTAATTATGATAAAGGAGAAGGGCAATTTGGTAATTTGTTCAACTTAAGGGGCAATTTGGTAATTTAGCCGATAAAAGGGTAAAGTGATAATTGTTTAACCAACTAAAGGGGCAAAATAGTAATCATGATAATGAAGGAGGGTAATTTAGTAATTTATCCAACTCGAGGGCAATTTAGTAATTATAACAAAGGAGAAGGGCGATTTGGTAATATAACCAACCAAAAGGGAAATATGATAAGTATAGTAATTATGAGGGGTGAATGATGATCAAAAAAATGTATGAGATAATTTAGTAATCTAAATCGGACAAAGGGCAATTTGGTAATTATGCAACCTTAAGGGTAATGTGGTAAATTATCAGGTAAGGAACGGATACTTAACAATTATATAAGTAAAGGGCAAATGAGTAATTTGTACCTAACACGTCTTTGAGATTGTGGACCTTATTATATGATTAAATAATGTTGATTAGCCAAGTAAGAGTATCTAATGATTAGTATGGCCTTGATGGTTTCTCTGTGACATCCTGGATAATCCTCTGAATAAGAAACGATTAATGATATCGAAACGATTGAAAGTGAATAAGTATCGGATCATCGTGCTTTCTGTGATCACCTTAATTAAGACACTATTACTTAAAGTGAAAGACCTCGAGATCGGGAATGGTGACTCCTTAGGGGTCGCTACCCTAAGGACGTGGTTTAGTCCACGATTATTCTGGTATTTGCTGGTGTGCCTTTGTGCCCCAGCCAGGCCCTATATCTTACTCTTCCTAGCTCTACGGACCTAGTTAGGGGGTATGCATACTTATGGATTAGGTGTCCTTGTCGGTAGGGTACTGAGTTAGCTTTATGCACCAGTACGACCAGGGTACCTTTGCGTCCTTGGGTTCATGGTTGAAGGGTACTGAGTAGCTGATATGCACCGGTACGACCGGTGTACCTTTATGTCCCGGGTTATCGATCTCCCAATCGAGGCAAATAAATATGATTGATGTGCTGATTAAAGAAAGGAAAGATACGATAATTGAAAGTGGAATATTAATGAGCCGGGCCCAGATGATTTACGATATTGCGTACCGGTCCACCGGTTATAATAGTGGTCCAGGAGCGTGTTGCCCTGGTGTGTGATTATGAGTACCGGTCCACCGGATATAATAGTGGCCAGGAGCGTTGTGTCCTGGATGATGAGTTATATATATCCCGGTCCACCGGTTATAATAGTGGCCAGGAGCGTTGTGCCCTGGATGATGATTACATATATATTCCGGTCCACCGGCAATAATAGTGGGGGTCCCGAGCTCAATAAAATTGGTTATGTATGTGAATAAGATTATGGAAAAATACTAATCACTTATAGTGGAACACCATGTGAGTCCGGGCCAGACCGGTCCACCGGCAAATAATAGTGGTAAGGTGCGTTCTGCCCTGTGTGTTTATCTTCCGGTCCACCGGCAATAATAGTGGTCAGAGGCGTTTTGCCCTGTGTGTTGACTTCCGGTCCACCGGCTATAATAGTGGGGTTCCCGTACTCACATGGATGTAAAACATGATATTGATGGATTAATGACAGAATAAGGGCTTAAGGCCCAAAGTATCGATCGTGACTTATAAAGTATTATGTTTGTTATTGTTATGTATGCATCTCTCAGTATTTATATGTGTGTGGCTTGCATTATGTGTCGTATGCGGGCCTATCTTTAAGTGTGGTATTAAAGGGTTACTCAGTACCGTAGTACTGAAGGGATTCCCTTTATGGGGCCCCTGCCTATTCAATGGGCAGTGCCCTTGCAGGTATTTTCAGGTGCTACTCAAGTGGGTTACGGGAAGGAGAGTAAGGAATTTTCCGGTATCATGGCTTTTCTCTTTCTCATATAATTTCTCGGTTTTAAATGTTAACGTTGTTAAAGCAACCACCCTTGGTGGATTTTATTCCAGAAAACGATTTGATGCGCTACTCTGATTTAAATATGTTGAAGCTTGCAATTTACTCTGATTTATGCATGTTGAATGTCTTTCGATTTGTATTTCATTTTCTTAGCCTTAGCACTTGGTACTGGAACAGTATGAGTGAACCGGTCTGGTACTAAGTGTGGCGGTAATACTCCCAAAGTTCACATTTTGTTTATCTGCTTCCGCTATTATCTTTTAATAAAACGAAATTTTTCAGTAGTGAATTTTGGGGGTGTTACATGCCTAAACCATGGAAATAAAAGTGCTAGGGGGCTTATATTAGGATACCTCACCCAACTGAATTAGACACTGATGCCATGCCAAAATACCATAGTATAATCATATTCCTCAAATATATATGCATACCCCCTATCGACCACAACATGGTAGAGAAGGAAATAGGTATTGAGTGGAAAATATGACCATAAGGTGACCTGCTCACTAACTACTAGTAGTTACCCTGAGATTCGTAGAAAAAGGCTTGAATGAAATCTTATACCATTATTTTATATTTTCAAGTAATATCACAAATCATAATGAAATCCACACATAAAAAAATGGGTGTTTCTAAGGGACAACACCAAACACATTTAAATCTTATTGTTTGACCAAATTGGGTGTTTCCAAGTGATAAGACTAAACACAATTAAATTTCATTATTTAACAAAATTGGGTATTTCCAAGTGATTATACCAACACATCACAAGGCATTAAAGCCACCATTTGGGTGTTTTCAAGTGCTAAAACCAAACACATTACAAGGCATAAAAGCAACACATTGGCTGTTTAGAGATAACACCAATGTGACCAAATTCAAGTCCCAAATACCATCATAATGATTCTTACAGCATCAGAGAAATCATAGTTTAAATCATAATTTAATTATTATAAATACCTAGAGGTATCAACACAGAATACCGAAGATAAACACAACAAATTATGACAAGCCATGTAACATTCAACCTAACCAATCGATCTATCCCTAGGATCATTCTACTAGTATGGTCATACCAGACGTGAACCAAAACAACAGCAGAGAACCAGTTAACTAGTTGGATTCACTGATCAACTATTCATAAGAACTAGTCTATGGGTTTTTTCCAACCGATCGATAGGTCTAAGTAGAGACCAAATCATTTTGACCTGCAGAGGAACCAATCGATGGGTTTGACCAACTGATTAACTGGTTATAAAACACCAGTCAACTGGTTTGGTCCTACTAGTTGGTGGGTATAAGTAGAGACCAAACCATTTTGTCTATAGGGACACTAGGTAATAGGTTTGGCCATATGATTGACTTTTCATCGAAACCAATCGAGTGGTTTATCAAGCTAATCAAATGATCTCGTTGTCAACCAATCTAAAACTCTAGACCATTTGAATGCCCTCACAACCAATTGATGGGTTCGAAGAACTAATCAACTAGTTTGGGTAAAACACTACTCAAAATTAGGATACACGCGCCAAAATTTATGACAGTTTCCCATATTAATCCTTGCATGTTTCTATGTCATAAAACAAATAAAAATTCATGTTGCACACAAAGAATCGCATGGATACATGATAATATACATAATCAAATGAATCATGATCAAATGGCCAACTTACACTTAAACTCAGAGAATTCTGGCCATAATATTTTGGGAATAATTATACCACATATTTAGATTATAGAATATAAATTATATCATGCTCATATATACACCAATAAAATGGAATCAATACACCATAGAACCCCATTTATGTTAAAGATAAGAATTCCTTACTTTGAAACAATTCTTCTAGCACAAAAGTTTCTAATTAATGGCTATCTAGTAGAACTTCGATTCCTAAGAGAATTAAAGTTAAAAAATTAATAAAAATCTTTAAAAACTTCATTAAAATCAAAGAAAAACCAAAATAAGAAGAAACACAAAACACCACATCTTTTCTGGAAAAAAAAAATAGGGTGTCAAGGAAGAGCTGAAATCATCAACATTTCTCAACCTTTATTCTTCCTTGCTTAAGGAAAGTAGTAGAGAACTAAAACCAATATTAGAAGAAGAGAAAGGAACATAATGGTCACATAAGGAAGGGAGAAAACCATATCAAGTCTTTATGTCTTATTAGAAGAGAGGAGAAGAGGGAAAATGAAGGGATGTTCAACACTTGGAAAATGTTTCACAAAGAAAAAGGAGAACAAAGCCAGAATAATAAATGAGGAATGAAAATAGATTAGAAATGAAAGGTATAAAGGTAAGTCTAGGTGGACATTCATAGAAGAGAGGGAAATGAAACCGGTAACGTTGAGTGTGGGCAACCAAGAAGTGAGGGCTGACTTGATGGGGTGATGGGGGTTAAGTGCAGTGAGGAATGAGAATGGTAGTGGGCACAAACTCAATCTCATACCATAGCTACCAGAAGAGAAAAGTATAGGTGATGGATAAGAGAGAAGGTGAGGCTTGCCTCAAAAGTACTTTTTGGAAAAAATTTGTCTAATTAAAAATATGTAATAATATAAATAATACCAGAATAATCCCAGAGCACTAAAACATGCTTATTAGCATAGCTAAACTGTAATAAAAACTTTTCATAAACATAAGAAATAAATTAGAATCAAAATCAGAAATGGAACTGAAATCGCATGGCAACTAGTCGATAGATTTGGGTAAACTAGCTGACTGGTTTTGAAATGCCCCGAAAATTATAATTTTAAGAATTATAGTTACATAAGTTTTTATTATGAAATTTAATTGAATAAATTATTTTTATTAAAATAAAGGAAATTAATTAGGGCAAATCAAGAAGGAAATTTATAAATATTTTAATTCGGAAGAAATTTGGGTATTTTAACTAATTAAGGATTTTATTTTGGAAATTAATTAAATAAATTATTTTATTTAAAATAATGAGAAAGTAGGTCCAAATTAATAGGATTTTTATAAATAATTTACTTGGAGAAAATTAGAGTGATTTGCTAATTAAAATGGAATTTATGAAAAACCTTTCAAAAATCCTAAATTAGTCTAAAAAGGAGAATTAAATATTATTTATTTAAATATTATTATTTTTAAATATCCCAAGATATTCTAATTAATTTAATTAACCCAATCCACAAATTTTATTTTCTCTTTTTCCTTTTTCCTTTTCTTTCTTTCTTTTCCTTTCTTTTTCTTTTCTTTTCTGTCTTTTTCTTCTCTTTTCCTACTTTTTTCCCTGACTGGGCCTGCCTACCCACGACCCAATCCTTATTTTCCTTTCTTCCTCTTTCGGCGTGGCCCAGGATCGAAATGCTGCTCTTCATTCCTTTTTCCACAAAAATGCTGCGTTTCAATTAAATTCTCCCCCCTCACCGCGCCGATCGGCCAAGTTCGCTTTCTTTTCCTTCCTTTCTTTTTCTCCTCAGCCTCCTGGTCTAGCCCCCCGTCTTCTTCTTCCTCCCCAGCCCGTCGTAGCCTACGATTTCTTCCCTATACTTTGTCAGTATTTCTGCCGCCAATAGTTTCGCTAACCAGCTGATTCTCTCCTCTCTCCCCTTGTTGACCCACCTACCGTTCGACTCAACCAACCCTCCCTCTCTTCTCGAGCAAAATTATTTCTTCCCCAGCCAATCAGGCCTTGCCACGAGCTGACCCCCACCGGCCTACCATCGTTGGCCGAAGCTTGCCCACCTACTTTTACCTATTCTCCCGTATCCCCTTTGACCTTATCTCCCTCCATAACTCTATAAATACCCCCATGATCTATCCTTTATCGATTTTTTGATCTCCTACCCATAGAACTCCACTTGTGTGCCGCCTTCCCTTTAGAAGTCATTGCTGACACCATCGGCCAACGAGACCACCCACTCCACCTACCTAAGCCTTCCCTGCATTGTCCTCTACCCAACTAAACCTCCCATATCCCTCAATTTTCCCTACACAAGCCACTCCGGCCATACAAAGTCCCCTTCCCAATCAACCTATTCTCTGCCCCTACCGCCCTTCGCGCCGTCGTCCGCCACCACTACTGCCGCTACCACTGCCTCATTCACCTCCCAATCTATTCTGCAGACTCTCCTCTATCTACCCCTACCTTTCTTTTCCTCTTTCTCCCTCTTCTCCTCTCTTTCTCTTCTTCTTCCTCATTCGGCCACCGCCGCCGCCGCCGTGCGCCGCCACCTTTGGCTGCGCCACCCCCTCCATTATGTTCCTCTCCACCTGGGCAACCCTAAACACCCCAACTCCCACCTTCATTCTCCCTACCTTGTTCCCAGCTTTCAACTTTTTCCCTTTTCTTCTCTTTTTTCGGCCACCACCATCGCCGCCGTTCACCACGTCGGTGCCGCTTGTCACCACCAGCCTAAGGTTGAACTCTAAACCCTCTTAACCCTTTTTCCCTATTTAATTAAGTTTATTTTATTTTATTTCAACTTTAGCCTATTATTATTATTATTATTATTATTATTATTATTATTATTATTATTATTATTATTGTTAAGTTCATATTATTAGTATTATTACTTCTTATTAGGGCTGACCCTATTTGGCTGAGTAGATTATTAGTATTAGTATTATTAATATTTTTAATATTATTATGAGTTTTTATTTTGTTTATTAATGTTATTATTATTATTATTATTATTATTGTTAAGTTCATATTATTATTATTATTATTATTATTATTATTATTATTATTATAACTTATGGTACTTTTACTATTTCAAAGTAGGGTCAAAAACCCTAATTTATGTTACTCTCAGTTTAGGTTATTTTATCATCACTATTATTATTATTATTATTATTATTATTATTATTATTATGATTATCATTATTATTATTATTATTATTATTATTATTATTATTATTATTATTATTATTATTATTATTCTTAGTATTTTGTAATTTTGATTATTATTTCATTACTATTATTATTACTATTTTTATTAATAATATCTTAATGATATTATTAGCACTATTTTAGTGAAGGGTTGAAGCCCTTATCTCACCACCCATTTTGAATAATATTAATATTATCATTAGTATTTTTAGTATTGTTATTATTATTATTATTATTATTATTATTATTCTTAGTATTTTGTAATTTTGATTATTATTTCATTACTATTATTTTTACTATTTTTATTAATAATGTCTTAATGATATTATTAGCACTATTTTGGTGAAAGGTTGAAGCTCTTATCTCACCACCCGTTTTGAATAATATTAATATTATTATTAGTATTTTTAGTATTATTATTATCGTTATGATTATTATTATTTTTCAATATTATTATGGTTTTATCATTAATTTTATTTCTATTTATATTATTATTTTTTGTATTATTATTATTATCATTATTATTATTTTGGTAAAGGGGCCAAAGCCCTTATTTCACTTTGTTTTTGAGTAATGCCCTTTTTATTATTATTGTTATTATCATTATGGTTATTATTTTTTTTATTATCATTATTTTTATTATTAGTATTATTTCCATTTTCATTATTATTATTATTATTAGAATTAAATCTTCAACCCTTATATTATCAATTTTTATAATATTACTATTATTTCCTATATCTTTAACAAAGTTAGTATTTGGTTAATGACATTTTTATTAATATGGTATTATTTTATCAAAAACCTAGTATGAGAATAAGTTAGTAATTAATAGTATTTTTGGTAGGAGAGAATCTAATTTTAGTTTTTCCCTCATATAGGTGAGACTAGTCAAAGCCCTAAAGAGGTATAGAAGCGTGCTCCAAGACCAGTGTCATTTTAGGTAAGGGTATTACTAAGGCCTTATGTGTGTTGATGTATGTTATATATGCATCCTATGTTTATCATTATAATTCTTTCGTATGTGGTATGATGTGGAGTTGAAGTATGTTTTTGTGTATTTACATGGCATGTGTACTATGTGTATGTGATGTTATATGTTGTGACCCTGTAAGACATACATGTGAGGATGTTAATGTGGTTTGTGTGGGGGAAAGGATGAAAAAGGAGAATGGGTGAAAGAAGTTAACCAAGGGAAGTAAGTTGACTAAAAGAGAAAGAGGTTGACCTAGGGGAATAAGATGACCAAGGGATGTGAGTTGACCTAAGTATTTTAATGATCCATGAGTGAAAGAATAAAATAGAAAATTTAGGATTTCGTGTGGGAGAATCTAACCTATGGTGTCATATAGGAAAATCTAATGTATGGTTTTGTATGGGAGAATTTAATCTATATATGGTGTTGCATAGGAGAATCAAATCTATGGTTTCATATGGGAGAATCTAAGTACGTAGGGAAGAATCTAGGGTTTCGCATGGAAGAATATATAGATGTGTATGGGAGAATCTAGGGTTTTGCATGGCAGAATCTATGATCTTGCATGGGAGAATCTATGGCCGTGCATGAGTTTTGTATGGAGGAATCTAGAGTTTTAAATGGAGGAATCTAGGGTTTTGTATGGATGGATTTAGGGTTTTGTATGGAGGACTCAAAGGTTATGTATAGATGGATTTAGGGTTTTGCATGAGAAAGTTTGAAGGTTTGCATGGGAAGGTTAGCATATGCATGGGAGTAAAATTTACATACAAAACGTTGATTTGGGATGTGAGGAAGGTAATGTAAGTGTTTGAGTGTTTAAAAGTTTGGGTGAGAAATAGTACGTAGGATCTTATAAGGGTGCATAGGAGGCTGAGCTAGGATTTGGGGTAAAAACTCTAATATGAGGAAATGGTAAAAAGGAGAAATAAATTATGGTGAGTGGAGTACGAGAGAATGATGAAAATGATCAAGTAATGATGAGCATGACTGGCATGGGAAAATAATAAGTGGAATGTGAGAAATAGAAGGGTGACATGTGGATACAAGGAAGCTAGGGTTTGTTGTGGCCAGTTAGGGTTTGGTGTGGTTATTTAGGGTTTTGTAACACACGTGTGCTAGATGTGTAAGGCGTAATGATGAGAGTTGAATCTAAAGGTTATGATGTGTGGAGTGTTAAAAATGATTTGGATTGTGTGAAGTGGAGTGGGATGGACCACATAGGTTTAAAGTAGGGTTTCATGATAAAACCCTAGAGTGAGATGTGGAGTGGACTTGTAAGCGTAAAGTAGTGGGCCTTGACCCATATACTTAAGAGTTAGACTTATAGTGTGATATAAGATATGGAGGAAATGATGTTGGGGCAAGTTAGGAGGTGTAGGAGTATGATGATATGGAACGAGTCTGTTTGAGGATAGGAGTGGGGAAAGTGAGTTATGCATGTCTAGGGTGAAAATTTTCTAAATAAGATACCTAACACATTAATCATGTAAAGTGGAAGAGCATTGAACCAGGCACGGACCGATCCATCGGCATAATAGTGGCCAGGTACCGAGGTATCCTGGAGACCAATCCACCGGTATATAATAGTGGTAGGGTATGTTACCCTAAGTGACTGATCCACTGGCTATAATAGTGGGGGATCCCGAGCTCAATAAACCAAACCCTACAGTTTGCTAAGATATGGGAAAGACACTAACTACTTACAGTGGAACACCATGTGAGTAGGGGCCAGACCGATCCACCGTCATATAATAGTGGTAGGGCATGTACCTTAAGTGACCGATCCACCGGCTAGAATAGTGGTCAGGCACCGAAGTGCCCTAGAGACCGATCCACCAGCTAAAATAGTGGGGTTCCCGTACTTGTATGGACTTGAAAAAAAGCATGGTGTGAATCAATTTCCGATCAGAGATTAATTAATTAAGTAATCCGAACTGTAAATGGGACTTTATGTATCTACTCGGATGATTGTACGATATTATGTTATCATGATGGACTATATGTTCCTTTATTCCTTCTGCATTATTTATGTGATTTTATGTGATGGCCTTAGTGCACGGTTACCTTGCTCAGTACGTAGCATACTGATCACCCTTTTCATGGGTGCTGCTCATTCCCACGAGTAGTAGGTCCTTCTAACATTGTGCAGGTGGGCGAGACATCAAGCGGGGCTGAGTGTTGAGCTTATGGTTGGATCAAAGTTTGAAAGTGTCGTGGTCGTATTTACTCTTTATGCGATTTATTCCTTCTGTATTTATTTTGTATCGTATTTACCCTTTTATGATTTATTACTTTGTAATGAGTATTTCAAGTAAACCTTTTATCGATTGTAAGATTATTCGCTCCGAGGAATTTTGATTTCGCACTCTAATTTCTATCTTATTATTGATTATAAACTATTATGTGTACTCTGATTTCTATGTTATGATCTTTCTAGTTCTTTTTATGAACCCTCGGTTTAAGTTTGAAAATAATCATTTTTAGCCTTAGCACTTGGTACTGGAACGGTCGGAGAGAACCGGTCTGGTACTAAGTGTGGTGGTAATATCCTAAGAATTCACAAGTTTTAATTTAATTACTTTCGCTTAAAAAAATAGTGAATTTTGGGGTGTTACAGGTTTATTGAGAATAAGAATTGTAATTACTCAACGCACCAATCAATTGGTTATTTAAATCAGTAGATTGGTATGCTTGAAATTCACATTTTTATTAGAATTTCAAACCCATTATGAAACCAAAGCTATTTTATTTTATATCAATATAATTTTCAACACATTTTGAAGGTTTTTGGGATAGGGTATTACAACACTACCCCCTTAAAAGAGACTTCATCCCCAAAGTCCACAAAAGAAACGTGTTGCCATAAGCTTAAAACATAATAAAAACTTAAGATATAAACCAAAAGAATACAATAACTAAGGGTTAATACATAAGAGAAAGGTATTAACCCCTTAAAAGATTTGGCATTACCCATGCAACTAAGAAAACAACTCGTGATACTTCATCTTGATCTCCTCCTCAGACTCCCTAGTGGCCTCCTCTAACCCATGATGTGACCACAAGATCTTCATGAGTGGAATGATCTTCGAACACATCTCTTGAGTTATGGAATCATGGATCCTTAGTGGTCGCTCCTCGTAAGTCAGCTTCTCATTGAGCTCAATCAACTCTGGCTGAATGATGTGTGACAGATTTGGCACATACCTCCTCAACTAATAGATGTGGAAAATGTTGTGCACATGCAAAAACTTAACAGGTAAGGTAAGATGGTAAGAAACCTCTCCAACCTGGTCCAAAATCTCGTAAGGCCTAATGAACGTAGGGTTAAGCTTACCTTCACTACCAAAACACATCACTCCCTTAGTTGGTGGTACTCTTAGAAGGATATGGTCACCTAACTCAAACTCATCTACTCTCCTCTATAGATCTACATAGCTCTTTTGTTTATCCTGGGTTGCCTTCATCTGGTCTTGAATCAATGTGATCTACCTGGTAGTGTCCTCTACCACCTCTAGTCCTAACATAACCTTCTCACTAGAGTTGCTCCAACACATAGGACTACGGCATTTCTATCTATAAAGTGTCTTGAAATGTGTCATTCCTATACTTAGATGATGACTATTGTTGTAGGAGAACTCCACTAAGTCCAGGTGATCCTCCCAACTATCCTAAAACTTACGAACATATGCCCAAAGCATATCCTCTAAGGTCTAAATAAGATGCTCAGTCTGTCTGTCTATAGCTGGATGGAAATATATGCTCATCTTAAGCTATGTCCCGAAATTTGCTTCAACTTTTGTCAAAAGTGCAACAAGAATCTATAATTTTAGTCTGACATAATGTCCTTAGGCACTCTATGGTACTGAACTATATGCTTCTTGTAAGCACTGGTCATCTACTCCATACTCCACATCAACTTCATTGGTATGATTACCGAGAACTTAGTTAACCGATCAACCACTACCTAGATCAAATTCGAACCATTATAGGTCTTCAGTAATCCAACCATAAAGTCCATCGATACACTACCCTATTTCCAATCAGAGACCTCTAATGGCTAAACTAGTCCCAGTGGACGCTTATGTTCCATCTTAACCTTCTAAAACGTTAAGCACCAAGCCATAAAGTCTGCAATCTCTCACTTCATACGGGGCCACCAATAAATTGTCTCAAGTCCTTATATTGCTTATCCCCTCCAGGATATATGGAATAAGGTGCATGATGACCCTCCTCTAGGATCCTCCTTTTAATTTCCCTGTAGCTCTACATAATGCACCACCTTCCTTAGAAACAAATATTACCATCCTCAAAAATATTTAACCCCACTGCTTTGCCCTCGGACATGGCCTTCTTGATCTGCTCAAGCTTGACATCTCCTAGCTGACAAGCTTGAATCTCATCAAGGATGTTCGAGGTGATCGAGAGGGCACTTACCCTCATCTTAAGATCCTTGAGTACCATAAGTAGAGAGTCATGTGTAAGTTTTTGGGGAGGGCTAGTAGTTGTTCAATCTCATTTAGGGCATGGGCATGGACATCCCAAGACTCTAAGAGGTCTTTAATGAATTAGAGTTTAGGGTTTTCTATATTTATTTTTCTATAATTTCAACCATGTACTCTAGTTAATTTTTCTTCCTTGCCTACTTGAATATTTTAGACTATTGAGGTCTTGTACTTGGAAGTTTTCCTTTTTATATCATATAACTAGTTTTTGTGCACTATTTTATTGATTTGTTTGGTTTTGGTTTCTCAACCTCATGTCTATCATAGGACAAGAGAATGGCACCTATCCTATGTTAGGTACGGTGGTAACACCCCATTTTTCTAAAGTGTTTATTAACTCTCTGCTTCAACAAGGTTTTCAAAATGAAAATTTTCTGTGGTAAAAAATGGGGGTGTTTGTTGATCGATTAACTAAGTCCATCAATTGTGTGCGGATGAAGTCAACTTGGAGTAAGAATCATTTAGTTAATGCTAACATGTGGTTTGTGGTGAGTAGGTATGATACTCTTACTAGAATAGTATCTGTTAGGGATCTAAGGTTTCTTTCACACTTATGAGGGAAGTTGCAAAAGGTTATGGACACAAAGTTGATGATGAGTATTGCCTTTCACCTAGCTATAGATGGGTAGACAAAGATGGCAGCTTAGACACTCAAGGATATGTTATAGATGTGTATCTTAGACTCATGAGGAAATTAGGGGGGATCATTTATTTTTGGTGGATTTCTTGTACAATAATATTTTATCACACCATTATAGGGATGGCACCCTTTGAGGTGTTATATGGGCACAAGTGTTAGAGACCCTTATGTTAGAGTAACATTAGCATGATTGTTGTGCTTAGACCGGATATGATTAAGATATGACTTAGCACGTTTGGGTTGATCCAAGACATGATTAAGATAGCTCGAAGTCGGGAAAAGAGCTATGTAGATCAAAGATGTCATAGTGATGGATTTGAGTTGGGGTAGAGTGTTCTGTTGAGGATCTCAACCACCAAGGTGATGCACATATTAGATTAGAAGGGTAAATTGAGCCTGAGATATATTGGTCCTTATGAAATTCTTGATAGGGTCAATGAGGTTGCTTACATCTTGGCACTTCCAATAGAGTTAGCTTGATTTTATAATATCTTCCACATCTCACAGCTGAGAAAGTACATTGCATATCCAACCTACATGATTAGACCCAACGAGATCAACCTTGATGATTCATTGACTTGTAAAGAGGTACCTTAGCACATTCTAGACATTAAGATATGACATACTCATAAGAGCTTAGTTCCACTAGTGAAGATTCTCTAGAGCCACCATGTAGTAAATGAGATGATATGGGATGCATAAAAGGATATATGCGAGCCACAACCCTATCTTTCTAGAATAGGTGTGTTAGATTTTGAGGTCATATCTCTTTTTAGGGGGCAGTACCCAAAAGCATGGTATCAAATTTCCTAAAAGCACTACAAAATAATTGACTTTTGCCAATAGAAACTTAGACACATATACTTTTTCTGTTGGTAAAAGTAACTAATACCAACAGATAATTTTCTATGGACAATAATGTAGTTTTTCTAACATAATTTATTTATCTGTTGGTATTAATATGTTATGCCAACAGATCTTTTATCATCACTTATATCTGTGATTATTAGTAGCATTATACCAACAGAACTAATACCCACTTTTACATCTGTTGGTATTAGTGTTTATGAAATTCAACAATAATATTTGTTTTTATATAATTTTAATAATGATTAATTCTATTCTTTTTAATATAATATAATATAATAATAATAATTAAGTCATTAGTCATTATTAAAAATAATAGTTTACATATATTAGTATTAATTATTATTTTATTTCTAATTTTTTATATTAATATTGTTCATAATGGTGTCTTTTAACAATTATAATGAAATAATATATATTATATCTACTACCACTTACTATTAAATTAATTTATTATTAAATACTACCAATTATCATTCAAATCTATATCATCTTAACAATAATAAATATTATCAATAATCATTCACATTATTAATAATATATTAGTAATTACTAGATACTATTATTAATTTATTTAAAATAATGATTCATATTATTCTTATTAATATAATTCTTTATTAATTATTACTAAGAATAATTATTTTAGGACATTATTATTATTATTATTACTATTATTATTATTATTATTATTATTATTATTATTATTATTATTATTATTATTATTTTAATAAAAAATATTATTACTAATTGTTGGAAATTATGATTAATATTTATATTATTCATATTTGTATTCATTTCCCATTATTAATTATTTTGAATAATAATTATTATTTTATTATAAATTATGATTAATATTATCTTAATAATACATTATAAAATATTAATTTTATATTAAATATTTTTAAATAATACTAATTATTATTTAAACTTATTATTTAATAATATTATTAGATAATTAATAATATTATTATTATTAGCAATAAAATTAATTATATTATTTGTAAGAAAAAAATTATAATTGTTATAATCAATATTATAATAATTAATTGTTATTAATAGAATTATTTTTTTAGGGCTTACAGATGGCTTTTTTAAAAATGTGTTAAATTATTTTTAGTCGTTTAAACTATTATAAGAATATTTCTCGAATGTATTTGAAATATTATCTTTAATGTCATCTATTATAGAACCTTTTAATATCTTTATCTTTCATAAATATTTTTATCTTTGAATTCATTTATTTTTACGATGTCGATAAGATCTTAAAAAAATATTAAATTAAAGATTTTCACAACTTATTTATATTTTTCTTTCCATTTTGGCTTATGAATGACTTTTTGAAAATGTGTTATTTTATTTTTAGTCGCTCAAAAATTCATAAAATTATTTCTTTTGATTTATTTTAAATATTATTTTTTTCATTATATTTTTTATTTTAATAAGAGTTACGATTTATTTAAAATAAAATTATTTATTCGGATAAGTCTTTTATTTTTATCTGAAAACTATTTATCGTTTTTATGAGTTTATTTCTATTATAATTTATTTTATAAATATTATTTAAAGTTAAAAAAGAAGATATTATTTCAAGGACTTATAAAGTATTTTTGTAAATAATATAGATATTTATACTCATTAGTAAATTTTTCCGAAAATATTTTTGAAATTCTTTATATAACTCTTATATTGATTTTAGACCTTCGGATCCTTATGGTCTGGCCGCAGATTCGGAGAGAACAAATTGGGCGCCGGCGGTCATAGGAAGAGATGGAATCAGAATGTGTAGGATCGTGGCGTGTTCTTCCCATAACGGTGGGGGTGGACCTGGTGGTGTCGGAGGTGGAGAAAGTCCGAGCTTGAGCAACCGTAGTTCTAGTTCCGGTCCTTCGGTTTTAGGGTCAAATTCGTTCCTTTCTTGGAGCCAATCATATGCTTTATTAAAACAGCAAATGGAAATAGCCACCAAGTCTGAGGTGTTGATTTTTATTTATTTATTTGTTTATTAGTTAGTATTATCCATTCTTACTATCCTTTTACAAGTTTCTCGGTTGTAGATGAAAATTTATTTGGCTTAAAGTTTCAGAAATTTGGATTATTCTGCTAAAAAATTGATTACTATGCTAAAATTCATTTGGCCAAAAGTTTCTGGGCGCAAAGTTTTGGTTGTGAGATCATAAGTATAAGCCATAAAATTCATTAGGTTCCTTTGCTAGGGATCATTGCTAAAATGGGCATGAAAATAGTGATTTGCGTTCGGAATAACCTATAATTAATTTCTTATTTTCAAATTCAATTTCCTTAAACTTAATAATTAAATAGCTATTATTATTGTAAACATTATTTTAATAAATATCATAATAAAAATAATAATAATTAGTTAATTTGCATTCGGAATAACCTAGGATAGGAGTTTTGTGGACCGGTCTGCTAGTTGGAGGTTCGGGGACACTGTACGTATAATACCCCGCTTATTAAAAACCTAATTTTTATAAATATTTATATTAATTTATGAGTTATAATATTTAATTTTATTTCAATTAGGTTATTTAATTTAAATTGTATTTCTATTTTAATAAGTGTTCCGGTTTATTTTAAATAAAAGCTTTTATCAGATAAGTATTTTATTTATTTTAAAAAAACTGTTTATAAAATTTTTTGATTAAATTTAATCTATTTAAAATTATATTTTTGCCATAAATTCTTTTAAATATTTGAAAAAGAAAAAAAAATCGGCCCTAACACATGCACCTACGGCCCGCGTCTTATTCCCTTTCCCGTGGTTCCTGTGTATTTGAGTCTCGACCTTACGCCTCCCCCCCTGTGTATTTGGTTGCTGTGGTTCGGTGCCTGCAAGTCCCGCCCCGCCTTCGTCCGTGGATCGCATCGCTCGTTGCACACCGCCGCTCAACCGTGCCACCACAACTCTCGGTTGTCGCACACGGCAGCAGCAGCAGAACAGCAGTGCGGAAGGGCAGCAGCGGCGTGCCACCGGCCGGACAGCTCCAGCGTCGGTCCGCCACCGGCGACTGCTCCTCTCCCACTGACGAAGCTCCACCGCCCTTTACCTGCATTGATTTGGCTGATTTCGTTTGGTATAATTTCCTGAAACCCTAATTTTTTGTTTTGATTAATTATGAAAGAATGGGATTTAATTAAGCTAAATTAGTTATTTAATTAAGTATATATGTATTGTATGAATGAATTGGATATGCTAACTCCCCTAACAAACCCTAAATTCACAAGGTGAGTATAAATTCTCATTTTACTATACTTATGTTATTCATCATTATCCCGAATATTTCAAGTATTATACTTAGCTTATTTAAACTCTATTTCCCTTTTTAAATAACCAAAATTTCATTTTTTTTCCTTTACTGACCCAAATACCCCTATTTTACAAAAAAAAAAATTCAAAATCTTATATATGGTAACTTATGTCTTACTCAACTATCATTTAATCATTATTTATGAAATAATTGATAAAACCATCATAAACTTAGTATTCCATGATTATTTATCATATTATCAAATAATCATAGCTCTTACATTAGCCAAAATGCTCATATTTTCCCAAAAACCTTATAAGTCCCAATATTAATGAATTTAAACCTCCAATTATAGATATGTACCACGTATATAGATTTATGTCTTGTGCATATCTAGATGATTTATGCAAGATGATATTGATTAAATAAATATAAATAAGATACTAATTATTTAAAGTAAAAGATCACATGATTTGAGCCAAGGTATATGTTGCGTTCATTCCATCAAATGATAATAGTGGCTTATGAATGTTCTGCCATGAAATATGCATTAGTTGGTTCCACCATATTAAGAATAGTAGAGTCCTAAATTCAATGTAAATGAGAATATGATTCTAGGATAAGTAACTAATGAATATGATATTAATCACTTATAATAAAAGATTATATAAGTTAAGAACGAGGTGTTGTGTCTATTCCATTATACGACAATAGTGATTCAGGTGTGTTTTGCTTCTAAGAGGTGCTTCAGACCATTCTATAGATTTAAGAATAGTGATCAGGAACGTGTTGTCTCGGCATATACTTGGTGTAACACCCCGAAATTTACTACTAATTTTTTTTTTATTTTACAGCGGAAACATAATTAAAATAATCGGGTGTTATCGCCGTAATTGATATAAGTCGGGCTTACCATCCCAACCTTATGTCAATCACAAGGCTAAATAATTTTAAATTATCAACAAGATAAAACAAAAAATGAGAGAAGTTTCATCATGCCAAATATGAGTTTGAATATTAACTCCAAATTACAATAACAAAATACTACAAAGGGATACCATGGATCAAAGAGTCCAAAAAGGGTATCCGGATGAAAACATCATTCGGGTAACATGACTCTTCGCCCAAACACCCACTATAGATAAAATTCACACTTCCCCACACAATGCATCAAAAGCAACAAAATCATCAACTAGATCCTCAAAGACCTGCACAAAACCATTAGGGTCATTTGTTTGTGGGAATGAGCAACGCTCATAAAAAGGATGATCAGTATGCTACGTATTGAGTAAGGTAACAACCATTAGAGTCATTTGCTTGTGGGAATGAGCAACACTCATGAAAAGGATGATCAGTATGCTACATATTGAGTAAGGTAACAATACAGTCAAAACCAAAAAAAACATATCATTACATACATTCACAAAGGAAATTAGTATACGTGCAAGATACAAAAATCAACATAAGGTAAATATTGGTCTAGATTTATAATATTTAAATATGATATTGCCCATTTTTTTATTTACGTTGAGTCTGTGGACCTCACTGTTGTTAAACCGGTGGAACGGTCTGAGACACCTCCTAGGAAAAAACACTCTTGGCCACTATTATTAAGCCGGTGGAACGGTTTGAAGCACCTCCCAAGGCATAACACGCTTAGCCACTATTATTAAGTTGGTGGAACAGACTCCTACACCTCGTTCTTGACTCATATATTCTTTCACTATAAGTGATTAGTGTCTTAATCATTGGTTAATTATCTCATACTCATATTATCTTTCACATTGAGATTAGGCCTCACTATTCTTAAACTGCTAGAATGATCCGATGCACCTCCTAAGGCAAAACGCGCCTGACCACTATTATTAAGCCAGTGGAACAGACTTATAAAAGATATCGGCGTGGCTCACATGATCTTTCACTTTAAATTATTATTGTCTTATTCATGATTGTTTTATGAGTAAAACATAATTAAGTCAATCAAGGGCATCAACATACAGATAGCAAGACCGTTATCAAAGATTAACATGCTTATTTCTCCAAAAACTCCTAAATTCACAAGTTAAGCATAACTTCCCCCATATTGATCATTTATCTACCAAATTTAGTATATTTTCCTAAAATAATAGTATCATTAACATACCCAAATTTCAAGTTCTAACTCCTAAATTTTACACATGTAATAATAGCTATGTCTCAAAAGTTACTATTAATAAATCTCCAAAAACCCTAATTTTACAAGTAAATCATAACTTCTCCTATAAGGCTCATATAATTACTAAATTAAATATAAGTCCTTAAAATAACCATATTAATAATATATTTGAAATTTGTGGCCTAACTCTAACATTTACACATGTGATAATAATATTATCGTTTTAATGCTACTATTCCCAAATTAAGTTATTTTCTCATCTAAAGAACTTATGGCCTTCAAAATCACTCCCAAACACTTCATATGATATTAATAGAATATTTTAATCCATATAAGATATTAAAATACCAAAATTCCTATATTAACCCATATTAACAAAAATGCCCTTAAAAGTAGCCGATAACCCTTATTTTATGGAAATCTCATATCCTCAATATCATTATTTTCAAATCCTCCTTTTATCAAAATGTAACTTAAATATAATTATTTTCCACTTATAATAATTTAGTAGGCCCATGATACTCTCCTATAATTTATACTCATCCATAAAAATACATCCTAGTGTAATATTATCGTATCAGCATATTTTCTGTTATTCTCACTTCCTTCCTATCATATAATTCATGTTAATATATCATACCATCAAAAAAATGAATTTTAATAATCTAATAACAATAACACGATAACACACATAATCATACAAACATTTAACACAAACCCAAAATATCAACTAGTATCCTTACGAATAAGGCTTTGGTCTTTAAACACGCTTATCCTAATCCGCTTCTTCCAAAAATTTCAAAATATCACCTAAGAATTATTAAAAAACATAATTAGAATTAATAATATAATTAATGAATTTTTAAGGTAATGGAAGAGAAAAGAATGAAAAAAAAAACAAACCGGGTTCGAAGAAATGTCGCCGGTGAAGAAGGCTAGCAACGACACAATCTGACATTGCTAGGGAATGGACAATAGAAAGGAGACCCAAAAGAGGGGTTAGGGAACGGTGAGGGCTGTTGGAAGGGGGTGTAGGCTTTCGGTAATTTTTGTTGAAGCTAGGGGTGATTTCATGGTTTTTACCAAAGGGTAAGGGGTATTTTGGTGAGTTTTGCCGATGGGTTAGGGGGTATTCTTTGGTAGATTTTGCTACAACTTGGGGGGTAGGAATGGGTGGTTTTTTCTACAGCTAGAGGGTGTTTTAGTGAGTTTTTTTGCAGCTAAGGGTGAGGGAATGGAAGGTTTTTTTAGTGGTGGTGGATGAGGCACAACAAGGGTTACCAAAGGTGGGTTTTTGGAGTGATTTTTTGACAGAAAATTTGAGGAATAATGAGGTAGTTTTTAGAGCATTAAATGAGATAAATGTACACATATTTACATACACGTAGAGAGGGAGGGGAGGGAAGTTAGGACTGAGTAAAATTTCAAACCCCAACCCATAACTGTAAGAGTTGGGAATTGATGGGGGTAGGGGTATGTTTGGCAGGGGGAGGGTAAGGTGCTTGGCATGGAGAGAAAAAAACTAATAATTAAATAATATATGGAGAGGGGAATGAGAAAGGAAAAGGGAAAAGAAAAGGTGGGGGTTTAGATTTAGGTTTAGGTTAGATAATTATCTGGGATTAGATTTAGGTTAGGAAAAATATTAATAACCCAAAATAAAAATTAGGATTACACTAAGATTTAGAATTAGGGAATTAGTGTAAGAAAGAAAAATAAATTCCTTAGGTTAGAATTAGTTTTTAATATTAATTACTCAAAATTAGTTTTAGCTAAAAATTTGAGGTATTACACTTGGTCCGTTCCACCAAACGATAATAGTGGCTCCGATGTGTTCGACCCTAAGGGGTGCTACATTCTATTTCACTTAATTAAGAATAGTAAATTTGTTAAACTCAATGTAAATAAAAGAATAGACCTTGTTTATATCTAATAATCATCATTTTTATGTGTAATATTCATTCCCAAGAACAGACGACCCTAATGTTCTTGTATAGATCAATAAGGACCTTTTGTATGATTTTGTTTGTATATGATGCCTTTTGTGTAGATGAGTGGTTCTTATGCATCAAAATTTGTCATAGAGTCATATTATCCAATTATCATTTTTGGTTTAGATATCATTTGGGACTCTTAGTTCTCAATGTATCCTTTTTATGTATTTTTAATATAATACTCGGAGTTAATATCCAAACTCTTATATAATACTTATGGAAGTTCTCTTATTCTTTGTTTATCATGTTTTAAGTCTTAACTATTTTGTACTATATTCGATGTAAGGATGGTACGGTAAGCTAAACTTATGTTGAATATGGCGGTAACACCCAGGTAATTTGATATTACTCTTCCCTTAAAAAAAATCTATAGTAAAATTTGAAGTGGTATACTATTATCCTTGGCTAACACCCCTAGCTAATGCTCATTTATCTAACACCCTTTATCAATACCCCTAGTTGACGCCCCCTTAGCCAACGACATTGGTCCTCCTCTAGAGAAACCCTAACACCAACAAGCAAAGGTCATAGCTCTTCTCTTGGCCATTCTCCTTATCCAACCCAAACTTCACATCATTTTCCTCCTCTTGTGTGAGAATTGCTTGCTTCTATCTATCACCTTCCATACTAACTACTCTTTTACCCCCAAAGCCTAGGTTAGTTTTGGAGTGGGAGGTCCCATTGATATTTTCCATCACATTCACCTAAAACAACAAAATCTGACCAAGACAAACATAGGTGGAAATGGGGAAAGGCAAGGGATAACAACATAGGGGGAGAATGGCAAACAAGTCAAAAGTAGGGGTAGGAGAAGGAAAAAACTGAGAGGCGTAGGGGGGAGGAGAAACAACTTGGCAATAGAGAGATGTTGATCGGCTAGGTAATGCAAAGTCTAAGAGTTGTTGTGCATCCACAATAAGGAATCAACAAAGAAACGACACACAATCCACTACATAGGCACCTCAAAATTGGGGGAAAACACTCTAGAAAAATGTTGAGAGGCTGAACACAGGCTACACAAACATCTAATGGGAACACTTCTAGCGTACACTTCAAACCCAAAACTTCTAGGGTAGAGGAATTTTTGATAATTCAAATATTTTGGATTTTAATATGCTTTGACAATTTCTAGAATACTATTACATATTAATTAGATGGTAGAATCTTCTTTATAATTAATAAGTATAGTAGCATATATTTTATACATTATAAATATAGACAATAATTTGTTTAATGAACAAATTTCTTAATTTAAAAATATTTAAAATATTTATTTTTGAATAGGAAACTTGAAATCATTAATTTCTTAATGGAAAATAACCCTAAATTATTTAAATATCATTTTTTTTATGTGCATAAATTTTGATCTCATAAAAGAAAGGGGCTTATTTGGAAGGATTTATATGGTAATCATTTTAAGAGGTTTAAAATCCTAGTTTAATAAGTTAGTATTCTACAACACACTCTAATTTATACCCTAAAGGTAATATTTGTTTTTGTCTTAAATGAACTGGAGTTATTTTGATTAAGATACCGATAAGTAAGGTTTTTATATACAAAAAGGTTATATTGCCCTTGGTTCTAATATAAGTGGGTATTGAGGTTAAGTGGTTGTTTAAGGCTATGTACATCGATTTTATTTAAAGAACAATTATTTTTTTTATTGTTCGGGAGACTTTTTCATCGTCTTTAATAAGCCGGAGTTCTTTTTATTAATTGCATTTTGGTGTAGAGACGATAGATGCCGATGCACGGAAGATTCAAACTCTCCACAAGAATACCTGAACCAAAATAACAAGTAAAATAATAAGCTTGAACAATCCAACAAGGGGATCCACGTACTAGGTTGTTGCTTACTTTTTCTTTTAGCTATCGTTTTGATTAACTAAAATACACGATATATCTTTCCTTCATATTCTCTCTCTCTCTCTTTGGGTGAGAGTCTGAGAGATGGGGTTGCCTGGCGTGCGTGGAATCCACCGGCATCACAATCGAAATCTATAATATACTTGCAAGTTGTTGCTTAAGTAGGCTAGCTGCTCTCATCGTTCTTCTGACATATTAAGATATTTGCGAGAGTGGTGAATGGTGATCGACCACAGAACATCGGCCAAATTGACAAATAAAACAAAACAAAATAAAATAAACTAAAAAACGCGCAAGGCCATCAGCATCAGCACTGGATAATATATTGATAAAAAAATTCGAATAGTTAAAAAATTAAATATTAAAAAAAATTTCAATTGTGTTGTAATTAAAAAATATTAAATAAAATTATTTAATTAAAAAAATAAATAATTAATCAAAATTAAAAAAATATATAATATAATAATTTAATTTAAATATTAAATTATATTATATTCAATAAGTAATTTTAAAATTTAAATAGTAATTAATTATTTAATTAAAATAATAATTAAAAAATATAAAATTTACTTACAGTAAATATTCATTTTAAATTATATACACATTCACAATTATATATATATATATATAAAATCAGATATTATTTATATTTATTAGATCAAATATTATATTTGTTTAATTTTTTATTTATTATATCACATATTAAATTAAAAAAAAATATATTAAATTAATTATTTAATATTACGTACCAAATTAATTCAAATATAAAATTAAATTATTAAATATCGAATATCATACACACAATACTGCTAAGTAATCACTAATCACGGCCAGCATCATTTTCTGAGACTCAAAATTGTCTCCAAACATTCAGGAATGATTCTACAGCTCTCGAATGCTTTTACAAAATGCTTCAAGATTAGTTTCCGATGATCCACCTTCGGCCATCCCTGAACGAGCCTTCCCTTGTAATCTCCGGGCATTTATCTCCAACTTTTCCCTCTCTTTACTCCCCAGATCCATGAATCTCTTCACCACACTTGAAATCTCCTCTCTCGCAACCAAACAATCAGCCCCCTTTCTAGTCTTAAGTCTCCACCCAACCCCCCAATCCTCTACCATCAATTTACTATTCGGCATTTGATCCATGAGTATAGGAAACGTAAGGACCGGAACACCCATGAGCACACTCTCAAGCGTCGAATTCCATCCACAGTGGGTTAAAAACCCACCTACACTGCTATGAGACAACACCCTGAGTTGGTCACACCATGACACAACAAATCCTTTGTCTCCGTTATCGTTTCCCCATCTCGAAGCCTCGCCACGAGCCACCCATAAGTACAGGACGCCACTATCGCGCAGACCGGCTCCAATCTCGTCCATCTGTTGGCTAGACACCGGGCAGAAGCTTCCTAAGGAGACGTATAAGACGGAGTTCTGAGGTTGGAAGTCTAGCCATTGTAAATAAATTGGTTTCGTGGCTGATGTCGGAAAGGGATTTTGTTTTAAATTTAAGTAAGGTACGGCGGGGCCTATTGGGTAGATGGGGAGTGATAATTTAGACTTCAAGGTGTTGATTGGAGTTGGTTCAAGCTCGTAGATTGATCTGAAGAGAAGGTACTGGGCCTTGTTCAATGTAGACAAGGCACGGCGGACAAAACCCATTATACTTTCGGAACCTTGGAAGAAAACATCTGGTAGGTCCGCCAAGCGTATGGAGGAAAGCCCGGGGATGAAATCTATGCGTTCGTCTCCTGATGTATCCGCTGCAGGAACAAAACCATGTAAAGACAGTAAATTTGCTAGGTCTTAAAAACACTCTAAGTAAGCAACAAACCAGCTGGTCCAAAACCCCGCGCGCGCCCGCATTACTAACCTGCTGATAAATCAATGGGATAACACCGATTACTCATAAAAGTCTGGAAATGATAAAACATACAAAAAACCGAAGCAGACATAGGCCAAAACGAAGCGACCGGAATCCGTCTACGATTTCCAATCGATACCGCCCAACACAAATACGAATCAGCAACAATCAACCTCATTTTTCCTTTCCTTTTTTCAATCCTATCAAGAACCTCTTCGACGGGTCCTTCCATCTTAGTAAAAACAGCATCAAGAAAAGCTGTCATATCAGACCCACGAACATGTTCGGAAGGAATAACGTTAGGGATCGTAGCGTATTCGAGGCTTGACGGTTTAGGTTCAGATTCTAGGAGAGTAAGCCATTCTTCGGTGATTATGAAGGTGAATTGAAGGTGGGTTTCTGGGTTTTGAAGAGTTAGTGATTTACAGAGGTTCAGTAATGGGTTTATGTGACCTCGTCCTGGGTAAGGTATTGCTAATACGTGGTATGGTTTTGTTGGGTACGAGTCTGAGGGAGACATGGTGACTGGTGACTGGTGAGGGGTTTTTGCGTGGAGCTAAGAGGATTGCGGTGGCGAGCTTGGGTTGTTATTAGAGTGAGACCGTAATTGAGTGCTGGGCTGGCCTCACCATGGGGACTTGGTATTTGACGCAGGTGATACGTAGTGGACTAGTGCTAGTATTTATAGAGAATTGTGAGGCAGGCGGGCATATGGAATGCGGAAGCGAGGAACTGTTTAAAAAGGGTTGTGTTATATGGAAAATAAATTTTTACTTCACGGAAAATAATTTTCGAAAGTGACATTTATATCGGTAAATTTGTGCGATCTAAATGATATTGTATCGGTAAAATTTGTCGAATACTGACCTTACCATCGGTTAAATATACCGATTCCTGCGTAATACCATCGGCCAAATATGCCAACGTCTGTCCATACCATCGACCAAACATTCTGAAGTCAGCCCAACTCCATCGATCGAACAAGCCAAAGCCGGCCATTACCATCGGCCAAACATGCCGAGGCCGGCCCAAGCCATCGGCCAAACATGCCGAACATGATCAAATGGGTGTTGCACGAGCTTAATCATTCCTACTGTTTGATTTAGTGTAAAAGGTATATACTAGTGGTTGACTGGATCATCAACCACCGATGTGAAAATGAACAAGTCAACCAGTCGAGGCTGACCATTTCCATCGGCCAAAACACACCGAAGCCTACCCAACTCCCTCGACCAATCATGCCGACCCTATTTTAATTTTCTTAACTAATTTAAATTATTTATAAATAAAAATAATTTCAATCAATATCTATTATAAATATATCTAAAATATATAAATTATATATACTAATGAATCTTTTTAAATCAGTAATATATGATTTATTATCAAGAAATTTTTTTTTCAGAAGTAGCCATTATTTTAGTGTTTTAAATCTTTTCGAATTAAATTTATACAAAAATATATCATAGGACACTGTGTAATATTATTACTTGAAAAATAAATTTTTACTCGATAGAAAACATATGTATGGAGATATGGACAAAATTTATTTTCTATCGAGTAAAGATTTGTTTTCCAAATAACCAAAACTATACAGTATCCTCTGAGTAAAACAGTACAAATTTGATTCGAAAAGATTTGAAATAGTAAAATAATGCCTACTTCTGACAAAAAATATGTGCTTGACAATGAATCATATATTATTGATCAAAGGGTCCGAGAATTTTTTTTCCGTCGTGATTCAGCATGTTTGGCCAATGGAAGTGGGATTATGGGATATTATTATATATAAAACAACTTTATATTTGTTGGTGGGGATAGAAATTTTTGGTGGCTTTGGCAAGATTGATTGATGGAATATGGCCGGCTTCTGTACATAGAATCAATTTATTGTAATAAATTTTTACGAATCAAATTATTGCAAATAATATGTGGTTCTGGTAAAAGTGGGGAGCAAAAAAATTTTTGTCAGAAGCGTAGGTATGTGTATAATTATTGTAGTTTATATTTTATTCAGATGTGTGTATAATTATTGTAGTTTCTGTTCGAATCCTTATATATAAACGAACGACTTATCATTTATATTCTTCAACTCATTATTTCTATTCTGTAGAGTAAGAATTGTTAGTTGAATGTTGAGATAAAATTTTACAATATTTGTTAAACACTTAGAATGAATAATGAATTTGGAAGTTCTTCAAACTACGAAGAGTTTGAAACTTCGACAAGGTACGAAGAGTTCAGAAGTCCGATGAACTACGAAGATAGGGTCACAACCCTATTGTACTACGATGATAGATTTACAATACCTACAAGTTATGGATATGCAAAAGATATACAAATGGATTCTTCCAATATTAATTACAACTTAGACGAAGAGGTAAAATTTATTTTTTTTAGTATTGTAAATTGTGGAGACAAATTTAGTTTGATGAAATCAATAGTTTTTTTATTATATTATTATGGTAAACTCTTTTTTTTTGAGGATATGGAGAATACATATTTTACGACTTAAAATTATCAGAGATTTTTTTATAATAGATCAAATATTTTCGGATCGAGATGAACTTGTGACATGGGTTAAAAAAATAGGTAGAACTCATAAGATGATTTTGATTATCAAAGATTCTAGAAAAAAAATGGTATAGGGGTGGGTAGAGTCTCGATAAGATGTGAACGAAGTAGAATGTACGTCCGTACTAGACCAACAGATACCGAAGGTGCACGTAATAAATGTTCTAAAAAAATAATTGTTCTTTTTTTATTATTGGTATTGAAAATAATAATAGTGGATGGCAAGTGGTAGTTAGGAATGAGACACACAATCACGAATTAGATAGTTATGACCAAGGACATACTGTTCTTGGTAAGTTGACAGAAAATGAAGTTCAATTTGTTGATGAACTTATCACAGCTAACGTAAAGCCATGGCAAAGCATACTGCTTTTTCAAAAATAATTTGAAGGAAATGTAAGTATGAGAAGGCATATTTATAATGCTCGACAGAAGCTTAGGTCCGAAGAAATGGACGGTCAAACAATGTTACAGTATGCTATGAGTATGTTGGTTGAGAATCATTATTTTCAGTGGCATCGAAGTGAGCCGCAATCAAACGTAATAAGTGAACATCTATTCGCACATCCCGTATCTGTTAACATTTTATGTGTATTTCCTTTTGTTTTGTAAATAGATTGCACGTATAAGACGAATAGATATGGAATACCCTTACTTGAAGTTGTTGGACTAACACCAACACAATTGAATTTCAACGTTGCATGTGCATACATGTCATCTAAGAAGGAAGAAAATTATGTTTGGGTACTTGAGAGATTGAAGACCTTAATGGATCCATGTATGCTTCCAACCACCATTATTAATATTACCGACCGAGAACTTGCTCTTATTTTAGTTGTGGAACATATTTTTCCTACTTCAAAACATTTATTATGTAGGTTTCATGTGAATAAGAACATGGAGGAAAGGTGTGAGAAAGTCTCAGGCCATTCATCGTTCGCACGTGGTTTTATGTCACGATGGAAAAATTTAATAGATGCCACGGATGAACAAGCATACGAGGAACGACTATTGTCATTAGAGGAAGATTACAAAAGCATGCCGAGCCTAATTTCATATCTAAAGACGAATTGGCTACAACCATATAAACATAAAATCGTTGCTGCATTCTTTGGTGACGTGTTTCATATCCATTAGATTACAACGAATAGGTATGATTTATATTTTATCTCCTAGTATAGCTGCTTTAGCTTCTTTTATGTTGATAAAGTCATATACTGATTTTTTTTATGAACAGGGTTGAAGGTGCTTATGGATCTTTGAAGAGATTTCTAGAGACATCACGGGGCATCTTCAATACAGTGCACAAACAAATACATGCGTTCCTGGAATTGCAACATGATGAGATAAAAGTATCGTTGGAGAGGTCTCAGTTCAATACTCTTCATTTTTATACAAGTGCCCTTTATGCCAATTTGAGGGGCCATGTTGCTTTATATGCAATGGATTTGGTCAACAAAGAGTGTCAGAGACTTGATTATGTAGGTGAGGATGATGATTTATGCGGATGTTACATGCGTCATACGCACGAGATACCATGTACGCATGAGATTAAAACATACATTCATAACTACATGTCAATCCCTCTGTCGGCTATTCCTCCGTTTTGGAAGAAACTCGACATAGATGGGCCGATTAGTCCACAGACACCCCAAGAACCATTAGAGGTTGCATCTCATTTACTCCATATTTTCATAGAATCTATTATGAGCCAGCCACCGGAAATACAGAATTAGTTGGCTAGAGAGATATTTAATATTGCAGCTCCCCAGAGAACACCTATCCACGAGCCACAGTACAACAGCATAGGGGTCACCCAAGGAACTCTACTAGAAGGAAACAATTTAGTTGGGAGTATACAGAAAAATAATTTTTTAGTCGTCCCAGATCAACTCAACGTTGGGGTCGGGGTCGGGGTCAAGGACGACAATCGACATTTATGTCATCAGGCCAATTTCAATTTCCATATGTGACTCAGATGAATCGACATATAGTTCCTTATATTAGTAGCTGGTGTAATGTGTTAGGAGATGGGAATTGTGGTTTTAGAGTATTGGCTTCTATTATACTAGGAGATGAAGAATGGTGGGTTCAGATTCGTACCGACTTATATCATGAGATATTGGCGAGATGGCAGTTGTACGAGAATGTGTTTGTATATGATAGCATTGATCAAGTTCTTAATACTATTGCCCACTGGGAAGGGCCAGCTCCGATGGCACATTGGATGGAAATGCCTGATATTGGTCATGTCATTGCAACCCATTACTGTGTATTGTTCGCATATTACTCATTGAATGCATGCAGTTCATTCCTACCTTTAGTGGCACAACATGAAATTTAAGGTCCTGAAAATGAAGTCACTGTATGTTTCTTGCAAGACATGAGTCACTACATATTGGCGAGCACTAAGTTTTATGAAGTTTTTTTCCATTTCAATATTATATGAATGGCTAACATAATATTTTTGTATTTGACAGGTATATCTTTTAGAACATTTTCCACTCCCACCAGTACATGCAAATTGGAATAGATACTGTGATAGCAGCGTTTCAACTTGGAATACCCAATATTCTTCAAGATTCCAACAATGGCACGCATTGGAACATGATGGCACACAAGACCCTCATCCTCTATCTTCGGACTCAACTTTAATGTATAATTTTTGTAATTTTTTCTTTGTTTATTTGTGTTTACATCCTTTGAAACATGTACATGATAAACTTAATATATATATCCTAATTTGCAAATACGTAGTAGATGATAATCAGGAGTCGAACCCACAAGGAATGGTATATGTAATAACATAGATTTCTATCATAAAGATCTAAACTATGGATATATAATAAAACACTTTACTTGATAATTAATGAATAAGGATAGGAAGATATTGATTATGGAATTAGAATATCAAATAATCATGGAGAAAAGACATATTCTAAATGATTTAACGTTGACCTTTGGAAACTCATAATAATTCAGAACTTCAATAATATATTAAGGAAAAGTTCGCGCGAATGGTTATAGAATTTAAGAAAAACACGGTCCGTGTTGGGAAATATGGTACCTCCGTATTTTTTCTTGAATTCTCTGCTTATTAGTAGGAATTTTGAAAACTGAGATTTTGTGCGCTGATAGAATAACACGGGCCGTCTTTATGAAACACAGGGGTACTGTGTTTCTTATTACTTCGTTATCTCTTTATGAAATTTCAACACAAATAGGAAAATAATATATAAATCTCATATATACATGGTAAAATAAAAATGACACCTGGCATTAGTTGTAACAAACATATTTTAATCATAGTACATAACAATACGATAATACATCAAGGTTATTACAAATGACCACACCCAGGTAGAGTAACTCTTAAATTGTGCACAAGGGTTTAGATACATGTAAGTAGCTGCTCATAATTTGGAGTTGGCTCTCCCCTCCAATACAATCGACGGATAGTTTTATGTACTTCGTTCAGACGTTTTTTGGCTAGAATTTGATGATCATCCTTCGCATGCTCTGCCAAATATTCTTCCGTCGTTGCTAATACATACCTATGAGTTCTGGGAACATACCAATCCATATAATCATCAGCCACATCCCATGGGTATTCAGTCTGTGGTCTAAAAACATCCGGGCCCAATATGTGTTCATGCCTCAAGAACCATTGGCTAAGCATGTGTGCATAGTGAAATTTGTACTTCTTGAGGGAAGCACCTCTATATGTGTTTCTAGTGGGCTTGATAGGCTCCTCAAGGATCACTTGTGTATATCCGAATTGCTGTGTCACTCTATCTGGCATATGTGGCTCAACTTTCTCCAAACAATGTAAATAATCGTGATAGAATGCCATACAACAATGTCTATATGGATCAGCTACTCCGTATGGATCCCAAATGACCTTTCACAAAAAATTAAACTAAATACGGATATCACGAACATAATATAGTAACAATATAATGTTTTTAGCATACCTTTGATGCAGGTATAAGATCAATCTTTGCTCGAAAGTACTCGAGCGTCTCCAATTTATTATCAAAATTTTGTCCACAAGACCACTTTATACAATGAGGATGGTCTGGATCATACCTAGATCGTTCCACTCCAAACCCTGGAAAGTATTCATATATCCACGTCTGTTATAATATTCATTTGTTAGAATAATAACTAATGTAGAGTATGTAATATATTTATATATATGATAATTATAAAATTACCTGTAATAGAGTGATATATCTTGACATTTGAGCAGCGTTAGCTCTAGAAGCCATACCAAGTTGTCGATATAAAAAAGCAAGTGTGGCTGCACCCCATGCATAACCTTCAACCCGGCTAAGATCTTGAAGAAAAATGATATAGTATGGATTAACTTTATCAACCATCTTATCAACAAATAATGATAAGCCGATCAACCATAATATATACCCGATCGCTTTTTCCTCATCCCCTAACCAGTATGATTCACATACTTCTTGTAGCCATTTAAATAGAAGCCTACCCTTTCGAGTGACTTCATTCACTTGCATTTCCTCCATCTCAAACAAGGCACCCCATTGCACCAATCAATTGCCAACGCGTGTCCGCTGTCATCTCCAAATGTAATGGATAACAATCAACTCGTAGCCCTAATATACAATGTACATCTAAAGGGTGATTGTCATCTCACCCCATGGCATATGAAAGCTATTAGTGTCTAGTTTCCATCTCTCAATAAATGCTGAAATAAGCGGCACGTTCACATGCTCAAATGTGCAAGATGGAAGGTGTGATAATCATGTTCGTCATATCAGAGTGAGCATCCTCTCATTGATGCTTCCTACAAAACATTTTAAAACCTCCTGCCTCGTGTGGATCTTGGGACAACCCCAATCCTGATAAATAAAAGAAACAAATGTAATGCATATATATGATTGATTACATATAAAATAAGAATTAATAAATAATGAATATGATAAACTTACCTTTCCTAACTATAAATCTAAAGCTGCGTGACCGCCAAAGCTTGGAATCAAATTAGGGATTATTGGACCTCTGGGACATGGCCCAAGCAAGTACCATTCATCCTTCAATTGTATACTCTCTTCATCTTCACTAGCATCACTAATATCCCTATCATCATCATCTTTATCCTCCTCCTCCTCCTCCTCACCATCATCATCATCACCACCACCACCACCACCACCACCACCACCATCATCATCATCATTACGCACATAACTTGATGACGATGCTCCACCAGTAATGTGGGGTAATGATGCTGACAAATCTAATGATGATCTAGAGCCACCAACAACAGGTGGGTAAACTGAGGATGATGGTACTCCTATGACAGGCTGTGTCAGTGAGGTAAGAAAATCTATTTATTCTGTAGATAATGGAAAACCTCCAGACCCGGAAACTCCGACCCCCCAACCTCCCATTCCCAAACCTCCAAACCCAGAACCTCCGTACCCCAAACCTCCAACCCCAGAACCTCCATACCACAAATCTCCAACCATAGAACCTCGATACCCTGAACCTTCAACCCCTGAAC
Organism: Tamarix chinensis; assembly: GCA_030549775.1. Lineage (NCBI taxonomy): Eukaryota > Viridiplantae > Streptophyta > Magnoliopsida > Caryophyllales > Tamaricaceae > Tamarix > Tamarix chinensis. The sequence goes on along the minus strand of CM060173.1, from coordinate 46,125,144 downwards.
CTACGTATCCTCCGAATCCCGAACCTCCAAACCCCAAAATGCCAACATCATCAACAAATGATGGATGACCTGCATAGTCTACAAATGATGAAAATTTAGGACCTTGCTGACTAGACCTTGGTTGTTCGGAAACTTTTGCATATTCTTGCTGTTCTGACGCTTCTTCCAGTTCTTGTTCACCAGATTTCTTATCTCGTCGTAATCCTTTGGTGATACTCTTTCCGAAATTTCTCAGACGAGCCATCGGCACAGGTTGCTCAGTAGCAGTTCTGTTACATTGTGAAGAAGTAGTAACATGACGACCCTCGGTTCTATCTACTACTCTATCTTGTCTGCGACTCATCTGAATTTCAATAATAAATGCCTAAAGTCAATTAAAATTAGGTATATAAATTGAAGGTAATACGTGATCACATAAATAAAACCTAATTACATACATGAAATTAATATAATTATTAAATATCAACCCATATTATGATAGCAAAAGAGATATGTATACCTAATCCTATAACTAAAATACAATCTCTTAAATTAATCCTCTACTTTATTAATTAAATATATCAACAATATTTTTATTACTTACTAGTAGGAGTTTAGTATAATATAACTTATAACTAAAATACAATAGTATAATATAACTTATAACTAAAATACAATCTCTTAAACTAATCCTCTAATTTATTAATTAAATACATCAATAATATTTTTGTTAGTTAGTAGTAGGAGTTTACTATAATATAACAACTAAATTATACTTAATTATGGTATCTTATAAAACCTAATTACATACATGACAGTAATATAATTATTAAATATCAACCCATATTATGATAACGAAAGAGATATGTATACCCAACCTTATAACTAAAATACAATCTCTTAAATTAATCCTCTACTTTATTAATTAAATATATCAACAATATTTTTATTACTTACTAGTAGGAGTTTAGTATGATATAACTTATAACTAAAATACAATAGTATAATATAACTTATAACTAAAATACATTCTCTTAAACTAATCCTCTACTTTATTAATTAAATACATCAACAATATTTTTGTTAGTTAGTAGTAGGAGTTTAGTATACTATAAAAACTAAATTATACTTAATTATGGTATCTTATAAAACCAATCATATAACTTATAACTAAAATACAATCTCTTAAACTAATCCTCTACTTTATTAATTAAATACGTCAACAATATTTTTGTTAGTTAGTAGTAGGAGTTTAGTATAATATAACAACTAAATTATACTTAATTATGGTATCTTATAAAACCAATCTTCTGATATATTTTTTCAATAATCCAACCAAATTTATCCAAATATATTCCATAAAAATTAGCAAACTAAATAAATATAATACAGATATAAACATATTTAATCTATTATAAATAGATTTAATAAAAAATTAAACAAATATAATCTATTATCCTATCAATATAATTAAAAACATTCACCAATAATCCCCATCACATAACAATATTTAACATATTTAATGAAAATATAAATAAATCTAATAAATATCAAATCATATATAAATATTACAATAACATAATTAAAAAAGTATTAACAAATCTAAAAATATAATGAACAAATTTAACCAAATTAACCGTAATTAAAAAATATAACTAAAAAATATCATTAATAAACCTTAATTAATATATACAAATTACATATCCTAACAATAACCGAAAACTCTACAATACAGAAATAATTTACTAAACTTATATTTAATTAAAATATTAGAGCATAATTAATATAATTAATAAAGCATAATTAATATATATAATTACACATCCTAAAAATAATGTAATTAATAAAGTATTAACAAATCTAAAAACATAATGAATAAATCTAACCAAACTAACCGTAATTAAAAAATATAACTAAAAAGTTTAATTAAAAAACTATAATTATTATATATAATTATATATCCTAAAAATAACCAAAAAAATTAGAATATAAGAGAATTTACCAAACCTATATTTAATTAAAATATTAAAGCATAATTAATAGAGTATAATAGATCTAAAAATATACAAAATAAAATTATTTAAATTAACTATAATTACATAATATAATTAATATAAATATAATTAACAAACTATAATCAATAAATATCATTAAAAACTTAATTAACACAACTATAATTAACAAACCTTAATTGATACAAGCGCAGTGCATCACCGGCAGAAATTGCCGAATCCAAGGCCAATCATCGGTAATAATTGTCGAAGGCCCCACCCACCACCGGCAACAATTGCCGAACTCCCCACCCATCGGCTATACACGCCGAAGCCAAGATGGGGGTTTTTTTTCCGCTCGATCCAACCGTTCGGCAAGTTTGGCCGAACCCCATTCACACCCATCAGCAATAATTGTCCAGGCTCCTCCCCTTTTTTTATCGCCCCAGCTATTGACAATAATTGTCGAAGCTCCCCATCCACTTCTTTGGCAATTTTGGCCGAACTCTATTCATTCCCATCGGCAACAAATGCCGAACCCCCCTTTTTTTATTTCTCACCCAGCGGCGGCAATAATTGTCAAAGTCTTTTTTTTCTATAATATAAATGCTATGTAAAAAAATTTAAATTCACATATTTACAATTAAATATAAAAATTTAAACAAATAAATTTAATTAAACTTATAAATTTATGTATATTATAGCAAGATTACTTACCTTATTGGAGAAACTCTGTTGTGTTATAGGAAGAAGAGATAAAGGAGAGCTGCCTAAAATTTTATTCTAAAATAGAGAGAAGAGAGAAAGGAAAGAGAAAGAGACTTTAAGAAAAAATTGTCGGCAGGGGTAACATATGGAATTTTTTTTTATTGTTTCCTACGTAGTAAAAAGCTATTTTTTAAATAACAGCTGCGTTTAAAATTAGAAATGAGTGGATGGGACTGAACCTAAAAACATCAATCTTTAAAAATTTTAAAAAGGAAATGAAGAAAATGGTAAAAAAGAAATAATATATATATATATATATATATATAGATTTAGGGTAAAGTAGATACACTTTTTATTGTACAAACGAATAAACATATAATAACCGTTAGATTAGATGATAACATAGCCTTTTGATTTTACTCTATTAATCAACAAATTAGTTTATCTACCTCTCCATCTTTCGTCCACCAATACCTTCATCCTTTGTTCCTGCAACCATATTCGGCATTTGCTCATCTTTGCCGCCTTCCTTATCCCCGTTTATCGTCTTCACCCAACCGAAGCTCCCATCCTCCATCACATTATTTCTTTCATTTCCTTCACTTTTGGCTCTAAATTTCACCGCTCTTCGTTTTCATCCATTTCGCATCCATCCTTCATCCTTCGTTCCTCAACCTCGCATCCATATTTTTCCTCTGCTCATCTTCACCACCCTATCCTTATCCTCGCTTGTCATCTCACCCAACTGCCACTCCCATCCCCCATCACATTTTTTCTTTCATTTTATTGACTTTCAACTGTAAATTTCACTACTCTCTATTTCTATCCATTTCGTAGCCATTTATCCTCGCGCCTCATATACATTGGTCGTCGCCTTCTCCTCCGTTCAATCTACACTCCATCCTCCTCTTCTAATTGCCATCTACTTCTCCTCAAATTGTTGATTGTCCTCGCTTGGTCCTTCTCTGCCAATCATTGCCGCTCCACCTTCTCTATAGTCTGTCGTCATTTATTTCCAAAAATTTCTGCTCCTGCTAATCCCAAAATTAGTCCTTAAATTATAGTACTAAACTAGTAAGTATCTTCATTGTTGTTATATTATCATCTAATCCAGCGCTATTTACCCTGAATTTTTGTGTGTATTTGGCTGATTTTGTTTTTGTATGGGTTAGGGTCATATTTGTTGAAACATGACTTCGATGCATCTACTCTAGTCGAAATTGAGTCGATCCTCAACCTACAATATTGATTTAGTAAGTATCTTCATCGTTCTTACATTACGATCTAGTATATTGTTAGTTGTGATGTATTTTTGTGTGTAAATTGGCCCATTTAGTTTCAGTTTTGTTTAGGGCCAGATTGGTTTGAATGGCCTGAATGTAGTTCCATCTACCTAACCTTCTCTTCTGATCGAAGTTGAGCCAATCCAAAATTTGCTTCATTATGTTGATTTATATGCTTTGTTTATGCTGAGTTGATTTAAAGATACTTGAGCTGCAGAGTTAATTTAGGTTTGTTTCTTCCATTCATCTTGTTTACTTTAGATTTTTTTTTTGTAGTGGATTAGATAGTAGAAATTGGTGATATCGCATGTTACAAGTGTGTGTATATATGATGGACATAATCAATTGAAATATTGAGTTATGTGAGATCTTTATTAAATTTAACTAAAAGTTCCAACCATGATATTTTGCTTTTCTATTCAACAAAATTGAGTAGTGTGTTATAATATTTTTTTGTTTGTTTCATAATATCAGTGGATTATATAGTAGCAATGGGTGATTTTGCATGTTACAAGTGTTGAAGTGTTGAATTATGTGAGATATTTATTAAATTTCACCAAAAGAGTTCCAACGCTCTCATTCTCCTTTTTAGTTCTAGGAAATAGAGTAGTGTATTACATTATTTGCTCTATATTTGTTTGGCTATTTTATAACTTTTGAAGTCCATGATTCATACTAGCCTTTAACCAGATAAACTAATGAAAAAATGATGACATTTCTCTGATTATGGATGAAAATCCATATTTGGAATTTTGTTCTTAGTTTGATCTACATGTACTTTTTTCCATCTTAATTTCCTTATTTGTGATGGATTCATTTGTTTTATTGTATAAGTGTTATGAGTGAAAAAAAAGATTCTTCTCCTCCTTTACAATTAAATGATGTTGATAGCAAGTTGGTTGCTCCCAAGTCATTACTCCACACATTTCCTGATGGAACAACAAAGGAATGGATGCTCTATTGTTTACCAGAAATAACCCCTATTGTAGGAATAAGATTTAAATCATTGGATGATGGGATTAAGCTCTACAAAAATTATTCCTATACATGTGGTTTTAGTGTTAGTTTGTCTGGTGAAAAGAGAACCATGAGTAATGTTGTCACACTAAGATATCTTGTTCGTACTAAAGAAGGATTTAGGTCATCAAGAAATATATGTCATGCCCAAGGTAGTGGTGAAGGTGGTTCTAGAAGGAGAGTGGTTAATATAGTGAGATGTAGAGCTAGAATGTGTCTTAAGCCCAACATTGAAAGGTTTTGTATGGTTTTAAATTTTAATGAAGGATATAATCACCTTCTAGATACCCCTAGTGTTACCAATTTCTAAAAGAGGGGAGTAATTTGCCTATCATGCATAAGAAGTTCATTATATATAATGCTAGGATAAACATTAGGGCATCCAAATCATTTTGGTTATTCAAGGAATACGTGGGAGGGTATGAGAATGTAGGTGCTTTATTACAGAATTTTAAGAACCATTATAAGGATGTGAAGTGTTACATTAAAGATTCTAATTTTGATATGTTTTTGGAAATCTTTCACAAGAAGAGGGAGAATCGGAGTGGATATTATTTTGATTGTAGGTTCGATGATAGTAGAGTCCTTAATTGTGCTTTTTGTCCCAATCCTATCTCTAAGAAGAATTACTCTCTATTTGGTGATATGATTTCATATAGCATAAATAAGTATAATTTAATTTTTGTACCATTTACTAGGGTTGATTACCACAAAAAGTGTGTAACCTTTGGAGCATGATTAATAGCTCATAAAAATATTGGGTCATTTCAGTGGTATTTGAGATATTCTTGAGGGCTATGGGGAATATTAAGCCTTATTGTATAATAACTGAGCAAGATCTAACAATAAAAATTTCCATAGAGAGGGTTTTCAAGCAGACTCAACATAGATTATGCATGTGGCATATTATGAATAAATTGCCCGAAAAATTAGTCATTTAATTCAAGACTCTGATTTCATAAACAAGTTATCTACATGTGCATGGATTCTACAACTTGAACTTGAAGAGTTTGAGTGTAAGTGGATGGGGATAATTAGTGAGTTTGGTTTGGAGGAATAGCTTAACCATATGTTTGATATAAGTAACTTATGGCACCTGCATATTTTAGAGACTTGTTTATGGGAGTGATTCTAAGAACAAATTTAAGATCAAAGAGTGAGAATAGCTTTTTGATCACCACAAAAAAGTGTTTCACCTTTGGAGTAGGATTAATAGCTCATGAAAATATCAGGTCATTTCAGTGGTTATTTGAGTCATTCTTGAGAGCTATGGGGAATATTAACCCTTATTGTATAATAAATAACCAATATCCAACAATGAAAATTTCCATATATAGGGTTTTTAAGAAGAATCAACATAGATTCTTCATGTGGCACATTATGAATAAATTGCCAAAAAAATTTGGTCCTTCAATTCGGGACTCTAATTTCATAACCAATTTATCTGCATGTGCGTGGAGTCTACAACTTGAACCTAAAGAGTTCGAGTGTAAGTGGATAGGGATACTTGTTGAGTTTGGTTTGGAGGGACACAAATGGCTTGCTCATATGCTTAATATAAGGAACTTATAGATAACTGCATATTTTAGAGACTTATTTATGGAAGAGATTCTGAGAACAACTTTAAGATCAGAGAGTGAAAATAGCTTTTTTAGGAATTTCACAAATAATCATTGTACTTTGGTTGAGTTTTGTATACACTATAAGAATGCATTTGGTGGACAAAGGTATAAATAATTGGTGCTAAATTAGGTATCAAACTTGTCATATTCCAAACTAAGGACTCTCCTTAAGTTGGAGAAGCATGTATCTGAAGTTTATACTCATACTATATTTTTTGAGTTCCAAATTGAGATTTTGGCTACTTTATTTTCATGCAGACTTGATGATTTTATGAGGGAAGGTGATTTAGAGATTGCTGTGATTGGTGAACTTGGTATGTCAAATTGTAAGAGTACTTTTTTGGTAGTATACAATACAATAAACCGAGATATTAAGTGCTCTTGTAAGTTATTTCAAAGATGTAGGATTCCATGTAGGCATATAATTTGGTTTTTGAAAGGAAAATGAATGGACCATATTCCTACTCAGTTGGTAATGAATCTGTGGACTAAAAATACCCTAAAAAAAGCCAATCTATGATCTATGACTTAGAAGGGAGCCCATTGGAACTATATTCCAAAGCTGATAATATAAAGACTACTTTGAGAATGTTATGGTCTCAAATGTTTGAATGTGTGAGCCTAGTTGAAGGAAAACAAGAAGGTATCCATGAATTTATAAGCGTTCTTGAAGATTTAAAGAAGGAATGTAGTGGCAAGAATAGTAGTGATAAGCCTCCAAACAAATCACATATCATTAAATCCTTAATTAGGATAAGTACTCCAAGTGAAGTTACCATTCAAGTCCCACATCAATCCAAAACCAAAGTAAGAAGAAAAAGGATTAAATAGGAGAAAGAAAAGGCCATTGATCAACAAAAGGAGATGATAAGAAAGTGTAAAGCATATGGAGAGTATGAAGCCCATGATAGTTAGAATTGTCCCACAAATTTAAATTAAAAAGAAAGGTATAACACATCATTATACTTCTCATTCTCAACTTGTAATATTTGTTTAATTCCTAAGTTTAAATTGCAACTAATATCAGTTTTTTATATACCAATGATAGATTTTAGAATGACAGACGGGAGTAGGATGTCTATTTTTTTCAATATCATTAAGGGCATTGGTCCTTGATGCATTTCATTGTACTTTAGATTATTGTGGAAAGTTTCTTTTTAGAGTTCTATAAGGGACAACTCAAGGAGTCATGATACTTTTGGATCATGGAGGGTTTTTTTCGATCATAATGTATAATCAAATGAACATATATTTTATAAGTATGTTTTATTTTTGTTAGAGCATGCGTGTCTTTGATGGAAACTAGGGTTTATGGTTTAGAGTTTAAAGGGTTTAGGGTCTAAGGTCTAGTGTTTAGATGGTTTAGGGTTAAGGGTTAGGGTTTAGAGGGTTTAGGGGTTATGGTTTAGAAGGTTTAGGGTTTAGGGTTAGGGTTTAGAGGAATTAGTGTTTAGGGTTTAGGGTTTATAGGATTTAGGGTTTATGTTTTAAAGGGTTTTAGGTTTAGGGTTTAGAGGGTGTAAGGTTTATGGTTTAGGGTTTAGAGTGAGGGTTTAGGGTTTTGGGTTTTGAGATCGGGTTTGGATTAGTTTTTTTGGTTAGGTATTTATTAAACCTTGATTTTTGATCAAATATTAATCTAATGAATAAGATTGGTTCCTATATTTGAATGTTAAGGAGCATTTGTATACGATCCTCCCCTATATATATATATATATATATATATATATATATATATTAATTAATTAATATATTTTAGTATTGATATAATCTTTTATTTTTAAGTATATTGATATACAATGATGTTAAGGAGAATCCCCATACATCTATGGTTATAGGCATATAAAAGATTATTTTTTTTGTCCAAATTTGGGCTATAACATATACTACTAAGTATCATTATTTTAATTATGTTTTCGGTCTTTGAAATATTTCTGGGACATGAGATGTCACCTTACCATAGTTTTAGTACTTTATTATTGCTAGTAGTTGTGTTGCACAGGGATTGAAATGTTTAGAAATGGAGAAAAAACATTTTTAAAAAATTAATAAAAAAAACATGGATATTAAAAAATGATAAAAAAATATATAATATATATAAAAATCATCTATTACATATAATATTCATAATATGATATCTTATAATAGTAAATAACCTTCATACAATTCTACATCAAATTGTTATATATTCTAAAAGCTTAATAATAATGACAGTATATGTTTAAAAACATCAAATCAAATGGAAGGAGTGTGGCCAATGCTCATAATTGTATAAGGAGTCACAAAGCTATAATAAAAGGCTTTGGCCATTCATCTTTTTAATAAATAGAAAGAAAGAACAAAAACAAAACCTAATCAAATTCTTCTTATCAATACCAAATTCAACTTTTTAGACCAAAAACACATGAGAAATAGAGGGAGACGAGGAAGAAGAAAGTGATACAGAAAGTCCAACAAGCGATGAGCAATAGTGTTTGTAGCGACGAACGATGGTTTGTTTGGTTCAATTGTCCATGAAAGTGAGAGCTTTGAATCTTTGGATCATTGATTGTATTTTTTTTTTCACTGTTGATGGCAATGTTATTTAAGAATCTAATAGTATTTTTGTTCTCAATCTTCATGCCCTACTCCTCCTCTCTTAAGATTGTAGAAATTATTAAGTTTTGGAAATGATGTTGACATTTCAACAAAAGTCCCCACCCCTAGTACATTTCTGGGACATGGGACAACATTTGACAACCATTTCCATGCATTAATGGAAATGAGGCAAAGGACTGGTCCACTAAACATTAGGTATATATTTGTCATTGGTTAAATTGACGTAGAAAATTAGGGATGTGTTTAATTAGAAAAAATAACATAGTTCACTAAAAAATATTTTTTTGTTTTTTAAAAATTTTAAGAATATATTTATAATTTATTTGTTGGTGTAAGTTTCTTATTTATATATTGTAGATATACAATTTATGAATGTGTATTGTATTAAATTATAAGTTAATACTCTTATTATCATCATATGTTATAACAATTTTTCTTATTATGATTGTAATCCATAAATTCTATATCTCTTCCATCACCTTCCATATTTATTAGCTTCATTTCATAATTAATGTAATAAGTATGAATAATATATAAATGAGATATGATGAATTGTAAAAGAAATTAAATTCATACGTATGAATGAATAAGATACTATATCATCTCTTTTATCTATCTTGTTGTATTATCTATATTTGTGATCCTCAATACTACAATACGTTATCAGCACGATTATTCACTAAACAGAAAAAAGTATGTTGATCTTATTCGGGAAATTAGGGGTGCTTGAAAGAAAATGGTCATAGTGTTGATGTAGAGTTTAATGAATATGGAGATGTGACATTATTTTTGGGTTACCCCAATTTAATAAGAGGGAGTCTCCTATCTACACTAGTTATCATTCTATATATATATATATGATTATTATGTGTCAAATAGGTCTAACCTACTCTTTTTGTTTCTTGTATGAGATCTTATTTTTGCAATCATATGAAAGGTTACATACGTTACAAATCTTACAATCAAGCAAATTTCAAGGACATTGGTCTACTACTTAATATGGATTCATCAAACATTTTAATGGAGATATTTTTATCAATTCAAATTTTATATCTTGCCAATATGTATTTGTTTTGATTTGATATATCTTAATTGATGACTTCCCTTTGAAGATTAATATTAGAGGTAAATGAAAGTACAAATGTTCAAATCTCACATTCAACAAACTTAAATTATGTCTGATAGGATCATTTTAAAGATCAAAAGTGATGGATTGTAATTATTATCACTTATAAGCTTATGCAGATCTCCACCACTTGAAGATAATAGAAAATCACATAAAGTGATAACATTAAAAAAATTATATAAATTTAAAAGTGATGAATTAGCGGTCTCATTACCCATCATCATATACATAAAAGTGATGTATTGACAACATTATTACCAATCACTATGTACATATCTTATCAACAAACACCTAAGAAAAATGGGGTGTTATAGAATAAACTTCTATTACTTGTACCATGTTGGATACAAGGCTAAAAACTATGAGCTTTGAAGGGGTATTTGATGCACATCATAAAATTGTGTAGTTTTTTGTAGATAGTGGAGAAGTTTGGGGTTAATATTTATGATCTATGAGAAATACGGGGGTCCCGTGTTTAACAACATGGAATATGTTGTCTCATAGATTATTTTGATGTGTTTTTGGGAAAAAGCCGAGAGTAAGGAAATTAACATAGGGGATTCATGTTTCTTAAACATGAACCGTGTTTTTCCTTTATTTTTGAGACATGTTGTTTTACTTTGTTGAGTTTTTTCTAGTATAAAAGAGATATGAGGGAACCCTAGTCGTTAAGTTGTGTGACCCAACTTCTTTTTCTTCTTCTTTATAGAATTATCCATTAAAAGAGAATTATATCTTTATATAATTGATTGATTAATTTGTTTAATCATCCTATAATTACACAAGTGTACAAATAAAGAATTCTAATTTTTCCTTAATTATTTTGTTTTGTGATTGAGTTATCAATTGTTCATCATCTTGTTTGATTCTTATTTTGGTTTGGATTTACTAAATCCATGTAATTCCACAACAATTAGGTATCAAAGTTATGATTGTTGAAGATCTGTTAATCTGGATGGGTATAAGATTCGATATTGAGAAGTTTAATCAGTTCGTCAATTTTAGATTATGAAAATTAAAAATGCATATGATTCTAATTCAAAACAGATTGGAAAAGCTTTATCGAGTCATTTGAGTAAGCCATAATCAATTAAGGATGAGATATTTGAAGAAATAGATCTAAAGGCCCTCTCTACCATACAACTGTGATTTTCAAATGATGTATTGTGGGAAGTGGCAAAGGAATCAATGGCAGCTGCTTTGTGGTTGAAGCTTGAGTCATTCAACATGAAAAAATCAATAGCAAATTAGCTACTATTGAAGAGTCTACCTTATAACCTTAAATAAGATGAGGGTAAATATTTGAAAAGTCTTTTGGATGACTTTGAGTCTTTAGTTATGGATTTGCATAATATAGAGGTTAAACTAGATGATGAAGGTTTTGCCATTCTCTTGTTATGTTATTTGCCTGAAAGCTTTAAGCATTTTCGTGAGGCTATTTATATTAGAAGGATGAGTTATTCCTTGAGGATGTGAAATCGGCCTTGCTACAATGGGAGTTGATTGATAGTTAGTTGACTAGAAGTGGTACTTTCAGGGACTCACATAATGAGGGATTGGTAGCTAGGGGCAGTTCTAGAGACCGTAAGAAGTCCAGGTTTAAGTTAAAGAGTTGGAAGAAGAATGTGACATGCTATGGGTGCCACAAGAAAGGGCTTGTTAGGAAGTTTTTTCCTAATATAAAGCACGGTGCTATGTTTGGCAAGTCATTCGATACAAAAGATGATGCTGTAGTTGCCCATGATAATAGTGATGGAGATGTGTTGACAACCACTGATAGACATAATGAGATCAGTGATAGATGGGTCTTGGATTCCTGATGTTCTTACCATTTATGTCCTAAATTAAGTCAGTTTCAAAAATTCGAGGAGAATTAGGGTGGAGTTCTCTTGATGGAATATGACACTACTTGCAAAGTTGCTAGGATTGGGACGGTGAAGGAGAGGATGCATGATGGTATGGTCAGGACATTATCCAACATGAAATATGTCCCTGAAATGACCAAGAACCTCACCTATTTGATTTCCTTAGATTTTTGTGGCTATTGATGTGTTATTGAGGATGATACCCTCAAAGTTACAAAAGGGGATCTGGTGGCGATAAAGGGAAAGCTGGAATACCCCAAATTCTAGCTAATCCTAATCCCGAGTAAGTAATATCATAACCTAATTCTAACTTAGAAATTTTCATTTTTCTATCTTACCCTAACTCTCTAAACCTAAATCTTAGCTTCACCATAATTTTTATTTCGAGCTATTAATATAATGTCTAACCTAAACTTAATCCCAAATAATCGTGTAATTATTTTTATCCTAATACCCTAACCTAAATTATTTTCAATCTAAACCTATATATAAACCCACAACACCACTTCACTTTTCTCCTTTTTATTTTTCTTCTCATTTTCCTTTGTATTTGTTTTTCCCCATTCTCTTCTTTTCCCCTGGCATGCACAACTCCCCCTTTCCAAGCCTACGCACTACCCCATCAACTCCCCTTCTTCATATTAAGGGCTTGTGTTGAATATTTTAGCAGATCAAACCTCCATTCATATGCATGTGTGTGTGTATATAAATTAAACATTTAATACTCATACCACCTCTCTTCTCTCCCTTTTGATTATGCAATCATCTTCTTACTCCTTCACCTCCTCCTTGTCTCCACGAAAACCACCACAAAAAGCCACTTCCTACAATCCTAACCAAATCACCCCACGCCCCTTTGGTTACTGTTGTCGAGCCTCACCCTTAGCCACCAAACAAAACTATCGGTGCAACCCCCTTGCCTTTAGCATCTTGCTCTGCAACCCTCTTCTTTTTATTCTTAGCTTTGACACCAATAGCCGATGCACTCCCTCACCTTCTGTAACTTCAACCGCAGCCCACACCTCCTTGTTGATTACCTCCACCATAACCACATTCTCCTTTTTCCTTCTCCTTTATTTAGAAACTTCATCGCAACCCAACACCACTCTTTAATAGCCTTAATCAAAGCAAACCTCCCTCCTTTAGCCTATCCCACCATTGTCTCCCCTCCACCTTTGACTCCTTTAGCCGTTGATCACCCCATTGTAACGGTAGCTTGTGCCATTACTATTACCTTTAGCTTGTCACAACTTGCCTTTTGGGCTCAACAATGCACATATAATCTTTATAAAGTTGATGCTGAGGATCTTTTGATCGTTCATTGATATGTTTGTGGTAGTTTTTATGGACAATATTTTGGTGTACTCTTGGAGTAGAGAGAAGCATGAGCGGCACGTACATATGATTTTATCACTCCTTAGAGAGCATAATTTGTATGCCAAACTATCTAAATGTGAGTTTTGGCTTCGAGAGATTGTGTATTTGGGTCACGTGGTGTCAACAGGAGAAGTTCCTATGGATTCAACGAAATTTTAGTAGTAATTGAGTGGAAGACACCCACTAGCATCTTCGAGGTTTGTAGTTTTATAGGTTTAGTCAGAGACTATAGAAGCTTTCTAAAGAACTTGTCAATGGTAGCTCTTCCTGTAATACCACTACTGAAAAATTTCATTTTATTAAGAGAGTTAGCGGAAGCAAAATAACAAGACTTGTGAATTCTGGGGATATTACTGCCACACCTAGTACCAGACCGGTTCACTCTTACCATTCCAGTACCAAGTGCTAAGGCTAAAAGAATAAAATACCAATTGCTAGAAATCCAAACCATGTTAAAAATCAGAGTAGCACAATAAACCATTTACAAGAATAAAATCCACCAATGGTGGTTACAAGAACAAAGATTACATTTAAACCAAGAGTTAAAAAGGGGATAATAAAACCCTATCAAAATTCCGGACAATCCTTACGCTATTTCTCGTTTCCCACTTGAATAGCACTTGAAAAAGCCTTGCAAGGGACACTGCCCATTGAATAGGCAGGGGCCCCACGAATGAAACCCTTCATTACTATGGTACCGAGTAACCATTTAAAAACACACTTAAAAGTAGGCCCACAATGTAACATATGATACAAAGCTATATACATATATACAAGATGTGCATACATAACATTCACATACTTAACATGCACTTCCTTAACAATTCCATCAAATGTTAATGAGTCATAATGCAAAATCGATACTTTTGGGCCTTAAGCCATGTTATAGTGCAAAATCAATACTTTCGGGCCTTAAGCCATTAGTCCATCATTATTCAATCATTTCTCCGATTTTATATCCATGTGAGTGCGAGAACCCCACTATTATAGCCGATGGACCGGTCATGTAGGGAAAAAAGCTCCTGGCCACTATTATTCGTCAGTGGACCAGTCATGCAAGACAAAATGCTCCTGGCCACTATTATTCGCCGGTGGACCGGTCTAGCCCCGAATCACATGGTGTTCCACTGTAAGTACTTAGTGTCTTCCCCATGTCTTATCATTATTACGTTTGGTTTTTTGAGCACGGAATCCCCCACTATTATAGCCAGTGGACCGGAAATCATGCAGGGCAAAAAATTTTAGGCCACTATTATTTGCTGGTGGACTGGTCTCCAGGGCACCCCAGCTCCTGACCACTATTATTTGCTGGTAGACCGGTCTGGGTCTGGCTCAACAATCTTCCTCTTTAAGTGATTAGTGTCTTATTCGTATCTTAATCAAAAGTATTTCACCCTTGAAATGCATGTCACCGACCTCTACTTCTATCCTCTCGAGAGAGCCCGCCCCATATCTCGAGACCTTTGAGCCTCTTATCACACCCTGACATCCATTTCCCCTTACATTTACTTATAACGAAAACTAAACTCCTAAGAGTGTGGGTTAAGACCCAACACCTTATGACATTCAAATTCTCTCACTACCATTCTCTAGGGTTTTCCCTTGAAACCCTAATCGGACCTATCTGGCCTAACCTTTCTTTTATCCTCCAACACCTCATCTCATTTAGTTTCAACCCAAATTCCATCACTCTACTCACCAATCATACATGTAACCGTAAAACCCTAGTTGGCCGCTCAAACCCTAACACCTTTCTTACGTAAGGATTATCCGATGCAAGCCCTAGAAACTTCCCATGCAAAAGTTTCATCACTCATTCATTTTGATCATAATCTCCTTCTATTTTTCCCCTCATGGATCATGAGATATTAAGGTCAATATCGTGTCCCTTTAGTCAACTCACTTCCCCTTTGTTCCTTTTTATCCTTTCACCCCATGTCATATTATTAAACATCCTAGCATGCATGTCCTAGAGGCTCACATCATATAACATTGTACGCTCAACATATATAACCATCATCCACATGCCATAAGGAAGTCACATAAGCATACATCACTCGAAGTTGCGCTACAAATGATTAATCATTAAGCATAAAGTACATAATATGGCATAACACATGGCACATGAGGCATATAATGCACACATTGTTGTTCTTAGCCACATCCCTACTCGGTTTGGGTTACCAAGTTATCTCCCACACTTATTAGGTCACCAATCATCCTTCATATATTGTTATACTTATCACAATTTCCATTTGGTTGGTTAGATAACCGAATTGCCCTTCTCCTTCATTATAATTACTAATTTGCCCTTAAGTTGGATAAATTACCAAATTACCCTTCTACATTATCGTAATTACCAATTTGCCCTTTAGTTGGTTAAATCACCAATTTGCCCTTCTCTATTATCATAATTACCAAATTACCCTTCTCCATTATGGAAATTACCAAATTACCCTTTAGTTGGTTAAATTATCAAATTACCCTTCTCTATTATCATAATTACCAAATTACCCTTCTCCATTATTAAAATTACCAAATTACCCTTTTGTTGGTTAAATTACCAAATTGCCCTTTCTCCATTATTATAACTACCAATTTATCCTTTAGTTAGTTATACTACCAATTTGCCATTCTCTATTATCATAATTACCAAATTACCCTTTAGTTGGTTAAATTACCAAATTGCCATTTACTTATAAAATTACCATTTTTCCATTTACTTATAAAATTACTATATTTCCCTTTACCTCCAAAATCACCATAATACCCCTTTTTCTTACAAATTACAATTTACCCTTTTACTTATAAAATTATCATTTTACCCTTTTCTTCCAAAATTACCATATTGTCCCCTTATTACACCACTTTTATTAAATTAACATCACTACATGGAATAGTACTATTAATACTCCATTCACAATATCCAATTCCACCAACTATTATATTTTAATATAATACTTATTAGCACCCTCACATATTATGCCACATTCTTGCACAAGACATATTACTAAAATGTCCTAGGGCTCACAATAATATTATTCATGCATAAATGGTCACAATAACATAATATAACATGGATAAGTAATTAACACTTTCATTAATAACCAAACTCTTTCCTTAAGCAATATTTCCACACATAGTACATAAACTAGCATACTTTCCTTTTTATTAATCAATACAAGCAAATATATATATATATATTATATTAACAAACATATAACAAGCATAATAACGTAATAAAAACCCTAATGTGCTAACATACGTTTATCCATGCGTTTAAGTGGGGTTTAACGATTACGTTAGATCCCGTAAAAATTGAACCTTATCGGTATCCCAGTTAAAGATTCAAGCTTTAATTAGCAAAATCAGCATCTAAAAATAATACCAATACTTATCACATTAGAAATAAGGAAACCAAAAGTATAAGACTTTATAAAACTTAATTAATAAAATACTTAACTTAAATATTATTTTACCTTAAAATTATTAACCAAAATAAACCAAGAATGCAACAACTCATGCTGCTCATGTAGCATGAGCTGCATGCAAAAATAAAAAGAGAAATGCTTGAAGGGGGCTGAAAGAAGGGAATGATGGCTATTTTTGGGTTAGGGTCTTTAGGCTAGGAAAGAAGGTAGATGGGGAAGGATTTAGGGTAACAGAAGGGTGCAAGAGTGAAGACGGGGTGTAGGTGGCGGTTGGGGATGGGTCATTGGTAGAGGTGGCAAACGGGTCATTTGGGTCGGGTTAGGGTCACGTTGATATGGGTCGGGTCAACTTCGGTTTACTATACAATCGAGTCGGTTCGGGTTTGGGTCTAATTTGGTTCGAGTGTGTTTCGGGTTGTGTTTCTTTGGGTCGGGTTCAGGTTCTATTCGGGTTAAGTGACTAGTCGGGTGTGATTTGGGTCGGGTCGATGCTGGGTTCTTCGGGTATCTTGGGTTCGGGTCTATTTCGGGTTTGACTCGGGTCTATAGAATTCGGGTTAGGTTTTGTTTCGGGTCACTACATGGGTTCAGTGTAAATCGGATCAACTAAGTGTCAGATTCTCGGGTTTTTTGAATTTGGGTCTATAGATTTTGGGTCAAATCAAAAGGCTAAATTTGGATATTATATATAACAATATGAATCATGATCGAGAACGAGTTAGAACATAAAAATTGGAACTTGTATGAAATAAATCATATCAAATTATTTTTAATTTTTACAAAATTAACTTTAAGCATTTTTAGAACACTAATAAAATCTTTGAATACATTGCCATCACAATTTAAAATAAGAGGGTTTTTTCCTAGCTATAATAGTACGATCTTATCCTATTATTATTAGTTTGGTTTTAGCTTATTATGCTACGGTTTTTTAATTTCTCAATGTCACATTGTCACTATATTTCATTTTCAATAAAAAATTTTTAATACACAATAAATAAATATGTGATAAATTAAAATTACAATCATCAATAACTTAATGAAAAATAAAATATCAAAGTTGTCTTATGATTATAAACCCTACACCACTTCCAATGAATTTGTCACAATGCCTAACTTAGTAAAACAATACTCCGTCATAGCACACTAAATTCTATATTGTATGTCTAATATCTTAAGACAATTATCTATATTGTAAATATATCGCTAGATATTTATTATGGTCACAACATAGCTAATAACTAATAAGTGACAATACATCGCCTTTTACACCTCAAATCGCAATTATAATTTTCATGATTTCCTACATTGCTTTTCCTGCATTTTTCATGTTCAATTTCCATCAACATGCATATCATCTATTTCCTTCATTCTTATAGTTGCTTACATAGTGGATCATGACCTTCCTTTGTTAATTATTTCATTTCTTGATATTACGGCATAATATTCTAGTAGCAAGTGCATGGTATCCTCAATAATATTATTTGGTCACTGAATAAGTGCAGAGTCCTTTGATTAGGGATGTAAATGGGGCGGATTTTACCCGAAACCTGACAGATTTTATCCGACGGATATTTAAACGGATATGGATGATGGAAAAAATATCCGTCGGGTTTGGGTACGGATACGGGTATGGGATATCTATACCTTTATCTGTAAACATACCCGTATCCATATCCATACCCTTTTACCTGATATATAATTACCCTTTTACCCTTAATTTTAAAATAAATATATTATAAATTAAGGTTAAAATTGTCATTTGGCTTAATTCTAAATAGGTTTATCCGTCGGGTAATGGATTTATCCACTGGATAATATCCATTAACGGGTAATCGGATAATCCGTCGGGTAATGGATATCCAACGGATACTGATATGGATGTGTCAACGGATATGGATTCGGGTACGGGTATGGATTGGGGTACGGATTTTCTTAACGGGTACGGATACGGGTATGGGTATACCCGCCCCGAACCCACCCCTTTTACATCCCTACTTTGATCTCCTCTTATTTCCATTCATTCAAATAACCCATATTAGCGTACACGTCATTTCTCGCGTCTCGTCATCTAATTGTTAGATTATGAAATAGACCCAATTAAATTCATTGCCTTTTCATAGTGTAAAACTTCAGTATGGATTATCATCATCCAAATAAAACACTTCGGCAATGGGGAAATCATTAATCTCATGCGCCAAAGTCTAAGTTGCTTGTTCACACATCTCACACATTGGTTTATTTGTACCTTTCTCAATCAACCTATTTTTAGTTAATAGCTACTCCTTAAAAGCCTTTGATTCTTTGAAGTATTAATCTTAATATGATATTCTTAGTGAGGATTGTGAGGTGCTAGATTTATTGTCATTGCAAACTTGATGATGATGACTCATCCTTGGCTCCCTTTAGATCTTTTAGCTTAATATCATGCCTATCTAATATTATCCCTAGTTGGTTGTAAATTTAATAAAGCTTTAAAATATCCAATAGTTTCATAGGTTGTAAAATAGGCCATAATAAATTTGTATTCTTTTGCAAAGAGCCATGATCTAAAAATTTCATGATATATCTCACATGTGTTGCATTTCAATAATTATGAATTCATTTTCTAATCTAAACCATTTGGATGAAGTCAAAATTACCCTTTATTATGGCTTACTCATGCATCCTCCCGTACCCATATATCTGACTCATCTCCGACTCATCACACACAATCTTCTTCCAATAGGTGTTTCCTCAAACATATTCTTTATCCTTGATTTTTTTATGAAAGATGAGTTGAATTGATTAAGGCCTAAAAAGCCCACATATTCTTTAACTTTTCAATTTTTACTTATACTGACCATAGTTGTTAATATTTAATGCAAGTTCTATATATCTTTAAAGTCATTTATTCCTTGTTAAATTACAACTAAATTTATCAAATTGGATCAATTAGTTTATAATCATTGATGGATTTGCTCTTCATATTTATAACTTATAAGTTTGGAGACTGAGATGTTTGATGTGGTTTTAAATGGAATGGATTGAAATTTCTAGTAATGTGTTGTCATAGATTCTATGATATGCTAAGATACTATTATAATTATATAAGGGAAATTCAATCTACAATATGAAAATATTAAATATTAATATATAAAATAAATCAACATCAAAATAAATACTAGAAATATAATTTATTTAATGAGTTAACTCAATTTTAGTTGGTTGCAATTATTATAAATATCTCACTTGTAATTAATTTAATTACAAAATAAAACCTACCATCGAAGATGCACATTTTAAAGTAAATTTATAAAATTATTACTTAGTTACCCTTTTATATTAGTAATTAACCTATTATACCGTAATTCCATAAACGAATTGACATATTATCTTTCAAGTTTCAACCAATCTTTATTTTTAAGCTCCAACATCATTAATCATCCAATAAAAAAAAGTTAAGAGCTGTGAATAAATTACATATATAATTCAGTATCAAACTTTAATTAGGGTTAGAAATACAAATAACTTGTATCTTTAAATTAAATGATAATTATAATTAATAATAACATTATATATATTATTATTAAATTTAAATACTATGAGAAAATAAAATCAAAATCTTAAAATGATTAAAATTTATTTAAAAGTCTCATTTTGACTTATTTTATTTTTTATACATTAAATACTAAATATTTTTTTAATACTTTGTCCCCTCTTAAATATTTTACTTACTTCTTATTTTTTTAAGCCTCTTAATTTTATATTAACTATAATGAGATATTAGTTAAAATATTCCTAATTTTCTAATAAATTTATATGTTTCTAATATTTCACCTAAATTTTATTTCCTCCTAAATAAAACACCTATATCTTATTTCTCCACCAAATCGAATATACTATTTTTACCCTTTATCTCTACGGTTCATTATTACCTGCAGAAACTCCACCCCTCTACCCCCCAATTTTCTCCTAAAATCTCTCTCCTTGTCTCACTCCTTATCTCACTCCACGCAAAGTTGGTTTCGTCTCAAACCATCCTCATTCCTCACCGGTGGTCAGTGACTGTCTTTGGCTTCACTTCATTGGCTCACGCAGGCACAACTCACTGCATGAGTGTGTGTATACGTATTGAACTATTGATTGTTTGATACTCTCCGACTTTCCCCTCTCAAGCCTCAACAGTTAGCCGACTTAGCCCTCCTGGGCCTCTTCTAGTCCTCTATAGTCTGCAACAGCAACAACACGCATACACACACCACACCACCGAGCTCCAGCCAGTGCAACCACCTTCTCCATTTTTGCGCCCTTTGGTGCGTGTATTATTCTATTCCCATGCAGTTGCATTTGATTGTATCAGGCTATTAGCATGACAACAGCATTTGGCAATCAAATTATGGAGTCTTGTTGGCCGTTGCTTATTTTTGAGATAATAACATCCATTTTATGCTCATTCAGTCATTCGTATACACTATACACGCAGCACGCATCATAATATTGCATATTAAATCATTGCTAAGTGATAATCTCCAACGCAATCCTTTCCCCTCTTAGCCCTCCTTTGCGAATCTTCATATAGGCATACATTACACACACGGACACACCACTCCACCGAGCCACCATCTCCCATTCCCGCAGTTAGCCACCCCCAGCCTCCCCCGTGCATCCAACCACCCTTCTCCTTTCCTCCTACACTACCCCAGTCTCTTCATGCACCACCGCTGCCTTTCCTCCTCTCCTTCCTTCGTAGTCCTCCTTGCCGAGCCTTCTTCCAGCCTCCACCTCCTCCCCGTCGCAGCCCTTTCCATTTTCCTTGCACCCTCCACCGAAGCATCCAGCACATCAGCCACCAACTCCTCCCAGCTGAGCCACTCTGCAACCAACCCAGCCACCCAAGTCCCAGCCATCACCTATATGGCTACACCTCCCCGCTGCCCCCTTTCCCCCTACGTGCATGGCTACATGTGCAAGAGTTGTGTTTGTTTAAAATATATTTTGGTACCCATTATTAATAAGTAAGGGTATTTTAGTAGTTTTTGGAAGATAAAAATTTTATTATTATAATTATTATTTTACTTGATAATTATTATTATATGTGATTTTATAACCACCTTAATCAAATACTAATACTAATAATTTATTGTAGTTATGGAAGCTGGAAATTATGATGCTACTAATCTTCCGGATCCTAAATTGCAAGAAGCGGATAAGAAAAGGAGCTTAGTTTGGAAAGAATTTTTGAGGCTTAAAGGAACTGAGACTAAGGATGGAACAGAGAGAGCACTTTGTAGCCATTGTAAGGTGGCTTCTTTCATTGCTAGTTCATATTATGGGACAACAAATCTAAAAAGACATCTTGATAAATGTCCATCATATCAACAAACTGTGAAAGTAGAATCTAATGTTTATAACCAAAGGATCTATAGAGATCTATTAGCAAGGGCTATCATCAAACATGGATATACATTCCCTTGGGTTGAACACAAAGGCAATAGAGAAATTCATGCATACTTGAATAATCAATTTAGAACCATTTGTAGAAATACTACAAAATCGGACGTATTGAAATTGTATTCAAACTTGAAAATTGAGCTTAAGAAATATCTTCGTAGGATCCCTAGTCGCATTTGTCTAACTTCTGATATGTGGAATTCTTGTCAAACCGAGGGATATATGTGTTTGACTGCTCATTTTGTGGATACTAATTGGAAGTTGAATACAGTACTAAATTTTTATCATATAGAAACACCACATACGGGACAAATCTTACATAATTCGGTGTTAAGTTTGCTTCAAGATTGAGGTATTGAGGATAATATTTTCTCTATCACATTAGACAATGCTTCTAGCAATGATAGAATGCAAGATCATTTGAGAAGTGCACTAAACGATCAAAATTTTTTGTTGCATGATGGCATTTACTTACATGTTCGATGTGGTGCTCATGTTTTGAATCTCATTGTTAAGGATGAGCTTAAGGTGATAGAGGATATTGTTGTTAAGATTAGAGATAGTGTAAAATACATCAAGTGGTCAGAATCGAGGAAGACTACATTTTGAAATTGTGTGAAATTAGCTCGGATATCAGATACTAAAGCATTATGGCTTGATGTTCCCACAAGGTGGAACTCAACTTATTTGATGATTGATAGAGCTATTATTTATCTTAATGGATTTAAGGAGATGGTGGTTGTTGACCCTTTGTATAAGAATTTTCCAGGACCTCAAGTGTGGGACATGCTTGAAAAAATTCATGATGTCTTGGAACCATTTTATGATATTACTGAGTTATTTTCTGTTAGTCAGTATCCCATGACAAATTTGTATTTTGAGAATGTATGGAAGATCGAAATGGTTTTAAATGAGTTGGTAAAGGGTGACGATGAAGTGTTAAGGAAAATGGCTATAGAAATGAAGATTAAATTTGATAAGTATTGGGCCAACTTTGATGGGAATGAATATGGTACATTATTTGATTTTTCTGTGATTCTTGATCCTCGTTGTAAGTTGGATTTTCTAAAGTATTGCTATAAAAAATTATTTGAGGATGGAACAAGGGCTTCTTTGAAAGTCAGTGATATGTAGTTTAAGTTAGGGATGCTTCTAGTGGAGTATCCTTCAGTTAATGATGGAGGAGGTACTTGTAATAACTCTTGTGGAACATCATCAACATTAGACACTAACACCCTTGGTTCTACTCACAAGCGCAAATTTGATTTCTTTGCTGTAAGTTTACATTTCTCACCTTCCCCTAATATTTTATGCCTTTCCTTTGATTTTGATTTGTTATTATATTTATATTCAATTGACTATTACATATAATTTTTTTTATCATTCTTGATTTATTATATATATATATCCATTTGCTTTTGTAATTTTTAGGGTTTTGATGAAAATGAGACTGCATACGCTTACAATGAAAAGATAAAGCCGGATAAGTATCTGGATGATCCAAGAATGGACCGCAAAATCAAGCTGAACGTTCTTGACTTTTGGAGAGAGAACGAGTCTCAATATGGAGAGCTTGCACATCTAGCTAGGGATATTTTAAGTGTGCCCCTTACAACGGTTGCATCAGAATCAACTTTCAGCATCGAAGGTAGAGTTTTAAATAAGCGGAGAAGCTCGTACGTGCCTAAAAATATTGAAGCATTGATAACTACTCGTAGTTGGTTGTATGGTTTTGAAGGTATTGTTTTTAAGGCTTTTATTAACTTCTTTGTTTCTACATCATACAAAATTTCTAATGTGTTATTGTTTCTCTAGCAACTGAGGAAGATGAATATGTTGGTTGCAATGTGGGGTGGGATGGAGCTAACCCCCTACTAGACACCCTTAATAACATCCATAGGTACTATTTTAATTCTTTATATAATTGATAGTTAAGTATGTAGCTTTTATCCAAATGGAGTGTATTTAACTACATGTTCTTTCACTACAGGGAGGACTACACTGATATTTTTGAAGAGGTTGCAAGAGTTTTTTATGTTGTAAGTTTCATAAGTTGCTTTTAGTAGTGATATTAACTTTAATAGGTGAAATTTTACTTCTTTATATGTTGTAGTGAGAAGATTTTTAGTGTTGCAAGTTTTATAAAAACAATTCTCTGAAATAATGATGTGGCTTCTTTGATCTTCTATAAGTTGTATTGTTAGCTGTTGTCTTGTTATTATCTCAACCAGATCTTCCCTTAACAAATAAAGGGGTTTGGGTTTGGAGTTAAAAATGGGGTGATATTATCTTTTTTTTTCTCATTGTTATATAAGCCTCAGATTAAGGTGTGTGACTTGTTGGTGTGATGTTTGTGTAACAACATATATAGTGATGGTTAGGTGATGTCTTTCTCTTAGTATTATAACTATCCTATAGGACATCTTTTGCCTTTTGGATTGTAAATTTCTTCCTTTGTAGTTAGTATTTTTTGGTTACTTGCCTCAAGGTCAGGGCTTGAATCAAATAGAGGTATTCACCTTCATCCATTAAAGAGAAGATCAAGTATTCATTGTAGGTGTATTATCAATGCTCTATTTTTCTTATTTACACTTGTTTGGACTTCTATTGTATTTATTTGTTAGTAATTATCAGCATATTTGATACTATTGTGTATTTTGTATCATACAATGAGTGTATGATGAAATGCTGAATTTGATTGTCAGGTCCTCATGAATCATTAATACAATACCATATCGCTCTTCTTCTTCTTCTTCTTCTTCTTTTGATATCACTATTTACTTGAGTTTTTTTCTTATTCATCATCATTTGCATTTATAATGTTTAGAAAATTCTTTGTAAAGAACTAGATTTGAGGATCAATTCACCTATATTAATTATTTTATTTTATTTTATAGGAATGCGAGTTGGCACATCACCTCACATGACACAGCTACACAAGCTATTCCATCATGTTTGAAGTATTCTATGAGTTCAATCATTGAAATTATTTAAGATTGATACTTTGTGGCCTTTTACATGTATGGTTGTTTTTATAATGTATTTTGTGCTAATTTTGTTCTGAGGGACAAGAATGGAATGTTACTGATGTATGTAGGTAATGCAATAGATTATGAAGGTTACATTGGAGTATCTAGCCACCTTCTATCATAGATATTCATAACTTGGATTGTAGATCCCATCCGATTAGACTTTTTCTAATATAGATTATATATATACTACTATAATATATAATGGTTCTGAAATTGAATTGAAAGATTATGCTCATAAGTTCTATATTTTATAATTTTAATGATCTGTCATTAGGTTTTTATTATTATGGTCTAGAGTGTCGAGTTTAAGTTATAGGAAGTTATCAAACAAAGTGAAGCAAAAATATAAATTTATGCTTATAAATGTTTGCATTTATTTACATTGTTTCAAAAGTTGATAAGTATATGGAGTTAAAAATATCATATATGAATAAGAATAATCAATTATCGATTCAAGTAGGGTTCGGGTTCGGGATAGAGTTCGGGTTAGTTCGGGTTAGAGTTAGAGTTCGAGTCGGTTCGGGTTCAGGTTAGAGTTCGAATTGGTTTGGGTTTGGGTTGGTTCTGGTTTGGGGTGTGCTCGGTTCGGGTTATTATTGATTTTGGTCACTTCGGTTTGGGTCAATTTAGGTTTGGGTCATCATCGGGTAAATTTGGGTCGGGTTCGAATTGAATCAAGTTGTTTCGGGCTTTCGAGTTATGAACGGATTTTATTTTTCGGGTTACTATCGGGTTTCAAGTCGGGTTATTCGGGTTGGGTCGGTCGGGTTGGGTCAACTTTGCCAGGTCTAGTCATTGGTGGCCAAGGGCAACGGAGGCGGCGATATCAAGGCTGCGAAGTGGGCTGCAGGAGTGGACGGGGCTAAGAAGGAAGGAAAAGAAAGGAGGAAAATGAAGGGGTGTGGGGGCTGGTTTCGGGAAAAGGAGGTGTGGGGGTGGTAGAGGAGGTTGTAGGGAGTGGATTGGTGGTTTGGGTGGTGCAGGGGGTTGGTGCGGCGGTTGAAGCGGCGGAGGGCGACGGTGGTGCAAAACAGAAATGGAAATGGAAGGAGAAGAAAAGGAGAGAAGAGGGGGTTGGGTAAGGGAAAGGCTCGAAAAACATGGGGCAGGAAGGGGAGGGCAGTGGACAACTGATCTGTGGCAGCGTTTAGGGTTGCAGGGGAGGTGGTAGGGTGGTAGGGAGAGGAGACGAAGAGGGAAAAAAACAGGGCATGAGGGGTGGTTTGCAGGGCTGGCCAAGTCTGAGAATGAGAAGAAAATGACGGGAGCGAAGGATAGGTAGGTGGTGGTAGGTGGTTGTAAGCGGTGGCCGGCGTGCTTGAGGTGGCAGGCAGTTATGGCGATGACGACGGGTCGGGGGCATTGGATGGGGTGTAGAAGAAGAAGAAAGAAAGGGAAGGGGGAGCACTAGGCCGGTCGGTGAAAGAAGGAAGAGTTGGGTCGACCCCCTCGTTGGGGAAGAAAGGAAAAGAAGAGGAGGGCAGGGGCTGGGCCGACACGCACGGTGAGGAGAGGAAGGAAGGGAGTGGGCTGGAGGCCCAGTCGCAGGGGAAATGAAAGAGGTTGGCTTAGCGGCCCAAAGCCAGGAAAAAGGAAAAAAAGAAATAAGAAAAAGGAGAAAGAAAAGGATAAACGGAAAAGGGAAAAAGGAAAAATAGGGAAAATAAAATAATTTAATTTATAAAATAATAAAATGTAATATTTTTGATAAATTATTTAATTTAATAATTTAATTCAGTATAATTTAATATATTGGGCTAAAAAGGATAATTTTAGTAAAATATTAGTTTGGAAAATTATTTAAATAAAAAGAATATGATAAAATAACAAAATATTTATTTTTAATTTATTAAATATTTCTATCCAAATTTATATACTCAAAAATCCATAAAATAATTAAACTAAATAATTTTAATAGCTAATTTATTTCAAATAAAACTATTTATTAAATTATAGGTTTTCTAAAATTTTGGGGAATTACACTTCCTTTGATAAACCTTCTAAAGAAGACAACTATTTTTTAGTGGGATGATTAATGTGAAGGAGCATTTCAGGAGTTCAAGCGACGATTGACTACAACAGCTGTTTTGACGCTTCCATTGGGATCATATGAGTTTGAGGTCTAAAGTGATGTGTCAAAGCATAGATTGTGTTATGTATTGATGCAACGTGGTAAGATAGTGGCAGATGCTTCTCCTTAGTTGAAGTATCCTGAGCAGACTTATCTAATGCATGACTTGGAGTTAGTGGTAGTCGTCTTCACAATAAAGAGTTAGAGGCATTATCTTTATGGGACTCGCTACAAATTCTACACCAACCATAAGAGCCTTAAGTATATATTCACTGAGAAGGAGTTGAATATGAGGCAAAGAATATGGTTAGAGTTGGAGAAGAACTATAATATCGAGTTAACCTACCATGAGGGTAATGTCAATGCCATTACAGATGCCTTGAGTAGGAACACATCACACTCCTTGAGTGCTTTTGTAGTAAATAATCAGCCGTGGGAGGATCTTGGTAATATGGGGTTAGAGGTGATCTAGTATGGTGAATTCGAGGTCTTGATGTGTGACTTAATGATTATGTTGACAATTTTTTATGAGATTCAAGAGGAATAGTCTGAGGATGTTAAGCTTGAGAGGATTCGGTAAAAGATTTGGGACGACCAAGACGAGGGTTTCCAGATTCACAAGGATAGTAGCATTCACTATAAAGGTCGATTATGTATACCTCAAAGTTACGCTGATCTGAAGCCCTAGATTTTAGAGGAGGATCACTATACTCCATATTCTATATACCTAAGAAGGGATAAGTTGTATAAGGACCTCAAGTGGATCTACTAATGGCCTCACATGAAGCAAGAGGTAGAAAAGTTTGTGTTAAGATATCTGACCAGCCAAAAGGTTAACATTGAGTACCAGAGGTCTGTAGGGTTGGTTCAACCTTTAGATGTTCTAAGATGGAAGTGAGACTCCATCTCAAAGGATTTTGGGAGTGGGATATCGAGGACTCATAGAGGTTATGATATGGTTTAGATTATCATCAAATAGTTAATGAAATCAACTGTGTTTGTGCTGATGAAGTTGACTTGGAGTATAGATTAGCTAGCTGATGCATATTTGAGATTTGTGGTAAGTAGGCACATAACACCTACCGATATAGTCCCCCAAATGGATTTGAGGTTTCTTTTACACTTTTGGGGGAAGTTTTAGGAGGCTATGGGAATTAGATTAAGGATGAGCACCACCTTCCACCCAGCTATATATGAGCATATTGAGAGTACTATTTATACTCTCAAGGATATGCTATAAGCATATGTTTTAGATTTTTAGGGCAGTTGGAGGGAGTGTCTACACTTGGTTGAGTTCTCGTACAACAAAATTTATCATGGTAGTATAGAGATGACACCTTTTAAGGCACTATATAGATGTAAGTTTTAGACACCCTCATGTTGGAGCAACATTAGCGAGACTCTTGTACTTGGACCTGAGATGGTTAAGAAGACAAATCAGTAGTTTCAATTGATCTAGGATAGAATGAGAGTAGCTCAAAGTCACAAAGGAGTTATGTAAAATAGAGGCATTGTAGCGACGAATTTGAGTATTTGGTAGAGTTTTGTTGAGGGTTTCACACCCTAAGGGAGTGATGTAATACCCCAAATTCTAGCTAACCATAATCCCAAGTAAGTAATATCATAACCTAATTCTAGCTTTGAGAAATTTATTTTTCTATCTTACCCTAACTCTTTAAAACTAAATCTTAGTTTAACCCTAATTTTTATTTTGAGTTTTAATATCTTTTCTAACCTAAACCTAATCCCGAATAATGTTTAATTTATTTATCCTAATACCCTAATCTAAATTATTTATAATCTAAACCTAAATCTAAACCCACAACACCACTTCACTTTTTACCTTTTTCTTTTTCTTCTCCTTTTCCCTCCTATTTGTTTTTACCCATTCTCTACCCTTCCCCTCGCATGCATGACTCCCCCTTTCAAGCTTGCCATCTACTCCATCAACTCCCGCTCCTCGGTTTAAGGGTTTATGTTGAAATTTTTAGCAGATCAAACCCCTATCCATGCGAATTTGTGTGTATATAAAAACCAAGTATTTAATTCTCCTACTGCTTTTCTTTAATCCTTTTTGATACTGCAAACCAACACCATCATCTTCTTACTCCTTCACCTCCTCCTTCACACATCAAAAACTACCACAAAAGCCATCTCTAATAATCCCAACCGAGTCACCCCACTCCCCTTTAGTCACCCTTGCCAAGCCTCACCACTAGCTACTTGTAACACCCTTAAAAATCACAGTCAAATTTTTTTTTGTTTAATTAAAACATACACGAGTACAGGGGTGCTACCATTGTGATCAGCACAAGCATGGCCCTCGGCTAGTGTTGTACCAACCACAACGCTAAGAAATAATTTCACAAATCATAAAACTAATTAAGATAGGAACTATAGAAATTCAAAATATTCATAATAAAGAGAAGTTAGAGTACGAAATTAAAGTGTGAATACAGAATTAAAAACGGATACAAAGTCAAGCCCTAGAGGTGAAAGAGCGATACAATAGTTAAATAAAAACTGAAAAATTTAGAGAGTCCAGTCAGCACTCTCTCTTGGCCCAAGTAAAGTCTAAAGGTCATCACACAGCCCCGCTCGATGCATCGAGAGCATCATTGGCATCGAATACAGTATATCCTACCTATACAAACTCAGAAGAGACCTCTACTAGTAGGAATGAACAACACCCATAAAACAAGTGATCAGTACGCTACGTACTGAGCAAGGTAACCATATGGGTAAGGTCAAGCAAGAACAGTAGACAAGTAAGGCATATAATGCATAGTTTATGTTCATATCATCAATCCATACTTAGACTGATATTTCTATTTTACACATTTCTCATATTAATTCTGCGTACATATGAGGACCCCACTATTATAGCCAGTGGACCGGAAACACTCCATAGGGCAAAACACACCTAACCACTATTATAGCTAGTGGGCTGGATATCATTTTCTAGGGAAAAATGCATTTGACCACTATAATAGCCGGTGGACTGAAAACTTATTCTCACTAGCCCTGACTCATGCGGTGTTCCACTATAAGTAATCAGTATCATTCCATGACTTATTTCCATGAAAAGTTTGGTTTATTGATCTTGAAATCCCCCACGATTATAACTAGTGGACCGAAAACACTCTATAGGGTAGAGCGCACCTGACCACTATTATAGCTAGTGGACCGGATATCACTCCATTGGGCAGAACGCACCTGACCACTATTATAGCTGATGGAAAGGAACAATATCCTCACTGGGCCCAGCTCGATAATCTTTCACTTTAAGTATTTATTATTTTATTCATATCTTATTCCACACACAATCCAGACTAGACATGCATGACCCACTAGACTTTCCATGCTCACCCTTTTATTCTCAGTTCTCCCAAAAACCCTATCCCATATCTTGGGACCTTTGCGCAACCTATGACCCCGAGACTTCCTCCCCATCTTTTCCCACTCACCATGAGAACACAAAAATCTTATACAATTTTTTTAAGGCTCACTCCCTATAAGTCTGTTTTGACTCCTCTTTGCCCTCTAGGGTTTCCTTCTGAAACCCTAATCTGGCCTATGTGGCTTCTCTTCCCCTCATCCTACACAACCCATACTCTTCTTATTACCAAAATCATCACTCCCCTCAAACCAAACCTAACATCACAACCTTTCCACCCAAGTTCCACACGTGATCATAAAAACCCTAGTTCGCTCCTTAAACCGTAGTATATCTCCTTTCTTTTATGTCACCCCCTCAACACCCAAACACCTTTTCTCACTTGGCTCTCCTTTCCTCCATGTGACACCCCTTTCATTATTTATTCCCATCCTAACCTTTTCCATTAGTTTTCCCTTCCTTTCACACTTCTCTCACTTAGAGTTCCTCCCAAAACCCTAGTTAAGTCCCCCATGCATCCTTACACCAACCCACGTACTATTTTTCACATATGGAGTCCAATTACCCTAACAACTCTTCCCTTACCTTAATTAACCCTCAAGTAAAAAATTTTCACTTAAAGGTCATCCCCATATGAATGTTAACCATCCTATGCAACCCTATACTTCCTATGCATGTTTTAGTCCATTCTCCTAATCTATTCCCATTATTTCTCATTTTGTGCACCCATAGGTCATGAGATATTTAGGCCATCCTTACCACTCTATAGTCAACTCACTTTCCTTACTCTTTTCCATTTATCTCACAACCACACCACACTAATTAAGACTTCCTATCATGTAAGTCATGAGGCCAATATTACATAAGCACATTCTAAGTACAAGTAACAATACCATATTGCACATGTCATAAAACACATGCAACTTATCATAGCTCCATGCTTAGCAAGATGCGGTACAAGAGCATAATCCATAACACATAAGGTAAACACATAAAACATATTAAACACATTAGGCCTTAAGCATATCATTAACTAAAACAACACTAGGCTTGGAGCACGCTCATACGCCTTCTTAGGGGTCAGACTTGGTTTACTAATAAGAGGGGAAATACTAGGGTTAACTTCCCTCTTATTAACATTTTCATTAATTTCTACTTACCTTTATTATGAAATAGTATTAGGGATAATAATAATAATAATAATAATAATAATAATAATAATAATAATAATAGCCTTAGTAGTAAAAATAAGGGCATTACCCTTAAAATGGTTAATCATGCTATTATTAGCCAAAATAGTTTTAGGTAGTTATATTAGTCAATGACAAGATATTATTAACAATATTAGCAATAATAATGATAATAACTTTAATAATAATAATAATAATAACAATAATAATAATAATAAGGTTAGAATAATAATTACACTAAATAAATTATACTTAAGGGTTAGGAAGGGTTAGGACACAACCTAGTGAGGGTGGCACCTACATAGTGGCGGTGGCGCACGGTAGTGACGATGGCGGCGGTAGTGACGATGGCGGCGGTAGTGGTGGAAGTGGTGGTTTGGAGAAGGTGCATCTTTTAGGGCTAGAAGAAAGAGGCTAAGATGGTGGTTATAGTGGTGGTGGACTTTTTGGGCTGAGAGGGTCGTTGTGGTGGTGATGGCGCATCAAGGGTGGCGGCATAGGTGGTGGTGGTTGTGGTGTTCGAGGATGGTGGAGAAGGAGGGAGGAGGAAGAAGGGGAGAAAGAGAGAAGGAAGGGTAGGGGAAGGTAGAGGAGGTTCTGCTGGGTTGATTGGGTAGCAGAGGAGGTGGTGATTGTGGCGGAGGAGGCGGCGCACGGCGGCGAGAGAGGCAGAAATGGGGTGCAAAGGGTAGGTTGAGCAGCCAACTTTACACAATTGTGGTGGTTTCTGTAGGGGAATTTAGGGGTGGTGAGTGACTTGGTTTGGTGGAGGGTAATTTAGGGAAAGGATTGGGTGGTGTTTTGGGCGGCGACGTTATACGCCGATGGTTGGGGTGGTGTATAAAATTGTGGTGGCTAAAATCCACTAAAATTTCTGGGTAGAGTAAAGGAGGCTAAATAGGGGTTGGTATGGGGAATTTATAGGCCAAGGGAGGGAGAAGGAGACAAAGGGGTAAGAGGACAAGGGAGTGGGTGTGGCAGAACCATTCTGTCGGTAGTGGCAGGTTGATATGAGCTTGTAAAGTTGTAAGATGCTGACGACAAGTGGGGGAAAAAGGAAGGGCAGGGAGCATGCGAGGGAGGCACGTGTAGGGGGGTTTGGGTCAAATTGGAAAGGAAATCGACGGGGGAGAGAGAGGGGAAGTTGGTCGGGGTAGTACAATGGTAGGGTAGGTCGGCCGGTGGCAGAATTACAGGGCTGACCTACAACACGAGGGAGGGAAAGGGAGGAAAAAGACAAAGGGGTCTAGCTGCCCGTTTAGGGGAAAATAAAAGAAAGAAAAAGAGGGAGACTGGGAGGGCAAGGGAGAAAGGGAAAAAAAGAAAATCAGGCTGGGCTACGCAGGGGAGAGAAGAGAGGGAGGGGGAGTTGGGCCGACGGGCATGGCCCAATCCTGGAAGAAGAGGAGAAAAAAGAAAAAGGAGAAAGGAGAAAAAGAAGGAAGAGAAAGGAAAAAGGAAAAGTAGGTTGGATGGGGTTTTTAGGGTATTTTGGTATTTTTGAATGTTTAAAAATAAAAAAATTAGTAAAATAATAATTAAATTCCTTTTTATAATAATTTAGAAATTTTAGGGTGAATTTTCCTAAATTATATTTTAATTAGAAAAATACCCTCATCTTCCCTAATTAAATTCTTTATTATTTTCCTCCTTTATTTGTCTTAATTACTCACATTATTTTATTAAAATAATATATTTAATTAATTTTACTAATATATCCCTATTTTATCATAATTTCCTAAACTAGTGTTTTAGGGTATTACATTACTTGCTAAAACCACCGATGCAACCTCCTCCCTTTCAACATTCTATATCACCCCATTTCTTTTTCTTCCTTATATGCAGCAAAAACATTTGGTGCACCCCCTTACCTTTGGCAACTTCAACCACATCCCACCCTTCCTCTACGGTTGCCTCCACCGCAACCACCTTCTCTTTTTTTCTTCTCCTTGCTTTAGCAACTTCGACCATAGCCTTACACCACCCTTTGGAATCCTTGACCAAAGAAAACCTCCCTCCTTTAACTTATCCCATTGTTCCCTCCCCTACACCTTTGGCTCCTTTGGACGTTGATTACCCTATAGCAATGACAGCTTGTGTCGTTGCTATCTCCCTTGGCTTGGCACAATTTGTGATCCCTTTTATCTTTAGTTGTGCAAGTTTTAACCATTTATTTCAATTTTTTCTCCCTTCCTTTTTCCTTAACATTCCTTATCTATATGACTTAATTATAATGATGTTTTATTATGATTTCTTAGTTAATTTTTATGATGTGCTGGAAGAGGCTGATTAGGATTTACATGCTTACAGGCCGGGGTCATTTTTAGTAAGGATACTTGTTATAGTCTAGGGTTTTCACTACTAAGTGTTATACATGTTTTTGTATCATACCATGCCATTTTTATTATGTGAATTAATATATGTTTTAAATGCTATACCATGTTATTGATATTACATGATAGAAAATAAGTAATGATCATGCGGTATTGTTATTTTATGTGGAAAAGCCATTGGTGTGAAATATGGATGTTTCATGGATTTTTATAATGGTGTGATGATTGTGAATTAGTATAATAAGGCCTATAGAGAAAAATGTGGATTAGAGGATAATGTTACCAAACATATAAGATTAGCATGAAACAAGGGTTTTATTATCGATAAGGGTTATTTGGTCAATGTGGGTTAAATATGAGAATCTTGGTATTTTAAGGTGCTATATCATCTAAAGTATGCTAAGGAATTAGTATGAGTTTCTTAGATCAGTTATGAATGATATAAGTTTCATAAAGTATGAAAAATAGTTGATTTAGGAATAGTAACCCTAAAATGAGAAGGCTATTATCACATGTGTGAAATGATAGAGTTAGAGCATGAAATTTTAATATGTTGTTCATATTAGTATTTTGGGAATATGTATTAAAGCTGGTAATTTTTTTTATCCCTACAAGAAAAGTTATGACAGATTTATTAAATTAGGATTTATAAACTCGAGAATAGTAACTTTTAAAATAGGATTATTATTGCATGTCCAAGACCTTAGAGTTAGGACTTGAAATTAGAGTATGTTGATAATGATAATATTTTAGTAATAGATACTAAGTTTGGTGGTTAAAAGAGCAACAGAAAAAATTATGATAAAAGTGTGAAATTAAGGCTTTGAGGAGATATAAGGGTCTTAACCCTAGAAAGCGACCTTATGATATTTTGATGTGCCTTACTTGCTCTAAAAATGTTATGTACTTATAATATAAAAATCATAAATAAGACATTAATCATTTGAAGTGAAAGATCACGTGATTCGGTCTGAGGTGTTTTATGGGTTTATTTCACCGGACGATAATAGTGGCTTAGGTGTATTGTCTTTTTGAGGTGTTATAGTCTATTCCATTGGATTCAAAATAATGGAGGCCTATAATCATTGTGAATAAAAATATGACTTGAGATATGTAACCTAATGGATAAGATACTAATAACTGAAAGTGGAAGAGTATGTGAGTTAGGATTAAGGTGTTGGATCCATTTTTTTGGATGATAATAGTGGCTCAGGCATGTTGTCCTCAAGAGGTGCTTCAAACCATTCTACTAGTTTAAGAATAGTGGCTCAAGAGCTTTTTTCCCTAAGAGGTGTTGCATTTGTTCCACCAGAAGATAATAATGGTTCAGCTGTGTGGTCCCTAAGAGATTCTTCATACCATTCCATCGGTTTAAGAATAGTGGTTTCCCTGAACTCAACATAAATGAAAGAGTGAATTTTTTTTATATCTAATAAAAAGGATATATCAGTCCTTGCCTTGTGATGTCTTATGTGTATCACATCTGTAATTATTCTCTACTGTGCATGTGTATATTTAAATGTAGTCTTAACTCGACAGTATTGATACCTTACTAATTACACAGCATACTGACCAACCTTTTATGAGTGTTGCTTATTCCTATGAGTAGAGGACCGTGATGCTTTTGTATAGGTATTTGAGGACCCATTGGATGATTTTGGTGCTTTTAGTACATTATATATGGAGTAAATTTTATCTGTATTGGGTGTTTGGGTAAATAGTCATGTTATCTAGATGATGTTTTACCTGTATACCTTTTGGTCTCTTTAATCCATGGTAACCCTTTTTGTTTTATTTTGTCACTGTATCTCAGATTTAATCTCTAAACTAATATTTGTATTTATAAATTAGGTCTCTTTTCTAATTACTCTCTCTTACTAGGGCTATAAATGAAATGACCCAAGACGATCACTCCTAGGCTTGATCTCGGCTCGTTTAACTAAATAAGCCTAAAATAAGGCTTGGGGTCAACTCGTTTAACTAAATGGAAAAGCTGCGGTGAATCGAGCTCATGAGCTAAAGCCATAAAATGAACCAAGCGTCACTTTTTGAGCTTGGGCTCGACTCGTTTAATAAACCAGCCCAAAAGTGACACTCAAGCTTGTTTTATTTAACTAAATGAATGAGCCTAACTGAGTTTTTAACCTGCTGAGCTAAGGCGAATACCGAGTTGGCTTAGCTAATTTATAGTCCTATCTCTTACTATGAATGGTTTTAGCCTTATAATTGATTTAAGGATGGTATTGTACCAAACATACGTTAATTATGATGGTAATACTAGATATTTTGATTATATGCTTCCACTGTAAATCAAAATTTTTTAATAGTAACATTTTGGGTATTATGGAAGCGGGTCAGGAGACTATATGATTTGGTAAGCTCCATTATTGTGGGAATAACTTTTGTGACATCACCTAGGTTTTCAGATTTGGATGTTACAAGACTTTAGCATATGAGACTAAGACACGTGAGTGTCAAGGTTTTGACTAAGCTCTCTAAGAAGGGGCTACTAGATGGATACACTATAGGTACTATGGACCTTTGTGAGCACTATATGTTTAACAAACAGAAGAAGGTTAGCTTTTCACTACCACGGAAAGGGGTTTTAATAACGGTTATTTTACAGTTTTAATAACGGTTTTCAACCGTTATTGAATCGCTCGTTATTAAATCTTTAATAACAGTTCATAACCGTTATGAAAAATACACAAAAACCCGCGAATATGTGCGTAAACTTCATATTTAATAACGGTTTTTACTTAAAAACCGTTGTTAAAAAGGAGCTTTTAATAACGGTTCTAATGAAAACCGTTATTAAAACTGGAGTTTTAATAACGGTTCTTATTAAAACCGTTATTAAAAACTGGAGTTTTAATAACGGTTCTTATGAAAACCGTTATTAAAACCTACGTTTTAATAACGGTTTTAATCAGAACCGTTATTAAAACAAGGTTTTAATAACGGTTTTCATAAGAACCGTTATTAAAACTCCAATTTTTTTTTTTAGTTTTTGCAGTTTTGTTCCTGCCCACATACACATTTGTATGTTCAAATAATTACCAAATCTGCATTGTAAAACAACATCAATTGATAACAAATCTGCAATCACACCATAATTTCAATCAATCCCTTGTTAATACACCAGACATATATACTCAAGAATCAAAATTAGTAGGCATACCACAACTTGGTAGCTCTACACCAAAGCAAAATGTCATAAATCTAGCTTAGAAGACTTAAAGACATAGACAAAATACAAACATGAACATGCTTGGCCCATTGCATAATAATCATTCTGAATCATCGGAATGTAGCTCGTCTTCTTCACTTGAACCCTTAAAAACTTCAATTTCATCATCATCATCATCTTCTTCACTTGAAAATCTGGTTCCAGTAGCTCTTTGGAGGTACCTAAAGCTCTTGTCTCATCCATAATTACACGGAATTGGCATAATTACATTAAGAAAAGGCCCTAAAAATATGAGGCCAAAATGGCATAATTACACGGAATTGGCATAATAACAAAAAAAACCTCAATTTAGAGGCCAAAATGGCATTTTTTGGGCTCCGATATTGCCCAAACCGGCTCCGCCAATTTTCCACGTCGTAGATCTCAAAAAAATACCCAAAATAGCCTCCTAGATCACCTAAATCCGAGGTCGCATGAAAAAGTTATGACCCTCCAAAGTTTACAGTTGAATCTACCTCTAAATAACCTCAATAATGTCTTCTCTTTTGTTTATTATGGTTGTAGCTCTAAATAATGTTCTCCATACAAAAAAATACAACATTCAACAACGAACAACAAAATTTTCAGCAAACACATTCAACAACATATTTTCGAACGAAACCCTAGCGACATGCATTTATATAAGTAGATAAAAAGTTACGAGAGGAAGAACAAACACATACATAAAGTGTCAGCTAGCTTCGGAACAATGGCAGAGGCGCGGTGGAGAGTTGGCGGTGCGAGGGTTTCCTTTACTTGAGAGGAACTGGTGTGGTGGTGCGAGGGTTTGCAAGGAGAAGGAGAGCAAGTGAACGAAGGTGCAGAGAATCTGAAAATTTTGGTACGAAATAGAACTGAACTGAATGAAATATAAGTTTGATTTTTGGGTTTTAATAACGGTTCCTGAAAGAACCGTTATTAAAACATCTTTTAATAACGGTTCTCTCAGGAACCGTTATTAAAACTTTCAGACTTTTGATAACGGTTCCTTTCAAGAACCGTTATCAAAACCTCTTTTAATAACGGTTCTTTCAAGAACCGTTATTAAAACATCCGTGTAAATTTTAACATTGCCCTTTTAATAACGGTTTTTACTATAACCGTTATCAAAACTATCCCGCCCATAAATTTTCACGCATTTGACAACGGTTTTTGAACTACCGTTATTAATATCCCGTTATTATTTCCCGTTTTCGTAGTAGTGTTTCAACATCTAAACATAATATGAGAAGCCTCTTGAGTATGTCCATTGAAATTTGTAGGGTCTAACGAGAGTAGTTTCCCAAGGAGGTTTATGGTCCTTAATCACATTCATATATGACTTCTTTATAAATGCATGGGTTTACTTCTTAAAGCATAAGAATGATGTGTTCATGTTTTCAAACGTTGGAAGACCTTACTAGAGAAGCAAGTTAAGTTTCTTGGCATATATAATGATCTTGAGTTTTTTTAGCAAAGTTTCATTGATTTCTGTAAAGACCAAGGGATAGCCATATAAGGAAGGATAAGTAGAGAGTTTTGGGTAAAGGTGATTCACATGGCATGATACCCGATGAACCGGTCACTACATTAGTCTATTGAGTTGAAGACACCTAAAGATTTGTGGTATGGTAAGCCAGTTGATTACTGTTATTTGCATGTCTTTGGTTGCCTTGCTTATGCTTATATGAATGATGGTAAACTTGAGCCTAGAGCTAATAAGTGTATCTTTCTTGACTTTACATCCTGAGTGAAGGGGTATAGGTTATGGGAGCAAGATTCATTCACGTTTAGATATTTTCATTTTTAGGTATTGTTCCTTTAATAGTAGGAGTGGAGGCATAGGTTATTCTTTCTTAAAGACTAGTGCCGTTTCGGTAAGGCTACAGTCATTTCTAGGGCTTTTGTTTTTGTTAAAATGTGGCTTCCTTGAAAAAAATTTTGTTGATAATAATTGCTCACTAATTTAATGATTAGGATAACTACCACACAATTTCTTGAAGCGTTCCCAATATTCATGTAATGATTCTCCTCCGTCTTTCCTAATACCGCATATTTCATTTCTTATGTTAGTTGCTCTAGATGAAGGAAAATATTTTTCAAGGAAAACATTTTGCATATCAGTCCAAGTATTCACCGACCCCACTGGTAAATCATATAACCATTCCTTAGCAGCATCAGCCAAAGCAAAAGGAAAAGCTTTGAGTTTAAGTTATTCTACACTTACTCCATTTGGTTTCATACTAGAACACGCTATATGGAATTCCTTAAGAAATTTATTGGGATTAGTGAAACAACCTAAACCCATGGAGTTGTTGTCTCTAAATCCTGTAAAAATAGGTAAAGCGCGTATTAATCCAGGTTTGATCTCACAAGTATCATTCTCAACAGGATAATTAATACATAAAAGATTAGGGTTGAAGACGGAGCAGCTAGCTCCATGAGGGTTCGATCTGCCATAGGTGGATCGATGTGGCAAGGTGTATTAGATAGAGCCTCTATGTGGTCTTCT
Source organism: Tamarix chinensis (assembly GCA_030549775.1). Lineage (NCBI taxonomy): Eukaryota > Viridiplantae > Streptophyta > Magnoliopsida > Caryophyllales > Tamaricaceae > Tamarix > Tamarix chinensis. Next base: position 46,084,971 of record CM060173.1, on the reverse strand, counting down.
TCCTTCAGTAGGTAATGGAATATGACGAGCGTACTCCAATTTCCTTCTTGTTCGGGTTGCAATTGAAGAGGAAGAATTTGGATCTATGGATGGGATAATTTGTCCTTGATGCTCAATTGCGATCGATCTCAATTGTGAGTGCCTGAGGATTTCACACAATTAAAGAATAGATGAGCACACTTGGAGAATTTATTGAAAACAAAAATAAGAAACAACACCAAAAACAAAACTAAAGATTATAATTGCCATTCCCCAGCAACGGCGCCAAAAATTTGATGCGCTGTTGTATACACAAAAAATTTAATACATAAATCCTAATTCCCAATTACCTAGTAAATGGTAAGAAGGAGTCGAACCCATAAGGAATGATATTTTAATCACTAATTTTGCAATTGATGTTATAATCCCGGTTATGCAATTTCATTAATTCTAATATTAAATCTAAATATATTAAACTTTGCTCACTACTTGATAAATGGGGGTAGGAATGAATTGATGATGGAATCAAGGTATCAAATACTCAAAGAAGAAGAATGATTCTATGTGATTTAATATTGACCTCTAGAAACTCATAATAATTCATTTCTTTGCTTTCTCTCAATCTTAATAAATTGAATAAGCTCTCAATTTATTTCCTAACCATTTAATAACCTAGGTTATGAACACTAGATTCAATTAATAGCAGCATTATGAATGGAAAGCATTCAACTACAATCATAACCACATAAGCTCGGATTACGCAATTGTACAAATTAACGGACAAGATTAACAATTAATCTTCTTGCTACTCTAGACAAGTTAATTAACAATTACGGGTTAATTGTGTTATCTTAGCAAAGATTAAGTTCTAAACTAAATAGGTGATCAATCTAATTATTTTAAATTCTTAATCTATGATATGAAATCATTCAATTCCATCCGTTAATTCAATTAAATTTCATCTAGAATCAAACATTCAAAGTATGTTGTTGTATTTGAAACATAATTCCATCCTCAAATCATCCTACCCTGTTTTATTTACTCTAAGATCTGCATATTTAGAAACCACACTATTAATACAATGATTTGAAATTAATGCAAACAATATCCAATAGTAATACAAAACAACAATAATAGAACAATTAAAAGTGCAATTGTAGATAATTCACTTGCATTCAATCAAAATGGAGAAACTGCAATTGATAAAGGAATAGAGAAGGACTTATCAAGTGAAGTGCAGATTGTCAATTGTTCACTAGAATACAAGAAGATAAAAGAAGTTGGAATTGTGCAATACATGTATATTCTAGAGGGAATAGAGAAAGAAAGTACATTCAAAATGTTTCGACATCCAAAAACTGACTTTTTTCGAACCCTTAATTGATAGAGAATATATCATAAACAGGTCGTGCGGACGGTTACAAATTTTAAGGAAAACACGGTCCATGTTTAGGAAACATGGGACCTCTGTGTTTTTCTCCAACTTCTCTGCCAAATGCTAGATTCTGAATACAAGCCTGAGATTTTAACACGACCTGTGTTTAGAAAACACGGGGGTGCCGCATTTTTGGTTCTTTCACTATTATTTCCTTAAAATTTCAGCACAACTTCTCTTGTTGTATTTTCTTCATTTCCAACTTTTTTCCCCTTGATTCAATGTTTCTTGATGTGTTCTTTACTTGATTTCTTCTTTTCATTGATTTGTCCTTTGAATTTCTTCAATTTTTTCTTTTCCTGCAAAATCTATTCAAAAGAGAAAAACTCGAAGAAAAGGTTAAATCTTATAAAATTCATGAGAGATAAATGACATTTTTATGCATGAAAATAATCTATAAATCCCATTTATCAATTATGTACTAAGTGAATACTTGCATTAAATGTTAAATGGTCAAAGGTTGTATGTGCAACCTGACTTGCGAGAACTAAAGGTAAAAATATGTGTGGACATGATTGTGTTGGTTCATGTGTTGATGTGTAATGCTATTATATGGTACTACATGATTTGGAATGTTGGAAAGTTCTTATATTTTAGGCCATGAGACTTAGGTAGGGTTTTAATAACCAAGGGCATTTGGTTAACATTGTGAAAATAGGCCGATGGGGAAGCTCTAGGGTGAAAGTTAACCAAATATAATTTAGAAGGTGCTAAACAAATAACTATGGTAAATATAAAAATGGATTAGGACAAATATTGCATGGAGAGGGTTGACAAGGAAATGGGTGAGTCAAACCTAATACGAGCTATGTTTAGGGGTGGTTAAGTGAGGGATGGATGGTAAGAATGCATATGGGGGAAATGATGACATTTTTGGGTAGCTTGGCACAAATAGCGGAGTCCTTAGATTCTAAGAGATGGGATATTACTAAGTAGGTGGAACTAGGATCTTTTTGTGGAGTACAAAACTCTAGGGGTGTGTCATTGTCACATGTAGGAAATAGGGGAGTTGGGTTGTCCCTCTATACTATGATGTTAATCATGCTATTTGGGGATTGTGTACTAAACTTGACGGTCAAGTGGGATAAGTGGGAGCAGATATAACTACCATGGGAAAATTAGGGTTTTAAAAGAGTCCATTTTGGGAGGTTATTATCACATGTACAAAATGAAGGATTTAGGCTACTGAAATTTAGGGGATGAATAAGCATAGTAAAATGCATCTTGTTGTGGAAAATTATGGCTAACCAAGTAGTAGAGGAGGGGATAGATTAATTAGGGAAAATAGGGTTTTAAGGAGTAACCCTATAGGCCAATTGTTATCATATGTGAAAAATGGAGAAATAGGCTATGACTCATGAATAGTGGGGTTTCTAATGACAGATATGGGTTTTTCTGGATGAATTGAGGACTCATAGGATTATGAGGGGGTAAAGATGTAGCCAGGATTAGGAAAAAAGGGTTTCCAAGGGGACAAGGTAGGCCTGGGGTGGTAGCAGGGAAGGAGTCATACTTTAATTGAGCACCTGTGGTATCTGAAACAAATAAGATGCGAATAAGATAATAATCACTTAAAGAGGAATATCACTTGAGTTGGAGCTGGTTGTACATTATTTATTGGTCCACCGATAAGAATAGTGGCCAAGAGCTTGAGGCCTTAGGTTGGTGTTGTATTTATTACACTATCGGTAAGAATAGTGGCCAGAATAGTGGGAATAGTGGGGTCCCTAAACCCATGTGGATATAATTCATGAGTTGACTATTTATTGCACTAATATCTTGAGCCTAAATAATAATGAACAAACTATTATAAACTACTTATGCACATCTTATTTCTTGTTGTAGTGTCATTAAATGCTCTAACTTGCTTAACTATATTATTACCTTACTTAGTATGTAGCATATTGATCACCCCTATTATGGGTGTTGCTCATTCCCACGAAAAGTTTTCCCTCCTGAATCTGTACAGGTGAATGAGGATTCTCTAGATGAGTTTACCAATTATGATGATATGATCAGGGTAGAGTGATGCAGTAGTGGTCTAGGGTTGGGACCTGGACAAAGTGACATCGGGTTATTGTCCTTTCTAGTTTTCTAGTTTTAATGTTTAATTTCCGTTGAACAACTTTTGTATATTTTAGCATTTCTTTGGTAACAAACATTTAATCTTTATTATGTTATAAAACACTACCTTCTTATATTTATCATGGGTTGCACCTGTTTCTATTTTTCCTTGTGACAAGACTTATACCAATTAAAGCTATAACACTCCCTCTTATGGATTGATGATTTTACGTTAAAAATGAAAATTTTCAATGGTAATTTTTGGGGTGTTATAATAATCATTAACTAATTCCAATCATCATCATTGTCTCAAATTCATCTCTAGCTATGTAAAAATGATATGTGAGGCTCTTGTGATTGGTATAAAACTTACACTAAACACCATAGAGGTAATGCCTCCCAATCTTCAAAGCAAATACCACTATGGCAAGCTCTAAATCTTGTGTCAGGTAGCTTTGCTCATGCTACTTTAGTTGTTGAGAAGCATATGCCACCATTCTCTCATGCTACATCAACATACAACCTAATCCATGCTTAAAAGAGTCGTTATACACTTCAAAACTATCTAATCTACTTGATACCATAATCAATAGGTCCGAAGTCAAAGGCCTATTTAGCTCTTAGAAGGATTTGCTACACCTTTCAAACCACAGAAACGTGTAGCATTTTTTGACAACTTAGTCAACAGACGAGCTATCTTAGAGAAGTTTATGACAAATATACAATATTAACTGGCCAATCCTAGAAAACTATGTACCTCATGGACAGAAGTTGGTGCTAGACACTTGGAAACAACTCAAACCTTGGAAGGATCCACTAACACACCATCCTTAGAAATCATATGTCTAAGGAAAGCCACTTAATTCAACAAAAACTTGCGCTTCAAAAGCTTGGCATATAGTTGGTGTGCTCTTAAGAACACTAATGTCTGTCTTAGATGATGTTCATGCTTCTCTTGATCAATGGAGTAGATGAGGGTGTCATTGATGGACACCATCACGAATTGATCCAAAAACTATCAAAACATCTGGTTCATAAGGAACATGAACGTTGTTAGCATATTAGTGAGTTTGAATAGCATTAATGTGAACTAATAATGGTCATATCTTATCTGAAATGCCATCTTTGGAATATCTTACTCGGCTATCCTCAATTAATGGTAACCTTGCTAAAGATCAATCTTGGAGAATATTGTTTCTCCTCTAATCTATTTGAAAAGATTTTTGATCTATGGCAATGAATAATAGTTCTTCACCGCAAGCATATTCAACCCTCAATAATCGATGTATAGTCTTAGGATTCTGTCCTTCTTCTTAACAAATAAGATGGGTGATCTCCAAAGTAATAGACGTAGTTGAATGTAGCCCTTCTCCAACAATTCTTCTACCTGATCTCTAAGCTCCTTCATCTCTATGGGTACCATGTTGTACGATGATTTGGATACTAGATTTCTCCCTAGTAGTAAATCTATGGTAAACTAAATGTCTCAAACTGGCATCATGCCTGAGATCTCATCGAGATACTCTTAGATCAAAAAAACTTCATCTAGTGGCACTTCTTCAACCTCAATATCACAAACACTACATAAGAAGAGTAGATACCCCTTAAGAATGATGGTAATCAATGTGATTAGCTATGCAACCTTCAATAAGTGGTTAGGTTCACACTTTTAATAGGAAATCCAACACCTTTTGGTCCTTGAATAACCACACATTCCTGCATGAAATCTATTAATGCTTGAAATTTCCCTAGCATATCCATGACTACAATCACATCTAAGTCATGCAACTCTAGCTCTATGAGATCTAAGGAAGACCCTATTCCCTTAACTATCAATACCACCTCTCTATAAAATATAGAGCATTCAATCCTATCCCTTGAAGGCAAGAAAATAGAAGTAGAAATACTATATGCAAGAGATAATGCATGTATAGCTAAGAATGCAGAAGATAAAAAAGAATGCGATGAACCAAAGTCAAACAATATACATGCTGAAAAGGTGAAAATAGTAAGCATATCAGTTACCACACCTACCTGATGCTTTACCTTAGTCTGACTATTCACATTTAAGATTCATCTTGAAGGAATACATGTAGCACTATGTGACCCCTTAGCCTGGTGAAATATATAGGGCTTCTAACCCTTGGGTTAACTGGTATGACAACAACACTAGCCGGTGACGGAGGAACTCTATGAGTTTGTGGTTGTGGATGTTGTATAGATTCGGTGCTCTGAGATTTAGTCTGATTGCTTTGAATATTGCGACCTTCGACATGTCACTCATAAGATCCGTGTCTCATCATATCAATACCATGGCATGTCACCTTATTGCCTTCACAATACACTCTCAAATTGTACAGACTATAACACTTGAAATGGTGGTACCCCTCCTTGAATCGTCCTCTAGCATGACCTTCTAATTGAGGTGCTAACCCCATACTCCGACCATACTTAGGTGGAAGGATATCCCTAGAGTAGGCCTTATTCCTATTATCAGGATGATAGCTACCCTCAAAATTTCTCTTGCACCCCCACTGGCACTCCCAGCCTGAATGACTCGAGAAGCTTCCAAGGCTAGCTTGTGCATCCTAATCATGTCTGGTGGGGTAAATCTCACCAACAACTCCTGATACCTAATCCCAAGCTAATATTGAAGTAGTAAACCTACATTAGCTCAATGGCCTCTACCTTAGGAGCGAACTGGACCAAGTCTATGAACTTTGTATAGTACTCCTCTATCGACATGCCCCTTGTCGAAGGGCTATAAACTCATTATACTTCTTCATACATAGATGAGTGGGGTAGATAAAGCTTGAACTACATCAAGGAAGGGTCCCAAAATAGTAGGCTATCCACCTCTATATTAGATGCTCCTCCACCATCCGTCTACTCATCCCTTCAAGTAGTACACTACCATGTCGGCTCTCCTATCCAACAGACACCTAAAAATGGTATAGTTCTTCACCATGTCCTTGACTCATCTCTTCACGATTTTAGGGTGTTATTGGCCCTCAAATATTGGCGGATGATGATGGTTGACCTTATTGAGTTAATCTTATGGAACTATGGAGGGTACTAGCACTGGAAGTAGCTCAAGTGGTTGATTCTAGACTTCTATGTAGGTACCAATGAACTCCATAAATGCCTAAATGCACTCGTAATGGTAGTTAGCAGCCATTGACTCCTAAAGACTAGGACTAATTAGCAACAATTCAATTATCGATCTTTAAGGTCCGCACAACATAATTAATACAAAACTATCTATAGCACATACCCAACCCACTCTCATACATGGATATTTCTAGGTTTTAAAACACTTGAACTCTCAATCAACACTCATAGTCATTGAGCAAGTATTAAAATAATCAATGGTGCTGGCTTAAATTATTGTAAAGGTCAATAAATTTAAAATAATTTCCTAACACCAACCTGCATTATTAGTTAAAATGTATTTTAAAATAAAATAGTTTAAAATTAGAGCTTTGATACCAATATGTGGTATCGACTAAAAATATTTAAAATGAAGTAGTTATAATTAGACCTCTCATACCAACTTGTAGTATCAGCTAAAAATATTTAAAATAAAGTGTTTAAAAGTAGAGCTCTAATACCAACTTGTAACACCTTCATTAATCAATACTAAATAATTTCTTTTTAAAACATTGTAAAAGCGTTAAAATACTAAATACCTAGGAAAAATGGGATGTTACTGCTGCACCTAACATAGGATAAAAGTATGTCACCCATCCCATTTTGTATACAAAGCTAACCCAAACTAACCAAAAACAAGAGTATAGTGCGCAAGAAACATGATAGATAGATACTACTAGAAAACATTTACCAAACAAGACCTGAACGAGTCTCTAAAATATTCAAATATATGAGAGAAAGATTAAACTAAAAGTACAGAGATACAATAGTCATAAAACGATGGTAAGGAATAGCCCTAAACCCTAGTCCATTAAGGACCAAATAACGATCTCTATATGTCCACACTCTCAAGCAACTAAGCCCAATATAAGGTAAGCCCACTACTAACTATCCTAAAAAACCTACACATAGTCTTTTGATTATAGGATTGACTAGATGACCGAAAAAATAGGCACATCAGTAGGCTATTTACTAAGTAAACTAAGTTACCTCCTCAATGAAATTCATAAGACTACAAGGCCACAGGCAACAATAAAAGTTATACTGCACATAGTAGCATACTTACACATTGCACTTAGGTTTACATGTATTATCATAATCATATAATGCATTAGGATTTCATGTAGTGCAAAGATTTGGACAATTCATGGCTCATCATGTATAGCAATACAACATACATAGTATGGATATAAAAAGTTATACTATATCTTACTAAGCTCTTCTACTGTCCACCTACAGGTGTACTCCATAAGGTCAATTTACAAGTGTACATGATCTATTCAAATAACTATTCGCTAGCTACTATTCCTCTTTCCCTATTTCCTTTTTCTTTTTCTTTATCCATATTCTTATCAATTGTTGGACTATTTACACCCCATGGTGTCACATACCATGGATGAAGATCCAAAATAGAGGATAGAAAGTTTGGCTAAAGCCAAGTAACCCCAAATGGACATAAAGTTAGGTTGAAGTCAAGTAACCACCAATGGATGTAAAGTTCGACCGAAGTCAAAAACCACCTTGGTGACCACACCTTTTAGTATTGATACCTCCTAGTATATCATTAGTGTCTAGAGTAATTAAGGCACTAGATCTCCTATATCCCTCCAAAATGCAAAGCCTGAAGGGACTAATAAATACATGAAGATAAAATAACCTTCGGTAGCTAATTAAGGATCAGGTTAACCTAAATCCATGCATAACCCAATCACCTTTCACTTTAAGTGATTAGTGTATTATTTTTCAAGGTTATGTTATCACATAAGGCCCATAAAATATCCAAGTAATACATTTACATAACATCCAGTCTTAAACATTATTACCCATTGACCATATGGCGGGATTTCCCTCATTGCTTAACAAAGAATAAATCAATCAATGAAGATAATCCATTTGGGACAAGAATTCAGATACATTATCCTTTAAAAGTTATAACATATTCATTCCCATTTTTTTTCATCACGACCTCTCAAGCACTTTATGAGAATAACATAAATTATGAACCATTTAATCCACCCAATAAGCTAGTTAACTCATGACATGATATGTGTTCTCATCATTAAAGAATCATATTATAGCATTCTGCATAGTCTCAAAGTATATCAACTTCAAACGAACAAAAAAAGAAGAAGCATACACTGGCTAAACTAGTCGATCAGTTTGGCTTAGCCAAACGCTAGATTTCTCTTAAACCATTTTGATTGATATGTTCAGACCAGTTGACTATTCTATGAATAGTTGATCAATTTTGACAAAATGATAGAGGGGTTTTAGTAGAGAGAAACCAAAATTACCATAGACTCTCTCGTTAAATGGTTTGGGCTAACCGGTTGGCTGTTCTAAGGACCAGCCACTCGGTTTTGCTTAACTAATCGATCTATTTGGCTCTAGACGGTACATAATAGATATTTTAACATTATTCAATATTTAAAATATTAACTCATCCAAGCCATAATATGCCATAGTAATAGACCAATATTTAAAATGCTTATCGTACACTAACTAACATGCATATTCATACCACATTTCAAAGGCAAGAATGACTTACTTGAAGAATAGAAAAATTTTCCACCAAGCAAGAGAAACTTTAAGTTGAAAGATTTTAACTTCCAAAACCTTAATAAATAAAAGTTTAAAACTCATAAATCATCAAATAACCTTTTACAAATGAAGAAACTCAAATCAAGGAAGAAAATGAACTCACCACTTCCCAAAGAAAAATATGGGAAGAATCAGCTAAAAACAAACTCAACTTCTTCCCTAATCCCACTCTTTCTTACTTTAGACAAAAATGAGAGGGATCTAGAGAAAGGATCAAAATAATGAATCAAATTAGAATGAGAACTTGAAGTGGAGAAGAATTAGCACAAATCTTTGAGAAGTGAGGTATTTTGGAGGCCGGAAGAATGGTAAGAAAAAGAGATGATTAGTGTTATTTATTTCTAATGAATTGGTTAGAGAACTAGTGAGGATACGCAACATATCTAAAACCCTACTTTCACTATTCAAATCTTAGCTAAATGGACAAGTTTCTTAATAATTTGCTGACATCCATTTCAGAGCTTAAATGGTAATTTTTTGGAGAATAGAGGCCGAGTTCATCCAGAAAGTATCAAACATAAGAAAAGAAATGGAAGATCGGGATGGGAAGAAAAAATCCTTGCCATATAGTGATAACCTAAAAAATCAAAGCATTATTCCAGAGGTGTGCAGAGGAGAGAAGAAGAAGAAGATAAGAGTGAGGTCATCCTCCTCCTCATCTGTCAAAATCAAGCCCTCGAATCTATTCTAGGTAGAACTTAAAGCTAGATATATGATCAAAGAAGTTAAAGATCACTTAGAAACATATTGGAGTTGGATTATCAAAGTTCCATCTTGATTCAAGAAATATTTTAGAAAATTGAGCTTTGAAAAGTACTCAGTTAGGCAAACCAATTGACTTATTTGTCTAGACCAATTAAGCAATTATGTTAAATAAAAACCTTAGATAAAATGGTGAACTAGTCAATCAGTTCATATAACCAGTTGATCGATTCACCAAGAAAACTCGCTTTATTTAATTTTCCAAACATTTCAAAATTTCTTATTACATCAAACCCAAACTATAGTTTCAAATCAAGATATAAATCATCTAAATTTTATTAAACACAATAACTCTCCAATATAGAAATCTCACAAAAATACGGGGTATTACCGGGCCACCAGAAGTGGCTCAATCTTTTTCACATACCGAAGGTAAAGATAGGTGATGGCATAAGTATTAGTAGAAGAATGAATACAAGTACGTAAGATATAGAAGGATATAACACAATTGAGGTGGTAGCGTAACTCCCCCATTTTTCACCACTAAAAAATTCATTCTAAAAACATTATAGAAGCATAAAACTACTAAATACTTAGGGAAAATGGAGTCTTACTACCGCATCTAACATAGGATAGGCGTCGGCTGCCCATACCATGTTAGATACAAGGTTAAGATGCCAAACTAATAAAAAGTGAAGTAGAGTGCACATAAATGATACATAGATATTAAAGCAAATGTTTGCAAGAACAAGACCTTGACGACTCCCGAATATTCAAATACATGAAGGAAATTAAGCCGAAGTATAGAATTTTAATTACAAAAACCAAATGTGGGTCATAACCTTAAACCCTAATCCATCAAGGACAGCAAAAAAGTCTCCAGGTGTCCATGCTTTCAAAACTCACACCCAACATGAGGTAGGCTTACTAGCGACTATCTCCAAAAATCTTCACACGGTCCTCTATTTGTGGGAATAAATAGGCGACCGAATAAATATGTACATTAGTATGCTTTGTACCGAGTGAGCAAAGTTACTTCCTCAATGGGAGTCATAAGCACACAAAGTCCTAGCATAATATGGAAAGCTTACTAACATATTTCAGGTTTATGTCATATAAATAGATATACATGCTTTATCATGATCATATAATGCGTTAGAAACTTATATTATACATGAATAATCATGATTATCAACATAACACAACATCATAGATAGCAACATGCAATATACTAAGTAGATTATTTAGACTATTATTAGGGATTCTATCATCTATTTACACAGTTTCTTATTGATTCAAATTTTCTAAATTACATAATCTATTAGGTCATTTATTTATAAGCTATTATCTCTCTTTCCCTTCTTTTCATTTTTATTTTTCTCCTTATCAACATTCTTATTATGATTCTTATTGAGTAATGGATTGTGCACCATCCTATGGTCTCGCATACCATGGAATTCTATCTAACCAAAGGATATAAAGTCTGACCAAAGCCAAGTAATCACCAATGGAAGTAAAGTCTAGTTGAAGCGTAAAACCACCAAGGTAACTAGGCCCTTTTAGCATAGATACCCCCTAGTACATCATTAGTGTCTATAGTAGGTAAGGCATCAGGATCTAATAGGATCCTAAACAAAGGCGCCAATAAATGCTCGAAGATGGACTAACCCCTAGTACCTAATGGAGGATTGGGTAACCAAGACCAATATATAACTCGATCATCTTCCACTTTAAGTGATTAGTGTATTATTTACAAGGTTATGTGATCATACAAGGCCTAAACAACATGCAAGTAATGCATCCACATACTTATTCCATCTTAACCATTTTGATTCCCCCAACCATGTTGGGAATTTCTATTAGTGCTTAATCAATATTAATTAATCCATCAAGATAATCCATTTTATGCCAATAATCAAGATTACATTACCCTTTCAAGTCATAAAATACTTATTTAGGTTTTTCCACTAAGGCCTTCACAAACACCTATTGAATATGTCATGAATTTTGATCCATTTAATCCATCCATCAGGTTGTCAATCCATACAAAAAAGTGTATTTCACTCATTAAATAGTTGTATAGTAGCATTAAGCAAAGTCTTAAAGAATATCAAGAAAGAAAGATCAAAATCACACAAATTGGTTGAACTAGTCGACTAGTTTCACCAATTAGTCAATCAATTTGGCTCAACTAAACCTAGTATTCCCTTGAATAGGCCGATTAGTTTGGCTAAATGAGTCGACTATTCTAAGATGATTCGATTGGTTCTACCAAAACAATCTATGGGCTTAAGTAGAGAGCAACCAAGGCCATTACAAACAAAACAGACAATTTTTTGGGTTAACCAGTCGGCTGGTCTAAAGAATAGTCGATTGGTTTAACCTAACTAATCGATCAGTTTGCTCCCAAATAACACAAAATAGACATTTTTCTTGCGAATCACATTCTAAAATCCTACCATATCCAAACCAAAACATATCATAGTATCATGCTAATATTTTTCCCACTTATAAACTCAATCATGTATCAATTAGAAGCCAAACTCTCATGAAGGCATATAAAATTAACACTTTATAGGATGCATCCCATCATATGATTATTAAAACCATATTTTAGTGGTAAAAATGACTTACTAGGTGCTTAGAAAAATTTCCACTAATGGAAAACTCAACCTGAATGATTCTCAACTTTCAATACCTTTAAATATAGCAAGTTAAAACTTTATAAATAATAGAACAATTTACACAATCAAAACTCAAATTTAGAAAGGAAAACATGCTTACCAAGCCTAAGAGAAAAGTAGAGGAAGATTATGTTGAGTAAAACTCAACTTCCTCCTAAATCTAATTCATTTTACTTAAAGATAAAAACAAGAAGGAGTTAGAGAAAGGATCAAAAGAGTGGAAATAACTCTAAATCAAGCTTGAAGTGGAGAGGAAGGAACATAAATGCTATAGAGTTGAGATGAGATAATTTTAGAGGCTAAAAGAAAAGTGAGAAGAAAGGGTAATTGTAGTTATTTATAGGCAACTAATCAGTTCAGAAGCAAGTGGATTTATGAAACAAATTGAAAATTCTAATTTTACCATTCAAATTTGAACTAAGCGGGTGGATTTATTAAGAATATATTGACTTCTATTTTGGAGATGAAATGGTGATTATCTAGGAAATGCAGATTGATTTTGTCCAGAAAATATCGAACACGAGAAGGGTAATGCAAGAACAATGTGGGAAGGAATCTCCCAATCGAGTAGAGATAGTATGTAATCGAAGCAATGCATCTAGAGGTTTGTAGAGGAGGGTGGTGAAAAAGATAAGGGTGAGGTCATCATTTCCCTCAATTGTCCAAATCAAACCCTAAATCTGTTTGAGGTAGTAGCTAGAGCCATATACATGATAAAAAAAGGTTAATAATATCTAAATAATGAATTGGAGTTTTACTATCAAGGTTCCATTTTAATATAAAAAATTTACCTAAAAATTCCATTTAAAAAAAATAATACTCAGCTCCACCAACCAGTTGATGGGTTTGGCCTACTAGTCTACAGTTCTACCAACCAGTCTATTGATTCCCTCAAATAAGTTGATAGGTTCAGTAAAAAAAAATCCCTTAGCTAATACAAATAACCATTTAATCGGTTCATATGACATGTCAAATGGTCCTTTTGAAAACTTGTTTGATTCAATTTTTCAACTTTATTCAGACCCATCTTTACCTCAAACCTAATTATAGCTCTAAATCAAAATCAAACACTATCAAATTTTATTAAACACCATAAATTTTCATTCAGTAAATCTAATAAAAATATGGGGTATTACATGAATCTAGAAGCTTCACTTAATGATTTAATATTCCTGAAAACCTTATGCACAATTCGATCTCAAAGATCAAATGATTAAAAGGTGATGAGTACCTTATGTGCAATTTGATCAAGGAGATAAAATTTTTGAAAGTATTTCAACATTTATGTAATATCAATCAAGAAGATCAAAAAATTTTGATCCAAAAGATTGAACAATTTGGTTATCTATAGATACAAGAACTAACTTTATTTTTCACGTTCTATATATGCAATTTTAATTCTTATAATTTAGTGTATACACTTTTAAATTTTGTAATATTTACATTATATGTTTTAATCACAAAGTAATAATGATGGATTTGTACATAATTTTCCAACCACTTATTCATGAGGATATGCACCCACGTCTTTATTAATAGTGGTTAAAACCTACCATAGTTAAGTCTCCTCCTCCACTATTATGGTTAGTGTATTTATAACAGTTTTCCATTATATTATAGTTTTGGTGGGTAGAGGCATTTGATGGCTGAAGATTTAATTTTCCTACCTAATTAGTATTTTTATGGTTGAAGCATGATTCTTCCAATTTAGTTATTAGTTTAATGGTTGAAAAATGGAGTTTCCTATTTAATATAAGTAATTTAATGGCAGAGGCTAAAGGCTTCCTGTCTTATAGAACTTGATATGATCTAGAAGATTGATTTATCTTATTGAAATGTCAGTGTACATTATATTTTAAGGATGAAGTATTTTATAAGCTTATAATTATCAAGAATGTGCACATGTATGTGGCATGATAAACATATGAAAATGTTTCCTAAAAAAATAATCAGATAGCAAAATTATACATGATATTGTAGCCAAGTTCCTAGTGAACTTAATATAGTATATGAGTATTTGATAGTATTGCTACTATCAAGATCGATTAGAAGTAAGCTTGAGATAAATATATAGTTTGTGCATTTGGTATATGTGAAGAACCAAAAGGTGTCATTCACAAGAAGTTAGTAGACCATAAAATATTATTTTTGTGTCATTAGAAATGAGATTATGTTTATACAACAATGATAGTTAAGATTATTGAAAATTTCATGGGTACCCATTTAGAACTCTAAAGATCCTTTCAACGAGTGATCTTATATGAACAACATAATATTCTTGGTAAACTTAAAATTAAGATATTAAAATGTGAGTAAATACAAAATCTCCTATGCCCTTGATAGATTTTAAGGAGACAATAAATACAAAATCTCCTTTGCCCTTGATAAATTTCAAGGAGACACATGTGGACCAAATAAATATACCATAGTATATAATGATGTATTGATGTAAAGTCGTATGTTATATTTTGTAATGGATATTTTTTATAGTGGCATAAAAGTGAACCTCCATCCAATTAGAATAAAAATAAAATAAATGCTTAATTTGGAAGCAGAATTCATTAATTATGCATTTACTTAGTAGACCCTTGCTGGTGAGGTATAGAAGTGACATGCAAGTAAATATTTTTGGTGCATACCAATTGTATATTACATTATCCCTTAAACTAGATCAATTGGAATAAACTTGATTCTTATCTCAAAAAGTTAGGCATGTCTTATATGTATCTACACTCCCCATGGGTATGAAATTGAGCTATGAAGAAGGTTAGGAGTGTTAGTTTCCTCGTCCTTATTGGGGAGAAAAGAATATTGAGATTATAAAGGAAGAAAGAACTTATAAGATATCTTCTATGAGATATTAACCCAAATAAAAAATAAAGTACACTTGATGATGCTTATGCTTGCTTGATGCTTATCTACAACTTTTGTTTCAATTGGAATAAACTGGATTCTTATCTCAAAAAGTTAGACATGTCTTATATGTATCTACACTCCCCATGGGTATGAAATTGAGCTATGAAGAAGGTTAGGAGTGTTAGTTTCCTCGTCCTTATTGGGGAGAAAAGAATATTGAGATTATAAAGGAAGAAAGAACTTAGAAGATATCTTCTATGAGATATTAACCCAAATAAAAAATAAAGTACACTTGATGATGCTTATGCTTGCTTGATGCTTATCTACAACTTTTGTTTCAATTGGAATAAACTGGATTCTTATCTCAAAAAGTTACACATGTCTTATATGTATCTACACTCCCCATGGGTATGAAATTGAGCTATGAAGAAGGTTAGGAGTGTTAGTTTCCTCGTCCTTATTGGGGAGAAAAGAATATTGAGATTATAAAGGAAGAAAGAACTTAGAAGATATCTTCTATGAGATATTAACCCAAATAAAAAATAAAGTACACTTGATGATGCTTATGCTTGCTTGATGCTTATCTACAACTTTTGTTTCAATTGGAATAAACTTGATTCTTATCTCAAAAAGTTAGACATGTCTTATATGTATCTACACTCCCCATGGGTATGAAATTGAGCTATGAAGAAGGTTAGGAGTGTTAGTTTCCTCGTCCTTATTGGGGAGAAAAGAATATTGAGGTTATAAAGGAAGAAAGAACTTAGAAGATATCTTCTATGAGAGATTAACCCAAATAAAAAATAAAGTACACTTGATGATGCTTATGCTTGCTTGGTGTAGCTTATCTACAACTTTTGTTTTTTAAGGCTAAGAAATTATGAAATTCATATGTTTTTTTGACTAAATTTCCAACTCACATATAAGTCTTTGAGGTGACTTCAAATAAATTAATGGAAAGTATGGTACAAATACACTAGAAGTGTATGATATGGATCTAAAGAGCTACACTTTCAAAAGAGGAGTTATAATCCTTGAAAAAGATGGAAAACTTGCCATAATGACTTGACATTTCCATATGGATAGAATTCTCGAATAAATTTTGTCAATAAATGAAATATCCAAAATTATCGTTACACCAGTGTAAGATAGTATGAGATAGACATTAGTGATGTCATTATTTAAATAGTTACAACTAATAATATATGAAAGTGGTAAGTATTCTTGATTCATTATGGAATGTTGTTGGATAAATGATTAGTGAGTTAAACAGTCAAATGTATCGCTTAATACGCATGATTTATATGGATAAAAAGTCCAACATTTGAAGGTATTAGACCAATTGGCTATAAGTGAGTGTTCGGAAAAAAAAGATCTAAAAGTTAATTTTGTGGTACATGCCTTTGTACAAAAGCCAGTTTTTGTTTTATCCCTAATAGGGTTTTTACTGATGAAGTTTGAAATGTAAATACTATCAAGTTTTTTACATACATACAAAAATAATCATACATAATATATGATTTGAAGAATGTATACTAAGTTAAAAAGGGAAAAAACTATATTGTTTTCCTTAGCCATGGTTTTGTCCTACTACATTTTCTTGATAAGATTTTTCATGAGTTAGTATTTCAAAGATGTAATCATAAGGGGAAGTGTTGTAATTATCTTATTTAAATATTTTGGATGCATAATTCATGAGTGTGTAGTGCATCGTTTAGTACTCTCATTATTTCCATCAACTATAATAGAATTTTCCATTATGGTTGTAACCCATTAACTCTAAGTCTCATCCACCACCTTTCATCTTCCATATTCCTTAACTCCCTCTCATCCTCCACCAACTTCCATATTTATTAACTCCCTCTCTTAATTGATGCAATAAGTATGGATACTATATATATAGGATATTGTGAATGATAAATAAAAGTGAACTCATACATGTATATAAAAAAAACTTTATTATATATTCCCTCTATATTTTTTTATTACCTATATTTAAGTTCTTTCAATATTACAACACGTTTTCTATTTTTTTCTAATTGAAAAACTAAAAAACATGATTTTCCAACTTACAAAAGAAAAATGAAAAACAACCTAGACCGTGTTTTTAAGACTTTCATAAAAATATATGTCATTTTATTTCCATATGTTTTCCAATTGAAAAATTATTATTAATATGATTGTTCTTTTTCATCATAACAATAATATTAATATTTTATTAATATTTTTCAATACTAATATTAATAAAATAATACTATTTATATTATTATTATAGTTAATAAAATTAATATAAATGATATGAAATTCAATAATTAGTATTGTTATAATTTATATTAATATTGATATTCATAAAATAATAATATGATAAGTATTAATATTAACATTAATGATAAGGTTGTTATTAATATTAAATAGTAAATATATTACTAGTAAAGTTAATAATGTTATTATTATGAATATTAATATTATTAGTATTTTTAATAATAATAATATTACAATTATTATAATTAGAATTGATAATAACTTTATTATTAATTTTAATATTTTATATTCATTATTATAATTATTATTATTACTGTTATTATTATTATTATTATTATTATTATTATTATTACTATTATTATTATTATTATTACTGTTGTTGTTGTTGTTGTTATGATTTTTATTACATTTTTTAAGAAGATAATAATATTGTCAAAAATATTACTATTATTTATATTATTATAAAGAATAATAAAGTTATTATTAGCAAGATTAATATTTTTATTACTATATGTACCAATAAATTAAAATAATTTTTCATAATAATAATATTAATTATTAATATCAATAATAACACTAATGTCTTTATTATTATAATTGATATTATTATACTTAATTTAATTAATCTTATCATTATCATAATTATTCCCAATATTAACATATTAGTATTATTGTAATTTTTATTATTATCATCGTGGTGATAATAATAATAATTATTATTATTATTATAATAATAATAATAGTAATAATAATAATAATAATATGGTTATTATTATGAATTTTAATATTGATATAATTTTTATTATGATTATTATAATTATTATTATTATTTAATAATAATAATAATACTATTATTGTTTAATTTAATAATATTATTTTTTTATGAATAATATTGATAATTATAATAATAATTATTGTAAATATTATCATTGTCATCCATTCTATAAGAAAATAAATATGTTTTTAATTTTTTAAATTAAATGATAGTTTACAAATGAGCACTTTTTAAAAAAAATATATAATTATTTTTGTGAAAAATTATAGTTTAATTTTCTATAGAAATTGTAGATGGAATATGGAAAAAAAAAATTTAGAAAGGCACCTAGAAAATCTAGAGAGATTGATGTTTGTCTTAGTGTAAGGAAAAAAGTTAGTGTTGTATCTGTCTCACTATATGGTAGGCTCGGTACAATGTACATATTCTACTATCAAGGAATCTGCATTGATGTGTTGTCAATTTCATCGGGTCCCTTACTTGTGATGTTGCCTCTCTTCTTTCTTTCAACCCCACCTTTCTTAGAATGGTTATTAATCCGAATATGTGGTTGTTAATTCTTGTTTCAAAGCCCCTAACTAGGGTATGTATCTTTCCTCCTCTACTCTTTTATACGACCATGTGGATTTCTACATTATAAGTGTGTTAGGTTTTTATCCAATATTGGACTTATATGTGAACAATACAAATTATGAGTTATCATGTAAATTAAGATCATATGTATGTTATCATATTTCCATATAAATTATTTAGGTTTAATATATCTAATTAGATGTGAACCTATATATGTATATACATTGGGTATTCTAGATTTTTGATAGACAAAACTAGAATAGCCTGATAGATAAAAAAAAAAGTTAGTTGTTTATATGTATAGTTGTGGTCCCTGGTCACATATAATTCTTCCTATTCAATTACCATCAGTTAATAGAAACTGATGAATGCGTGCCTGATCTAGAAAGCTACAGTATCACTAGTCGGTTATTGGCCCAAATGCAACGGAGTACTGAAATTCACGCATCATGAATTCAAGTACACTTCCATATTATGTTATTGTATGAATCTTAATAAATCAGTATGGGATCCTTTTAGATATAAATGTTATATATTAATCTATCAATTGTTATCAGAGTGATCTATCCTCGATTCATAAAGATTCAATTTTATATTACTTATTTGGTATTATTATTAAATCATATTTTATTTATATTTGGTTTTAATTTTTAATCAATCTGATTTGATTAGATACATGGATTCAATTTCTTCTATTTTTTATTGCTTGGTTCGATTTGTTATCGGTCGATCAAGTTTGGTCTTTCAATTAATGTTTTTGATTCAACGATGCTATAGGCATTCAATCGGCTTGAAAGTGTGACTGGATTGCTTTTGTCTAATCTAGTAATTGAAATTGTAGATCTAATTGATTTTCTCTATTGGTCTAATTTCTCTAGGGATTTTTTTTTTGTTTAGATCTAGTCCCACCACATATAATTTAGTCCATGATTGTTACCAAGTTGGTTTTTGGCAACCAATAGTAGGAAAGTCATTGGTGTTGGGAAGCTTTAGTAGAATATTGTTTTGGTTCTTTTGTTATTAGCTTCTACTGGTGGTGACGTTGGGTAATGTAGTTATGGTTTATGAAAATTCAGCGTTGGGTTTAGTTGTTTTGATAGTCAACTGATAGTTACATCTCTACTCTTACTTTGCGTAATGGATAGAATTACATGTCTTATTTTACTTTATTATTAATAATAATATTATTATTATCATTATTTAAATATGGAAAAGATGGTGTATTTGAGAATCAATTCACTCATAATAGTTGGAAATTAATTCAAATTAGTTAAAAGTTAAACTTTTTCTTTTAAATATTAAAATATAACTACTGGCTTATAGGCACTATTAAACCATTAAAATACAACAATTTATTTAAGAGTGTGCTCAAAACTTAGGCTCAACCGAACATACCTTTTGATTGTTTTTGGTTCGATTTTCTATTTTGATACTTTTGAGCTATTAATTTGGTACTAATGAAGTTTATATTTTTTAAATAATAATATAAATGAAATGATTAATTATCCTAATAAATTTAACTAGATATCTATTTTATTCTAATATAATAAATTATAATGTGGGCCTTTTATGTGTGTTATTTGGCATTCATTTTATTGTAATGCTAATAAGGTGAAATAAAGTTGGTCATAATATCATAGGTCTACATTTATGAATAAAAGTGAGGAATCCTTTTATTTAAATTATTGGTTGTCTAATATTAATAGATAAGTTAATTGACACAATATGTTATTGAAGTCACCTATTTTGTGAAATTTGGTTTTTTGAAAATGTTAGATGTTTATGTATATATATTTATTCATGCAAATAATTGTCGACCCAAATGAAGGCAAATATTTTTCATAATTATATATATATTTATGGTGATAAATATGTGGTAATTATTTAGATACCATGTGGATAATGAATAAATCCAAAGATAAATTCATTATCTGATAAGTGTTATTACTAGTATTTGATCACCACAACAAGAACACCAGTTGTAGTTAATATTACTATCCAACAACTTGATATTAATGTTACACCAGTTTCTTGTGATGAGATTACCATTATTTAAATTTATTGATCATCTATTATGTATTTTTTTTTTGTGAGCATGTATATTTATGTAATTGCTGTATTTTTTATACAACTATGTCTGCTACTTCAATATCTGCCAACTTATGTTCCATTCCCATGTTGAATATGAATAATTTTAAGGAATGGAAGGATAACATTTCACTTATCATTGGTTGTATGGATCTAGACTATACACATTGGTTAGCAAAACCCACTAATCTAACTGTTGAAAGTTCCTTTGATGAGAAGAGGAACTTTGAGAAGTAGGATTACTCTAATCACATGGGCATTATGGTCATCAAGTTTAACATCCCAAAGGCTTGGAAGAGTGGATTCTTTGATGAAATCACCGATAATAAGTATTTTCTTGCTAAAATTGAAAAATGTTTTGCAAAAAATGATAAGACTAAAATAAGCACTCTTTTCAGCAATTGATTTCATTAAAGTATAAAGGCAAATGAAATATAAGGGAATACATCATAGAGATGTTTAACATTGCTTTAATACTTAAGGCACAAAAGCTCGAGGTGCTAGATGACTTACTCGTTCATTTTGTACCAACCTCTCTTCTTATATAATTCAGTCAGTTTAAGGTCATTTACAACTACCAAAAGGAGAAATGGACTTTTGATTATCTCATTTTATATTGTGTACAAGAGGAAGTAATATAATATTGAGAGTGATCAGCTAGCATTTACCCCTAAAAGTCAGGGTATGAAGAGAAAGAATGAAGCTACTCTGAAGGGTCTAGTCCAAAAGAAATACTAGAAGGAAAAAGACAGATACTTCTTTTGCAAAAATACTAGACATATTAAGAAGGATTATAAAAGTATCATGCATGGCACATGAAGAAATGTACAATCCTTGCTTTGGTCTATTATGAGCTTAATTTAACTTCAATAGCTACAAACAATTGGTGGTTACATTATGGTGTTGCTACTCACATAAGTGTTTCTATGTAGGGTTGTCTAAGCTATCAAAAGCCAAATGATGGTGAAAGACACATATATCTAAGAGCTGGCAAGGTAAAAATAATTGAAAAGATTGATACTTTTAGGTTATTGTTAGCAACTGATCATTTTTTATATTTGAAAGAAACTTTCATTATACCATCTTTTAGATGGAATTTGGACGAATCTAGTTATTATTGTTCATTATGAAATAATAAATTTAGTATTTCATTAAATTCAAATTTATTGGTACTGGTTCATTGTGTATACATTATAACCTATATATGCTTGATGTCATCACTTTATATCATGAAACCATGCTCATAGAATCATGTGGAACAAAACGTAAATTAAGGAAAATTTGGCGTCATTATGGCTTAATCACGTAGGTTATATCTTAAAAGGAAGAGTTGAGAGGCTTGTGTCTGATGACATTTTATATTACCTTAACCTTATAGATTTGAACAATTATTTTGAATGTGTTAAAGGAAAACATACCAAAATAAAGAGAGCAAATGTAAATAGATCTTCAGATATGTTAGAAATTATTCACATAGATATCTATGAACCATTTCCTATGACTTCTTGGAGTGGTCAACAATATTTTATATTATTCATAAATGATTATTCACATTATAGATACTTTTATCTCATTCATGAAAAGGCACAGTTATTAGATGTGTTCAAATCTATTAAGCTTAAAGTTGATAATCGACACAACAAAAGGTTTGAGTGCATTAAATTTGACTATGGTGGTGAATACTATGACATATATGGTGATTTAAGTGAAAAATATTTAGAACCATTTGCAAGATTCCTAGAGGAGTGTGGAATCATCCCACAATACACCATGTCAGAATATAAAGGACATGGTAAGGAGTATGATTAGTCATTCTACGTTGCCAGAGTCACTATAGGGAGAAGCACTAAAGACAACAACTTACATTCTGAATAGAGTACCAACTAAAGTAAATATTAAAATACCTTATGAGATTTAGACAAGCAAAAAGCCTACTATGAAGCATTTTCATATTTGGGGATTTCTAGCTGAGGCTAGGTCATATCAGCCACATGACAAGACATTGGACTACAAAACGATTAGTAGTTATTTTATTGGTTACTCTGAGGGATCAAAGGGATATAAGTTATATAATCCCACACTCATATCTATTTTTGAAACAAGAATTGTCACGTTCTTTAAGGATGTTGAGCTTATGTTGATAAATAAGATTAGGGATATTGTCCTTGAGGACGAATATATTACAATTCCTATTATTGTTTCTGACAATGTGCAAATCTCTACATTTATCATTGATTAGGAGGCAAATCAAGAGCCTCTACAAGATAATGTCATATAACCACCAATTGAAAATGAGAAAATTGTTCCACAAGAATAAACTCAACAACCTCAAGAGCCAAGGAGATCCACCATACAAAAAAGTAGTGTTATTCCAGATGATTACATTACATTTCTCCTAGAACATGAGATAGATATTGGGGTGATGGAAGATCATCCAATTAACTTCTATCATGCCATGGAGAGTTCAAATTCTCAAAGGTGGCTTAATGCCATGAATGAGAAAATAAATTAGATGATGGATAATGATGTATGGGATCTTATCCCATATCTTGAAGAAAGAAACTCATTATTTGTAAATGGATATTTAATACTAAAAGAGATTCAAAGGGAAATGTGGAGAGATATGAGGTATATCTTGTCGCCAAGGGCTTTGCAAAAAAGGAAGGAGAAAATTTTAAAGAGACTTTCTCTCTAGTCTCTTCTAAAGATTCCTTAAGGATAATTATGACTTTAGTGGCACATTTTAATTGTGAGTTACACTAGATGGATGTTAAGACCACTTTTCTTAATGGTGGCATTGAGGAAACGATCTATATGGTGGAATCAGAAAACTTTGTATTAGAAGACCCAAAGAATATGGTTTGCAAACTTAAGAGATCCATTTATGGTATCAAGAAAGTGTTTCGACAATGGTGTTTCAAATTTTATAAAGTTATCACCTCTTTTGGTTTTTAGATGAATTTGGTAGATGAATGTGTATACCATAAGTTTTGTGGGAGTAAACATATTTTTCTGGTTCTATATGTTAATGATATATGGCTGGCATATAATGACATAGGTCTGTTGTCTGAGACTAAGAAATTTCTAACTAAGAATTTTGAAATAAAGGATCTTGGTAATGCCTCTTTTTTATTGGGCATAGAGATATATCTGGATCATTCTTGAGGTATCCTAGGGTTGTCACAAAAGGCTTATGCCGAATGCATTTTCAAGCGGTATGTCATGTAAAACTACAAACTAGGAAACACTCTTGTTGCTAAATGAGAGAAAATTAGTCTCAGTCAATGCCTAAAGAATGAATTTGAAAGAAAGCAAATGCAAAGTATTTTCTATACTTTAGCAGTGGGAAGCCTAATGCATGCTCAAGTGTGTATGAGTCCGGATATTGCATACATAACTGGGATGCTTGGTAGATATCAGATTAATCTAGGACTCAACTGTAACACCCCCAAAATTCACTACTGAAAAATTTCGTTAATTAAAAGGAAACTAGCGGAAGCAAATTAATAAACCGTGAATTTTGGGAGTATTACCGCCACACTTAATACCAGACCGATTCACTAATACCGTTCTAATACTAAGTGCTAAGGCTAAAGGAAAATGAAAAACAATTTGCAAGAATTTCAACATACTTAAATCAGAGTAACGTATCAAACGTTTACAAGGATGAAATCCACCCATGGTGGTTACAGTATCAACATATACATTTAAAACCAGAAATTTCAAAGAGAGAGAGAAAACCCTAGTAGTTCCGGATGAGACCTTACTCTCTTTCTCGTTGCCCACTTGAGTAGCACCTGAAAAGATCTGCAAGGGACACTGCCCATTGAATAGGCAGGGGCCCCACGAATGGAATCCTTCAGTACTACGGTACTGAGTAACCCTTTAAAGTCCCACTTAAAAGCAGGCCCGCAATGTAACACATGAAACAAGCTACATACATAAATAACATTCACATAATTAACATTCACAGAGCATATCAATATATCATTACGAACAATCGGTACTTACAGTCTTAAGCCATGTCATAATGCAAACTCCAAACAATCAGGCCTTAAGCCATTGTTCCACTATAAGTGATTAGTATTTTCCTATAATTTTATTCCCATACAATACTGGTTTTATTGAGCTCGGGACCCCCACTATTATTGCCGGTGGACCAGAATATATATAAAATCATCATCCAGGGCACAACGCTCCTGGCCACTATTATAACCGGTGGACCGGGATATATAAAGAATCATCATCCAGGGCACAACGCTCCTGGCCACTATTATAACCGGTGGACCGGGATATATAAAGAATCATCATCCAAGGCACAACGCTCCTGGCCACTATTATAACCGGTGGACCGGTACTCAATATCATAATCATCTGGGCCCGACTCATTAATATTCCACTTTCAATAATAGTATCTTTCCTTTCTTTAATCAGCACATCAATCATATTCATTTGCCTCGAACGGGAGATCAATAACCCAGGACACAAAGGTACACAGGTCGTACCGGTGCTTATCAGCTACTCAGTACCCATTAACCACGAACCCAAGGACGCAAAGGTACCCTGGTCGTACTGGTGCATAAAGCTAATTCAGTACCCTACCGACAAGGACACCTAATCCATAAGTATGCATACCCCCTAACTAGGTCCGTAGAGCTAGAAAGAGTAAGATATAGGGCCTGGCTGGGGCACAAAGGCACACCAACAAATACCAGAATAATCGTGGACTAAACCACGTCCTTAGGGTAGCGACCCCTAAGGAGTCACCATTCCCGATCTCGAGGTCTTTCACTTTAAGTAATAGTGTCTTAATTAAAGTGATCACGAAAAGCACAATAATCCGATACTTATTCACTTTCAATCGTTCTGATATCATTAATAGTTTCTTATTCATAAGATTATCCAGGATATCACAGAGAAACCATTAAGGCCATACTAATACTCCTACTTGGCTAATCAGCATTATTTGAATCATATTATAATGTTCCACAATCTCAAAGACATGTTAGGTGCAAATTACTCATTTGCCCTTTACTTATATAATTGTTAAGTATCCATTCCTTACTCGCTAAATTACCATATCACCCTTTAGGTTACAAAATTACCACATTACCCCTTGTCTAATTTAGATTACCAAAACTATCCCCTACAATTTTTAGATCACCATTCACCCCTCATAATTGCTACACTTATCTTATTTCCCATTTGGTTGGTTATATTACCAAATCGCCCTTCTCCTTTGTTATAATTACTAAATTTCCCTTGAGTTGGATAAATTACCCATTATCGCTATCATGATTACTAATTTGCCCCTTTAGTAGGTTACATAATTACTAACTTACCCTTTAGTTGGTTAAATTACCATATTGCACCCTTTTGTTGGATAAATTACCAAATTGCCCTTCTCCTTTATCATAATTACCATTTTACACCTCAATTATTATAATTTCCATTTTACCTTTACCAATTATTATAAATACCCTTTTAACCTTATTCATAATTACGATTATTAATTTACCCTTCTCTATTCTTATAATTACTATATTACCCTTCTCCATTATTTAAAATTACCATAATGCCCTTTAGTTAGTTAATTTACCTAATTACCCTTCTCTAGTATCATACACTCACTCTTATCCAATTACCCTTCTATAATCATAATTTAATTACCAAATTATCTTTCGTCATATCATACTTACCAGGTTACCCCTTACTCCCAAATTACCATAATACCCTTTTATTTACAAAATTACCACAATACCCTTTTACTTATAAAATTACCATAACACTCCTTTTACTTTATGAATTACTATTTTACCCTTTTATATCCAAAATTACCATTTTTATCTTTCCTTACAAAGTTACCATTTTGCCCTTCTTTTCCAAAATTACCATATTACCCTTTTACTCCCAAAATTACCATAATACCCCTTATTTATAAAATTACCATTCCGATATTCACTTATAAAATTACCATATTGCCATTTGCTTATGAAATTACGATTTTGCCCCTCTTCCTCCAAAGTTACCATAATGCCCCTAGACTTGTTACCATCTTTTCCTTTTCTCATAAAATTACAATCATACCCCTAACTTATATAATTACCACAATACCCTTAGACAATAATAATACACATGCATTAGCAACACAATACATCATAGACAAGCATTTAATATTTCCATCAATAATCAACTCCTTCCTTAATTATCATACCTACACATGGCACAAAGGCTATCATGCTTTTCCCTTTTTCTCATCAAACAATATAACATCCATCTATCTATCATGCTAGGCATCACATAACATGCATAAAATCATAATAAAATCCCTAATGTGCTAGCATACATTTCCATGCATTTAAGGGAGGTTTAACGATTACCTTAATCCCGCAAAACTCAACCTTACCGATATCCCGGTTAAGGACTCAAGCTTAAATAGAAACTCAAAACCTAAAATATTATCAATCATTATTATGTTAGAAATAAGAAATTAAAAAGGATAAGACTTTATCAAAATTTATTCAATAATAGAACACTTTAATTAATTATTAATATACCTCAAAAATTTTCCAAATAAGATACAACACAAGGGGGAAGCTCACGCTGCATGAGAAGCGTGAGTGTCATGCATAAATGAGAGGGGAAAATGCTCGAAGAGGGGTGAAGGAAGAAAAATAAGCCATTTTCGGGTTGTGGTCTTTGGGCTAGAAAAGAGGGTAGTTGGGGGAGGTTCTAAGGCAAGGGAACGGTGCAGGAGTGAAGAGGGGGTGTAGGTGGTGGCTGGGGATGGTTTCACGGCGGCGGAGACGGCGGCGGCGAGGCGGCGAAGATGGTTGTCAGGCTGGGTGAGGCAGAGAAGGAAGGAAAAGAGGAGGGAAAAATGGAGGGTCAAGGGGGTTGTTTTCGGCCAACTAATGAATGGCGGGGTGGAGGGGGTTGCAGGGTGTCGAACGGTGGGTTGGGTGGCGGCAGAGGTGGCCGGAAGGCGGCGAACGCGGCGGTTGCAGGTCGGCTATCGAGAAGGGTGAAAAATAGGGAGAAAAAGAAGAAGGGAGGAAGAGGGCTACGGGATGGATATTGGGGTGGTGCAAGGTGGTAGTAGAAGGGTGAAGGAGGCAGTTTAGGGGCTTGGTGCGGCGGTCGGAGCGGCGGAGGGCGGCAGCGCACGAAACGAAGCGGAGAAGATGGAGGAGAGAAAATGGAGGGAAGAGGGTCGGGGAAGAAGGGCTTCGAAAATAATGGGGCAGGGAAAGGTGAAGAAAAAGAAGAGGGAGAAGAGAGAGGGGGAGAGGAAGGGTGGCAGGGCGGCGGCTGCAGGCGGTCGGGTAGCAGCGGACAGGTCGGCGACTGACGATGCCTGGGGAGAAGAAGAAGGAAGAAGGGAGGCTGCAGGCGGCCGGTCGGGGAAAGGAAAGAAAAGGCTGGTCGGTCAGTCCAGGGGGAAAAGGAAGAAGGAAGAAAAGGGAGGGTCGGCCGGGTCAGGCACGCGGGAGAGAGGGAGGAAGAGAGGGAGAGGTGGGCCGAGGCCCACTACGAGGGGAGGGCTGACCTGGGTGCGGCGGCCCGAGGGAAGAAAAAGGAAAAAGAAAGGAAGAAAGGGGAAAAATGGAAAAAGGGCAAAAAGGGAAATGAGAAAATAGGAAAAATAAAATAAAATAAAATAAATTAATTCATTAAATCATAAATGTAATATTCTTGATAAATTATTTAATTTAATAATTTAATTCATTATAATCTAATATATTAATTTAAAAAGGATAAGGTTAGTAAAATATTAGTTTGAAAAATTATTTAAATAAAAATAGCATGATAAAATAATAAAATATCTATTTTAATTTACTAAATATTCCCATCAAAATTTATATAATCAAAAATCCATAAATTAATTAAATTAGATAATTTTAAAAGCTAATTTATTTCAAATAAAAGCTATTTATTACAAATAAAAACTATTTATTAAATTATTGATTTTTTAAAATTTTGGGGGATTACATCAACCATTAGACAGTAGCCAAATAATTCATGCGGTACTTACAGAAAATAAAAGATTACATGCTCACATATCGGAGGTCAGACAAGCTTGTTATCGTATGATATTCCGACTCTAATTTTTCCGGATGCCAAGATAGCATAAAGTCTACATCAGGTTTTGTTTTCCTAATAGTTGGAGGTGTTATTCCTGGAAGAGTGCTAAGTAGATAGTTGTGGCCTCTTCCACTATGGCAATGGAATTTATAGTGTGCTATCTGACTTCCACTTGCAGTATACGGTTGCAAAATTTTGTCACAAGGTTGCATATAGTTGACGTTATTGAATGACCTCTTAAAATATAATGTGACAATAAAGTTGTAGTTCAATAGTCCAATAACAATCTAGGTTTTATGAAATTAAAAAGTATCAATATTACATACTTAGTTGTTAATTAGAAAGTATAGAAAGAAGAATTGTCTATAGAGTACATCAATACAGAATGTATGATAGCGAATCCATTTATTGAGGCTTTACTACCCAAACAGTTTCTCAAGTATGTTTCTCGTATGGGTGTTATATTAGCTTATCATGTTTAGTTTCTATGGGAGTGTGTTACTTTATTTGTTCTATATATGGACACTTTGTTTTGGCTTATAAACATTTTAATCATACATTTTTCTACAGAAATAAAGTTTTAGTTTATTTTCTTTTTGTTTTTATTTCTGATTTGATCTCATTAAAGTTTTAAGGTGAACCAGTTGGAAATAGGCATATTGAGATCAAATTACATAAAATTTTCATGTTATATATCCACATCTTAATTCATGTCATTTAGTTATATCCACACACGTGACCATTAAAGGTTTAGTTACAAAGAAGTGTGATGAAGGCCACTTTGATCCTATGTTAGTATGATTATTGGACCATATTGGTTATAGATACATTTCATAATGATAGTAATATTGAACTCATTTAGTTATTTTACAAATCATGGTTATAAGGTTACATACATAGTCCAAGTGAGATATTGTTGGGTTTTTATCCAATATTGGGCTAATATGTGAATGATACAAATTGCGTGTTGTTGTATAAATTAAACCCCTATATAAGTAATCATACTTACGTATAAATTATTTGGGATTAATGTATCCAATTAAATGTGGATTTATATATGTATAAACTTTTGGTATTTTGATTAAACGAACTAAAATAGCCCGATAGATAGTTTTGTTCTATTTAATTTCTATCGTTCAATAAAAACCGATAGACTTTTGGCTTATCCAGAAAACTACAGTACAACAAAAAAATTATTATTCCGAATGCAATAAAATATAGTGATTCCTGCATTATAAATTTAAGTATGCTTTTGCATTAAGTAATTATATGAATCTTGATGAATTAGAATGAGATCTAGCCGGATCTAAAGATTATATATTAATCTATAAAAGTGAAGTAATTAATACTGGACCCAGCGTTTATCCCTATTTGTTTTCTCCATTTACCGAAAGGTTTTGCTGAAATGGAATCAATCTGGGTACTAGTGCTCGAACAGCTAGCACCGTATTGAGATCCATTATTGTGAACCTGATGTGCATGTGGACTACCAGCTCTGCCCTAAACAAACATCAAAAGCAGTGAACCTGATGCATACTGTGATGATGAAAAAGCGTAAAGAAAGGTTTCAGGATGCAGCAATCGTACTAAACATCGACCACAACATTCGATATGTTTCTCGGTTCATATGGCAAAAGCAAATATCGCGACAAAAGATAAAAATACACGCACCATGATTCTCAAGGAGAAGTTGAGAGGAGTCCCGTGTCTTCTATTGGTAATTAAAGAAGACCTATCAACCCATCACAAAGACAGGCGTGCTATCCTAAAAAAGATAAAGAAAAAAAGGCGTGCGAAATAAGTCATCCAGAGAGAGACAGAAAGCCAGAGCAGAAGACCTAACAGGCTAAGATCGGAAACAATCCAGGCGAGATCACCAACTAACAAGCTGGAACGAACAAACAACAAATTCGTCGGAAACAAGCAAACAAATAGGCCGAAAATCAAGTGGAATCGAGCTCGGAAGGAACAACAACTAGCGAGGACACTAGCTCATCGGAAAATCGAGCTCCCCGGCAACATAATCGCGAACCAGCCGGACGGGTGGTGACATAAAATCAACTGCGATCCTTTATTTTTGGAGTGTGATCTCGATCTCACGTAATTGACCGCTTAAATCCTGTTTCTTTCTTAATTCGGTTTGGATTTTGGCAATTTTGAGATTTTATAAAATTTAGAAGCGTTGAATAATAGGAATGATTTTGAAGAACGGCGCTGTCAAACTTCGCTATCGACAAATTCGTCAAGTGCCGCAATAGAACGAAACGGAGAGGAGTAGAATAATCAAGTTTATTTCTCTCAATTCGTTGTTTGCTGATAGAATATGTAAATTACTATTTACCGTGTTAGTGCGATATTACTCTTATTATGTTTACTCTGAGAATGTTAGTGCTATATATTTCTTCTCGGCAATTTTAATACCCACAAAAAAAAATGATCTGGATAATAAATCTTAATTTCAATGACAACTCATGCTAACAGAACAGCTACGAAAAAAAAAATTAGAGAGATACCCATGATTTTATTATTGGTAATACTTATTGCCAAGGATTTTAACGTTGGTAATAATTTGGTGCGAAAAGTTTGTGTCAAAATTTTCTTTCAAAAAAATATATTAAAACAAAAGGTTTGTTAATATCAATGATTCAAACTTAATACCAACGATTACCTGGTAGGTAATGGTGAATTTTTTTTAGGAGAAACCATTGCTAAAGGCAAATTTTTCTTCCCTTATTATCAACGATTACGCCCTTAACATCAACCGCTTATTTTTCCTATATTCTTTTTGGCATTGCACAATTCCAGGGCAAATATTTTGGGTCTTTTTACAATTGATTGGCCCCTTAATACTAACTATTTATGGATTATAATCCTTGATAATAAGCTTCCACTAAATTATGGCCATCCCTAATACATGTAATAAAACTTTACGTTTTGAATAAAAAGACCTTAATTACGACGACAAATAATAAAGGCATAAATTCCAAATTCACATTTGGACTTCAACATCACACCACAAATGGATAAAGCCATCAGACATAATTAAAATATATATCATTGTTCACATATGTACATCTCATCCACCTACATATGGACAAAAATCACTGGGCATTATAAATCAAATAAACATCTTACTCTATTATAAATAGAAAAAAATATCGGTCATTCTAAACCATGAGAATACCTTGCTCCATTGCAAATAGACATGTAGGGCGAGGAGCATGCATAAAGACTCCAAAGTCCACTTATCTCAAAACCCCAGTATGCTACCATAGGTTGGACATTATATCCATTATCAATGGAGTTCAGCCACAATAGTATCACCAAAAGTAACATAATCCTTAAGTGTGTATGTAATACCCCGTCCTAAAATTTTTTAAAATGTGTTTAAAATTATGTTGATATAAGATGAATTAAATTTGATTTTGAAAATTGCTTGAAATTCTAATAAAAATTCACACTCAATAAAATTAGCGTTTTTCTATCTCCCTTACACTCCATTTTTGATTCATTTTCACTCTTACCTTCTACATTTGCTCTCTTCTCTCTTTCCCTTTGGTGAATTTGGCTAAATATTGATATAGCACCCCAAAATTTACAACTATTTTTTTTTTAATTTTAGGGGAAGCATAATATCAAAATGGTTGGCTATTACTGCCATAATCGACATATGTCTAACTTACCATACCATCCTTACATCAATTAAAAGACAAAATACTTAGGACACAAAAACATAATAAATAGAAAACGAGAGAACCTTCATAAACTTAAATATGAGTTTGGAGATCAATTTTGAGTATAACATCTAAAAATAAATAAAAGAGATCCCATACAACTAATAGTCAAAAAAGGTATTTAGGCCAAAAACAATAACCTGATAACATGACTCTACACCTAACTCAATACATAAGATCACTCTACACTTAGAGCATAATAAGCAGCAAAATCATCTAGTAGGTCCCCATCAATCCTATTAAGGACAACACACCTAAGCCACTGTTATCTTTCGATGGAACATACCCAATATATACCAAGTTGACATGCTCCTAACCATTATTCTTAAACTAGTGGAACGGTATAAAACACCTTTTAAAGAAAAACTCACTTGATACACTATTATTGTTAGATGGAGCGGATATAACCTCTCAATCCTGACTCACATAATATTTTACTTTAAGTGATTAATGTTTTATCCATTATTTTCTTATCTCAAATCATATTCTCATTCATATTGAATTTAGGGACCCATTATTTTTTATCCAATGGAATAGACTGATGCACCTTTTAGGGAAAACACACTTAAACTACTATTATTGTTTGGTAGAACAAACCTATAAAACACCTCGGCCTGACTCATTTGATATTTCACTTTAAATGATTAATATCTCATTCATAATTAGTTATAACATCATGTGGAACTCATCTATATATGCACAACACATAATTGAAACATGTAAAGTACAATTATATAGTTATCAAGGTAGTCCTCTAGGAATAGGTCCATAACCTCCCTAAGAAATACTAATTTCACATTATAGTTATAACTTCCACTATATTGATTATTTATCCATCAATTTTAGCACATCTTCCTCAAATATTATTACTATCAATATACCCAAAAATTAAAGTTTAACTCCAACATCTTACATATGCGATAATAACCCTATCTAAAACATTACTATTTAAAACATCTACACAATCCTAATTTTACAAGTTAGGTATAACCTTTACCACAATAATGCTAATATACTCACAAAATTCAATATACATTCCTAACATTAAGTTATTAACAATATGTCAACAAATCATGGTCTAACATTTGTACTTATTCCATTCATAATTACTTCCAACATTCCATATAACATTCGTAGCATATTTAAAACCATTATACAAATTAAAATATGAACATTTCCATATTTGTCACATATTGACCAAAAATACACTGAAGGTTATTTTACAAAATCCCTGTATGTCTAATGTCATCATTTTAAAATATTTAATCTATTACATCACCATACATCTTACATATACTCACTTCCCACTTACCATAATTTATCAAACTCACACTACAATACTATATATCATGCTCATTTACTTAAGGCTTACAACATAAGAATTATTACATAAGCACATGTTCCCTCCTTTTTACTATCTTTCTATTATATAATCCACATTATCATATCATAAAATTAGCAACATGAATTTATTAACATAACAAAAACAACATGATAATACACATGATTATACATAACATTTAGCAAATAAACCCTAACTATGACTTGTATCCTTACCAAAAAGGACATTAGTCTTTAAGCATGTATACATTATCATGCCTCCTCTTAGTCCTCTATAACCTCCATAAAATCGCCTAAGAAAAAAATGATAAAACATAATTATAACTTAGGGATATAAAAAGTAAAGGCTAAGGTAAAGGAGAGTGAAATAATGGAGCAAAAACCAAATCACAAGGCTAGAAGGCGTCTTGGAAAAACTTTTTGCAATAATGGAAGGGGTAAGGACAACTAGTGCTAAAGATAAGGGGGTGTAAATGGAACCATATTCCATTTTTAAAGGGTGTGTAATGGTTATAAACTCCAAAAGATTGGGTTAGCAATTGTGGAGAAGGTTAAAGTAAAAGGAGGATGAATGGTGGTGATGGCCGAATGGCTGGGATGGCTTTGATGGAAATGGTTGAAGGGGTTGGGAGGCTTTGATAATGTTGGTTAGTGATAGATTGTGTTGCTTTGGTGGGAAGGAAGGATAATAAATGTCGGTTCACAAGGGGTAGGGATGAAAGAAAGGGCCGACGGTGGTGGGTGGTGAAGAAAATGGTGAGGTTCTAGTGGTGCATGTTGATGCTAGGAAGGGTGGTTCAGTGATAATAGATGAAGAAAATGAATTAAGAGCAGTAAGGGTGGACAATGCTTGGTTGTTGTCACATTTTTGGCAACTGTGAGAATGAGGAAGGGAAGAAAGAAAGGCTTTCAATTGGTGGTGCTATTCTTTGACAGAGGATAGAGGGTGGAAGGGAGTTTTTGAGGCATTAATCTCTCAAGTTAATGAGTTACACAAACACATGCACATAGAGAGGGAGAAAGGGAGTGAGGCATGATCAGGCAAAGATTCTTCAACGAAGCATATCATGCTGAAGGTGAGAGGGGATGGTGATGAGGGTAGGGTGTAGGTTAGGGAAACATGGAAGAGGGGATATGGTTAGGGGAAATAAGTGGTTAATATAAGCTAAGGAAGAAGAAGGGAAAAAGAAGCCAGGTAGGAGGGGGAAAAAGGAAAAGAAAAGGAGACAAGGAAAAAAAAAGAAAATGGAAAAAGGGGAAAGAAGTTAATTTTTCGTTTAGCATTAGAATTAGGTTAAAATAATTTATGTTAAAGTATTAAGACAAATTAACTATCAACCATCCAAGGTTAGGTTTAGGTTAAAAATATTATTGTTCTAAAATAAGATTCATATTAGGTTAAGATTTTAGATTAAGGGATTAAGGTAAAGTAAAAATATTTTTTTTGAGAATAGAATTAGTTTATGATATTAATTACTCAAAATTAAGATTATATAAAATTTAGGGTTTACCTCACTATCCCTTTAAGAGAGACTTTGTTAGCAAAGTCAACAAGTCAATGTTAGGAAAGAAGAGAAAGAGGACGTTAAGAAAAGGTGATATCGGCGGTCAACTCTACTAGAGTTGATACATCAATAGTGAGGACTACCCCTTGAAAGAGGGAGGATGCCAAAGCCTAACACAAATGTGGTAAAAATCTCAGGATGTGATTCATGCATGTCCTTCTCTATCTCTAGGTCGCCTTCTTTGCTTCATGGCTACTCTAAAGAATATTTATAGTGTAATTAAGCTCTTTTAAGTCCAACAAACCTTAGCATTGAGAATTTGAAAAGATAACTCCTCATAGGATAAAGAGTTGTTGAGCTCGATCTCATTAGGTTTGATTATGTGGGATGGATCTACAACGTACTTCAACAGCTAAGATATGTAGAAGATGTTATGAACTCAGGCTAAATCTAGTGGAAGTGCTAAGCGATATGCAATTCACCAACTCTATCAAGAATCTTATAAGGATCAATGTATCTCGAGCTTAGCTTACACTTAATTTTAAATCTCTACACCCTCATGGTGAGTGAGACCCTCAAAATAACCCTATCTCCTAGCTCAAATCCATCTCTACAGCTCCTCTGGTTTACATATCTCTTCTACCAACTCTTGGATGCTCTCATCCTATTCTCCATCAACCAAACCTATTGAGTTGTCTTCTCAATCATCTCTAGACCTAGTATAACAATCTCATTGATGTCATTCTAATACAAGAGTATCCAACACTTGCGTCCACATAGTCTCTCAAAGGGTACCATCGCTATGCTAGCATGATAGTTTTTGTTATATGAGAACTCAACTAAATATAGATGATCATTTCAACTACCTATGATGTCCAAAACAAGAGCCTGCAACATATCTTTAAGTGTTTGAATCATCCTTTCAGTTTGAAGTCCGTGGGTAGGTTAAAGGCAGTACTCATCTTCAACTTCGTGCCCATAACCTGCTACAAAAGTGAAAAAGGAATATCGAATCCTAATCGAAGACTATATCAATAGGTTTATCATGCCTACTTACCATAAACTTCATATAATCATAAGTCAACCGATCCAAGCTTCAAATCAAATTCATTAGCACACACACTATTGACTTAGTCAACCTTTCAACGACCACCTTGATTGTATCGTACCTACTGCAAGTTTTGAATAGCCCACTCGCAAAATCCATCAAGATGGAGTTCCACTTCCACCTCAAAAAATCTAAAGGCTAGAATAAAATCCATCAAGATGGAGTTCGACCACTTGCCCCTTCCCACAAGTAGAGGACAGTGTGTATATTTTTAGGGATGTTTGGTAGTAGGCTTACCTTGTTTCTGGGCTTGGGAACTAAGATCATGGGTATTTAGCGAATGTTATTTGGTCCCTACTAGACTAGGGTTTTAGGCTTCACCCTACTGTGGTTTATCTCATTTGTATTTTAATATTTCCTACCTGTCATGTGCTAATATATTTCGGATATGTTGGGACTCAATGTGGCCCAATTGTAAACACTTAAGTTCAATACCTCTTTAATTTTAAATTACTCACTTTATTTAGTATAATGGTTTGATTCTACTTTCATTTTATTTGATTTAGTTTCTCAATTTTATATCTAATATAGGATAGGAAGTTGACACTTATCCTACATTAAATATGGCAGTAACACCCCGTTTTTCATAGGTGTTCAATTTTTTTCTTACTTCTATAATCTCTTAAACCATAATATTTTAGTAGTGAAACATGGATGCTATAGGTTAGTATCAAAACTTTTCTTAATGGTGTTTCATTTTAAAGTACTTTTAATTGATACCATAGGATGTTTTAAAAAATTTCCCCGACTATTTGAGGATTCAACTGAACATGTCCAAGTATTTGAAAGCTAGAATGTCCATGAGTGAGAGTGGGTTGGGAATGTAGAATAGATAGCCTCTATTTTGATTTTCTATGTGATTCTTAGTATTTAGTGATTTATTTGTTCTAATTATATTTAAACTCTAGGAGTCGATGGTCGCCAACCGCCATTATGAGCACATAGATACATTAATGGAGAATATCAATGCTTATATGGAATGGCATATTTAGGCTCCTCAGTTGTTACTGCCAGTGTCAGCATCCATGCCAATACCACAGGGTTGGCCCAAGAGGGTTAGACATCATCACCCATTAATCTTTGAGGGTTAGGAGGATGCTAACATTATGGAAATATGGGTTATGGACATGGAGAAGAACTTCACTGCTTGTGGTTTCCAATTGTACAAGAGGATCAATGTGGTTGAGTACTACTTAAGGGAACATGTAGCCACTTGGTGGAAAAGAGTCCAGCATAGAGGCAGAGAGTCTAATACTTAGGGACCTTTCCTTAAGGTAATTCAAGCCATATTACCACATTCTTCTATGCATGAAAAATTATAATGAGTTTATGGCCCTTCAGTGAGGAGGCATGCCGGTGGAGGAGTAATACATGAGGTTTATAAACTTGGTCCAATTCACTCTAGAGGTAGAGGTTAGTAAGGTAATGCAGGTTCACTATTTCAAGATTGCACTAATGATTGGATATTAGGAGCTATTGGTGGGAGTTACCCCACTAGACATAGTTGAAAAGTACGAGAAAGCCTTTTAGGGTTCCTAATTCATCCAAGCCTAGAGTATCCAAATGGGGGGTAAGAGTAAGTTGAGGGTGTTCATAATCTTGTTGGAAGGAAGAAGGCAAATTTTGGAGGCATCATACTACCTAAGCATGGTAGGAGTATGGTGCAAGTGTTGCAAAGAAAATCACTAGGTGGTGGATTGCTTCATTAACAAGGTGACCTGCCATGGATGTGGTATGATAGGATACAGGGTTTATAAGTGTGGAGTTGAATTTGATAGTGTTTAAAGGAGCTAATATAGAGCTTAAAGTACTAGATCAATTCAATAGCCACAATGTCAGACTTAAAGGGTTCCTTTATCACCAACTAGTGTTGATAGTTGATCTAGTTAGCCTAAGGGTCAAAAACCCTGCACCTTTTTGTAGGGTTAGGGATCAACCATTTTTGCAAAAGTTTCTTCAAAAGGATACTTAAAAATGATAGCTAGTAAGACGGAGAGTGTTAGGTAGGTGTGGTAACCTTTATGCTTATTGTATGTGCCTTTCTTATATGTGTAGTGTTTGAATTAGGTGCATCACATTATTTTGTTTTATTTGCATTCGTAGCTAGATATGCTTTATCTCCCACTTGCAGTATTTTCACTTCTGTTATGATAGCTTTGTGGGATAGGATTGCATGTTATAGGCTTTATAAAGGGCTAGCCTTGATAGTTAAAGGATTAGAGTTTTCCTTAAATTTCATAGAGCTTGAATTATGTGGTTTTGATGTGATTATAAGAGTGGACATGTTAGAGAAGTACCGAGCATTGATAGATTGCGCATGGGAATGGGTGTCACTTCAAGGACTAATGGGTGTTAGGGACTTATATCAAAAGCGTGAGCTTAACCCTTCTATAAAGGTCATATCAGCGATCATGATGTGTACCCTTGTTCATAAAGGGTATCCAATATTCCTATATAGTGTTTGAGATACCAAGGCTGATGAGGTATCACTAGAGCAAATTGTAGGGATCTAAGGTCCTAATGTGTTCCTTGACGAGATTTTGGGTATGCTACCTATTTAAGATGTTCAATTTACCATAGATGTATTGCAAGGGATGGAATCAGTATCTAAAGCTCATACAACATGACACTTGCAGAGATAAAAGAGCCTAAGGCTCAGTCAGAAGAGTTATTGGAGAAGGGCTACATTCAACCTTGTCTATCACCTTGGGGAGCACCAATATTATTCGTTTAGAAGAAGGATGGAAGCCTAAGTGTAATACCCCAAAATTTTACAAAATTTTAATCTCAATTTATCAACATTATAACCAAATCTAATTTCTAATAGTTGTGTTTTTATTTTATTTTAATCTAATCCCAACCCTATAAACTTTATATATTAACTTTTCTAAAACTTTAACTTTAAACCTAAACGTAAATTCTAAACTCAAATTTTTCCTTTTATTTTTCCTTTTTTCCCTTTTCTTATCTCTACCTTTTGCTTTCTTTTTCCTTTCTTCTTTTATCTCTTCCTATTCCTAGCCGCATTTGTACCAGCCCAACCCACATATTTTTGTGTATCTCTTTTCTTCTTCTCTCCTTCCTCAATCTACACTGGCCTAATTCCTTTCCTTTCTTTTTTTTATTACTTTCCCCTCCCACGTTGCCCCTATTTTATTCCTCACCTCCCTTTTCCTTTCCTCTTATAGACCAAATGTACTCTTACCTAGCCCCCCACAGGTCACCCTTCTTTCCCCTTCTCATCCATATGGTTGCCCACCTACACAACATACTCCACCTACCCTATATGCCCCCAACTCCCCTACACCTTTACATTTTTATCCTCACCCACCTCACATGCCAGCACCCCTCTACCCCTATTTTTCCTTCTTAACCTCCTCCCTATCAATCCTATAGCTATGTACTTTGCATGTGCATATATATATATGCATACATGTAGGCAAATTGTGACCTTCTTTCTTCTCTCTTCCTTTCCCTTCCTTTTTTTTTTATACTAAACCATCAAAGAGGTCTGCCTTTTGCTCCACTGTTTTCTAGTCCTCATTACACTACCACCATTGTTGATAGAAACCACCACCCTTGTTTCCCATCATCCTATCCGAGCTCCGTTGCTTCTTCCTCTCCCCCACCAGCTCGACCCAAATACACCATACCTCCTATTCCACTTCTTAACCATCACCCATGCTCACACACTCTACAACCCTCATCATCGCTAGGGATCGCTATCCCCCTAGCCGGTGCACAACCTAGGGAGGCTAAGGGGAGACTATAAGGGTCTCTCCTATT
This sequence comes from Tamarix chinensis, assembly GCA_030549775.1. Taxonomy (NCBI): domain Eukaryota; kingdom Viridiplantae; phylum Streptophyta; class Magnoliopsida; order Caryophyllales; family Tamaricaceae; genus Tamarix; species Tamarix chinensis. The sequence goes on along the minus strand of CM060173.1, from coordinate 46,044,243 downwards.
CCCCTAAAGAGGAGGTCAGGCTTAGGGTGTTGGAGGGTATCAAGGAGAATATAAGGGAAGACAATGTAATACCCCCAAAATTCACCACTAAAAAAATTTCATTTTAGTTAAAGAAAATAACGGAAGCAAAAAGAAAAACCCATGAATTTCAGGGATATTACCGCCACACTTAGTATCACACCGATTTCCTCGTACCATTCCAGTATCAATTGCTAAGGCTAAAAAGAACCACTATACAATTCACACAAATTCACTTTCATTTAAATCAGAGTAGCACATTAAAAATGTTACAAAAGGTAAAAACCCATTATTAGAGGTTACAAGAATAAAAATCGGTTTGAACAAGGAATACAAAGGTTAAAGGTAAACCTTGAATGTTTCCCCAAGAATCCTTATGCTCGTACCTGGTGCCTGCTTGAATAAAACCTGCAAATGATACTACCCATTGAATAGACAAGGGCCCAAGAATGGAACCCTTCACTACTATAGTGTTGAGTAATCCTTTATACCAAAATGAAAATCAAGGTTCACATGAAACACATAATACATAACGACATAGGACATTATCATATGTGGGCTTAGAAAAATCACAATCAGCACTAGAACCAATACATAAGGCAACACCACATACGATAAAAGATGCATAACACAAAATCCATATATTTAGTAATTCCATCATATTCCCAAGTAGGGACAAGCACAGAAGCTAAACTCAGGCTATATCAATAGATCATAATGTGAAATCAATACTTTTGGTCTTAAGCTATTGATTAATCATTATTTAATCACCGTCTTTTGAATTATATCCATGTGAATGTGGGGACCCCATTATTATAGCCGGTGGACTGGAACAACTCTATAGGGTAAAATGCACCTAAAATACTATTTTAGCTAGTGGACTAGAAATTATCCTCACTGACCCCGACTCACATAGTGTTCCATCATAAGTAATTAGTATCTTCCCATGTTTTATTACCATGCAAAGTTTTGTTTATTGAGCTCGAAATCCCCGCTATTATAGTCGATGGAAAGAAAACACTCTACAGGGCAAAACACACCTAACCATTATTATAGCTGGTGGACCAAAAATACTCCACAAGGTAGCATGCACCTAACCACTATTATAGCCGGTAGATCGGAAATTATCCTCACTAGGCCCATCTCGATAACCTTTCACTTTAAGTAATTAGTACTTTATATGTGTATTATTCAATAGGTCTATTTAATTAATTGAAGGGAGGGAAAAAGGTCACAAATCTAGAGATACAAAGATGAACCAGCCATAGAATCAAGTATTCTATATCAAGGATCATGTCATACATAAAATCCTAACACGTACTTCGAACATATCAAATATACATTTCCATGCATACTTACAGCCAGGCACCTCTTGCATGATTATGAGATAAACACTACATCACACCTTTAATTATCCATCAAACCCTAGGTTATGTTATGATCTTGTGATACTCACTTGTGGTACCTACTAATTTATGAAATACCATTATCTTATTATTCAATACTACTTATGTCTTATTAAGGAGACTCATTTAATCTCTTGGCATGCTATATGCAAATTACCAATTTACCCCCATCATCTTTACAAAATTACTAAAATACCTCTTGTTAGCAAAATTACCAAGTTACCCCCTTTTCATTTGCCAATTTACCATATTACCCTTCATGTTTGTATAATTACTAACTTACCCCTTGCATGTGTTAGATTACCAAATTATCCTCCATACTTATAAAATTTTATCAAATCGCCCTTTTGGTTGGCTAAATTACCAAATTATCTTTTTTGGTTGGTTAAATTACCAAATTTCCCTTCTCACTTATTAAAATTACCAAATTACCCTTCTTCATTATTATAATTACAATTTTTTCCCTTTTACTTACAAAATTACCAAATTACCCTTCCATTATACCAAATTACTAAAATACCCTTCTTCTTTATTAAATTACCATATTACCCCTTTACTTTACAAAATTACCATAATACCTTTCTCCTTTATTAAATTACCAAAACACCCTTCTCCTTTATTAAATTATCATTTTACCCCTTTACAAAATTACTATAATAACCTTTCCGTTATAGCAAATTACCAAAACACCCTTCTCCTTTATTAAATTACCATTTTACCCCTTTACAAAATTACTATAATAACCTTTCCATTATACCAAATTACCAAAACACCTTTCTCCTTTATTAAATTACCATTTTACCCTTTGCCTTACAAAATTACCATAATACTCTTTTCTTTGTGCCAAATTACCAAAATACCCTTTCTTTATGTTAAATTACCAAAATACCCCTTTTGTCAATCAAATTACCATTTTATCCCTTCACTTTATATAATTAACAAAATACCCTTTTATTTATGCCAAAGTACCAAAATACCTTTCTCCTTATTAAATTACCATTTTACCCCTATACAAAATTACCATAATGCCCTTTCTTTATGCTAAATTATCAAAATACCCCTTTTCTTAATCAAATTACCATTTTATCCCTTCACTTTACATAATTACCAAAATACCCTTTCCTTTATGCCAAATTACCAAAATATCTTTCTCCTTTATTAAATTACCAATTTATCCCTTTACCCTTTTACTTTATAAAATTACTATGATACCCTTTCTATTAAGATAAATTACCAAAATACCCTTCTACTTTATTAAATTATCATTTTACCCCTTTACTCTATAAAATTACCATACTACCCTTTCCATTTTATTTATTTCACTAAAATACTTATGTCGAAAAATTACCAAGTTATCCCCTTTTCATGTAAAATTACTAAAATACCCTCCTTACTTATCCATTTTCCATTTTACCCCCTTTACTCTTATAAATTGCCATTTTGCCCTTATTATACACATTTTACTAAAATACCCTCATTATATAAAATATTGATACACATGCTCCATACACATCACCCAACACCACCAACTATTATTATTTATCATCAATACACATTAGCACCTATCACACATACTTATTTAGGCCATGCTTTCATACATGAGAATTTGCTAAAATGTCCCTAGGGCTTACATTAATATTATTTATGCAACAAATGGCCACATTAACATATCATACCATACATATCTATTTAACATTATTACTAACAAGGCTCCTACCCTTAAGCATTATTTCTACACATGGCACATAAATTATCATGCTTTTCTTTTCATCAACCAACATATGCCACTAAATACATTATAATTAACAACATATGGCATGCATATAAACATATTAAAAGTCCTAATGTGCTAGCATATATATGCACACACATTTTAGTAGGGTATAATGGTTACCATATTTCTAGCAAAAATTAAACTTTATCGGTATCCCGATTAAAGGTTTGAGCTTTGATTAGTAAAATCAATACCTAAAAATGATATCAATATTTATCATATTAGAAGTAGAAAAATCAAAAGAATAAACCTTTAAAAAAATATTAATTAAATATATACTAAAATTAACCATTGTTATACCTCAAAAATTAGCCAAAATTATAAAAGGGAGGTAGCAAACTCACGCTGCATGAGTAGCGTGAGCTACATACAAGGGTGTTAAGAGAGAAGAGGGTCGATGAGGAGAAATGGGGATAAGGGGAATGTGGCTTGGTTTAAGGTTTTGGGAGTAGGGTGGAGAGCTTATGGAGGGGAGTTAGGGTAGTGGCTGAGTGTAGAGAGGGAGTAGGTTGTAGGTAGTGGTTGGAGTCAAAATTTGGCATCTCATGGCGGTGGAGGCGGCAGATTTAGGATGGGAGAAGTGGGTGTAAGAGTGGTGGATGAAAAGGAAGGGCAAGGAAGAAGAGAAAGGAGGGCTTGGTGGGGGATTCAGCCGAAGGGAGACTGTAGGGTGGTAGAGGAGGCGTTGGTGAGTAGGTTGGTGGCTCTATTGGCGGCGGAAGAGGAAGGAGGGCGATGGACGGTGGTCGTGCAGGGTGGAGGTCGAGAAGTGGAGGAAAGAAAAGAGAGGAAAGGAGGGAGAATACAGGGGCTTGTGGGGGTGATGGGGTGGTGCAAGGAGGTTGGTGGGATGATAGGGAGGTGGTATAGGTGGTTACTTGGGTGGCAGCAGTGGCGGTTGAGGAGGTGGAGAAAAAATAGGGGAAGAGAAGAAGAAGAGAAAGAAGGGAGAAGGAAGGCAAGGTAGGGAGGTGAGGGAGCTCGAGGCAGGAGAAGAATGAGTAGGAGAGAAGAAGAAAAAGAAGAGGGAGAGGAGAGGAGGTAGGCGTGGTCAGTTGGGAGGCTATGGTTGCAGGTGGTAGGGTGGCTAGTTATAGGAAGAAGGAAGGAAGAAAGGGAAGGAAGGGGCATACGAGGGCTACGGTGTAAGGGCGTGTATGGTCCGAAAATGGAAGGAAAGGGATAGGGGAGAGAGCAAGGTGGTAGGCTACAACAACAGGTGGTAGGGGAGTTGGTGGTAGGCAAGGTGTAGGTTGGCCATGGCGTGTGGTGGTCGAAGGTCGAAGAAGAAGAGGAAGAAGAAGAAGAAGAAGAAGAAGAAGAAGAAGAAGAAGAAGAAGAAAAGAAAAGAGAGGCAGGTCAACCAGGTGGGGAGAAAGAAAGGGGAGCATGCCATCCCACATGCATAAAGAAGAGGGAAAGAAAGGAGGGGTTCTGGGTTGGCTCAACCGGGGGGGAAGAAAGGAAAGAAAAGAATGGGGGAGATGGGTTGGGTTACAACTCAAGAAAAGAAGAAAGAAGAAAGGAAGAGAATGGGCTAATGGAACAGCATGAGGGAGAGGCAGGTCAGCGACCGGAAGGAAAAAAAGAAGAAAAGAAAAAGGAGGAAGAGAAAAAGGAAGGAAAAGGAGAAAGAAAAAGGAAAAAAGGGAAAAAAAGGAAAAAAGGAATAGTAAAATAAAAATAATTTTTGGAATAATAGTATTTAATTATTTAAATAGGTAAATTAATTTCATAATTTAATTTATTAGAATTTTATATATATATTGTTTGAAAAGGTTAATTTTAGTAAAATATTGGTTTGAAAAATTATTTAAATAAAATAAGTATGATAAAATAAAAAATATTTTTTTTAATTTATTAAATATTCATATCCATTTTATATATTCACAATCCAAAAAATAATTAAATTAAATAAATTTCAAATTAAATTATTCCAAATGAGGGTTATTTATTAAATTATAGTTTTTAAAATTTTAGGGTATTATAGATAGTCAAGCGAGTGCTTGAATGTCATCAGCTAAGCATAGGTTAATTGGTTGTTGGATGTAGTCATCACTATGTTCACCATCCTTTCATTACCAGTTCATGTGTTTTTTGATTCGGGCGGTTCTTTAATATTTGTATCTATTGCCTTTATTTCTGCAGCTAATTTATCTCCAAATGCTAGTGTAGTGATATCTATGACATAACCTTTGGGGATAGATTTGATTTCACTAGGATCTAATCATATGTGGCCTTAAAGATATGTGGAGCAAACTTGCTAGTAGACATGGTCGAGATGGACCTATAAGACTTTGATGTAATCCTAGGGATTTACATATTAAGGAGATACTAAGTGGTGATAAACTGTGGATAGGAGCATGTAATGTTGTGGGGACCTCAGAGTACTAGAATTTCCTATAGGAGGTGAAATCCTAGGCCTACGACAAAGGTTGTATCTTCCCATATGTTATATTCCTTATTCCATAGAGGTTACTCCATGTATCTATGTAGTTTTTAGGAGTTGAACAAGGATGTGGTAGCCTTAGAAGATATTACAGTTTCCCAAGACTTCCCATACATATTCCCAGAGGAGATACCCAGTATGCCGCTAGTGTGGAAGATCAACTTCATCATAGAGCTAGTACTAGGGATGGACCTAATGTCAAAGGCACCTTACAGGATGGCATTGGTAGGTTTACATGAGTTGAAGACTCAATTGAAAGAGTTAGCGGCTCACAAGTTCATCCACCTGAGTGTGTCTGCATGGGGAGCACGAGTTTTGCTCATGAAGAAGAAGGATGGGAGCCTTCATTTGTGTATTGACTCTCAAGGTTTAAATCAAGTAACAGTGAATAACAGATACCCACTTTTAAGGATTGATGACCTCTTTGACCAGCTTTGGGGTGTTACAATCTTCTCAAAGATTGATATGAGATTGGGTTATTACTAGTTGCATATTACAAATGCAAACATAATGAATACAACCTTTACGATATGCTATAGGAACTATAATTTTACAATGATACCTTTTTGTCTCACCAATGAACTTGTCATCTTTATGGACTGGATGACAATGATTTTTCAGGCATTCCTTGACTAGTTTGTGTTTGTGTTCATTGACAATACTTTGGTATACTCTTAGAGTAAAGAGGGGCGTGAATAGCACCTATAGACCAATTTGTTATCCTTAGAGAAAATAGGCTACATGCCAAACTCTTCAAGTGTGAGTTCTATCTTTAAGAGGTTGCCTTTTTGAGATATGTAGTGTTAGTAGTAGGATTCATAGTGGATCCGACAAAGATTATGGCAATTATAGAGTTGAAGTCCCCCACTAACGTGTTTGAGGTTTGGCCAAGTACCACAAGATCTTTGTTCAAGACTTATCAAAACGTAGCTTGCCACTTGGTGAACCTTTTAAAGAAGACTACTAGGTTTTGATGGGATGATACCTACAAGGGCATATTTCAGGAGTTGAAGAAGTGTCGGACTACGACATCGATTTTGACTTTAGTAGTGGGATCTGATGGATTTGAGGTATATAATGATGCATCTAAGCACAGGTTGGGCTGTGTATTGATGCAATATGGTAAATTAGTTGCTTGTACTTCCCATTAATAGAAGCAACATGAGCAGAACTACCCAACACATGATTTAGAGTTATCTATGATTATCTTCGCATTGAAGATCTAGAGGCATTATCTGTATGGGATACAATGTAAATTTTTCACTGACCATAAAAGCCTCAAGTATATATTCACTTAGAAGGAGTTGAGTATGAGGTAGAAGAGATAGCTCTAGTTGGTGAAGGACTATGATATTGAGTTAACCTACCACGAGGGTAATGCCAACATTGTTATAAATGCCTTGAGTAGAAATACATTACACTATTTGAATTCTTACATGGTGGTTAATTGGTTTCTTGAGGAGCTTGGTGAGATGGGGGTAGAATTGATCCAGTAGAGCAATTTAGAGTTTTAGATGGGTGTCTTGATGATTATATAGATAATGTTTGATGTAATTTAAACTGGGCGGCCTAGAGACATAAAGCTCAAGAGGATCAGACAGAAGATACAAGATGGCTAAGCTAAGGGTTTTAGGATTCATGAGGATGGTAGCATTTGCTACAAGGGATGTTGGCGTGTACCTCAAGATTGTACTAATATGAAGTGCCAGATTTTAGAAGAAGGTCACTACACTCCCTACTATGTTCACATAGGAGGGTATAAGTTGTATAATAACATTAAGCAAATTTATAAGTATCCTCACATGAAGCGATAATTAGTGGAGTTCGTGGCAAGATGTCTTAACTATTAGAAGGTAAAGATAGAGCACCATACACCTATAGGGTTAGTCTAGCCTTTAGATGTACTAGGATGGAAATGGAACTCCATTTCCATGGATTTTGTGAGTGGACTACTAAGGACTTACAACGGATGTGACTTGATTTGGGTTATTGTTGATAATCTAACTAAATCAATAATTTTTACCAATAAGGTCAAACTAGAGCATGGATTAGCTGGCCAATGCTTACATGAGATTTGTGGTTAGCAAGCATGATAACCTACCGACATAGTCTCTAATATAGATTAAAGATTCCTTTTTCACTTCTAGTGAAAGTTGTAGGAGGATATGGGCACAAATTTGAGGATGAGTATTGACTTTCACCCATCTACAAATAAGTCCATACACTCAAGGATATGCTACAAGCTTGTGTTATGAATTTTTGAGGTAGATGGGAGGATAGTCTACATTTGGTGGAGTTTTTGTATAACAACAATTATCACACTAGTATAGGGATGATACCCTTTGAGGCACTGCATAGATGTAAGTGCCAAACACCTATACATTGGAGCGATATTAGCGAGACTGTTGTACTTGGACTGAAAATGATTGAGGATATAACTCAACAGATTTTGTTGATTCACAATAGGGCGTTAGTAGCTTAGAGTTCACATAAGAACTGTGCAGATGAAAGATGTTGTAGTAATGATTTCAAGGTAAGAGATAGAGTTTTGTTGAGGGTATCACCTGCCAAAAGGGTGTAGAGATTTTATAGGAAGGGAGAACTAAGCTTGAGGTATGTTGATCCTTATGAGGGTGTCGATAGAGTTGGTGAGATCTCTTATCGCTTGACACTTCATCTAGAACTAACTTGATCTCATAACGTCTTCCACTTCTCACAAATGAGAAAGTATGTTGCATATCCTTTCAACGAGATTAGATCCTAAGAGATCGAGGTCAATGATTCGTTATCCTATGAGAAAACTCCCTTATAGATTATTGTCACCAAGATATGCCAGACCCAGACAAGTTCAGTTCCACTAGTGAAAATCCTTTAGATCCCCCATAGAGTAAAGGAAGAAACTTAGGAGACAGAGAAGAATATGTGTGAGACGCATCCCTAGCTCTTTCTCATAGGTGTGTTAGATTTTGAGGTTCTCTTTCTTTTAAGGAGATAGTACTTGGTACTATAGTATCAAATCTTCTATATTTAATCCTCAAGACCACCTTCCCTTACATCCTTCTTCTTTCCTTCCCTAACATTGACTTTTAAGTTGAAGGATAGAGTCTTTTTTAAAGAGGGTAGTGATGTAATATTCCAAAATTTTATACAAATTTAATCTTAATTTATCAATATTTTAACTTAATCTAATTTTTAATATAATTTAACTTAATCTAATTTTTATTTTATTTTAACCTAACTCAAACCCTAAAAAATTTATACATAAAAATTTCGATTAATGTTTCCAAAAAATTAAACCTAAAGCTAAAACCAAATTCTAAACTCAAAATTTTCCATTTCTTTTTTTCTTTCCCCTATTTTTCTCTCCTTTCGTTTTATTTTCCTGTTTTCTCATTTCTTTTCCGAGGTTACGTCTATTACAACCCAACCCATATCATTTTTTCTCTTGTTTCTTTTTCTCCCCCTTCCTTAATATTCACTAACCCAGTTCCTTTTCCTTTCCTTTTTTCTTTCCTCTCCCTCATCGCCCTTGTCATCTTCCTCACCTCCCCTCCACTTTCATATTTTGGACCAAATAGACCCTTACCTAACCCCTATGCACAGTGCCCTTATTTTCCCCTCTCGGCCATGTAATTGCCATCTTGTAATACCCCTAAAAATTGCCATTGAAATTTTTTGTTTTAAGCATAAAATGATACACCATAAAAAGGAAATGTTAACGCTATAATTGGTATAAGTCTAGCCCTAGCCCATCTTTATACCAACTACAAGGATTAATAGAAACAAACACAACCATGATAACATAGCAAGGAAAATATTTCATAACATAATAGAGGTTAAATGTTTGTTACCCAAAAAATGCTGAAATACAAAACATTGTTCAACTGGAATAAAACATTAATCTAGAAATTGAAAAGGAAAATATCAGGATGACACTCTCTCCAGGTCTCAACCCTAGGATAAACTGCATCACTCTACCCTAATCATATCATCATAAGTAGCAAAGTTGTCTACGCCATTGTTAGTCATCCACATATACTCAGGAGGGAACACTACTCTTGGGATTGAGTAGCACCCATAAAAGAGGTGATTAGTACACTACATACTGAGTAAGGTAATAAGACATTCAAGAGGGAACATAGAAATTCATGATACTATTGCAAGAAATAAAAGCCACATAAGCAAGTTATAGTAGTTTGTTAGTTATTGTTTGAACTTGGGCCATTAGTGTAGTAATTAGTAATCTCTCAAATTATATCCTTCTAGGTTCGGGGATCCATTATTCTCATAGGTGGACTGATAAATATAATATAACCTAGGGCAATATGTTCATGGCCACTATTCTCACCAGTGGACCAGTAAATACAATACAATCTAGGGCAACATGCTCTTGGCCAATATTGTCACTGGTGGACTAGTAAATATAACATAACCCAAGGCAGTATGCTCTTGGCCACTATTCTCATCGGTAGACCGGTATATATATAAGTATAAGGTATAATTGGTTCCAACCCATGTTATGTTCCTTTGTAAGTAATTAGTGTCTCTCCATAGATTTTTATTATCTAAGAGTTTATTACTTGAGCTTAGGACCCCCACTATTCTCATCGATGAGCTGGTAAATATGGTACAAACCCAGGGCACCATGCTTCTGGCCACTATTCTTATTGGTGGACCAGTATACATATACGATATAATCCATGACAACAAGCTTTTGGTTACTATTCTCACTAGTGGATTGGTATATAAATGTAAGGTACAAATGGTCCCGATTCAAGTGATCTTCCACTTTAAGTGATTAGTGTCTTATTCATGTCTTATTGGTTTAGATATCACAAAACCATGCAAAACCCATGTATGACTCTTGGCTTGCTACCACCTTGGGCCAACCCTAGCCCCACGAAAACCCTAACCTCCTAAGTTTGAGGTATCCTCACCCCCTAATGATCTTTTGAGTTCCTAAATTATCAAACAACATAAACATTCCATTAGAACCCTTTTACTCATGAGTCATACCCCATTTCCCTCTTTCCTCACATATGATAACAATTAGCCCCTTAGGTTACCCCTTGAAACCCTAGTTTTGGCCTAAATGGGCCCAACCCCTCCTCTGCTACTTATTTATCCCTAAAATCCCACAACTATGTATACTTTACCATGATTCTCCTACCAAATAAACTCCTTCATTTTGTACATGCAATAACATCCTCCCTAAATGACTCCTCTTAAAACCCCAATCTCCCTTTTGTAGTCGTATCCACTCCTACATATCCCCCTAACCATTTTACTTACTACACATTCCCCACAAAGCATTCCTAATATAATAGTTTGGAGGCATAAACCATCTCCCACATGTGATAATGACCAACTATTAGGTTTTGAAGTCCTAAAACCTTAATTTAAATCCTTTAGTTCTTTCCCATCTCCTAGCATCCAAAGACTCCCCCATAGTTTACCAAAATACCAAAAATAGCATCATCTTCCCCCATAACCTTCCTTAACAATCATCTTTCCCTTAGTAACCCCTAGACACAGCTATATAACGTTTTACTCACCCCATGCATGACAAACTCTCTCTATGCAACATTTACCCTAATCCCTTCTTATAATTATCATACTTATTATTCAACATTTTCCCTATGAATATTTGGCTAACAATTTCCCTAGGGCTCTCCCATATGCCATCTTCCAAAATATTGACCCAAAATGCCCCTAGACCTCTAAAACCCTACTTGAGTCTTATAGCTTAAAATACACAAATTTCTCAACAATCCTCAAAACATGCAGTACCACATGATATCATTTCATAAAAACATATAAAACAAGCAATCAAGACCAAACATACTCTTACCTTAGGTCCTTGCAAGCTAAACTACACAAACAACCCTAAAATATATACATTTCATGTAGGTATTCACTTATCACACAATATAATCACATAATCCTATAATTTATCCTTACCAAAATGGATTCGGTCTTGAAGCAATACATCCCAAGACTCCTCTCCTATGGACACCAAAATAGTACCTAAAAATGGGAATACCCAACTTAGAATAATCTATCCTTTTTCTACCTTTTTCCTTTTTTTCTTACCTTAATGAAAATAATAATAGTAATAATAATTAATTTAATTAAAAGAAGATCAAAATAGATGCAAAAGATAGTGGTATGACTAGAATAAGTAAGAGAAGTGGATGGTAGTGCAGCGACAGTCACAGTGGGGTAAGGTGGAGGTATCTTTTTGGTTGGAAAAATAGTAGGACTTAGTTCTTTGGGGGTTGTGGGTGGTGCTAGCACTAGTTAGGTAAGTTGAAAGGGAGGCGGGTCATAGCATCTTCGGCGAAAACCGTGGTGGTGCAGCTGAGAAGGAGAGAGGAGAAGAAGGTAAAAATAGAGGGGAAAAAGTGTTAGAGAGGGCTAGCTACATAGAGTGGGAACCTGTGTAGGAGGTGGAGGTGTGGCGATGGTGTAGAGGGAGGGAAATGGGCCAGTGGTGGTGTGGGGTGGCATAACCTACCCACTTAGCACACTCGAGGAGAGGAGAGGAAGAGGAGAAAGAGAGAGGTGAGGGGCTTAGTAGGTGTAAGTTTATATAGGGAAAGGAGAGGAGTGGAGCTTGGGTGGTGGAGTGGCTTAACAGTGACAGTGGCGGTGGCTGAAGACAGGGCAGGAGATAGGTGCAAGCATGGCTCGACGAGGGAGAAAGATGGGAGAGGCAAAGCTTGGGGTATTTATAGGTTGTGGGAAAGGATAAGGATAAGAGGGGAAGGGGACAAGGGTGGTCGTTCACTAGGTGGCTGATGGTAGCAGAGAGAGAATGATGTAGGTTATAATTCGAGGGGGGGGGTTTAGGGGGTTGTAGGGGTACAGGGGCATATAGGAACATGTTAATGTGCATGCCCTTTATGGCTGGAAAGCTAAAGGCGGAGGGGACATTGGCTAGGTGTAGTCGAGAGTGGGTGCAAAAATGGCTACTGATGGGGTACGCATAGGACTGCACAAGAGAGGTAGGGGATGAGGAGAGAAAAGGAAAAGAAAAAGGAAGGGAGGGAGAAAAAAGGAAAAGAAGAAAATGAGATGGCCAGTTGGGTTGTTGCTTGTGGGAAAAGAAAGAGAGGGGGCATTGGGTCGGTCAGTGGGAAAAGAAGGAAGAGAAGAGAAGGGGTTTGGGCTGGTGCAGCATAAACCTAGGCAAAGGGAGAAGAAAGAGAAAGAAGAAGAAATAAAGAAAAAGAAACGAAAACTAGAGTAGAAAAGAAAAGGAAAAGAAGAAGAAAATAGGAAATGAAATCAAAGAAAGAAAAGGAGATGGTAGGATTTTTGGGTAGTTTGGGGAATTAAAATTATTATACTTACCTATAATTTATTTTAGGCTAAATAATTAAAATAAGGCTTCTAAATAATAAATTTTTAATTATCATAATACTAATAATAATATTATTAGTATTATATGTACCTATATTTTATTTTATTTTATTTAGTTTAATATTCTATTATTTGTTATTAGGGAAATTTTTGGGTATTACACACCTGCACAGCCCGCGCCACCTTTCCTTTGCTCCCTCAACTCCCCTATACCTCTACATTTTTATCCTCACCCACTTTACATGGTAGCCCCCTCTTCTGCCCCTATTTTCTTTCTTTCTTTCCCTCCTTACCATCAATATTGTAGCCATGCACCCTACATGTGCATATACATACATACATTTATGAAAATCGTGGCCTTCCTTCTTCTCCTTTTAATCGTCGAAGAGGCCCTACCTCTCTTGCCTTATTTTCTACTCTTCACCACACCACCATCATTATTGCTAGAAACCACCACCCCTATTGTTGTCCATCATCTTAGTGAAGCTCCCTTACTTCTCCTTTTCCCCTGCCAGCTCGACCAACACCAGCACACTTCTTGTACCATTCTTCACCATCACTTGTGCCCACACTCCCTAACATCCCCCATCATCGCTGCTGCTGCCGCCCAAGATCATCACCTCCCTAATTTCCCTTACTCTTCTAGATTGTCTCGACACAACACCACCCTCACTGCACTAAGCCTTTCTCCTTTGCCTTATTTCTCCTCTCTCAGCCACCACCCTTTCCTTTGACCTACACCATTATTGGCCACCACTTCCAACCTTGATCGCTACCTACAGACCACTAATACCATCACCTCACCTTCACCCACTAGTTCCACTCTAATTCCTTGATTATAGCCATCTTAGCCATCAACCACTAGCCCCCCAAGCTGTCATCACTGCCACCCATGCCATCTCTATTGTTGTCCACCATCACCACCACCACTCCCTACCGCCAACTCCCACTAGTCCTAGCACCACCACCACCTTAACCCTTGCTACCAACTATCACTCCATCCTTAACCATATCCATCACCACCACCTCAACAACCACGCCACCACAGTGACCATTACCGTGCACCACCCCGCCCGAGTTACCCAATTTTGGCTACCTTTATATTCTTCCCTCTTCTTTTATTGACTTTTCTTTAAGTTAAAATTTTTAAATGTAAATTTTATATTTTCTTATTTTTAGGTGATACTCCAGTGCTAGTGGTGGAGGAAGCATAGGTCTTACATGCTTAGAGACCGAAGTCACTTTGGTAAGGATACATATCATAGTTAGGGATTATATGTGCAAAACATGTATCTCTGCTTGTGTTAATATGCTTGAAATTATTGTATGAAAATATTATCTTCACATTTTTACTATATGATATGTGTTATTACATGTTGGAAGAAAAGGTAAGAAATTCATGCAAGTATGAGTTTTGTATATTTTTGGTTAAAATGAATTTAGTTATGAAATACCTATATATAATTGTGGCTATACATTTTTATGGTGATAGTATGTGTGGGAGATCGGAGAATCATTCATGTTGGGAATCATGAGATTCGGGTGGAAAAATAGGTATTCTCATTGCCTTAAGGTAATTTTCATTAATATGGTTTAAAAATAATATATTGAGTATTTTATATTGTTAAATGGTTTAGAATAAATTAAGGATATTATATGAAATTCTTGGAGTGAAAATGAATGATTTAAGTATGATAAATGATGAAAATGGGTATAAGTGGTAAAATCTAGGGGAGTAATCATGATCATATGTAATAAAGATTGGAATTTGACTATAAACTCTAGATATGATGTTGATTTTGGCATTTTAGGTATGCACATAAAAGTTTGGAGTAATATGAGTTTTAGGGGAAGTTGTGATTGAAATGTGAAATTAGGGTCTCAGAGGGGTTATAAATAGTAACCAGAAAGGTGGACTATTATCATATGTGTAATACGTGGGAGTTGGACCTCAATTTTGGTATATAATCTCAACAATAATATTTTGAAAATGTATGTTAGATTTGGTATCCATATAGGTTTTATGGAAAAATTTATGATTAAATGTTGACATTAGGGTTTTATAGGAGATATGAATGGTAACCCTAAAGGTAGACTATTATTACATGTGCAAGATGTTGAATTTCTACCTTGATTTTTGGGAATGTTTTCAATAATAAAATTTTAAGGAAGAATATTGAATTTGGTGATAAAATGATAATTAGGGGAGAAGTTATGCTAGACTTATGAAATTAGGTTTTCTTAAGAGGGGTGTGGCCTTTTCCTTTAGAGAAGTGTATTGGTATTCATGTTGATTGCACTGTATGTGTTTCTAATGATTATGTTAAGATATATTATGTTCCTTGCATGTCTACATATGTGTATGTAAGAGGACCTTGAGAAAAATACCATTGAATAATAAGAATGGCTTGGGTGTGTTTTTCCTCGAGAGATTCTTCAAATCGTTCTACTAGTTTATAAATAGTGGTTAGGTGTGTTTTATCCTAAGAGGTGTTGGGTCCATTCCACTGGACAATAACAGTAGCTTAGGTGTGTTTTCCTTGAGAGGTGTTTTATACTCTTCTATTGTTTAAGAATAATAAGGCTCCCAAACTCAATGTAAACCGGAATATGATTGATGGTCCGTCATATACACAACAAATTTAATACATAAATCCTAATTCCCATTTACGTAGTAAGTGGTAAGAAGGAGTCGAACCCACAAGGAATGGTATTTTAATCACTAATTTTTCAATTGATATTATAATCCCAGTTATACAATTTCATTAATTCTAATACTAAATCTAAATATATTAAACTTTGATCACTACTTGATAAATAGGGGTAGGAATGAATTGATGATAGAATCAAGGTATCAAATACTCAAAGAAGAAGAATGATTCTATGTGATTTAATGTTGACCTTTAGAAACTCATAATAATTAATTTCTTTCCTTTCTCTCAACCTTAATAAATTGAACAAGCTCTCAATTTATTTCCTAACCATTTAATAACCTAGGTTATGAACACTAGATTCAATTAATGGCAGCATTATGAATGGAAAGCAGTCAACTACAATCATAACAACATAAGCTCAGATTATGGAATTGTACGAATTAACGGACATGATTAACAATTAATTTTCTTGCTACTTTAGACAAATTAATTAACAGTTACAGGTTAATTGCGTTTTCTTAATAGAGATTAACTTCTAAACCAAATAGGTGATCAATCTAATTAGTTTATATTCTTAATCTAAGTTACGAAATCATTCAATTCCATCTGTTAATTCAATTAAATTTCATCTAGAATCAAACATTCAAAGTAGGTTATTAAATTTGAAACATAACTCCATCCTCAAATCATCCTACCCTGTTTTATTTACTCTAACATTTGCATATTTAGAAACCATAGTATTACATATAATGATTTGAAATTAATGCCAACAAAACAACAACAATATCCAATAGTAATACAACACAAGAACAATAGAACAAACAAAAGTGTAATTGCAGATAATTTACTTGCATTCAATCAAAATGGAGAAACTACAATTGATAAAGGAATAGAGAGGGACTTATCAATTGAAGTGCAGATTGTTAATTGTTCACTATAATATAAGAAGTTGTAATTGTGCAATATATGTATATTATAGAGAAAATAGAGAAACAGAATACATTAAAAATGTTTAGACATCTAAAAAATGACCTCCTCGAACCTTGAATTGATAGAGAATATATCAGAAACAGGGCATGCAGACGGTTACAAATTTTAAGGAAAACAAGGTCTGTGTTTAGGAAACACGGGACCTCTGTTTTTTTCTCCAACTTCCCTACCAAAATGCTAGATTCTGAATCAAAGCCTAAGATTTCAACACGGCCCGTGTTTAGGAACCACGGGGGGTGCCGTGTTTTTGGTTCTTTCACTCTTCTTCCTTTAAAATTTCAGCACAACTTCTCTTGATGTATTTGCTTCATTTCCAACTTTTTTCCCCTTGATTCAATGTTTCTTGATGTGTTCTTTACTTGATTTCTTCTTTTCGTTGATTTCTCCTTGAATTTCTTCAATTTTTTCTTTTCTTGCAAACTTTATTCAAAAGAGAAAAACTCGACGAAAAGATTAAATCTTATAAAATTAATGAGGGATAAATGACATTTTTATGCATGAAAATAATCTATAAATCCCATTTATCAACGATCTTGTGATAAGAATAACAAATAAGATATTCATCATTTAAAGTGGTAGATTACGTGACTCAAGACCTGGGTTTATACCATCAGACAATAATAGCGCCTTAAGTGTTGATAGGTGCTTAAGACCGTTCCACCGGTTTAAGAATAGTGGTGAGGTGTGTTTTACCTTGAGAGGTATTGGATCCTTTCCATCGAATGCTAACTGTAGCTCAGGTGTGTTTCCCTTGAGAGAGGATTTAGACCGGTCTATCGGTTAAATAATAGTGAGGTCCATGAACTCAACGTAAATAAGAATATGGATGATGATTGTAACTAATGATGGAATTCTAGAATTAGAAATTGTCTTCAATTATGTTACTACTCTTGTTTATGCTTGCATATGATTTACATTTTCGGTGTGAACTTTCTTTATTGTATTGTTACCACACTTAGTACATTATGTACCAATCATCCTTTTTATAGGCGCTACTCATTCCAATGAGTAGAGGACCTATTTGTGTTTGTGTAGGTCATTGAGGACCCGCTAGACTATTATGATGCTTATGATACTTTTATTGGGGCGGAATGAATATATCTCATGTATGGTGTTTGGAATCGAAGAGTTGTGTTATGTGATTCTTATTTTAGGCTAGATACCCTTTTGACATTTATCTTAGGGTATTTACTTTATATATTTGGATCTCATTTTTTGAGTTAGCCTCCAAAAATCTTACTTATGTTTATGGAAGTGTTCTCGTTTTATGCTTATTAAATTTTATGTTCTGAATTGTTTTGCCTTATAATTGATTTGAGAATGGCTCATAAGCTAAACGTATATTAATTACAGCAGTAGCATTCGTTTATGTTTTTCTTATGCTTCCATTTAAATGAAAATTTTTATTTATAAAATTTGGGGTGTTATGCTGAGATTGTGTATCGAACACTGACGTTTGAAACGTATTACAATGAAGAACCGATATCTATTGCTAAGGATCAATGATCTATTAGACCAACTCAAAGAAGCCACATTGTTCTCCATGAATGATCTTCAGTTAGGTTACCGTCAATTTAGAATAACATTGTTGGATATTCCTAAGATGGCATTTCAGAAATGATATGGCCATTATGATTTTACAGTAATACCTTTCAGACTCACTAATGCACCAACAACATTCATGTCTCTCATGAACCAAATTTTTTACCCTTTTTGGATCATTTCGTTGTGGTGTTCATCGATGATATCCTCATCTATTTTAGTGATTGAGAGAAGCAAGAGTAGAACTTGAGATAGATCTTGGCATTATTAAGGACACACTAATAGTTTGCCAAGATTTCAAGGTGTGAGTTTTGACTGGACCAAGTACCTTTTCTCGAGCATGTGATTTTAAAAGAAGATGTGGCACTATATCCTTCCAAGGTTCGAGTAGTTTTTAAGTGGCCGACACCAAATTATGTCACGGAGATGCACAATTATTTGGGCTTAGTTGGCTATTATTGTAAATTTGTTGTAGACTTATCTAAGATAGCTCATCCATTAACTAATTTATTAATTAATACTATATGTTTTTAGTGGGATGAGATGTGTGGTGAAGCCTTTGAGGAGTTAAACAGGTATTTGACTACTACCCAAGAGCTCACATTACCAAGTGGATCATGTGGTTTTGAGGTGTACAACAATGCTTCTAAGCATGGATTTGATTACGTGTTGATGTTTCATGGGAGAGTAATGGTTTATGCTTCTCGATAATTGAAGCTTCATGATTATTACTATCCAACACAAGATTTACAGTTTTCCACGATGGTGTTTACTTTAAGGATCTGGAGGTATTATCTCTATGGTGTGTTCAGTACAAGTTCTACACCAATCACAAGTACATGAAGTTGTTCTCTTAGTCTGATATTTATAGATGTGAACTTTTACTTTAAGTGGTTATTAATCCTTATTACCTTATTAAATATAATGCATAAATTGTGGTGTGTTATATAACTTGTCTAGATCTTTATTAGTAGGTTTCGAGGACAGATCCTCTTTAAGGGGTATTATTGTAATACCCCATATTTTTGTAAGATTTATTGAATGAAAAATTTTAGTGTTCAATAACATTTGAAAATTTTTCATTTTGATTTGGAAATATAAATGGGTTTGAGGTAAAGAAGGCTTTGAATAAAGTTGGAAAATTAAATAAAAAACGTTTTCATATAGACCAATCAATTGGTTTGTCATCTCCATTAGTTTTTTTTTATTTTAAGAAAATTGATTTACAGGTTTGGGCAACCAATCGATTGGTAGTCCAAATCAATCAACCGGTTGGCCAGGCTGAGTCTTTTTTTGAAACTCAATTTTTTTGAATTTTTTTTTGTATCAAAATGGAACCTTGATAATCTAACTCCAAACCATTCTTGAGTGATTCTTATTCCTTTTTATCATTTCTTTGGCTTTCTTTGTTGTCTTAAATAATTTGAGGGCTTGATGTTGACGAATGAGGGAGAGGTTGACCTCAATATTGTCTTCTTTCACTTCTCTTCTCTACATACCTCTAGAAGCATGCTTCAATTTCCAGATTAGCCCTAATCAACTAGGAGATTTCTTCCCACGTTGATCTTCCATTATCCTTCTTGTGTTCACTATTTTCTAGATGAATTCAACATGCATTATTTAGAAAATCACTATTTGAGATCTAAAATAGAAGTCAACTTATTCTTGATAAATCTACCCATTTGGCTCATATTTGAATGGTAAAATTAGGGTTTTTGATCTGTTGCATAACCCCACTCATTCCTTAACCAATTCATTGGCTATAAATATCCCTAATCACCCCTTCTTCTCACTTTTCTTTTAGCCTTTGATTTATCTCATTCCTCTAGCACATGTGTTCTCATCTCCCTAGTTTGGTCTTGCATTTGAATTCTTTTCACTCTTCTAATCCTTTCTATAGCTCCTTCTTGTTTGATCTTTAAGAAAGAAAGAGGTAGATTTAGGAAGAAGTTAAATTATTTTTGAAATGTCCTAAAAATTCTAATTTTATTATCTATTATTAAATAAGATTTTATTATCAAAATTAATTAAATAATTATTTTTATTAAAATAAAAGGAAATTCATTAGGGTAAATATATAAGAAATTTTATAAATATTTTAATAAGAAGAAATTTGGGCATTTTAACTAATTAAAAATTTTAATTTTGGAAATTAATTAAATATATTATTTTATTTAAAATAAGAAGAATAAATAGTTTTAAATGAATATTAATTTTATAAATAATTTAATTGAAGAAAATTAGATTGATTTGCTAATTAAAATGGACTTTATGGAAAATCTTTTAAAAATCCTAATTTAGCCTAAAAAAGGATTTAAATATTGCTATTTTTAACTATCCCAAATATTTTAATTTAATTATTTAACCCAACCTTCCTATTTTATTTTTCTCTTTTTCCTTTTCTTTCTTCCTTTTTCTTTCTTTTCCTTTCTTCTTCTTCTTTTCTTTTACTTTTTCTCCTCGCCGAACTAGGCCAGCCTAGCGGCCAAGTCCCCCTCTCTCCTTCCTTCGTCGTGGCCCAGCCCGCACGACTGGCTTTCTTTCTTCCTCCCTCGTTGTGCCTCATTTTTCTTCCTTTTCCACCGAAGTTTTGCATTTCATTTAATTAGCCTTACCCCGCCCCCGACCACCCGACCGGTTCCTTCCTTTTCTTTCTTTTCTTTCTTCCCTGGACTGCCGGTCCAGCCCTTTCTTCCTCCTTTCTTTTTCCCCAGCCCTTCGCACCGTCCCCATCAAGCACCTGCAACCTCCGTAGCCACTAACCAAAAATTCCGCCGGCGACTATGCACGTTCGCTTCCTATTTTCTCCCCCTCTCTTCCACGTTGACTCACCGACCACACCTATCTGCCCACTTTCCCCCTTTCCCCCTTTCCCTCTCTCCTTGCCACTTGCAGCCATGATCGAGGAGTGAGCCGGCTGCCCTTGTCGGCCAGTGCCCACTCCTGCCTACCACTCCTCCACTTTCCTTTTGACCCTAACTTCCTTTTAAGCCTATAAATACACCCCATAGCACCATTGAGTTGAGTTTTTGGCTCGAGTTCAGAAAATGCCTTCCTTCACGCCACCGCCCTGTTAGACGCCACTTCCGCCGCCTTCGACCAACACTACCGCCCGTTCTGGCTACTCGTACACTCCTTACACTACCCCCTAGCTAACTGTGCCTTCCTCCTCCCTCGATTCTTCTTGCATGAGCCACCCCGGCTGTGCAAAGTTCTCTCCTCAACCAAACCATTTTCTACCACTGCCACCCTTCAAACCACCATTAGCCACCTCCTCCGCCGCTTCCACCGCTTCTTTTACCTCTCAAATTATTCAACAGACCACCATCTACCTTCCCCTACCCTTCTTTTCCACTTCCTCCCTCTCCTCCTCTCTTTCTCTCCTTCTTCTCCATTCGGCCACCACCACCGCCGTTGTGCGCCGCCACCTCCATTCTACTCCCCTCCCTCTAAGCATTCTTAAACAACCCAACTTCCACCTCCATTCTCCCTATCTTTTTCCCAACATTCAACTTTTATCCCTTTCTTTACTTTTTCCATTCGCCGCCCTCGTCCTGTACCACCGCCGGTGCTGCCTATCCCCGCCAGCTTAAGGTTGAACCCTAGACCATCTCAACCATTTTCCCATATTTTTACAAGCCTTAAAATATTTTATTTCATTTATTCTAATATAATTCCTATTATTATTATTAATATTTCCATTTTTAATATGTATTATTATTGTTATTAATATTAATGCTTTTCTTATTATTCTGTTGAGGGCTGAATCCCTATTGTAATTTTTAATTATATTTTAGCACTATTACCTTTATTATTTCTATTATTACTATTATTAATATTAATATGTTATAAGTATATTAATTATTATTATTTCCTATTTCTAATTTCTATTATTCTTATTCCATTATTATTATTACAACTATTTTACCATTAGTGTTATTAATAATTTTAATAATGTTATTGTTGTTGTTGTTGTTATTATTATTATTATTATAGTTATTACTATTATTATTATTTTCAAGTGTTAGTATTATTATTTTATATAAGGCTGAAACCCTATTGTGCTTATTTTAAACTTTAGTAGTAGTATTATAAATATCATGTATTATTATTATTAGGGTTATTAGTATTTTTATTATTAGTAGTATTTATTCTTATTAATGTTATTATTATTATTATTTATTAAGTTATTATTACTCAATGTAAGGTGGAAACCCTACTTCTTTTTATCTTCAAATATTATCCTTACTAATATTACCATTATGGTTATTATTATTTTGTAATATTATTATGGCTTTTATTATTATTATTTGATCATTATTATTATTATTAAATTTGGTTATTTATTTTAGTATTATTATTATTATTATTATTATTATTATTATTATTATTAGTATTATTTTAGTAAAGGGGCCGAAGCCCTTATTTCACTTTGTTTTGAATAATTTCCTTGTTATTATTATTGTTACTATTATTATTAATCTTATTTATATTATTACTTATATTATTTTTAGTATCTTTGCTATTATTATTTTAGTACCATTATTATTATTAGGGTAAAGTCTTCAACCTTATATTATCAACTTTTATAATATTTCTATATCTTTGGCAAAGTTAGTAATTTGTTAACGTTATCTTATAAATATATTATCATTTTATTAAAAACCTAGTCTTATAATAAGTTAGTGATTAATGGTATTTTTGATAGGTGGGAGTCTAATTTTAGTTTTTTCCTCATAATAGGTAAAACCAGTCAAAGCCCTAAGGAGGTGTAGGAGCGTGCTCCAAGATCGGTGTCGTTTTAGGTAATGGGTGCTAAGGCCTTTCATGTGCTTATATGCATTATGTGCTTCGCATGCTATGTATCCAATGTTTATTATTGTAATTATTTCGTATATTGTATGACGTGGAGTTCAAGCATGTTCTTATGTTGTTATATGGCATATGTATTATTTATATATGATGATATGTGTTGTGACCCTGTAAGACATGCATGTAAGGGCGTTGATGTGTTTTGTGTGGGAGAAAGGATGAAAAAAGATGATGGGGAAAGAGGTTGAACAAGGAATGTGAGTTGACATAATTATTTTAATGATTCATGAGGGAAAGAATAAAATGGAGAATCTGATTTATGATTTTTATGGTTTTGTGTGGGAGAATATAATTTATGGTCTTATATGGGGGAATCTAATTTATGGTTTTGTATGGGAGAATCCAATTTATGGTGTTATATGGGAGAATATAATTTATGGTTTTATTTGGGAGAATCTAAATTTTGGTTTTGTGGGGGAGAATATAATTCATGGTTTTATATGGGAGAATCTAATTTGTGGTTTTGTATGGAAGAATCTAATTGATGGTTTTGTATGAGATGATCTATTCTAGAGTTTGGTATGGATGAAATCTTTGGTTTTTGTGTGGATTGAATATAGGGTTTTGTATGACAGAATCTTGGGTTTTGCATGGTGGTATTAATAGTTTCATGGTGGTATTAATGGCTGCATAGTGGTATTAGGGTTTGCATGGTGGTATTAGTGTTTGCATGGTGGTATTAATAGTTGCATGGTGGTATAAATGGTTGTATGGTGGTATTAGGGTTTGCATAGTAGAGTTAGGATTTTGTATGGGAGTTAATGATTGCATGGGATTTAGGGTTTGTATAAAAAGTTTGAGAGGTTACATGGGATGTGTAAAGTTTGCATGGGAGTGAAATCTACATATGAAAGGTTGATTTGGGATGTAAGGAAAGTAATGTAAGTGTTATATGGGTGTTTGAACATTTTAGATGAAAAATAATACGTGGATATTATATAAGGGTCTGTAGGAGACCGAATTAGGGTTTGTATGGACAATTAGTGTTTGTTGTGGTTGCTTAGAATTTTTGTTGTATCATGTGTAATTGGTGATTAAAGTGTAATTATGATGGAAAAAATTATGATTTGTGATGTGTGATGATTCATGCATGTCTAGGGTGAAAGCTTTTGAATAAGATACTTAAGACACTAACCATTTAAAGTGGAAGATTATTGAGTCGGGTCTAGACCGATCCACCGATCAAAAATAGTGGCTAGGGTTTTTACCCTATAAGTGACCGATCGACCAAAGAATAATAGTGGTGTGGACATTGTCCCACAGGTGACCAGCCCACCGACAATAATAGTGGGGTGACTGGAGCTCAATAAACACAAACCAGAGTTTGCTAAGATACTTAAAAGATACTAATTACATACAGTGGAACACCATGTGAGCAGGAACTAGACCGATCAACCGGTTAGGAATAGTGGTGTGGACTATTATCCCGCAAGTGACCGATCCACCAGCAAAAAATAGTGGTGTGGACTTTGTCCTGCAAGTGACCGGCCCATCGACAATAATAGTGGGGTGTTCCTATACTTACATGGATTTGATAAAAAGCAAGGTGTGAATCGACTTCTCATCAGTGATTAATTAAGTAATTAATCCAGATTATATATGGGCCTTTGTTCTTTTACCTGGTTGATCATATGCATTTATGATTGTGTTCTTCTATTCTTCTGCATGATTTATGTGCTTATGTGTGGGCCTTAGTGCTCGGTTACCTTACTCAGTATATAGCGTACTGATCACCTTTTTCATGGGTCCTACTCATTCCCACGAGTAGTATGCCCTTCTGACTTTGTGCAGGTGAGCGAGACATTAGTCGGGGCTGAGTGTTTAGCTAGGGTGTGGGCTTAGGGTTTGAGAGTATCGTGGCTGTTTTTACCCTTCTTGTTATTTTATTTTGCTTTTACTAATCCTCTTTGTATCGGAGTTATCTTTTTTGATTTATTACCTTGTGTTCAGTATTTGAGATGGACCTTTTAACAATTGTTCAATTATATCTTGTTGTGATTATTAACTATAATTCTCTATGTGTACTTTGATTTCGAAGTTATTATCTCTTTAATTCATTTTATGAAATCTTGGTTTGAGTTTTATATTAATCTTTTTAGCCTTAGCACTTGGTACTAAAACGGTCGGAGATAACAGGTTTGGTACTAAGTGTGGTGGTAACATCTCCAGAATTCATGGGTTTTAAATTAAGTATTTTAATTACTTTCACTTTAAAAAAAAAGTAGTGAATTTTGGGGTGTTACAATTTTCAGCTGAATCTTCCTTTGCTTTTCTCTTAAATATGGTAAGCCCATTTTATTTTCTGTTTGAGTTTACAGGATTTTAAATGTTATTCAATGATTTTTAAATTTTAACTTCTTTTTTTTAAATGTTTTGGAAGTTGAGAATATTCCAGTTTGAGTTTTTCCCTTTTTAGTAGGAGATTTTCCCCAACAATAAATAAGTCATTCCTACCTCTAAAATGTAGTTTGAATAAGAATGTGTTGTGATGTATGTTACAAAATGTTAAGTTTATATGCCTCCATGAGAGTTTGGTTTCTAATTGATGTATGTTGAATTAATTCTAAGTCCTAAGAAAAGGTATGATTTTGGAGAAAATAGGGCTGATTTGCTTGAATGTGAAGCATGATATTTTATGAGCTTGATAAATATTGGCATGTTGCTATGATATGTCTTGGTTTGAATGTGGTAGGATTTTAGAAGCTAATTCAAATGAAAAAAGTCTTTTTTGTGCTATTTGGGAGTAGAGCAATCAAATAGTTAGGCTAAACTAATTGAGCAGCCCTTTGAATTGTTGATTGGTTATCACAAATTAATCGGTTAAATGGTATTTGATGACTTTAGTTGCTCTCTACTTAAACCCATTGATTGGTTTGGCAGAACCAATCGAATAGTCTTAGAATAGACAATTAGTTAGCCAAACTGAAGGATCGGTTTGAAGGAACCTTGGGTTTGGTTGAGTAAAACTGATCGACTGGTTGGCCTAAAATGATTGATTGATTAGGCTAAATTATATGATTTTGATCTTTTTGACTTGATATGTTTTGAAATTATTCCCAATGTTGTTATATGATTAACTAATGATGGAAATGCATTTTTGGCATGGATTGACTAACCTAATGGATGGTTTAAATGGATCATAACTTGTGGTAATCTCAGTAAGTGCTCGAGAAGGCTTTAGTTAAAAAAACTTGAATAAGTATGTTATGACTTCAAAAGGGTAATTTAATCTATATTATTAGCCCAAAGAGGATTATCATGATGGATTTATTAATATTAGCTAAGCATTACTAGAAATCCCACCATGTGGTGGGAGGGTAAAAATGGTTAATATGGAATGAGTATGTAGATGTGTTAATTAGATGGTTTATTGGCAACGTGTCATCGCATAACCTTATAAAATAACATGCTAATCACTTAAAGTGGAAAAGAAGAAAAGGAGAGGAGTAAGAAGGAAGGGTTAGCAATGGGGTGGCTATACGGGTTGTTGGAAGTTGTGGCTGGAGGTAGCTAATAGGGAGGAGTTATAGGGGTGGATGAAATGGAGTTAAGATAGGGTTACAGAGATAGTGGTGGAGGTAGTGGTGGTGCCAAGTGGAGGAGATGGCAATGAAAAAAAATTTCATTGCCTAGGGTATGGCTGAGGAGGATGAGGTTCTAGGGGCAAGGATTGGCAAAATTTGTCAGGGGGAAGGGAGGTAAGAACAACAGAGCAATAGGGAAGGAGGAAGAAGGAGGGAAGAAGAGAAGAGGAAGGTGGCCAAAGTTAGACGCTAGGATGGTGGTTGTAATGATTGTCGGACTAGCAATGCAGAGGGAAAGGAGGGTTGGTTACAAGGAAGGAAAACAAAGCTAGGGAAGAAGGAGAAAGAAAGGGAGAAGGTTGGGAAAGAAGAAGTAGGGCATGAGGGAGAAGAGAAGAAGAAGAATAAGATGAAGAAGAGGAGGGAGGTAGGGCTTAGGCATGCAATGTGATAGGTGGGAGTCGCAAGGAAAGGTTGCAGGTAAGGTAGAAGGTGTAGGGTAAATGGGATGGTAGGTGACAGGGTGTAGGGAGGCTAGTACAGGCTGGGAAGGTGTTGTAGGGGGTAAAAATGGAAGGGGGAATGGCCACGCAAAGGAGAAAGGGTAGGGTTGCTTAGCCAGGAAATGGAGGGTAGATGGGTGGGGCATTGACGTATGCGGCAGAGGCACACTGGTAGAGGAAGGGAGTGTTTGGGGAGGCGAGGGTGTAGATTGTGTGAGGGAGAAGGATAAATGGGAGGTGGGCTAGGCTATTGGGGCATAAGGAAAGAAAAGAAAGAGAGAAGAGAGATGGGATAGCGTGGGAAGAAAAGGAGAAGAATAAAAAGATGAAGGTGGTGAGTGGGCTAAGCTGGCAGAGGAAGAAGATAAAAAAAGAAGAAGGGGAGGTCAGGCTAGGCGTAGGAAAAATGAAAAAAAGAGGAAGAAGTGGGATGGCCTAAGGAAGAAGAGAAAGAGAAAAGGAGAACAAAAAAAGGAAATAGAAAAGAAAGAAAA
The DNA here is from genome assembly GCA_030549775.1 of Tamarix chinensis. Taxonomy (NCBI): domain Eukaryota; kingdom Viridiplantae; phylum Streptophyta; class Magnoliopsida; order Caryophyllales; family Tamaricaceae; genus Tamarix; species Tamarix chinensis. The sequence continues at coordinate 46,016,652 of CM060173.1, read as the reverse complement.
GGGATAAAGGAAAAAGGAAAATGAAGAAGAAGGAAAGAGAAATAGATTTATGGTTAGAATTAAAATTAGATTAAAATTATATTTTTAGGATAATATTAATTTATCTAAATTTAGGGTATCAAATTAAGAAAAATAAATTAGGAAAAATTATTTTTTTAATGTTGATTTAAATAAAAAGGATAAGATGACATAATTATAATAATTTAATAAATAATTTATCTAGATTTAGATGTCATAATTTAACAAAAATAATTAATTTAATATTTAATGGTTAAAATTTTTAGATAAAAGGATAAATATTCTAAATTAATTTTATGAAAATTAGGGGTATTACAATAATAAATATCATTACCATAGTCAGTCATAAAAATATACTAAGGCCATCCTAGGCTCAATTATTCACTTTTGTGTGTAGTAGGCAAAAAGTGACCAAAATGCCCTAAGGTTAAAATTACCACATTAACATCCTCTTTAATTACTAAAGTTATTTTATTTACTAAGTTGTCATACAAAGGTTGAGCATTAATATTTAAACCAATATATCATGTAGATAAATTGTCAGATAAGACAAACAACTAATTTTTCATTATTTATGGTTTTGCACATAAAACCCTAAAACACGTATCTAATACATCCATGATTACATAATCTCATAGTTAAAAATATATAGTACATATCATAAAATCTTTTCATGGTAAAAATATAATATACATTAATTGACCAAATAACCCTAGGACACACATCTATGATTAATATTCAATGAATAGATTTAAGCATATTCGTCCTATCATTTTTCATGTATATGCCACATATAATAATGAAAGATCATTTTTATTATAATTTTTTTCCTAAAATATTTTACATATGATACCATGCTATTTTGTTTTTCAATTTTTAGGATATAACAAATAATCATAATTTGCAAATCATGCTTAACATGTTTCAACTCAAAAACACTAAAGTAGGGAGTTGTCAATTTGTGTGTAGTTTCATGTAGGTGGGAGAGCGGTATAGTTCAGTAGAGGGTGAGGAATACACGGTGGGATAGGGGTATGGGATTAATGTTAGAAGGGGAGGGAGATGAGGAGAATGTTTAGGGGAGGAGTTTGGTGCATGCAAGGGTAGAGTATGGGTGGTAAAATTGTAGGGCAGAAATAAGATTATTTTATTTTAGTTTTAAGTTTAATTTGGCTAGATTAGGATATTGGGTATGAAAATAATCTGGCAAAAATAATTACATTTCAAATGGGTTTAGTAGGGAGAAAAAGGTAAGAATAATCGGGAATAAGTTTTAGGATTTTATTTAGGTTACCACACAATGATTATTAGTTAATTAATGATGCCAAGGTTTACGGGTTAATTTTGAATAAAAGGCTAAACATCCAAAAAAAAGATTACAAACTTTATAGGTATTAAAAATTATCAAAAAGGTTGTCGATATGAGGTAAAGAATAACAGTTCACCACTGTGACCTAGTTCAGCCCTCAGTAATCGATGCAGACACTCAATCCACCATCCTTGTTCCTTATGAAAAGGAATGGTGCCCCCTAAGGCGATATGCTCGGTGGAATGTACACCATCTCCAATAGATTCTCCAACCAAGTGTCCAATTCTACCTTCTCCGTCAGCACCAGGGGATATGGTGCCTTCATCATAAGCTCTGTCCCTAATTGAATTTCTATTATGAATTTTATCTCACACACTAGTGGTGTACCTAGGATCTCATCTAGAAGCACATCTAGAAATTCTTGTACCACCGAGATACCCTATATTAATGGTTCCTCCCCACATAAATCCTAGACACTCCATAAGTAGAGTGGGTATCCCTATATACAAACTTATTAAGCACAATCATAGACAACACCCTCGCTGAGGCCTTAGGCTTGCATCTCCAGTGGAGACCCTAGCACCCCTTATTCTCTTAAGTATCACATGCTTCTATGCGCGATCAAGTGAAGCTTGATATTCTAAGAGTATATCATCCCAAGGATGATGTTAAAGTCATGAAGTTTAACCTCTACGAGGTCTACTAGAAGCTCAATTCCGCTAATGACTAAGGTTACATCTCTATACACTATAGTACATGGAAATATATCCCCAACATAGGAGTATAACATAAGTCACTATCCTATGAGTAGGAATCATAGCTATCCTAGCTATGAAAGCACTAGACACAAAGGTGTGTGAACCACTTGAGTTGAATAACACATAAGCATGAAGGAAAGAAACTGTCAACATACCTGTGATGTCATATATCTTTTTGTTAGCCTCTAAATGACTCATTGCATTTAGGTGAATTCCTAAAGGTGGTCTTGAAGCACTACCTTAACCCTACCCTAGCTAAAAGGTGGGAAACCTATAAACCCTCTATTGTAGAGAGGTCCTTCTAGCTCCACTATCTTTTGATTGAGTCCTCTGAACTAGTGGCGTGTGAGCCACTATGCCTTCCTAATGTGTGTGCCCTTGCAAGGCACTACCCCTAATAATATGACACTTAAACTGATGGTTTCTTATACTACCATAGCCTTGACATTGAACCAACTATCTAGCACAATCTATCCCTAGGTGTTTCTCCACCATGAACAAAAGTCATAGTAGCATACATACATAATGGGATTCCGTGCCTACCACACGAGGTCAAGATATATTGAAGGGGCTTTTCTCAGAGGATGCCACACCCACCATTTATCAAATGCATGTGCCACAAGGGCTAACACACCATGGGACAACACACCCACCACATATGGTCAAAATACATCCAGGGGGCTTGTATAAGGATGCCTCCACCACCACACCTAGAATTCCTTGATCGTGAGGGCTAAAATTTGGGATAGACACCCTCTTCACATATACTAACAAGCCTTATCTATTGGTAAAAGCCATTTTTTTGTTGGCAAAAGTTTTTACCAACAAAAATTTTTCTATAACAAAACTGTGGTTAAAAACTCTGTGCTTAAAAGTTTTACCCATAGATATGTATCATCTATTAATATTAGTTGCTTATGCCCATAGATATTTATCTGTCGGTAAAATTTATATCTACAATTATATCTGTGAGCAAAAGTATTAACTACAAAATGATATCTGTGACTAAAAGTATTGTCCACAAACTAATATCTATGACTACAAGTATTATCCACAAAACAATATATGTGACTAAAAATATTGTCCACAAAAAATATATCTACGACTAAAACTATTACCCACAAAAGAACATCTATGACTAAAAGTAGTATCCAAAAAATTATATCATTTGCTAAAATTATATATATATATTAGTAAAATGACAATAATTTCCATAATACCTGTTGTGGCAATATTTACTTATAACAACAACTTATCCTTATATAAAATGTAGTACACCATACATAATCATCGTTCTTTAGTTTAACTATCAAAATGATAATAGTCTTGTAGGTATAATATATATATAACTTATAAGCTACAATAACATACAAGAAATCTTCATTAACATATCAGACACCATCCTCTTCATTCCTATCCTATTTAACATCTTTAACAACTTCAGCATCTTTAATATTTTCTTTGATAATCATCAAGCTGTATTCCCTGAAAAAATATACATGTAACTTAATTGGATTTATAAATTCACCTAAGATATTGTTTAACTGGTGTAGTGTTTTTTAATATACCTCAATTCACAAAGATCTACAAGTTATCCTATGATAATGACAAATACAGAAAATAAAAAGGGGCAAATGATAACAAAAGAGCATAGAAAAGAAGATGAACATATAATTTCAAACATCGGGGGTGTTTGCAGTTGCATTACTTTTACCTTTTGAGATTTTTGCCTTTTGCTTCACTAAATTCCCCAATACTAGAAGACATGTAACTAAATCCAGAGAGAGTATAGATTAAAGAGAGGGAGCAAAAACAACTAAAAGAAAGGCATGGAAAGTAGAATAATAAAAACCCAAACTTACATTGTATTGAATTTTTAACTTGAGATCTCCCTGAATTGTTTATTTGTAGATATAAATTTATTTGTCTATGAACTTTATGAGTACATGTAGTTTCTAAAATTCAGAAGGTACTGAGTTAAAATAAGAATTAGCATAAGGCTAAAACTTAATTCAACTAAATGTAGTTGTTGTCCAAATTTATTATCTATATATTTCAATCTAATTTGGATAAATTTGTCATCAAATGTGAGCTGCTACAGTTCTAGATATGACTGGGCACATGGAGATTTTTTATTAACTGTTAGATGACATGCTCTAATAACCTAAAGCTAAGATCTAAAGCTAAATCTTATGATAGTAATTTATAAAGCTACAGGTCATATTCTCGAAATCTGATTTTTCTACTGTGGTTCCTTCTTATTTTATCTTAAATTCAGCATGCTTCTAACACAATAGAGGAGCTTAGATAATGAAGTAAAGAATAAAAAAAGTATATACTGAAAAGGGTTGAACTAGGTTATTTTTATACATTGCTTATGAATGCTTAATCTATATTTACTTGCTATTACTGTCATATCTGTTTTTTTTGTTTCACTAGCTAAATGTATGTTTATAGACCTATAAAATGATGAAAAATTTAGTGCACTATGTGCTAATAGATTTAGCTAAGTTTTGATAGGTTTTGATGGTTTGGAGAGGCATTTTTCTTCATGTTTTTACATTATTTTTGTAAAATTCTGCAAATCTGGTTTCACGCCTGAAGTCCACTCACTTTCAATTTCTAAAAAATAAGTATAGTCCTATATTACGCTAGGGAATGCCATTTATAAAGTTTAGAATCCATAAAGGATAGTTTGGATGAGTTGTTGAACATATTTGGAGTTGATTTATGCATATTTGGGACTTGTTTTGCTGAAAAACGCAAACTTAATTTTAGATATGAAAACAGGTTGTTCTTACCTTGTAAACAAATTTAGGGGCTTATCATGTGGGTAAGAACTCAGTATTTTAATAGTAGAATAAAATGGGATAAGTTTAGATAGATTTTTCATCATTTTCAGAAATAAAAGATTTAAGTTTTGAGCTGATTTTACGGTTTAGCTCCACGTCTAATTTGTTTTTGTTATAACCTGATTTTGCATAGATGTATAGAAGCATAACAACACTAGATGCAAAAAAATGTATGAGCAGATCTTGTATGTAATTCCAAAACAATAGATCTCCCACAAATCATCCAATTTTCAGATGAAACTTTATAGGTAAGCAAAAGTGAATAAACTAACTGAAATGCCCCAAAAATTTCTAATTTTATAAACTACATTTAAAGGATATTTATTATAAGAATTATTTAAATAAATTATTTTTAAATTGAATTAATTAGGACAAATTAAGAAGAAATTTATAAGTATTTTTATTAGAAAAGAATTTGGGTATTTTAGCTAATTAAGCATTTTATTTTGAAAATAATTAAATAAATTATTTTATTTAAAATAAGAAGGAGAAAATAGTTTCAAATTAATATTAATTTTATAAATAATTTAATTAGAGAAAATTAGGATGTTTTGCTAATTAAAAAGGAATTTATGGAAAATCTTTTAAAAATCCTAATTTAGACTAAAATAGGATTTAAATATTATTTCATTCAAATATTATTATATTTAAATATTCCAAATATTTTAATTAATTTAAATACCCAACATAATTATTTTTCTCTTTTCCTTTTTCCTTTTTCTTTCTTTTTCTTTCTTCTTCTTTTCTTTTTCTTTTTCTCCTCAACGAACTGGGCCAGCCCGGCTGCCCAGTTACCTTTTCTTTTCCTTCCTTTGGCCCAGCCCAGCGCGCGACGCTATCCCTTCTTCCGCCCCTCGATGTTCCGTGTTTTGCTTCATTTACCACTAAAACTCGGCGTTTCATTTAAACGGCCCCCATCGCGCCGACCGGCCTGGTCTGTCTCCCTTCTTTTCTCTTCTTTTCCCGGCCGACCGGTCCAGCCACTTGCCTTTCTTCTTCCCCAGCCTTCGCACCTGCCAGCCCCGATGCTAGCCTGCAACGTCCGCCGCCCGCCATGGTTTTTCGCCGGCGATCTCGCCATTTTGACCGGTCGTTCTCCTCCCTTTCTCTTTCCCTTGATTCAGCGACCATACAGACCCAACCAACTCTCCCCTCCTCGCGCGATTCTCTCTCTTTTCCGCCAACCCACCCTTGCCCCGTTTTGCTGCCGCCGGCCAACCCTCGCCTCTGGTAAGCCTGAACCCTACTTCCTTATACCCTCACCGACCTAAATAACCCTAAACTCTCCTCTAACTCTATAAATACCCTCACAATATACCCTGGTTCGAGTTTGGATTTCCTAACCCAAAAATCCTTCCTTGTCGCCGCCACTCCTTTAGACGCCTCGTCCTCCGCCTACGGCCAACTTCGCCGCCCGTTCTGGCCACCCGTGTCATCCTTACACTTCCCTCTAGCTAACCAAATCTACCTCAACCTTCGATTCTTCCTGCACAAGCCGCCCCAGCTATGCGAAGTTCTCTTCCCGATCAACCCTATTTTCTGCCTCCTCCACCTTGGCGCCGCCATTAGCCACCTCCTCTGCCACTTCTAACACCTATTAAAACAACTATTAACTCCTACTAATTATCCTCTACAGCCCCATATAAATATTTTAATTTTCTTCCTCTCCATCACCCATTTTCCTAATTTTTGGCCCCCTTAGACCCATTTTCCGGCCACCTCTGGGAACCACCGCCGGTTCCACCTACATCCTCCAACTCAAGGTGATGCCATAGACATTTTAAGTACTTAGTTTCGAATTATTTATAATTATTCTAATTTTAGCCAAAATTTTAGTATTAATTCAACTTTAATTATTATTATTATAATTATTATTATTAGTAATATTGACTGTATTCTAATTTCTAAATTTTGGTTACAGGTCTGGGAGTATTATTGAGTAAGATACAGTAATTATCTCGACCTTTACCTATTTGCTTAGATTTTTACATAATTGACGTTATTATTAATAATATTTATAATAATATTATTATTAGTATAATTACTTGGTTGATACTTTGATTATTACTGGAAGAACAAAGGCCTTAAATTTTAATTATGCCTCGCATTTATAAAATTTATTAACATTATTAACATTTGTCAACATTATTTTGATTATATTACCATTATTACCTTTATTAAAATATAATATAAGTATATATATACATTATTAATTTTATTGTCACAATTCTGAATAACATTATTTTTATCATTGTGGGACTGTTAGAAATCCAACTTTTAATTTTAAGAATTTTGATATCATTAATATCTAATATTCTATTTATAAAACGTATCATTAATATTATTGTACTTTATTTATATTACGAATTACTTTTATTACTATTATTCTTATTATTTTTTATTATTATCATCATCATAGTTATGATATTATTAAATCTATTTTGGGAGAAGGGTAGAAACCCTTAGTTTATCACCTTTTCAAAAGAAAATAAGTGAATTAATTATATTAGTTCCTATAGTTAATTATTGAATAGTAAAATGTCATCCTAAAATCAAACCTCGAAATAAGTTAGAATTATATAAGAGAGTCTAATTCTAGTATGCTTTGATATAATAGGTAAAACCAGTCAAAACCCTAAGGAGGCGTAGGAGCGTGCTCCAAAACCAGTGACGTTTTAGGTAAGGAGTGCTAAGCCCTTTTATGTGCTTATGTGTATTATGTGTTTCGCATGTTATGTATCTAATGTTTATTATAATTAAATATTTTATATGTGGTATGACTTGGAGTTGAAGTATGTTGTGCATGGTATGTGTATTAATTATGTATGATGATATGTGTTGTGTATGTGAGGAAGTCGATGTGGTTTGTGTGAGAGGAAGGATGAAAAAGGAGGATGGGGAAAGAATTTGACTAAGGGAAGTGAGTTGACCTAAATTTTATGGTTTTATAAGGAATAATCTATTTTATGATGCTATTTGGGAGAATTTAATTTATGATATTATATGGGAGAATTTAATTTATGATTGATTGGGAGAATTAAATTATGGTTTGTTTGGGAGAATTTAGTTTATGATGTTATTTGGGAGAATGCAATTTATAATATTATATGGGAGAATTTAAGTTATGATTTGATTGGGAGAGTTAATTTATAATTTGTTTGGGAGAATTTAGTTTATGATGTTATTTGGGAGAATGTAATTTATAATATTATATGAGAGAATTTAAGTTATGATTTGATTGGGAGAGTTAATTTATAATTTGTTTGGGAGAATCTAATTCATGATGTTATTTGGGAAAATGTAATTTATGATATTATATGGGGGAATCTAATTTATGATTTGCTTGGGGAATTCAATTTATAGTTTTCCTTGGGAGATTCTAATTTATGATTTTATGTGGAAGAATCTTTATGGCTTGAATTTAGGGTTTGTTATGGAAGAATCTTTATGGTTTGAATTTAGGGTTTGGTATGGGTGAATCTTTGGTTTTGGTTGGATTGAATTTATGGTTTTGTATGATGGAATCTAGGGTTTACCTGGTGGTATTAATGGATGTATGTTGGTATTAGAGTTTGTATGATGATATCAAGGTTTGTATGGTGGTAATTATAGTTGTATGGTGGTATTAGGATTTACATGGTGAAATTGATGATTGAATGATGGTATTAGGGTTTGCATGGTTGAATTTAGGGCTTCACATGGAATTTTAGGGTTTACATGAAAAAGGTTCGAAGGTTTGCATGGAAAGATTAGTGTTTGCATGGAAGTGAAATTACGTGTGAAAAGTTGATTTGGGATGTAAGGGAGGAAATAGAAGAGTTATTTGGGTGTTTGAATGTTTTGGATGAAAAATAATATGTAAGACATTATAAGGGTATGGAGGTGACTGAATTAGGGTTTGGAGTGATTGACTATGGTTGTGGGGGTCAAGTAGGGTATATGGTGCATGTCTAGGGTTTGGTGGTAGCACATGTGTAAATGGTGAATAAAGTATGATGTTGAATATGGAATTTATGATTTATGATTCGTGCATGTCTATGGTGAAAGCTTCTGAATAAGATACTTAAAACATTAATTATCTAAAGAGGAAGATCGTTGAGATGGGACCAACCGATCCACCAGTTCGGAATAGTGGTTAGGGTTTTTACCCTATGTGCGACCGATCCACCGGTTATAATAGTGGTTAGGACATGATGTCCTATGTGTCACCGATCCACCGGTTATAATAGTGGGGGTTCCCGAGCTCAACAAACACAAACCTGAGTTTTGCTGAAATGCTTAAAAGATACTAATTACTTACAGTGGAATGTCATGCGAGTCGGAGCCAACTGATCCACCAGTTAGGAATAGTGGTTAGGACGCGTAGTCCTATGTGTCTCCGATCCACCGGCTATAATAGTGGGGGCTTCCGTACTCGCATGGATTTGATAAAAAGGCAGGGTGTGAATTGAACTCTGATAAGAGATTAATGAAATGATTAATCTAGACTACAATTGGGCCTTTGTACTTTTACCCGGTTGATCATATGCATTTATGAATATCCTCTTTTACGTCCTGCATGATTTATGTATTTATGTGTTGGCCTTAGTGATCAAGTCACCTTACTCAGTACTGGACCCGTACTGATACTGCCTTGGTTGATGGGTCCTGTGATGATCCACTGATGGTGGGGAGTAGACCTCTTGTGTAGGTTTAAGATCAGAGACTATTTTGGGGTGGCAGGCCTGATTTGAGTGAGTAGGCAATCCGGAATTTGACCCATTGGGTTTTATCTGGTTTAAATGTATTTCTATTTGGAAGTTACAAGTGTTATTTGAAACTTCAAGGATATTGTAATTAACTCTTAATTTCTCGTACTCTGATTTTGTGTATGATCTTTCGAATCCTTTTATGAATTGTTAATTTGAATTTAACGTAAATCTTTTCTTTAGCCTTAGCACTTGGTACTGGAACGGTTGGAGAGTACCGGTCTGGTACTAAGTGTGGCGGTAACATTCCCAGAATTCACAGGTTTTAAGTGTTTCTATCTTAATTGCTTCCGTTTAAAAAAAAATTAGTGAATTTTGGGGTGTTACACTAACAAACATACAAACAACCTATAACTTCAAATTTCAACCATACAACATATAACTTCACATTTCAATCAAACAACATGCAATTTCAATTTTCAACCAAACAACTTGTAATTCCAAGTTTTTAACTTGCAATTTCAATTACCAATACCTGCCTTAGCTACAAAAGTCCAAAAACAATCAAATACTAGTATTACAAATGAAGTGATTAGCACATAACCTTATTTCAAAACAACAATCAAACTAACCGCTGGGTAGAAAAATTACAATGATGATAGTAGTAGAAAGAACGGTCATTACAAGAAGATAAAGAAACAAAGATATACGTTTTAGATAAGGATTCAGGTTGATATATTTGACAATGGATATAGATGGAGGAAATATGGTCAAAAGGCTATTAAGAACAACAAATTTCCAAGGTATATATATAGTATATATTAAGTAGGCATGGTTGCCACTAGCACTATGATTATCATTAATTAGATTATTAATTCATTCAATTTGACCTTAATTATATGGCTTAATAATTACCATATATCTAAAATGAAATTGAAATACTAGCTAGTAGCTACTACCTACTATTATAGATTACTATCTTCTACGTACTCAATTTATATATATTACTAGTAATCAAAGTGTTTTTTAATAGTAATGAATGAATGAATGATAGTCTTTGAAATGATTGTGTCTCCAAAGTCGATGAAGGACAATTCACTCACCTATTCATATCAATTCTATTCTTACTAGCTAGTAGTATAAATATTGTGTAGGTAGTAGCGACGATGATAATAACTTGAAAATATATACTAAAATTATTCCCATGTAGTAATTTGGATACAAATTTATATACACTTTTGGATGCTTAAAATTTAAGATAATGTGAAGAAATACTACCCCCAAACCCTACAACAAGAACAAAAATGGAAGGAATGAGAAAGAAAGAGCGCTCTTTACCCTAGAGGATGATGTAGAAGTCCCACTAAAAGTTCAACTGTAAGTGCTAAAGCAATGGGAGCAAGTCTTGGATGTGTAACAGTATATTGCTTGTTCAGGGTGCTATTAGTAGTGGACTATGTAATACAAAGAAAATATAGAAAATGATCATCAATGATCAAAACCAACATAAAGTTAAAGAGGATGAAATGGTGACAAATGGCCATTACATCTATAGGGGCAACCACATCATTGCAGAAGTAGCAGCCTAATCTTTACCCTCCTTCTTTATCATGTAGTGAAACCTTGCTCATCTCAAAAGATAATATATGAGAATCTTTAAGAGTATAACTGAAAGGACTAGCCCCATAACATAAGACCAAGAAGCTATCAAACCCCAAAGCTGGTGTTATGATAATCTATAAATGAAATAGGTAAAATAATAGGATATACTATACAGTGAACTTTATCAGCCATTAGTGTATCTAGCATGAAGGCATCCAAGATTCCGCATGCTGATTCTTGATATTCATTCCTTAGGTTGGTCAAGCTACATACATTCAAATGTACTACCTTTAGGTAGAGTACAATACCATGATATATATCTTTATTAAGTGAGCTAATGTAACATATACAAAGTAGGGTATGACATAAAACAATCTTTCGAGTAGCTAATTCAAGACTATTAGATTTCAAAACTAGGGTTTCAAAGCCCAAGACACAAACTCAGATAGTTCAAATCAATTAATTTCAACTAAGGGTGTCAGGATGCAATTAATTCCATTTCAACTATTTCTATATATTTAAGTTTAGAAAAACAACCATACAAATGACCCATTTCATAATTTCACTTAAAACCTAGGATTTTAGGCACGAAAATAAAATTCGGTTGAATTATATTAATTTATTTAAATTGAATGTTTAGAAATACAATTATACATATTTTATAACATAACATATAATCAATTGCTCAAAAATAATAAAAGAAATATCCAATTTAGCATAATTAGGGTTTTTGAGCCTGGAACGTAAATCCGATCAATTCTTGCTAAAGTATATAAATTGATGGTTTTGAATTGTAATTAAATGTAATCTAAAGTAAGTTATATAATCAATTGAATAAAACAACCCGATTACACAATCTAATTTAGACCCGCAAGAGTTTTGACCCTAAAACCTAATTCTAATCAATTTCTCATAATTTTCCCAAATCAACACTTCAGATATGAAATTAAATACATTTCAAAATATATTATAAAATTAATTGAGTGAAACAACTCAATTATGCAATCCAATTCCATTACACATGAATTTTGACCTAGAAAGTCAATTCCGATTAATTCCATATAAATTTCTCAAATTGATACTTCTAGTGCAAAATTAGATACATTTTAAAGCATAACGTAAAATTAGTTTGCCCAAAATAGCTTAATCGGATGAATCTATAAAATTCAAGCACAACCCAGCCTAAAATCTGATTTTCACAAATCAACCAAATGCAATAAAATTAATCACTCTAAATTAATCATACAATATATATATATATATATATAATTACATAATCAATTTAGCTTATCATAAGCTAATTCATACTCAATTAATCAACACAAGGGTTAGGGTTTCTAAAAATTTATACCAAATGAAACTAACAAATCGAAATGGGTGAAGGCCGAAGAAGATGCGCCGGAGGTCGAGGACTTCTCGCCGGCAACCATCGAGGCTCACCGTGGCCAGAGGATGGCTATGTGACCTATGTTGCTGCGCGTGGCTAGCAGGCACGGCAGTGGCGTGCTGGAGTGGCGACGTTGATGGTGGCCGACGGTCGGCTTTTGACAATGGAGGAGCTAGGGAGAAGGAATGAAGATGGGGTTTTGGGCGCAGAGGGCAGGGAGCCCGATGGGAGAAAGAATAGAAGAGAAGGGACAAAAGAAGAGAGAAAGGGAAAATGAAGAGGGTCGAGGTCCTTTTTTATTTATTTATTACAAATACACATATATAAATAAATACTATACATCTAAAAATATTGTTGGAAAATTTTATCTAAAATTTATTTAACAAAAAATCATTTTAAAAGGATCCGAAGGCCTAAAATCGATATAAGAACTATATAAATAATTTCAAAAATATTTTCAGAAAAAATTTACCAACAAGTGTAAATATCTATATAATATTTACAAAAATACATTATAAGACCTCGATATAATATCTTTTTTTTAACTTTAGAAAATATTTATAAAAAATGTAATTATAAAACTTTTAATTAAGATAAATTATAATAGAAATACACTCATAAAAATTATAAATAGTTTTAAAATAAAAACAAAAGACTTATCTAAATAAATATTTTTATTTTAAATAAATCGTAACACTTATTAAAGTAAAAAATACAATGAAAAAATGATATTAAATCGTAACACATATTAAAAAAGAATAGTAGTAGTAGTAGTAGTAGTAGTAGTAGTAGTAGTAGTAGTAGTAGTAGTAGTAGTAGTAATATTAAAAATAATAATAATAATAATAATAATAATAATATTGATTATAATAATATCCTAAAATAAATATTCTAAGTAATAATTAATAAATAATTTTATAATAAGAATAATATGAATCATTATTTTAAATAAATTAATAAGAATATCTAATAATTACTAATATATTATCAATAATGTGAATGATTATTGATAATATTTATTATTTTTAAAATAATATAGATTTGAATTATAATTGTTATTATTTAATAATAAATTAATTTAAATATAAGTAGTAGTAGATATAATATATATTATTTCATTATAATTGTTAAAAGACACCATTATGAACAATTTTAATATAAAAAATTAGAAATAAAATAATAATTAATAATATATGTAAACTATTATTTGTAATAATGATTAATGAATTAATTATTGTTATTATTATCATTATATTAACAAGAATAGATTTAATCATTATTAAAATTATATAAAAACAAATATTATTGATGCATTTCAGAAACACTAATACCAACAGATGTAAAAGTGGGTATTAATTCTGTTGGTATAATACTACTAATAACCACAGATATAAGAGATGACAAAATATCAGTTGGCATACCATATTAATACCAATAGATAAAAAATTTTTGTTAGAAAAACTGTATTATTGCCCACAGAAAATTATCTATTGGTATTAGTTGCTTTTACCAACAGAAAAAGTATCTGTTGGCAAAAGTCAATTATTTTGTAGTGTGGACAATACGAAGTGCCAAGGGGCTTGTATAGGGATACCTCACCCACTCGAACTAGACACCAATGCCATGCTAGCCTGCCATAGTATAATCCAATACCTCAAATATATGCTCATACCCCCTACAGACAACCCAATAATGAAGGAAATAGGTACTAAGTGAAAATATAAAACACAAGGCGACTTATCCACTAACTTATGGCTAGCTACCCCGAGAGTTGGAGAAAAAGGCTCAAACCAAATCTTAATCCATTGATTTTAATTTCCAAGTGATATTAAAAATAAAAAATTAATTCCATTTTTATCTAACTTAGGTTTTTCCAAGTGATGATACCAAACACGTAACAAGGCATTAGAGCCACTGACTGGGTGTTTATAAATGACACCAAACTTAACTAACTCAAGTCCTAAATATCATCATTATGATTATTATCAATTCTAGGGTAAAAATGGTTGTAAACATGATTTAAATGTTTTAATTACATAGAGATATTAACATAGAACGCCTAAACGAAGAATAATAATTAACGGCAAATCTGGTAGAATACAATTAGACTAATTGACTGGTCTAATCATACTTGATCTGAACAAAAATAAAATCAGTGGACCAATCGATTGGTTAGTCTCACTATCAACTATTTATAGAAAACTAGTAGATGGGTTTGACTCAATTGGTCGATGGGTCTAAGAAGAGACCAAGCCACTTTAGTAACAAGGTCACTAGTTTATAGGTATAACAATTGGATTGGCTGCTCGTAGGGACCATTCAACTAGTTCATTGAACCAATCAAATGATCTTGCAACCAGCTAATCAAAATTCCCAAATTGAGAGTCTATTCACACGACTAATAGATTGATCCCATGAATTGATTGATCGATTATGGTAAAATAACACCCAAATCTGCGATCTATATATATCAGAATTTCAACCAAATTTACCATATTAATCCAAGCATGCTTTTATATCATAAAATACATGTTACACACATATAATCATATGGATACATGGTAATATCATTATTAAACAAAATCATGCTCATAACCACTAAACTCAAGCATAATATTAGGGACCCAAAATATGCTTAAATTTCAAGTAGAAAATTCTATCACATGCTTGTATCCTACATAGAAACACGAAGAACATGGAACCATAATAAGCAATATATACCTCATTCATATAAAAGATAAGAATGCCTTACCTTCAATCAATTCCTCTAGCATAAAACACTCGTAACTTACGATTATCTATGAAGAACTTAATTCCTAAGAGAATAAAGATTAAAAACCATAATTCTTTTCATAGCCTAATAAAAATGAAATTAGAAGTTGAAGGAGAAGAAAATAATAGAATACAACCTTTTTTTTGAATTATGACTCAAAACCAAAACCTAAGGTCTTCAACTTTTCTTAAAACTTTAACCCTTCCTTACTTAAAAGAAATAAGTCAGATCTAAGGCTAAGATCACGAGGAAAATAATAAATAGTAATATTGACCAAGGGATAGGAAATAAGAGCAAGCCTCTATTTTTTCCAATAGAGAAGAAAATGATTAAATGGAGAGATCCTAACACCTGATGAAAATTTCATAAAGGAAATAGGAGAAAATTGTAAAGTGTAGGTAATAGGGAGTGAATTGAATAAAAAATAAGGTCTAAAGGAGGGGACATTAGCAATTGGGTGAGAGCGAAGTTTGGCTTAGGTTGAGTGTGGGCAACTTAAAGTGTAAAGAGGTCACAAGCTAAGGTAAGGGATGTAAGGTATGATCAAG
This sequence comes from Tamarix chinensis, assembly GCA_030549775.1. NCBI lineage: Eukaryota > Viridiplantae > Streptophyta > Magnoliopsida > Caryophyllales > Tamaricaceae > Tamarix > Tamarix chinensis. The sequence goes on along the minus strand of CM060173.1, from coordinate 46,000,717 downwards.
AAGAGGCATAGAAGAGGTTTGGTAGGTCAGAGGGTGGTATAGAAGGTCAAATGCGCAACCATAGTTGCTAGACGAGAGAAGAAAGTAAAGGAGAAGAGAGAAGGTGAGATATGGCTTAAAAAGTGCTTTTGAGAAATTTTAGATAAATTAAAATCATAAAATGATACAAATAATTTATAAATAATCTCAAAGCACCAAAATATTCATATTAGCATAAATAGATTATAATTAGATGTTTTTATAAACATTGGAAAGAGATTCAAATCAAAATAAAAAAATGATTTAAAGTTATAGAACAACTAGTCAATCAGTTTGAGTAAACCAGTCAACTAGTTTATTGAAGATTCTAATTCTCTATTTCCAAGTGTATCAATTGATCGCTTAGGCAAATCTGTCAATTAGTGCATTTGAATTTCACAAATTTATTAAGTCTTTAAGCCTTTTCCAAAACCAAAACTCATTTATTTTGTATCATTATAATTTTAACTACAATTCAAAGGATTTTATGATAAGGTATTACAAATAATGATAGGATTAATTTGAAAAGAAATTTCAATTTTGTTATTGTACATTTTATAGGTTTGGGTTTTATTTCACTCAGCCCAATAGATTAGTTTGCTATAACAAATCATCTAAGTGTGTGAATAGTCACTTCAATTGATAGCCATAGTAGGTTAGTTGCTTGAATAATAGATTGGTTTGATGAAATAATTGGTTGGTGTTTATGAACAATTTATCGATTTAAGTAGCCCATCGACTGGTTATGTTGTTTTTAGTGTTATCATGTGGAAACACCCAACTTGTTATTAATGTAATTAATTTTGATTTGTGATATCACCTGATAATGGAATTAATATTTTGTTTGAGCATTTTTATCCGACTCTTGTGGTGGCCAACTGAGAGTTAGTGGGTAGGTCACCATATGTTTTTATCTTTTCACTTAGTATCTATTTTCTTTTCTATCAAGTTTTGGTTTGTAGGGGTATGTGCTTATCTTTGAGGTATAAGATTATAGTATAGTAGGATGGGATAGCATCAGTATCTAGTATGAATGGGTGGAGTATCCAAGTACATGCCCACTAGCACTTCTTATTGTCCATTTCTTAAGCGGGTGTGGTATCCCAACTTATATAGTTGTCGTGGTAGATACACTCAAGTTGTGATGTGTGAGGTATCATGGTACAAGGCCTCTAGATTTATTCTAACCTTGTGTGGTGAATATGGTATTCCAATATGTGCTAGCTTTCACAAAAGGTGCACTCGATTAATGGTGGGTGTGTTGTCCCTAAATAAAATCCTCTTCGATGAATCCTGACCCTATTTTGTGGGTGTGGTATCCTATGGTGTGTGTATGCTTCCATGACTTCTATTCATGATGGAGAAATGGGTATGGTCAAATAGACTATCTTAATAATTGAAAAGTATGAGGTCATTAAAGGAAGATTCATGATGTAGAATTTGATAGAGTTTATGATTGAGCATTAGTTTGGGTTGGGAATTGAACTTAAATTTCATAGTTGAACTAACTTTTAGCCTTATGCGCAATGTGTTACCTCTATGTGAACTAACTTCACCTTTCCTAAATGTGTTTGTGTTTTTGGATTTTGATGGCCAAAAACGGACAATTCGTGCCCTTTCCTAAATGAGGAGGCTTAGCAACCATCATTTTTTCCTCCTTTTCCAATACCACCACTAAAGGATTGGGTTTGTAGGGTTAATTATCACCTCTTACCAATCTTTGAGGGGTAGGAGGACCCAAATATTTTAGAACGTTGCTTGAGACTTTGAGAAGATACTCGTGGCAAAAGGATTTTTGGAGGATAAATGAGTGGACATCAAAGTATTTCACTTACGATGTCATGCAGATAGATGGTGGATAGGTGAGAAGTTAATAGGAGTTACTACATATCAGTGAGTGTCTTTCATGGAGATACTTAGGGATTGTTTCTACCCTAGTCACTTGGGGATGGAAAAGTATGATGAGTTTATGGCTCTATATCATGGTTTGCTATCAATGGATGAGTACTCCAACTGCTACTTGGATCTAGTCCATTTTTCTTTAAAGGTTCATGCTGATGAGAGGATGAGGGTTCATTGGTTTTAGTTGGGATAAAGGCTTATACTTAAAAAAATGCGAGTGAGGACTCATGCATAGGACTTTCAGGCCATAAATAACTATATTATAGAGGCATCATTGATTGCGTAGGCCTATAGTGCCCAATCAGAGGTCTGAGGGCATCAACACTAGGGTGGAAAGAAGTAGTTTTAGGCTATAGTTAGTTTTCAATTGGAATCTGCACCTCATTATAGTGAACCAATAGTGAAGCACTTCATGTGCTAGTGGTGTGGTAAGAACTACCCAAGGATGGATTATGTTGGACAACTTGTTCAATACTATGGTTATGGTCCGACGGGATATCACCAATTTGAGTATTGTGTCATCGAGGGTAGTTTCATGCAAGGGAAGGCATTTTCATAGGGTGTTGTCACTTAGATGCCATCAATTCAGAGGGCTTAGCTAATATATAATAGAGGTAGTAGGATTGCTATACAGTAGAGGATTCAGAGGCATCATGTTTTTCAGTCAGAGCAAGGTTTAGGCAGTGCTATAGGACCAACCCTAGGTACTTGCCTAAATATGATGAGTTAGTCAAAGGCTAACAAGCAAGCAAATATCAATACAGATATATTTACTATTTCTTCCCTTCCCGCATGCTTACTTTTTGACACGACTACTTCACATTCTTTTATGTCTACTACTTTCATAGATAATGAAGCTATAGTTCCTTCGAATATGATATATACTTATATTTTAAATCCTTATAAAGATATACTTCCATATACTTAGCTATAGAGATATAGCCTTACTTATCAGTGGAGTTAGACTTTCATTATACCTCATAGAGTTTTAACATTGTGAATTCAAAGTAATCTTTTAAATGGGTTTGCTCTCGAGATATCAGGTTATGTTCGGTTTCACATAGGAGCATGTGGTTCTTAAGGGACCAAAGGGTGCCAAGATCTCTTACCAAACATGAAATTCTAGACCATCGGTGAGGATGGTGGCCATAGTTGTGCTAGGTACATTGGTACGAAAAGGGTACCCGCTCGTCTTATATAATTTTTAAGACCTAGGTGTTAAGGAGGCATCTATTGATGATATCCTAATGATATAAGAATTTTCTGACGTGCTTCCCAACGAGATCTTGAGTATGCCGCCATTGAGTGAGATAGAATTCATGATAGAACTTAAAATTGGGATAGAGCATATGTGAAAGGCACCTTATTATATAGTGCCAACTAAGATGGTAGTGTTGTGCACTCAGCTAAAGGAGTTATTGGAGAAGGGGTACATTCAACCGAGTGTATTACCATGGAAAACATCATTTCTTTTGTGAGGAAGAAGGACGATAGGTTGAGGCTCTACATTGATTACCGAGGATTAAACCAGGTTATGGTGAAGAACCATTATCCTATACCCCGAATTGATAACTTATTTGATCATCTATATGATGCTATAGTGTTCTCAAAGATAGGCCTTAGATCTAGGTATCATTAATTAAGGATTATTGATAGGGACATATTGAATATATCTTTTAGGGAAAAGTATGACCATTATGAGTTCACTATGATGTTCTTTAGAATCACGAATGCACTAGTGGTGTTCATAAATCTCATGAACCACATTTTCCAACAACACCTCTATTATTTCATCATGGTCTTTATTAATAATATCTTGATCTACTCTAGGACTCATGAGGATCACAAGTATCATTTGAGGCAAACATTATCACTATTGAGGATGCATCATTTGTACCATAAACTCTCAAAGTGTGAGTTTTGGCTTGATGAAGTAACTTTCCTTAGATATGTCATTTTGAAGGATGGTATGTTAGTGGATCCTTCAAATATGCAAGTAGTATTAGAGTGGCCAACATTGATAAATGTCAAAGAGATATGTAGTTTCTTGGGATTAGTAGGATACTATAGAATTTTCATCTAAAACTACTCGTCCTTTGACTACCTTGTTAAAGAAGACACAAAGTTTTTAATGGGATAACAAGTTCACTGAGGCTTTTGAGGAGCTCAAGAGGAGATTTAATTTTACTCTAGTGCTTACCTTATCGTCGGGTATGGAGGGATTTGAGGTGTATAGTGATGCATCAAAGAATTGTCTAGTGTGTGTATTGCAGCATGGGATAGTGTGGCATATGCTTCTTACCTTTTGAAGGAGAATGAAAAAAATTATCCAACTCATGACCTTGAGGTAGTTGTAGTGGTTTTTACCTTGAAAATTTAGAGACATTACCTATATGGAGTGTAGTGTAAGTTCTTCACAAACTATATGAGCCTCAAGTATCTCTTCACTCAGCAAGATATCAACACAAGACAACAAAGATGGATAGAGTTGGTCAACGACTATGATTTGGATTAACATACCATGGGATTAAGACTAACTATGGAAGAAATTCTATCAATAAAAAGATATCACACTCTTTGGTGGTTTCAAACTATATTTATAAGGAGCTTCAAGATATGGGTATAGAGATCATTAGGTTTGGGCATCTTGAGATGAGGATGAGTGCTCTCATGATCACATCGATTATCTTCAATGATATTTGAGCTAATGCACCGGAATATATCAAACTTGAGTGGAGTAGATGGGATATACTAGAGGGTTGAGTGATTAAGTTTAAAATTTTTGAGGATAGTATTATTTTTTTTTAGGTAGATGGTGCTTTCCCTAGAGCTTTGGGGAGCTTAATAAGAATATTTTGGAGGAGGGTCATTGTGCATCTTATTCTATCAATCATGGAGTAGATAAATTGTACAAGGATCTAAAGCAGATATATTTGCGGCCTTGTATGAAGTGGGAGGTTGCAAAATTCATAGCTAGGTGCTTAACTTGTGTCTTTGGAGGTTCCTAAGATGAAGTAGGATAGCATGTTGGTGGACTTCATGATTGGGTAAGTGAGGACCCATAATGGTTCAAATTTAACCTTGGTTGTAGTTGACTGATTGATCAAGTCAGTAGTATTTATACCTATGAAGTAAATCTTGAGTATGGAGTAGAGGACAAGCGCTTATAGAAAGTATGTGGTATGATACTATAAGGTACACAAAGACATTATGTTGGACCAAGATTCAAAATTCTTATCCTACCTCTAGTAGAAGTTGTAATAAGATTTTAGGGCCTATATAAAGATGAGCACTACTTTCCATCCAACTACAAATGGTTAGACTAAACACACTATTCAAACCTTAGAGGATATGCTTTGGGTGTGTGTGCTCGATTTTCATGGAAATTGGGAGTATTGTGTGGATTTGATAGAGAATCTCTACAATAAGGGTCATCATGATAACATAGGGATCACACCTTTCGATCCACTCTGTGGATGAAAGTGTCATAGTCCCTTATACTGGAGTGACTCGAGTGAGACAGTTGTGTTAGGACTAGAGATTATATACAACACTGTTAGACTTATCTGGTTGATTCAAGATAAGATGAAGGCTACTCAGAATAAGAAAAAGAGCTATTTAGACTTATAGAGAAGGACAAATGGGTTTGAGGTGGGCGGCTGAGTTCTTTTAAAGGCCTTATCTGCCAAGGGATTAATACATTTTAGTAGCAAGGGCAAGCTTAGCCCAAGGTACATTAAACCATATGGGATTTTAGATTGTGTTAGAGAGGTTTCTTATTGAATCGCCTTAGCTATTGAAATTTCACATGTGGATAACCTCTTTCATATGTCTTAGTTTATGAATATGTGGATAACCTCTTTCATATCTCTTAGTTAATGAGATGGCACAACATCTTGCTAGAGGAGATTGAACTCGATGACATATTGGCATATGAGGAGAAGCTACTAAGGGTCTTGGCACTTGAGAGATACATTTGACTTTCATCCCACTAGTGAAGATCTTAGGGTTATTCATGGAGTTAAGGAGGCCATCTAGGAGTCCGAAGAGGAGATTAAGGTAAAGTATCCAAAGTTGTTCACTTAGGTGCGTTGTGGAGGTAATACCTCCTCTTTTAAGTGGGTAGTGCTCTTTTCTCATGCACTAACTCTTGATTGTTATTTTATTTTTACTTGGTGGCTTAGGGTTTTAACATATTTTAATCTTATAATAGTGTTTCTTTTGTAGAATTTAGGGATGAGTTGTCCTCTAAGGGGGTAGTGATGTAATACCATATCCTAAAATCTTTTAAAATATGTTTAAAATTATGTTGATATAAGATAAATTAGTTTTGGTTTTAGAAATGGCTTAAAATTCTAATAAAAATGTGTTTTTCATGCATATTATTTGATTGATTATCCAAATTGATCAACCAGTATGCCCAGGGAGTGGTAATTTTATTCCTCGATACACCAATCTACTAGTTGTCCTACAATTTCATATTCTTTTCTAATTTAGATTTTAACCTCTTACTAATATTTATAAAAACTCCTAATTAGAATCTATTTATGATAATAAGCATATTTTGATGCTTTGGGTTTATTTTTATATTTTTTAGATCATTTTATGATTTTATTTTGCTAAAATTCTTCCAAAAGTAATTTTGTTGTAATTTTCACCTTTTCTCTCTCTCTACATCACTTTTCTCTCTCTTATAGTACATGTTTGACTTCCTACACCCCTTCCTTGACTTACCAACCCTATGCCATGTTCTTCCTAACTGCACCCCACGTTTGCCCACGTTCCTCTTACACTTGATTGCCCACGTTTAACCAAGTCAACATTTTCTCTCTCCCCCCTTAAGGATCTCAATCCAACTCTTCCTTACACTCCATTTTTGATTCATTTTTTCTCTTCTCCCTTTCCCTTTGGTAAAATTTTCAAGTGTTGAAATATCCTTCATTTCCTCTCTTTTTCTTCTCTGTTAGGAAAAATAGAGGTTGCCTATTGCTTTCTCATCCTTTGGTCAAAATCTTATCTCTTATCTCTTCTTTCTACTCCTAATCTTATCTTAGTCCTGCCTTATTTCTCTTAAGCAATGAAGAATTAAGGTTTTGAAAAAAGATGAAGATTTTAAATTTTCGCTTTCTATTTTTAGTTCTAAGAAGAGGTTGTCTTATGGTAATTTTCTTCTCATTCTTTTTATTTCATTTTATTAAGTTTTGAAAAGGAATTTTAATTGTTTCAATTCGTGATTCTCATAGGAAATTGAGATCTTAATATAAACCATCAAGTTAGGAGTATTTATGTGCTAAAAGATTTTCTTGGAGGTAAGACCTCCTTATCTCTAATATGGATAAGGTTTTGTGTTGTTTGTCATGGTTTTGAGTGCTTGATATGTTATATAATGTGTATCTATTATGTTGAGTTCTTGGATTCTAGCATATCATCATATTTTAATTTCTAATGTTTTGAGTATGTTTAAGTATATTGATATTATGCATGATTTTAGTGAAAGTCAAGCATATTCTTTTTGATCATTTATTCCTCCCATGATTTATGTGAATTCATTTATGGACTATGTATTTCAATTTTTTTTACAACATTAAAGAATGATAGGATTAATTCAGAAAAGTTTGAAAATTTTCTTCATGTGTTTTTTGGGTCTGGACATTGTTTCACCTAGTCTAGTTGACTGATTTCTATAACCGATCAACTAGGTGTGCGAATAGACACTTGAGTTGGTAGCCATGATTAATTGGTGGCTTGAATAGTCAATTGGTTTGATGAAATTGTTACTAGCCTTATTGAATAGTCGATTAGTTTACCTAACCCGTCTATTAGTTGTGTTGTGACCAAAGTGCTTTGAAATCTACTCAAACACATATACCGATTTGGTCAAACCCATCAAGTAATTTCTATGAACAATTAAGTGTTTGGAAAAACCAAGGGACTGATTTTGTGTGCATTCATTTTTGTGTCAAGTTTGGTGCAACTAGACTAGTCAACTACTCCTAACAACCAATCTACTAATCCACCCACAATTTTCCATGTTCACTTGTTATTTGATGCTCTTTCTTTTGGATTTTTACATTAACATTTTCATGTAATTATAATATTTTAATTGTGATTTCAACCATGATTAATGTAATTTTAATATAGTCTAAAATGATAATATTGTGGACTTTGTGTGGTTAAGTTTGGTGCTATCATGTGGAAATACGCAATTGGTTAGTAATGGAATTAACTATGATTTGGGATATCACTTAATAATGTAATTAAGATTTCATTGAAGCCTTTTTCTTTTACTCTTATTATAGCTAGTTTGAATTTAGTCGGTGAGTCACCCTATGTTTTTACCTTTTCACTCAATGCCTATTTGCTTCTCTACTGGGTTATGGTCTATTGGGGGTATGCACATATCTTTGAGGTAAAACATTATATTATAGTAAGTTGGCATAACATCCATTTCTAGTACCGGTGGGTGAGATATCCCAGTAGAAGCCCCTTGGTAATTTGCATTGTCCATTACTTAGGTGGGTATGGTATCTCAACTTATATAGCCTTCACGTAAGATGCACTCAATGTGTGGTGGGTGAGGTATCCTAGTACAAGCACCATTGATGTATTCTAATTAGTGTAGTGGGTGTGGTGCCCTAGTTTGTATAAGCCTTCACACTAAATGCACTTGATGTGTGGTGGGTGTGGTATCCTCAAAGAAAAGGCCCTTTGATATATCCTAACCCTATGTGGTGAGTGTGGTATCCCATTGTGTGTGCATGATGCTATGACTTTGTTCATGGTGGAAAACTAGGTGTATTCAAACAAACCAGTTGAATAAAGAGAAAGTGTGGGGTCACTAAAAGAAGATTTATAATATGGTTTTCAATTATGAATCTAATATATAATCTATATTATTATTCTTCCATGATATTAATGCGAGCATGCCTTGTTATATTTCTATCATAAACCTGAGTGTTATACTATTTTATTATGCTTATCACCATGCTACTATATGACTTTAATATGCAGCATGAGCCTTATCATATTTTAGGTAATCTATTTTACCAATACTTCATCGCACTGATACTATATTTGTGTGGTCACTTTGATAATTCGACTTCTTATTTGGTGAGTAGAGAATGATTTGTAGGGTTATAATTCCCAACTAAAGTATGTTGAGGATAATATCCTGGGCTAGTAGCTGGTCATTGCTTGGGATTGAGAGTTACATTCCCATTTAATGAAGAGTTAGGCTAGCCATCTTAGATGTGTTTTACTCATTGTGTTGGGCTGCTTTCAGTTTTTTTCGATTATTTAAACTCTTACCTTTAATTCTTGTATTTACACTTTGTAATATCTCTTCCATCTATATTATTATTCTCATCATTATTATAATTACTATTTCAATATTCAGGCATGCATTCCTTTGTTCGTGGTTTTGGTTTACCTTACATCAAGTATGTGTTAAGTAATAATCACATCTCTTTCATGGTTGATGTGGCGGGAATACTCCCCAGTTTTCTTTTAAAATAATTCTACATTGACTTCAAAAATAAAATTTTCTTGTGCAAAATTTGGGGGTTTTTACAATGCATACCCCCTATAGGGCCCAAATGAAGCTTATAAAGTAGAAAAGGCACCAAGTTACTACTGGCATCCCTTCTATTTCATTAGATAGGAAACAAAAGTTCATATTAATATGTTTTAAACGATAACATCAAATGTATTCCACAAAGAGCACACATATCCCATAATACACATAAGTGTTTAGGGATAATACCGAACCCCCATGAATGATTAGAGATCACACATCACAAAGAAAATCGATGATCTATAAAATCGGCATGGATCATAGATCCCTAAAAACTTTAGGAAAACCTAAAGCTCAAAGGCCATTGACCATAGAACAATTTCCAAAATCATATGCTAGAAGTCAGGAGACTTAAAGTAGATGCGGTGTACTTCTTACTAAGTAAGAGTCCTGAAAATCAAATAAAAGTCAATCTTATGTCAACAAGACCCTAAAATACAACCTAACCCATTATTAATTTATTTATTCAAAAAATAGTCAAAATATACATGAAATATCTGAAACTCGATCCATAGGTTCAGATAACCCCAAACAAGGAAAAATAAAATGCTAAAAGCTACTTTTTTCCATTAAAACCAAAATTTGTGAAAACTGCAAATAAAATTAGCTTAACCAAATTAAAATAATGTCCCATGTTAATTTTAGAAAAAATCACTATTTATAATAATAATATTTACTACGAAACAAAAATATTATTTTATACCAAGAAACATAAAAACGAAACCCCACAAAAATATTTTATTATAAGACATAACTATTCACTTGAATTTACTATTGGCTTAGATTTACTATTCATAAGGTCAAAATAGTAAAATGGTCTTATCTTAAAGGTGGAGGTTAACCTTTGACTCTAAAATTCCACTACAACATTTTAATGATATTTTAGTAATATTCTAGTTAATAACCTCCAAAAATATAATTATTGAAAGATTAATTCCTATATAGGGTAATTAAAATGCCATTGACCAAAAATAGTTTAAATATCAAGAAGAATGCAAAGAACAAAATCTAAACCTTCACGAATTTCAACAAAAAATTAAATCATTCAAATGTCCTCCAATCAAAGCATGTTATATATGAAACTTTATCTACAAACTAAAAGATGCAATATGGTATAGTCAATTTCATAGAATACCTAAAGAATAAAAAATTCCTAAATCATGCAAATCTTCTATAAAAAATGAAGCATGATTATGATCATGTATTCATAACAATTTATGTATCAAATTTACTCTACAAATTACCAAGAACATTATGGCGTCATCAATTTCACAAATACTATAGAATCTAAAAACCTGAAATTTCAACCTAAACCCATAATTTCACCAAACATGGCATAAATCATCAATTTCACAAAAGTAAATATGCTTATATGAAGTAAAGATATCTTTTCAAAACCTAAGAATTTAATTAGCAAAATAGAGCAATATTAAAGGATAAAATCAATTAATCTAATTAAAAAAATCATGAAAAGATAAGAGAAATGAACTCATATAAACTAAATCGTAGCATATAGAATTAAAGAGGATAAAGAGGGAAAATTATATTCAAATTGTGGAATAAAAACCAATCTAGTCCATAGAGAAAAATGGAAGATAAATCCATAAAAATGGGGAGGAGAAAATAGAAGATAAAGCCCACAAAATGGAAAAAAAGAAGAGGAGAAGACGGAAGAGAAATGGAGGAAGAAAAATTGTGAAGATCGGTGGTGCAAGATATGGTGGTGGTGGCTTCTGGTTTTGGTGGTCAAGAGCATCCAAGGAGAGCTTGGATACTGAAGATGAATATTAGAACATAAGGTGATCAAGTGTTAAATATTAGGGGCATATTTTAGTAGAATATAAAATATATATTGGGTAATTTGGAAACATAGAAGCTTTGATATTTTGTGTATGTGTGGCTGATAATTTGGATTCCCTAAGGATAATATATGCCATCCATTAGCTTAGTTTTGGCACATGTAAAATTGATATTAGGTTTCATAAATTTTAGGATAGGATTGATAAAGTAAAATCAAATTTGTCGACTATAAGCTTTTAAAATACCTAACTAAGTTCAAAAATTATAAAATTAATTAGAAATTATTTTTAAATCATTTTAAGATCAAAAACACTAAAATATAGTGATCCCTAAAGTTTTGTAAATTTTGAACATCTAAAAAGGTTGTTTCGGGGCTTAAAATGCTGAAATAAGATTAATGGGGATATGAATAGTATTTTTCCCTACAGATCTTTGAATAAAGTTTTCAAATAGCATAGGAGACTAAAAAAATTCAAAATTATGAAAATGAAATAATTATAATTTTTTTTTTAAGAATATTTATAGCCAAAAGTGGGTTAGAAAATGTCGTAGAAATGAACTTGCGAGAAAGGGTTAATAAATAAAATGTTTCTGAAATGAAACTAGGGTTTCATTTTCATCCATGGATATTATCATATAATCACAATAATATAAAATTATTTTTCTACACAAAAAAAAAATAAAAAGATCATGTTTTTGATAAATGGGATATTATAATAAGCCATAAATATAAAACACACCTCAAACGCTAATTGTTCTATTCCCTTTTTTTTTTTATAATACTTCGTTTCGAGAAAAACCTAATTATAACTAGTAATTATATCTATTATTTATAATAATTATTTAAGATATTTGATAATAAATATTTATTAATATGTGTAATATTAATATGACTTATTAGTTACAAAATGTAATTAGGTTTAAATGTGCATCAGAGTACGTTTTAATTCTTAAACTTAGGTTGGGTCACAATCAGTATATGTTTTGTCAAATAAACCAAGTACACTATCCTGAAATGCTACTAGATAATTTACCCTAACATATCCCCTAATCTGTGTGAGAATTCCCTAACCATCACCCTTCTCTGCCCTCCCTTGGCCAGATACCTGCGAATCTCACCCTCCATCACACTACACCATACCTCCCACTACTATGCTTGATTTCCTCCCCATGTTTTTCTCCATCTTCTATCTCACACTAAAATCTATTAAATACCTCCTCTCTCTAATTTTTTTTCTTATGTTAGCCCCTAAGCGTCCAACACTTCCTCTCTATCCTCGAGCTCCCTCAAGCAAGAAGAAGCTCCGCCATTCCCCATTACTTTTTTTTTACCATTTTTACCCAATCGACAACATCCTTCGCACATAAAATCCTTGTTCCATGCTCCACTACTACAAACCTTATCCTAGATTCAAAAAAATCTGCCATAGATCCCCTCTAAACTATCACAAAACCCCCTAACCACCCCTTACTGCACATAAAATCACCACAACACCTTCCCCTCTTTGGCTTTTTGTGATGATCCCTTCCCCTTAGCTTCAACCATTTGTGTTGATCCTCCCCACCTTGCTGAACCTTCCTTTCTCCTATTCCTTACCTTGGCTTTACCAAATTTGGCTATTCCTACCCCTCTACTCCACTATTGCTCCTTCCCTCTTCTCGATAACTTCCACTAATTCCTCCTCATTTGTTGCATGAGTTTTTTTGGCTTCCTTGCTACTTTTCTTTATCCAATTAGTAAAACTTGAGTTATTTTAATTAGTTTTAGGTTATTTTTATGATATATTAAATGCTAATATATGTGTTATTAGGTGTTAACTTCTTAGGTAATCTTTGAGGATCTCGGAGAATACAATATTTTATATTTTTATGTAAGCTTGGATTTAGGTAAATTCAATCACCTATTAGACAATAGAAAATTATGTGTGAGCATAATAGGGACTTTTAGACCTAGATTAAAGATAGGGTTTATACTTTTTAAGTATTTTAGTATGCATGATAACATGATAATATGCTAAAAGGATGATATCCATGATCAACAATAATTATGTTATATGCATGGTAATATGTAATATGTTTTACAATCGCATGTCTAATATTTTATTAGGTATTCCATTATTATCATATTATGATTCAAATACCATGGTATATGCTTCATGAATATTCACGCATGGAAGTAGGGTTACGATAATGCATATGGACACGTATGCGCATGATTAGGGCTGGCTTATGATAAATTCTATTTCACATGGCCTAGGGTTAGAGATACGATCCTAAAAGTACTATGATAATAATATGCTTATTTAAACATTGTCTCATGTTGTAAATGTGTGTGTGTATGCTGCATGAAAGATGTGAAATGTTGTAGTCACATGATTAGGGTTTTGTTGGCACAAATCACTAAGTGCATAAAAAGTGGAAAATACAATTAATTGCTTAAATGCAAAAATTACATACGTGCTACAATACTTTGAAATATTTCTTTTTTTTTCTACTCATGAAAAATCTCACATAATGATAAGGCTTGATATGAAAAATGTAGAAACTAAGGTTTTGAAGGGTATTTTAGTAATTTTAACTTGATGTGTCATTTTAAAATAAATGAATGCTAGGATGGCCTTAACCATTTGATAGTTTGATCTTAGCTTTTACTTGGATTGACATAGACCTATGACCTTAGGGTTTATGTAAATAATTAGATACTATTTAAGTATAGAAAATGAAAATTTCTATAGTGTATGTAACTTATGTGATCACTTCATAAGGTATTAATACTTAAAGTGAAAGACCTCGAGTTAGGAATAGTTTCATTCTAGGGGTTTCTACCTTAGAGGTGAGGTGTTAGCCCTCATTTCTAGTTCACTAGTGTGTTGTTGTGCCCCAATTTAAGACCTTACTCTACTCTATAGGTGATTTACGAGCTCTATAGGGGGTATTGATACTTAAGGAATAAGGGAATAATGTTGGAAGGATACTGTGTTGCTTTTAGTCACCGATATGACCAGAAATACCATTGTGTTCCTAGGTTAGAGGTAAGGGTATTATGGTTATTTTAGGTGCTAATATGACCTGGTGTACCACTATGTCCCTAGGTTGAATTGTATCCCTCTCGAATAAGGAAGTAAAATGGAAATATTTGTTATGAATAAAAGAAATGGATTATTGGTTCGATAGTTTCCTCAATGCCCTACCTTGGTATTATAATGGATTATTGGTTTAGTATTTACCTTTATGCCCTATCTTGGTATTGGGATGGATTTTTGATATAATAGATGCCTTAGTGCCTTACAATGGTTTATGTGGATTTGTTAGTTAAGTAGTCACCTTAGCACCCTACCCTAGTATTACTTTAGATTATTAGTTTGGTAGTTTCCTTAATGCTCTACCATTATAATTAGAATGTATTTAATAATTAAATATAACTTTACACTTTGAAATGATGAGAAGTGGATTAGTATGTTTTGTTGTTGAGTTGAGACTTAGACTATGATATATGTTTGTCCATAAGTATTGTTTATATGGTTTATGCCTTATGATTTTGTATGCTATTTTTTGTGTGGTTATGTGGAATATGGGTATGCTACCTCTTATGAAGTATTGTGATTTACTTAGTATGGGGAAGTCGTACGGATACTACTTTTGCGTATGACTATTTGAGGGCGATGGAATGGCATGAAGGTTATAAGTGCAGGCAAGACAAGTGGAGTCCTCAGGAAGAGGTTCCATTTTCATAACGGACCTTTGGGTCTAAGAGTTAGGGAAAACTATAATTGTACCTTTAGATGCTGTTTTTTGTTACTATTGGTTTCCGTTTGGACTCTTTTGTCCCCTACTATACTTTGGTTATACTATTGTACTATAACATTTATTCGTAACTATTATATGTATTATTTCTATTTCTATTGAATTATATTGGTTGAGTTTTGTCTTAGCCTTAGCACTTAGCGTAAGAAAGGCGAGGAGCTAGACTTATGCTAATTATGGCTATAACACCCAAAGAAATGAAAACTTTCAACTGGTAAAATGGATGTGTTACAAGTTGGTATCAGAGCTTTTATTTTTTAAATGCTCTCTTCTTTTTTTAAAGGATTCCATTTATAAAGTATTTTAGAATCTAATTATCCCTATGAGGATTATGAGATAGGGATTTTATTGGTCTTAGTACTTGGAGTTATATTTCTAAGGTATTATTGAGGAAATTTGGATAGAGAATTGAGTTTGATCTTAGTTTGGAGTTTTAGTAAATTCCTTTCTGGGAGATGGTTTGGTTGATAAAATCTAATTTGATTCGTCGTATCTTATAAGATTCCTTAAGATGTCTCATAATGATCAGGACTACTTATTGCACACCTTAGGATATTACTTGGTGAGGATATTAGAGTCCATGTAAGGTGGCTAGCTGCAGAGTTGAACCAGATGGTGGAATAAAGCCTTTACATTGGACCTTCTATGTTTCAATCTAACCATTTATTGAAGATCCTTCTTTCGATAGAGCCGTGGATTTTAGCAAGAGGGGTGTATAGGGATCTGTTCGTGATGAGTGTTCTACACCTTAGATTTATATAAGATGAGAGTTTCGAGTTACATTTGGATCAGCTAGAAAAAGAGTTGATCATGATTGATGATGCATGGAGAGCTAGGATGGGAATACTATCGAGTACTACCTTGGATTATCCGAGTGAGTCTGATGAAGTAGATGGACCTCCTTATGAAATGGATAGTGTAGATGATACTGCTTAAGAGTGTGATCTGAGATAGTTGAGCATTTGATGCCTCTATAGATTTGAGACTCTAGGGTTTTTATGGTATTGATATGGATTTTGAGGTTTTTGTCAGGCATTTAGTGCTTAAGTTTGAAGTTGGGTGAATGCTTAATAGAGTGGTAATCTATCCTTGTAATACGTGTAACCCTAGTAGATTTAAATCTCCTCTGATTGTGATGTTCTAACTATTATCATTATAATGTTTCTAAGCATGAATGTTGTTTGACCGTCTGGTATGAATGTCAATATTTCCTTTTACGCATGTGTACGATGTTGTGCAACCCTTATTAACATGTAAATGTTATTATCGACCTTTGAATGATATGGAGTGCTTAGCCTTCTTATAAGCAGCATTTGTTTGTGTTGGTTAAAGTTGTAACCCTAGTAACCTATCTTCTTTTAGTATTATTGCTTAGAATTTGAACATAGCACAGATAAAAGAGTTACTCATCATAGTAGTGCAGAGAGAGGTAAAGCCACATCCACATGTTCAAGTTAAGAGTTGGGTTAGAGAAGTTTGGTTTCATCACCCACCTATATTTGAGGGAGTTGAGGATCCGACAATTTTGGAGAGGCGAATAAAGGAGTTAGAGAATATCTTTAAGGCTTGTGATTGCCCCGATAGGAAGAAAGTGGATATTGGCACATTAAACCTATGAGGGAAAGCAAATGAATGGTGGAGAGGATACTAACTCCAAACAGTCAAGCTCGTAGATTCTTATTTAGGATTCTTGACGACTTTGAGAGAGTGCTACTACCCTTTCTGAATTTTTTATTTTACAACAAGAAAGCACATTGGTTGAGGATAACTTTAGTACTTTCTCTAAGCTTCTTGCTTTTTCTCCAGAGATAGTTGGTAATCAGGAGGTAGTTGCTCATCGCTTTGAGAAAGGGCTAGATATACGCACCTAGGATCTTTATGGAGGAGAGATTATGATAGATGTGCTCATAATGTACAAGAGGGAGTGTGCCATAGGAAGCATACAAGATGTAAAGAGGGCCCTTAGTGGGGCTAAGAGGCCAAGGGCAAATTTTCAGCATCACAAAGGTGATAAGAGGGTTCTATCAAGCATTCAACAAAGTTGACCTAGTGGTGGTAAGCCTTCACAGTTTTTTGGTGCATGTTTCTGGATCAACTAACCTCCGAGGCACTATCACCACAAAGTGTGTAGAGGGAACCACCTAGGCAGGGACTACTAGGGTAGAATGATTGAGTGCTAGAAGTGTGGTAAGATTGGCCATAGAAAATTTGAATGATACTTTTAGAGTTAGAGCTTAGTGTTAGCAGTTACAATCAAGGGGTTGACCCACCTATCGACAATAGTCTCCTCCAGTGACTCAGGTGCCTACTAGTTGAGTGTTAAGGGAAAAGGACCTTCTTCTTAGTCCTAGGCGCATAATAGTGGAGGGTAGTATTTGGGTATTGGAGGTACTAGTGGAGGTCTAATGGGCAACAATCTGAATGTGATCATTGAGGCTCAGGCTCGTGGATTTTTCGACAGCACTACCTGTATATCTCTATGCTTTTGAGTGTCTATACTTCATCACTATTTATTCATACATGGGTGTAGTTGATTGATGAGTGTTCTACATGATTGTGTGCTAGCTATGTGTCTTGATTAGGGTTTAGTCTCTTTTAAGGGGGTAGTGAATCCTAGCTCATAGACGCTTTTCTTGAAGACCACTCGAAGATGTAGCGAATTAGTTTTGTTTTGCAGACTTTTGGGATAAAGTCTCTTTTAAGAGGCTAGTAATGTAATACACGATTTCAAGAAAATCCTATTTATAATCGATAATTATGTATATTATTTATAATTATTATTTTAACATATTTGATAATAAATATTTATTAATATGTGTAATATTAGTATGACTTATTAGTTACAAAATTTAATTATGTTTAAATATTCTAGAGAGTGCACTTTAATTATTAAACTTAGGCTAGGTCTTAACTGGTGTCTGTTTTTTCAAATAAATCTAGTCCGGTAATATTAAATTCTATTGGATATTTTACCTTAAATCTTTACCTAGATATTTTACCCTAATCTTTCCCCTAATCTATGTGAGAATCTAATAACTATCACCATACTCTCCCTTACCCCGGCACCATACATGCAAATCTCACCCTCCATCACTCTACACCATACCTCCCTCTACCATGCCTGATTTCTTCCCTATGTTTTACTCCACCTTCTCTCTCATGCCACATTCCATTTAACTACCTCCTCCCTCTCATTTTTTGTGTCGTATGTTATTCCCCAAGTAACGTCCACTTCCTCTCTTTCCCCAAGCTCCCTCAAGTAAGAAGAAGCTTCGTTATTCACCATTTTTACCCCATAACCAACTTCCTCTACACACCAAATCCTTGTCCCACCCTCCATCGCTGAATCCTCTACCCTAGATTCAGCAAAAGATTTTGTAGCTCCCCTCCAACCTATAGCAAAACCCCTGAATTCACCCACTTGCTACACATAAAATCACTTAACACCTCCCCCCCTCTTTGGCATTTGTTCCTATCCCTTCTCCTTGGCTTTGGCCTTTTATGTTGATCCTCTACACCTAGCTGCACCTTTATTCCCCATATCCCATTCCTTAGCTTCAACAATCTTGGTATTTCTTACCCCTAGTTTTTGCTTGCTCCACCGTCGCTCCTTCCCTCTTCTCGACAACTTCCATATATTCTTCCTCCTTTGTTGCGTGAGTTCATTTAGCTTCTTTGCTACTTTTCTTCAGCTGGTTAGTATCCTTGAGTTATTTTAATTAATTTTACGTTATTTTTATGATATATTAAATGCTAATAATTGTGTTATTGGGTGTTAACTTCTTAGGTAATCTTTGAAGATCTCGAAGAAGGTGGTCTTTCTTATTTTGGTGTAATCTTGGATTGAGGTAAATCTAATTACTCATAGAATGATATAACATTATATGTGAGCATTCTAGGGACTTTTAAACATAGAATAATGCTAGGGCTTATGCTTTTGAATTATTTTAGTATGCGTGATAAAATGATAATATAGTTAAAGGATGATATGCATGATTAATAATAATTATGTTGTATATATGATAATATGTCAATTTTTTTATGTCCTCACCTCTAAGATTTTGTTATAGATTCCATTATTATTATAATATGATTAAAATCCCATGGTATAAACCTGATGAATGCTCATGCATGGAAGTAGGGTTACGATAATGTACAGGTTATAGTAAATTCTATTTCACATGGCCTAGGGTTATAGATGTGCTCCTGCAAGTAATATGATGATAATATGCCCATGTAAATGATGTCTCATGCTTTAAATGTGAACATGTATAAAGTGTGAAAGACATGATATGTGTTAGTCACATGATTAGGGTTTTGGTAGGCATAATTCACAAAATGCATGAAAAGTGGAAATTATATTTATATGGTGAAATGTAAAGGTTACCTACGTGATAAAATAATGTGGAATATTACCTTTTTACCTACTCATGAAAAATCTCACATAATGATAAGTTTGATACGAAAAATGAGTAATATGTGGAAACTAGGGTTTTGAAGGGTATTTCGATAATTTTAACCTAATATATCATTTTCAAATAAATAAATGATAGGATGGCCCTAGCCTTTTGATTGTTTGACTTTAGATTTTTCTTTGCTTGACATAGACTTATACCTTACGACTGAGCTAAATAATTAGTAATAAAGGGGAAATTGTTTAAGTGTGGAAAATGGAAATTTCTATGGTGTATGTGACTTATGTGATCACCTTATAAGATATTAATACTTAAAGCGAAAGACATCAAGTTGGGAATCATTTCGCTCTAGGGGTATCTAGTTTAGAGGTAAGGTATTAACCCTTCTTTTTGGTTCATTGGTGTGCCATTGTGCCCCAATTTATGGCCCTACTCTATTCTATAGGGGACCTACGAGCTCTATAGGGGATATTGATACTTAAGGACTAAGTAGCTGAGGTTAGGAGGATACTATGGCACTTTCAGGCATTGATATGATCAACATACCACTATGTCCCTGGGTTTGAGGTAAGGGTATTGTATTACTTTCAAGTGCCAATATGACCAGATGTACCACTATGTCCTTAGGTTAATTTGTATCCCTCTCAAGTAAGGAAGTAAAGTGGAAATGTTTATCGTTTAATAAAAGAAATGGATTATTGGTTCAGTAGTTGCCTCTATGCTATACCTCAGTATTGTAATGGATTGTTGCTTCAGTATTTGCCTCTGTGTCCTACATTGGTATTGTGATGGAATGTTGATTCGATAGTTACCTTAGTACCCTACTTTGGTCTATGTAGATTTGTTTTTTTGGTAGTTATGGTAGTGCCCTACCCTAGTATTATTTTGGACTGTTGTTTTGGTAGTTCCCTTAGTGCTCTACCACTATGATTGGAATGTATTAAACTAATCAAATATGGCTTAACACTATGAGATGATGAAAAGTGGATTGGTATGTTTTGGAGTTGAGTTGAGACTTGGACCGTGATATATGTTTCTCTATCAGTATTGTTTGTATAATATATACCATGTTCTTATGTATGCTATTTGGTTTCTATATGGTTTTGTGAAATGTGGGTATGTTGTCTCCTATAGGTTATTGTGATTTACTTAGTACGAGGAAGTTGTATTGATACTACTTTTGCAAGTAACTATGTGAGGGCCATAGAATGGCATGAAGTATATAAGCGCGGGTTGGACAAGTGGAGTTCTTGGGAAGAGGTTCCATTTTCATAATGGGCCTTTGGGTCTAAGAGTTTGGGAAAATCGAATTATATCTTTGGGTACTAGTTTTTGTTACTATTAGTTTTCTTTTCGACTCTTATGTCTCGTACTATACTTTGGTTATACTATTGTACTATGACATTTATTTGTAACTTTATTACTTATTATTTCTTTTTCTGCTAAATTACATTTGTTGAATTTTGTTTTTACCTTAGCACTTAGCATAAAAAAGGTGGGGAGCTAGACTTATGCTAATTATGGTAGTAACACCCGGTAATTTATTGATTAATGCCTTTGCAAAAACTAAAATTTTAATCTTGTAAAATAGGGGTGTTACAAGTTGGTATTAGAGCTTTTATTTTTAAAATTCTCTTTTCTTCTAAGCTGATGGTCTATCTCTCCTTCCTCAAAATTGGCCCTCTATTTTATTCGACCTTTAAAGCTATCCCTTCCTCCTATTCTCTTTGCAATATTTCTTTTTCCTACTCATTAGATTTAGAGAATTTAAGGGCTGAGATTAAAATAAATTTAGGTTAGGTATGTATTAAATCTTGACCGTTGGTCAAACACTAATCTAATAGTTATGATTGATTCCTATATATGTATTTTATAAAGGGTGTGTATGGGACCCTCACCCTATATATATATATATATATATATATATATTTATATATATATATCCATGAGTGTGTGTGTGTGTGTGTGTGTTTATGGGTATGTTAAGTATTCATTGGACATTTCATGTTCAATCATATTAAATGGTATTCATGGACAAGAACAGCTTTAACCCAAGCCTCTCTCGACTTTGTGTGGTCAATTCTAAAGTAGGTAACATAACTTACTCCCATTGATTTTGTTAAAGAAAACTCTTGGTAACCTTTTGGCTTACAAAGAGCACAAATAGATAAGTTCCTTCTCAAATGGGAGACAGTACCATGGCCCCTAATGGAAATCTTGTCATGGAAATGATTACACTATGCCTACTCCATTCCACCTTTCAATATAACTTCTTTGAATTATTATCATACAAGTGATGTTCTCTTTTGAAAATTTTTCCTTATGGCACAATGCTCAGCATCTTCATTATCACCACTACAAGCTTCAATACTTTGCTCCTCATTACACAACTCTTCTTCTCAAACTTCAACAACAATGTTATTTTCTTCTTCCATTGGTGGAAGAAGAACCTAAATATGTTGAGGTTGATCCTTATTTAGAAGAAGAAAATTATTAACATATTAATTTTGACATATTCAGAAGTTATATATGATTATTGAAAAATAAAACAAATAAACTTTATAGTAGGAGCAATAACAACACTTATAAGACTAATTATGTAATAAAGTAGTCTAATTTTGTAAGTTATATATATAGTTGAATCAATTTTATCCTAAGTTTGAAAAATAAAAAAAAAACTCAATATTACATGGCTTAAATTTTAATTTATTATACACGATAATAAAATAAATAATATGATTCAAAAAATAAAAAGTATCTACAAAGAAAAGTTCAAAATTATAATTTTATTTTATTAAAATAATGAAAAAATAAAATATGATATAAAAGAACAGCTATAAATGAAAACACTACAAAACTAATTATGTAATAAAATAATTCAAAAAATAAGGCGATGCTAATATTAGCTACTAGCTAAATTTTTTGTGTACTTCAATTCTTGAACCACCAATATTTATAAACTTCTTCAACCTATGACCAAATCAAAACAAACCTATTTAAACAAGCTTTTATAAGTAATTTAAGTATCAAATGCTAATTATATTACAATAAGATTGAATTTGTGGAAATTTTATGTGGAAAAAAAAAACAATGGTCACATAAAATATCTAACCATTAGTATATAAACCCTTTATTTCAATACGCCATGGACATATATAAAGGCTAGACTGACCAACATCAATACTCTAAACCTGTTTTGGGACTAGAATAAGGAGTTAGTTATTATAAGATTAGAGAACCTCAACGGAATGACAAGATTATCTCAAATATCAAGATAGCGATGGATGGATACAGGTTAATAATGGAAATGGGCCATCAAGAAAGGTAGTGGCTTTACCCATGATAGTAGTAGAGTAAGGATGAGAACCATACAGTGGAGGCTTAACCAGGTATTGGTAACCATTAGTAAGAGATCGAGGGACGCTCAAATTAAAAGGTAAGCCTTATTGGTTGCTAGGCTTGTATAGTGCAGAGAGAAGATTGAAAAAAGGCCTCAAGAATATGGAAGAAATTATAACTAGTGAGTACCGTAAGTAATAAATTTACATATAGTTAATATTGAATGACAAAGTACAGTGATAAGAAATAGAGCAATAAATTGAGTTGCAGTCATATAAGTGCCAAGATGGGATCATATAACCAACAATTGTCATTTATTTCACCGACCAACTTCATTTATTCAACAAGTTAATCATGCTTTTGATAAAATAAAAAATTTCAGTAATGTTTTTTTTTCCTATTATCAATCTAGGGATCGAGATCAACCAAACAAAAAGGATTGAATTCAAAGCTAACTAAAGAAAACATTGAACTTACTATGTTATTAGTAGTTCTTAGTTATCAAAGCTTAGCCAACAGAGTTGTCGTGAATGATGAAACTTGAAACCATGAAAAGGTAGACAGTGAGTAGACGATTCTCTTGACTTATTAGATGGAAAAAAGAGCTACATTTTTCTCAGATCCCACTCACTTCGAGTAGCTATAATTTTCTTAACTCTCAACTTACCATTCCAATTACCCACTCTCCCACAAACGAAAAATAGAGTAATAAGTTATATTGCTAGTTACAATTATTGTAGCTAGTTACTGACTTACTACTTTTAATTGTACAAATAATTCTAGGCTAAATTAAAGTGAAGCACAGTAAAGATAACAAATATTTTGAACAAATGCTCTTAATTGTATCGTAGCCACTTAAAGGAAATAGATTAACAGAATTGATTAATATACAAAATAGAACTAATCTATGAGATTTATATGTTATATCCTATGTAAAAATGTCATTTATTTCTCATTATTTTTATAAGATTTAATCATTTCTTAAGTTTTTCACTTTTGGATAGATTTTACAGGTAAGGATAAAAATCAGGAAATCCAAAGGAGAAATCAAAGGAAAGACGAAATGAAGAAAATAACACATCAAGAGACATGGAATCAATGGAGGAAAAGACCGGAAATGAAGAATATACATCAAAGGAAAGCTTGTGTAGAAATTTCATAAAGAGAGAACTAAGGACCAAGAAACACGGTACCCCCGTGTTTCCTAAACACAGGCCGTGTTTTATAGTTAGAAGATAAAATTTTATTTTTCAAATTTAGTAGTTGGCAGCTGGTTTAGGGAAAAACATGGTGCCCCCATGTTTTCCAAAACAAGGACCGTGTTTTTCTTAGATTCTATAACTACTTGCATAAACTTTTTCCTGATATTTTGAACATTTAAAGGCAGTTCTTTTCAATTCAAGAGTTAGACTCTCTCTTTTTCTCTATATTTTCTATAAACCACATACACTTTACAATTACAATTCTCTTTCTCTCTATTATATCCAATTGAATGATTAACACTCTGTAATTCAAGTCAATAAGTTCTTCTCTATTCATAACTTAATTGTAAGTTATGATTTTTTTTAATGCAAGTAAATTCTCTTTATTGTATTATTATTTCTCTTACTTTTAATAATTTCTCTAATTGTAATTATCTATTTATAATCCTCAAGCACTCGCATGTGAGGTCCTTTGTGGCTGAGCATCAAGCACAAATCATCCCACCAATACACCATAATTCTTCTTCTCTTATTGCAAATCGAACAAGAAGGAGATTGGAATACACTCATCATATTCCATTACCTTTTGAAGGAAATTTTACAAATTTGGAGGAAGATCATATCGAGGATTTGTTTAATTCAACTTGTCACATCAATCCACCAATGCAGATCGAACTCTTAAGGAGCTAACTGCTCCTATTTTTAACCCTAACCTTTTATGCATTAATTATCTTGTAGAAAATGATACTTGTGAGATCAAACCTGGTTTAATATATGCTTTATCCATTTTTACAGGATTTAGGGATAACAACTTAACGGGTTCAGGATGTTTCACCGATCCCAACAAGTTCCTTAAAGAATTCCATATCGCATGTTTCGGTATGAAACCCATTGGAGTATGTGTAGATCAACTTAAACTTAAAGCTTTCCCATTTTCTTTGGTTGATGCAGCAAAAGAATGGTTATATGACTTACTAGTGGGCTCTATGGATACTTGGGCTGATATGCAAAAAGTATTCTTAGAAAAATATTTTCCTTCATCTAGAACAACTAACATAAGAAAAGAAATGTATGGTATTAGTCAAGATGGAGGAGAGTCACTGTATGAATATTGGGAACGTTTCAAGAAGTTATGTGGTAGTTGCCCCAATCACCAAATTAGTGAGAAATTGTTAATAAAATACTTTTATGAAGGATTATCTCATATGGATTGAAACATGATAGATGCTGCTAATGGTGGTGTATTAGTTGATAAAACCCTTACTAAAGTTAAAATATTAATTGCTAATATAGCATCTAACACTTATTATTGTGGTAGGGGTTGTACTTTTGTAGCTCAATAGGTGAAAGAGGCTAGTATTGCTGAATTGAAAACACAAGTATCAAATCTAACATATTTGGTAGAGAAAGTTGTGGGTGACAAAATTCTTGCAAGGGTATGTGGAATATGTTCTTTTACTAGTCATCCTACTAATATGTGTCCTACTTTGTAGGAAGAATAACTTTAAAAATAAAAAATGATATACATGATGGAGTTTTAACTATGGAGTTTGATGGTGAAGTCATTAGGTTTAACATATGTGACTCCTTGAGATATCTTGTAGATTATGAATTAGTCTTTATGATAGATGTTATTAAAGATTTAACTGAAAAGGATTACAAATTATCATTTGAAGATCCCTTAGAGGTAACCTTAACTCAATGCATAGAAAATAAATTTTTGGAAGAATTGAATGAGAAGTTTAAAGTTGACAAGGAAATCAAAGAGATAGTGGTTGCTTTAGGTGCATGTCCTAGTAGAATAGGAAGATTTGTGGATTTACCATTGATATTGAACAGACATTTACCTTCCATAGATCAAGCACCAGAAGTGGAGTTGAAACCTTTACCTAACCATATTAAGTATGCATTTTTGGGAAAGAAAGATACCCTTCCTGTTATCATCTCTAGTGACCTAACACCCAAAAAAGAAGAAAAACTTATTAATGTTTTGAAGAAGTATAAATCTACTTTAGGATGGAGGGTTGTTGATATTAAGGATATTATCCCTTTAGTGTGTATACATTGGATTTTAATGGATGATGATGTTAAGCCTAGTAGACAAGTATAACATAGGCAAAATCTGATTATGATGGAGGTAGTAAAGAAAGAGGTGTTGAAATTATTGTCTGTGGGAGTCATTTATCCAATTTCTAATAGTAGTTGGGTTAGTCCTCTCCAAGTAGTACCCAAGAAAATAAGAATCACTATAGTGGAGAATGATAAGGGAGAAATGGTTCCTACTAGAGTTCAACATGGTTGGAGGGTGTGTGTAGATTATAGGAAGTTTAATTCCATGACTAGAAAAGATCATTTTTTCTCTACCATTTATGGATCAAATGTTAGAGAGTTTAGTGGGACATGCTTATTATTGTTCTTCAATGGATATTCTAGATATGTGCAGGTTCCCATAGCTTTAAAAGGTTAAGAGAAGACCACATTCACATATCCTTATGGTACATTTGCATATCGTCGTATGCCATTTGGGCTATGCAACACCCTTGTCACAATTCATAGATATATGGTAAGCATATTTTCTAAATATTTGGAAAACAATTATCGAGGTATTCATGGATGATTTTAATATTCATGGTGATACTTTTGATCAATGCTTAGATAATTTAACTCTCATCTTGAAAAGGTGTCTTAAAATAAATCTTGTATTAAACTTTAAAAAATGCCATTTTATGGTGCAACAAGGGATAGTTTTAGGACACATCATTTCTACTAAAGGAATTGAATTAGATAAGGAAAAAATTGATCTTATAGCTTTATTACCTTACCCATTGATTGTTAAAGATGTGCATTCATTCCTAGGCCATACTAGATTTTATCATCAATTCATTAAATAATTTTCTGAAATAGCACAACCTTTATGTAATCTTCTTTAGAAAGAAATTGAGTTCAATTTTAATGATGCATGTAAGAAAGAATTTGAGCATTTGAAGGAAAAATTGATTAGTGTACCTATACTTCAACCACCCGATTGAAGTTTTCCTTTTGAATTAATGTGTGATGCATGTAAATATGTTGTTGGTGTAGTTTTAGGTCAAAGGATTAGGAAAGACCCACATGTGATATACTATGCCTCACGTAATTTGAATGAAGTCCAGCTTAATTACACAACCATTGAGAAGGAGCTTCTTGCCATTATCTTTGCTTCAAATAAATTTTGTTCTTATCTTTTAGGTACTGATATTATTGTTTGTTGTGACCATGCAAGTTTGAAATATCTATTAGCAAAGAAGGAAGCAAAACCAAGATTGATTAGATAGATAATTCTACTCTAAGAATTTAATGAACACATGAAAGATAAAAATAAAAAAAAAAGGAATAGAAAATGGAGTCGCAAATCATCTAAGTAGATTAATAAAGGAGGCTGAATTTGAGGTACCCATCAATGAAGCATTTCCGGACAAACAACTTTTTGTAATTGGAAATGAAATACCATGGTATACTGACATGGTAAATTTCTTGGTCACAAAGGTATTTCCTACACATTTTACTAAAGCACAAAAGGATAGAATGAAGAGTCAAGCAAAGTATTTTGTGTGGGATGAGTCAAAATGGGTGGAGGCAAAGGCCACCCATAGTAATAATGCTAAATTAGTTGCTGATTTTCTTCAAACTAACAATTTTGTAAGGTTTGGCTTGCCAAAAGCTATAATCAACGACAAAGGTTCACACTTCTACAATTGAATGGTAGAAGCATTGTTAAGAAAATACCATGTAACACATCGAATCTCCACGATATATCATCCACAAGCAAAAGGTCAAGCCAAAATACCAAATTAAGAAATCAAATCAATTATGGAAAACATGGTGAAACCGACAAGGAAGGATTGGAGCTTACACCTTAATAATGCTCTTTGGGCATATCGCACACCATTTAAAACTCCAATTGGTATGTCACTATATTCATTGGTTTACGGAAAGCCTTTTCACCTTCTAGTTGAATTATAACATAGAGCTTTTTAGGTTGTGAAGAAATGTAACATGAAGTCAAATGAAATTAGAAGACATAGAAAACTTCAACTACAAGAACTTGAGGAACTAAGAAATGATGCTTTTGAAACTGCATTGAGATATAAAGTTTAAACTAATATAGTTCATGAAAAGATAATTCTTAGGAAGAATTTTGAGATTGATCAAAAGTGTTAATGTATCATTCTTATTTAAGGCTTTTTCTACAAAAATTAAGGTCAAGATGGATCGACCCATTTATTGTGACTAATGTGTTTCCTCATGGTGTAGTAGAGATTAAAAGTGAAAAGACAAGAAAGGTGTGGAAAGTGAATGTACATTACCTCAAACCTTTTTACGAGGGACACTATATGAGAAACTTGGAGGTGCTATATCTTACTACTCCAAATAATGCAAGCTAAAATGTCAAGACTCTACTACTTGGGAAATGCCCAAGTTTTGTGAATAAGTTTTTCTTATCTTATACTTATGATTTTTCTTTATTTCATGTGTGCCTTTGCTTATGAATATTTTCCATTTTATGTGTGTTCATAACTTTCTCTTATTTTGTATATGATTTGAGTGTATTTTTCTTGTTTTCTATTGTAAATAATGAAAGGTTTAAGAAGAAAACAAAATTCTCATAAGCTGAAGTTTCAAAAATAGACATGACCTTATCATATTTGGAAGATTATTCATGTTCTTTCTATAGGAATTTTTTACAGGAAAATAGAATAAGAATAAAAGAACACAAGGGTACTGTATTCCAAAAACATGCCCCTTGTTTAAAAATCAGGGTTTTTCCTACACAAAATAGAAGAAGGCCAAAGAAACATGGTGGTGTCATGTTTATAAAACACAGACCGTATTTCATTCTCAGAAAAATATTGCTGCTTCGGCAGTGTGACTCAAAATAAACACGAGGGTCCCATGTTTCTGAAACATGAACCATGTTTTTAGAAAAATACTCCAACATGCCCATGTTTTTGAAATTAAAGAACACGAACCCTATTTCTTTCATTTAGTTTCTCTCTTTCTCTACCAACCTGCGAAAACTCAACCCTTCATCCTCTTCAAAATCTCCCTTAATCCTGCATCAAACCTCCATTAACATTCATCCTATTTTTGATTCACCATTTTTCATCACTTCTACATCCAAATTCCTTCATTAATATTTGGTTTCAGCAACTCGAACTTAGTTACTTTACACAAAAAGAAAATGGGAACCCTAACTTCAAATCATGCTTGAATTCTATCCAAATCTCACCTAAGTAACTTAGTAATTTTTCTTGTTTCATCTTTTTAATCATTATTCAAGTGTCATTCTACATAAATGACTCCACATTCGAAGAAAAGGTAAGTGCAATTTCAATATTTATTTTCTCGACCGTATGACCCGTTTGAATTTCTCATATGAAATGCTTCATCTCAAATGAAAATCTTTAATTGCAAATGATTATTTTTTTTTTGTTGAGATTGAGTGTTGCAACATGAAAGCATAAGATTTTATCTTGCTATGTGGTACTCGACAAGTTGTATATGACAAATTATTTCCGGGTTGAGTAAGATCAAATACAACATTTGTAATCCTTTTTCTATTTTGAATGAATCTATTGTTGTAATAATTCTTTTGATTGGAATACGACACATAATGGAACTTGATTCTTTGCTTGCCAATTAATGAAATTGCATTTGCATTTGATAGTGTGAAAATGAAATTGATATGAGTCTTTGTTTATCCTTTCAGATGGCACCCAAAAAGAAACAAAGAACTGAGGGAGAATCATCAAGACAACTGACTTCACCAATACAAAATTGCAACAAACGAAACAGGCCAAATAACTTGGTATTGTCTTTACCACAACTGAACAACAACAAAGGTATGATTATTTATCTTATAGGTGCATTATTGGGATACGTTATTTAGACGATGGTTGTCTTAACACATTAGGCGTCCATAAGCAAGTCACCTAAATGTTGGATTGCATAACTTTGTCTAGTGCACTAATCATACATATAGATGTTTAACCTTAGAGTTCCTGAGTACCTTGGAATGGATGCTATTCCGTCTACGCATGTTTAACCTTAGAATTCCTAAGTACCTTGGAATGGATGTTATTCCGTTTACACAAGAATGTAGATATATTTGCTTTAGTCTCTATAATGTGGATCCACAAAATTTATTGCATGAATTAGCCCACATTTTTATATTACCTTAGGGAGGATATCATGTTATATACCCTTAGTTTAATGTGGATAATTTTTTTTTGCTAAGATTGGTGATGTTTCTAATATGCCTACTCATGGCACCTTTAGAAAGCTTTAAGAATCTTCAATCATATTTTACGTTATTTATAAAGACTCTTAGCTAGCACTATTTTTTGTCGGCGGGGATTATACAGGGGTAGTTCAGTCTATTGAGCTCTTCTTCATTAATTCCATGCTAGATCACACCCAAATTGACACTGCCTACTTTCTAGCTAAACAATTTAAGAGGGTGGGTAAATCTAAGTAGGGAGATATTGTCATCGGTTGTTTGATTACCATAAATGTATAAGTATGGAACTTACCATATATACCACATGATAAGCCATTTGAAGCCATGAGCACATGTATCGACATTGAAAATTATCATTTAGTGAATCTCATTAACTTAGGGGTAATGTGTGGAATCTTTGCTATCAAGGACATGCTCATTTTCCTTTACCTAGTCCTGCTAGGACTAACCCCTTAAATTAAAGAACTTGGCAACCCTAAGATAACGAGGTTGCTCCTACCCCTCTTGCTATTGAGCATCCTTACTCCCCTCACAGTGAGAAAGTCCCACCACCACCTCCTCCTACCCATTTGTATGTTGGATCATCATCATCTTCTTCTTATGTCCCTGATTGGCACCCCTAATTTCAGAATCAAGTATTCTTCTAGTAAGATTCCCTTCATACTACTCAAGATTAAATGATGGAGAAGATGAAAACTCTTTATGAATTTCATTTTGGGACTAAGGATCCTCCACCTCCTCCTTCATAGATCCTTTCTCATTCCTCTCTTCTTTTACATGGGTTAGTCCATTGGTGACAATGAACAAGCTAAATAGGGGGGATGCACTTTTGGTGAAATATATAGTTGATGTTAGTCTTTGTTGGTGTTGTTTGCATGTCTTTTTATTATTTCTTTCTTTTTTTGCATTGATATAACTTGTTTTCATTTCGTTCAATTTATTTTCTATTTATGTCATCATGTGTTGGTTTGTTGGAAAAAGAAAAAGGAAAAAAATATTTCTAAATAAGAAGTGTTGGATTTGATTTATTTATTCATTGGGTAAGAAACACGACTATGGAAAAGGAAAATAATGACCCATTAAAAACGATGGTTTTGAAATGGTTTCCAATTACATGAAAATTAATGCGCGGGATATTTTTGATCATGGTTATAGTTAAAAATTGTTATTAAAACCTCCACACTAATATTATACACAGTAGTTTTAATAATGACAGACTTCTAATAACAGTTCCTATAATAAAAGTTATTAAAATAAGTTTTACCAATGGTTCTTTAAAGAACCATTATTAAAGGAACATTTAATAATAGTTCCTATAAGAACCATTATTAAAAGCCCAATCTTCTGCCTCTTATTTTGTTCAGTTCTTGTTTTGTGCCAAAAATTTTAGACTCTCTCATTCTACACCGTCCCTTTCTCACTCTTGTTCTCTTATGAATCCTCGCAACACCACACCGTGAACCACCACTCCACCTCCTCTCAACTCCGGAAAACCACCACTTGTTCTCTTTTGCACCACCAACTCCAAGAAACCATTCTTTTGCTTGCACCATCACACCGCTGCCACTCTTAGCATTACATGTGCTACCATTCTTATTCACCTTACCTACACTTGGTCCTTCTTGCTCCACCGTATCCGTAGGTGGTTGAAACTCTCCTCTTACTTGTTGTAGGTTCTCTTGCTTGCCACCACTCCTTTTACGTATGGTTTTTTTCTTTTACACGTAACTTTTTCTCTTCTTATATATATATATATGCATGCATATTGATTCAAGTTGCATTGTTTGTTATTGAAAAATTGCAGTTTGTTGTTCAAATATGTGTTTTTCAATATGTTGGTGAAAAATGTTACTATTCATTATTGAATTTTTTGGTGTTATATATTAACATGCATCAGTGTGTTGGCCAACCTAACACACACAAATATATATATAAACTCTTGTAGCGCTTAATTACTAAGAGAAATAAAATACTTAAAAATATTAGTAATGTCACTCATAAAAGTAGCCGTTTTCTTGCATGGTGGGAAATCCAACAAAGCCATTCGAGACATATCAACTTCTTCTTCATATTGCCCAAGAGTAATAAAAGGAAATGATTCTTTCTCACCCTCCACATAGATATTAATAGTAGAGTAGGACTACCTTGCACTTAGACCGTGCTGGATAGCTCTCTAGACGGGGAGAAGAGATAGTGCTTCTTTTATCATATCCTATTGATGGTCTTGAATAATTATTAGGTTCCTAGCCTCAAAGTAGACTTCTTGATTATCGAGGGATCCTCAGTGTCCATATGACAACTTCCCAAGGGAAATAAAGGAAAGAGGCAAGTCATTGTAACCACTTCTAGTACACCAAGTAAGCAGGCTTGGTAATAGGAATGAATCCAATAAGTAAGATGGTCAATTAATAGGAATAGGAAAAAACCCATACACACACACACACACACACACTTTAATTAATAAATATAGGACACTAAGATGTTAGGAAATGTCATATAATTAAATGAAAATATATTTTATATATGAACATCATTAAATAAAAATTTCAATTCAAGATGCATGTTATTGATTTTTATTTGATGATCATTAAATAGACATATAAAATAAAGAAGATATAAAAGTGAATAATTATATAGAGAGGAATAATTGTGTATAATAATAATAATTTTTAATAATAATAATAATATAGGATTTATTAGGGTTTAATTATAGTTATCTAGGCTTAGCATTAGGGTTTATTAGGTTTAGGGTTAATTTTTATTATAATTTATTAGGGTTAGGGTTTAGCATTTATTATAATAAATATAATAATTAATATGTTCTCTTATTATATACATTGTTCTCAACTCTATTTTTAATAATATCATATTATTATAATTAACCTATATATATTATCTTATTAATAACTACTTGATTTTACTATGCAGAGCTTGGATGATTTAATGATAGTTTGATGTTCACCTGGTCTTTTAAATATATAACTCAAGATTATATCCTTGTTTAAAACATGTCGAGTGTAATAAGAGGAAGTTTGATTCAACTTAACTCATTAACAAATCTAGTGGGAGTAAATGAAAGGATGTGCTTGGTAATTTATCTTTTTTTAATATTTAATGACATATTTATATCAATTGAGATAAAAATGAATTCAAGATTATAAGTTTTATGATGAGTATATTATGTGGGTATGTTTTTTTTTATCAAGGTAAAATAAAATATGATATATATGAA
Organism: Tamarix chinensis; assembly: GCA_030549775.1. Lineage (NCBI taxonomy): Eukaryota > Viridiplantae > Streptophyta > Magnoliopsida > Caryophyllales > Tamaricaceae > Tamarix > Tamarix chinensis. The sequence goes on along the minus strand of CM060173.1, from coordinate 45,967,152 downwards.
ACATGTATATGTACAGAAACCCCTAGTAGTTCAGGGCCAAAAACCGACCTAAAGTGACCTAGGACACCCCTCATACAACAAAAACGTGAGGGTGTCATCCTGCCAGAACAAAACATCAGCTAGATAGGGAAGAAGGGAATAGGAGCTAAGGACTAGAGCTATAAATTTACAGAGGCTCGATGTTTCCTGTTGTTTAATATCCCATAGACATCTAGCTTAATCTGGAAGACTAAGGCATCAACTTCTGCTGTTACATCTTCAAAAAGGGCCATATTCCTAGCCTTCCAAACATGGATTATGTGGGTATGTTTTTAGCTTTACAAAGTTGGTTAAGATATGGTAGAATATATTTATGATTTGTCTAGCTAGTTGAAGAGTTTACTTATTATGTAATTTAGATCCTTTCGAGAACAACCTTGATGATAAGGTTTAGTGGCTCTTATTTGTAGCTAGTGAGATGACATACCCTCCACCATATCTATGCATGGTTCCACATGCTGGTCTACGCACTTTGGTCATATAGTTATACAACGAGCTAGGCTGGTTGTATGCAAATGGCGCATTCTATGACCCATTCCATTTCAAATCGTATCACTTACTGTTGACCCTATCGTAGACAGAGCCATGGTTGTTGGCTTTATCTACTTTTTTACATTGGTTTTTCCACCATAATGATGCACCACACCCAAGATTTTATTAAGGGTGAAGTGTTTGCTAGAGAGTATGATTAGATAACTAGAAAGTTGATAGTGATTGATTATAAGTGGAGGTTTCATCATATCTTACCTTTGAATATCCACTATGGTTACCCTAGAGTATTTGTAACTAGACTCTCTATTGATGATGTGAGGGAATAAATGACATATCGAGATGAGTGGACTTGGAGAATGATAGTCATTAGTCGGGCTCGATGAGGCTACTGAGGGATTTAGTTTTACAGTTATGAGTTTTTCTTAGTTAGGTGTTTGGGCTTTAGCAACCTTTTAATGTATATAGTGATGTTATTACTTTAATCCCAAAGTATGTATATCTTTTTTTATTTGAACCAATGTATAATTTTTTGCTATATATTTATGTGTATGTATATATATATGAACTCTTTCTAAGTATGAGTAATTTGAGTATTGATATTTTTTTGGAAACGTGTTTCAATGATTTGTATACATATATATAGAATAACATGATACATTTGAGATTAATTCTTTCTAAGCATAAGTAATTTGTGAATTATTAAACTTATAATTGAATTGATTTATAATAATTACTTTTGTGTGGGATACATCTAGATTGAAAAACTATGGATCAAAAAATGGTTGTCTGTAAATCGTTTGTCTAGAGAATATAATGAAGGAGTGGAGTTTTTCATCATGTTTGTAGTTGAACATGCTTAGGACTCTAGTAGAATAGTTTGTCCTTATTTGAACTGTGCTTATATTCAGCATGTCAACGCTGATGATTTGAGAGATCATTTGTTAGTGTATGGAAATTATACAAGTTACACTTGTTGGATATGGCATAGTGAGACATACTCTAAATATGATAATGAGGAAGTTAGGAGGGAAAGTAGTGGTTCATTATTTGAGAACTATGAGGGATATTTGTTAGAGAAAATGACTCAAAAGGTTGAGGGAAGTGTTCAGAATTGTCAAAAAGTATTTGAGAAGTTATTGAATGACTCGGAGAAATCTTTGTACGGTGATTGTAAGATGTTTACTCGATTATCCACTACTTTAATCTTGTATGACTTAAAAGCATGTAATGGGTGGAGTGACAAAAGATTTATGGAATTATTAACACAAGCGACACAAGTATTCTTTGTCACTGATCTTGCTAATAACAGATGGTCTGTGTTACTACCTATGAAGAAAAGAAATGCCAATGAATGTGATGATGAAAATGATGTTAATTAGAATAAAGAGTGTGTCTCAATTGTGCAAGCAACTCAATTATTGGACAATGATAACAATAAAATTAATGAGGAGAAAATATGTGTATGGGTTAATCATCGTGAAGTAACATATGTATTAGATCTTGAAACCAATCCTAAAATAAGGGGAAACAAAGAAGGAAAAGAAGGCAATGAGGGTAATAATATTGTAACAAATGATATGTGGTTGTTTTTTTAAATGAATATTTCGACCTTCCTCATTGAATATTTACTGTATTGAAAAATAATTTAGTAGTATATTATGGTCAATAATTAACATTCTAACATAATTTATTTATTAATCTTTTGTAGAGATATGGCGAATAAAATAGTTGATAGGGATAGTAGTGATGAAGGAGGGAAGAGAGGACCAACTATTATGAGAATCATCATGATATGCGGAATAGGGGAGAACAACTCAAGTTGGGATGGAATACTTATAATCTTCCCATTGTCCCTTACGCAAATATGTTTCTGGTATACATTTCACTCGTTACATGTAGCCATGTTCCTATCTCTTATAATAATTGAAAGTAGATTCCAAAGGGTCATAAGGAGCATATTTGGCAAGAATTCAAGGTAATTATGATATTTTATGTAATCATTTTTATATGCCAAATTTTATTAATTTTAATACATTAAAATTAGTATACATCTATATGTCTTATTTTGTAGAGAGTCTTCAATGTGGTGTGGATCAAAGGGAGGGAAACGTAGGATCTAATCAGTCTTTTATTTCGGCGACTAGTAGGTTGAAGTTGATGAAGAAATGAAGCTCGACTTAAGGGTTTAAGCTACGAATTCTATAGGTTTCAATATGATATGAATGCTTTGAATGTCGATGCACACTCAAAGTCTCTAAAGAGGATAGATGCCCCGGGCACTCCTATTTAGATTGATCTCCAAAAAGAGAGAAAACACAAGTATTATACTTGAGATTTTATTTCAAATGATCCTTTACTCTTAACATGTTATGCGTGCACAAGCTTAGGTATATATATATAGGAAATAAGCCAACTTAAAGGGCATAAACCATCCAATTATCTTCCTTAATTCAAGCTAGTTTTAACTCACTTGAATTAAGCCTATATAACACCTAATCCTAATCATAATATCATCATTTAAATGATATTAATGACAACCATTACAGAGCCCTACAATCCACTATGGTACATACATAAAATTACAACAAAACCCTAGCTTACATGAAATAAACTTTAGGGTTTAAAACAAGTCTAATATAACTAATGATATCACTAACTATATCTTGTTGTATTGTCATCCCATGTATGCTATAGCCTTACATGCTTTGAATGCATTGTACACTTTAAGTATCTTCTCATATGCTGACTTCTTCACCTTGCAAATATGTAACATACCTGCAAGAATATCTTGAAGTATTTTCAATATCAAGTATAGAAATATTATCAAGAACATTTAAGATGATTGCCTCCATTATTAAGAATGATAATTCTTCATTACCTTGACAATCATTAGAAGCACTAGATGCACCTGCATTATTCTCCCCAAGTTAAGAAGAACTTGTCCTCAAATTATCATCATTATAATAAAGAGATAAATCACCAATATTAAATGTTCTTGAAAATCCACCATAATGATCTAGAAGTTCAAGTTCATAAGCATTATCCCAAAATTTTCTTAATATTTAAAAAGGTTCATCAGCTCTTGGCATTAGTTTATTTTTATGCAAATTAAGAAATCGTTGTTAACGTAAATGCAACCAAACTAAATCAATAGGAGAAAATACTTGTCAGGTTCTATACTTATTTGCTTGAGTTTTATACCTGGCATTAGATTTCTCAATATTGGTCTTTATTTTCTGATGAAGCTATTGAAAGAATTTGACTCTATCCTTGGCTTCATAATTTTGTAATTCTCCTTTCTTTAAAGGCACCATATTGATTGGCATGTGTGGATTCACTCCATAAACCACTTCAAATGGACTAGCTTGAGTAATACTTGATGGAATTTGATTGTAAGCAAACTCTCCATGAGCTAACGTAAAATCCCAATCTTAAGTACTTTTATTAACCAAAACTCTTAATAAGGTACCAAGAGTTTGATTAGTTACCGCTATTTGACCATTGGTTTGTGGAAGATGTGAAGTGCTAAATAACAATTTAGTACCAAGCATATGCCACAAAGTTTTCCAAAAATAACTCATAAACTTGACATTCCAATTTGAGATAATACTTTTAGGCACACCATGAACTTTAACAATTTCTCGAAAATACAAATCAGCAACATGTGTGGCATCATCAATTTTATTGCATGGAATAAAATTAGCCATTTAAGAAAATCTATCTACTACCACAAGAATAGAATCTTTACCACGTTGTGTTCTTGATGTCCATGCTAACTCCTTCCCATGGTTTATCAGGAACTGGTAAAGGTGTGTATAAGCCTTTATGAAAGTAACTCTTACATTTTTTACATGTAGAACATCTACTTATCATAGCTTTTACATTTTTAATCATACATGGCCAATAGAAATTTTCTTGTAGTCTTATGTATTCCAAAATGTCTCGTAATACTACCTTCACGTACTTATTTTATCAATAAGTCTCAAATAATAGATCTAGGGATACAAAGTTTATTTAGTCTAAACAAAAATCCATTTTGTATGACATAATTACCATGGTATCCACTTTCTTTACATGCATTAAATATATCCATAAAATATTCATCTTTAGGATACAATTCTTTTATCATTTCGAAACCTAAGATTTTAGCATCCATCATGACAAGTAATGTTCATCTGCGAGAAAGAGCATTGGATACTACATTTTCCTTTCCATCTAAATATTTGACAGAGAACACAAAGGATTGTAAGAAGCTCACCCACTTTGCATGCCTCAGACTAACTTTCTTTTGACCATGCAAGTATTTCAAACTCTTATGATCCTAGTGTAACACAAAAGGTTTTGGCCTCAAATAATGAATCCATATCTTTAAGCTATGTATAATGGGAGATAATTCATTGTCATAAGTTGAATAGTTAAGTTTGGCTCCATTCAAGTTTTCATAAAAGAATGCTATAGGTTTCTTTTCTTATGAGAGGACACCTCCTATCCCAACTCCAATAGCATTACAGGTTACTTAAAAAAGAAGGTCAAAGTTGGGTAAAGATAGGATTAGAGCATTACAAAGTTTAGTTTTAAGGGTTTCAAATGCTTGAGTAGCTTCTTATCCCCAATAAAATTAACCTTTTTTCATGAGTTGTGTAATAGGTGTAGTTATAGTAGAAAAATCCTTAATGAATTTTCTATAAAAACTAGCTAACCCATGTAAACTTCTCACATCATGGAAATTTTTAGGGATAAGCCACTCTTTTATAGCTTTAATCTTATTAGGATCCACTTTAATTCCCTCTCCACTAACAATATAGCCTTGGAAAACTACACTTGGAAGCATAAAATCACATTTCTCAAGTTTTTCATAAAGTTTAGCTTCTTTTAGCTTATCAAATAACTTTCTCAAATGCACTAGTTGATCATGCCCATTTTTACTATACATAAGGATATCATCCAAATAGACAACAATAAAGTCACCAAGGAAAGGTTCGAGAACTTCATTCATAAGTCTCATGAATGAGCTAGGTGCATTACATAGCCTAAAAGGCATAACCATCCATTCATAGAGACCATATTTAGTCTTGAAAGAATTTTTCCACTTGTCTACATCCCTAATCCTCAGTTGATGGTAACCACTTCTTAAATTAATTTTGGAAAATACTTGTGCACCACAAAGTTCATCTAGTATATCATCTAACCTAGGCATAGGAAAACAATATTTGATAGTAATGTTATTTGATGCTCTTGAATCTATACACATACGCCAAGTACCATCTTTTTTAGGAACTAATAGTGCAGGTACACTACAAGGACTCATAATTTCTCTCATAAATCCTTTATCCATAAGCTCTTATATTTGTTTTTGTAATTTCTTAGCTTTTTCTAGGTTACATCTATAAGTAGGTTTATTTGGAAGAGGCATTCCAGGAATAAAATCAATAGCATGTTCTATACCTCTTTTAGGTGGTAATTCAGGAGGTAAGTCATCAGGAAATACATCATGATACTCATCAAGCAGCTTCTTTAGATTAGGATTATTATGTTGTTGCTCCAAAAGTTTAGAATATTTATCAACTAAGACATAGTAAATTCCCTCTTCTTCTATGCCTTTTTCCATGGCCTTTTCATGTAGAAATTATCTCTTTTTATCATCACTCAAAGGTATATTATCACATAGAGAAGGTGTTAATCTATAAAATTGTTTTTCTTTGTTCACCATATATTAATTAGTTACTCCATCATGAGTTGCTTTTTTATCATATTGCCATGTTCATCCTAAAAGTAAACAACAAGCATCCATAGGCAATACATCTCACATAACTTCATCATGGTAGTCTCTAAAATGATATTAGGGTTCTTTTGTTTACTTTAGCTCCTTTATCTTTGCTTAACCATTGTAAAAAATAAGGTTTAGGATGATTAGTAGTCTCTAAACCAAGCTTTTTAACCATTGCTTTACTAGAAAAAATTGTACATGAACCACTATCAATAATGAGTCTACAAACCATATCACCTATTTTACACTTAGTTTTAAAAAATTTCTCTCTTTGAGTAGGTGTCACATTAGGTTGAATTTGTAACACTATTTGAAGCACAAAACATGGGTATCCTTTGTCTTCACCCATGGTTAAAATTTCATTAGGAGATTCAATTTCTAGATCCTCATCTTCACTACATGGTTCTATCTCCTCTATTTCACTTAAGGTTAAAGCTCTTTGGTTAGGGCATTCTCTAGAAAAGTGTCAATATCCTTTATATTTAAAACATTGTTTATTAGACATCTCAAAAAACTTATTTTTACCTTTTTCATCTCGGTTAATCTTTTTATCATATGAAGATGTAGATTTAGGAATGAATGTATTTGAATATGGTTTAGATGAAGTGGAAGCATTAGATTTAACATAGGCCTTGGTTGATTTTGTTTGTTTTTCAAATTTCAATGCCAACTTAATCAAGTCATCAAGAGAATCATATGCAAACATATCAACTTTTTCTCTTATCAAATTATTTAGTCCACCTAAGTATCAAGCACATTTTTGTTCCTTTCTTTCTTGTACATCACATATAAGTGCTAGTTTTTCAAATTCTCTAGTTTACTCTTCTACACTAAACAATCCTTGCCTTAGGGTTATCATCTTTACATACATATCTTTTTCGTATTTCCTAGGCACAAATTTTCTTCTTAGGTGCTTTTTAAGTTTTTCCCATGACTTAATTTTGTCTTTCTCTTGTCTTTTTCAAATTGTCATACCAAATCCTAGCAAATCTTTTGAACTTACGAGTAGCAAGATTAGATTTTCTTTCATCATCATACTCTTTAAATTCAAAAATAGCCTCAATTTCATACAACCATTCAAAAAACAATTCCACATTCAATTCACCATAAAATTCAGGAAGGTCTAGTTTGATACCTTGATCCTCATTGTGTTCATGTCTTACTTGGAATGGATGTGGTCTCCTATGATTTCTTGAACCATAAGAACTCATTTCCTCTTCTCCATCCTCGACATAGTTCAGCTTTACATGCCTACGTCCCCCTTTAGCTTGGACTACATCCTCATCTTTCTTTCCACACTATCTTGCATGGCTTCCAATTGATTTGGCCATAGTTGAAGCTTGTCTTGGTTAGCTAGCTTTGCTTCCACACTTTGAAATTGTTGTTGGAGTGCTACATGAGTATGAAGATGGGCATCCATGTGTGTGGTAAGGCTTTTGATGGACTCCACCAACGCACACACATCTTTGCTTGCCATGGTGAAGTTACAACACAACACTCAAACTTCCACAAAGAATCAAGAACCAACGGTGGTCCTGGAAGTTTTGTTTGCAGCCAAATGATATAGGACAATTCTTGCTAAGATTTTAGCAAGTATTGATGGCTTCTTTAGTGTCTTGGTCATGCAAGGTTTGAAGGAGAGTGGTTGAGTGATTTTATGATGATTCTTTGCTGGTGATGAGGGTTACTTGGTGAAAATGAAGTGAAGTCACATAAAATATAAGGAGTGGACATCGAATGTGAGTCGAGGTTATTAGTATTTTCAAGTTGAAGATGCTGTATATATATAAAAATAAAAAAAAACAAATAAAAAAACTTGAAGACGGAAGAAGAGGAAGGGGAGTATGTGTTAAAATGGTGGGAGAAAAATGGTAAGGCTCGAAGCCTGTAAATTTTATTCAAACCAATGGAACTGTCGGGGATGAATGTATCTTTAAAAGGAACGTTGGAATAAAATGGAAGAAGAATTTGCTGGAAGAATTGAAGAGAGAAATAGCAGAAAAATACTAGAAGGTTGAAGGAAAAATGGAGGGGAACATTGGAAGTGTCGAAGGAAAAAATGGGATGGACAGAAGACGTCAAAGAAGAGAGGTCTTCTTCTGTTCAAGATAGGAAGACTTCAACAAGATAGGTCCAAGAAAATAAATCTTCAACCAATATTTATATTGAAGATGCAAGAAATGGATGAAGACACACCTCTCAGTAGGTTCTTGATGAAGGATATTCTTGCATGTAATAGCAAGAATGAAGATGAAACTGGATGGTCAAAAAAAATCAAAGAGTTTCGAAGCTTTGATACCAAAAATGGTTTGGATCAAAGGGAGGGAAATGTAGGATTGAATGAGTCCTTTGATTCAGCCACCAGCAGGTTGAAGTTGATGAAGAAATGAAGCTCGACTTAAGGGTTTAAGCTACGAATTCTACAGGTTTCAATATGATATGTATGCTTTGAATGTCAATACACATTCAAAGTCTCTAAAGAGGATAGATGCCCTTCGCACTCCTATTTAGATTTATCTCCTAAAAGAGAGAAAGCGCAAGTATTAAACTTGAGATTTTATTTCAAATGATCTTCTACTCTTAACATGTTATGTGTGTACAAGCTTAGGTATATATATATATAGGAAATAAGCTGACTTAAAGGACATAAACTAGCCGGTTATTTTCCTTAATTAAAGCTAGTTTTAACTCATTTGAATTAAGCCTATATAACACCTAATCCTAATCATAATATCATTATTTAAATGATATTAATGACAACCATTACTGGTGTGGATCAAAGTGGAGTAGAAGTGCAGGACCTATCACTACTTTGTTTTGATCAGTTGTATGTTGAAGTTGATGAAGAAAGGCTCGCTTTAAAGCAATTTAAAATCAAAATATATGCAGACTTGATGATAGTATTCCTTTGAATGTTATGTCCACCTTCAAAGGTCTAAAAAGGAAGAATAACCCCGAGAAATTCTCCTATCTAGATGGGACTCCAAAAGGGAGGAAAATGCAAGCTTAACTTGATAATTTGGTGTTCAAATCATTTCTATTTCATTCATTCTATGCGTGCATAAGGAGAGGATATATATATAGGTAGTAACTGACAAAAAGGGCCTAAACCAGCCGATTTTCCTTCTTAATTCAAGATGAATTTAATCCACTTGAAATAAGCCTATATAATACATAATATTATTCATAATATCATCATTTAAATGATATTAATAACTAACAATACAAAGCTCTACAATCAACTATGGTACTTACATAAAATTACAATAAAACCCTAGCTTACAAAAAATATACTTTAGGGTTTACAACAAGTTTAATATAACTTATGATATCACCAACTATATCTTGTTGTAGTGTTATCCCATGTATGCCATAGCCTTGCATGCTTTTAATGCTTGTACACTTTAAGTCTTTTTGTGTGTGTTAACTTCTTCATCTTGCAAATATGTAACATACCTGCAAGAATATCTTGAATTGTTTTCAATACCAAGCATAGAAATATCATCAAGAACATTTAAAATGATTGGCTCCATTTTTAAGAATGCTAATCCTTCTTTATCCTGAGAATCATTAGAAACATGAGATACATTAGATGCACCTACATCAATTACAAAGCCCTACAATCAACTATGATACATACATGAAATTACAAGAAAACCTTAGCTTACATGAAATATGCTTTAGGGTTTACAAGAAGTTTAATATAACTAATGATATCACCAACTATATCTTGTTGTATTGTCATCTCATGTATGCCATAGCCTTGCATGCTTTGAATGCATTTTATACTTTAAGTATCTTCTTGTATGCTGACTTCTTCACCTTGCAAATATGTAACATACGTGCAAGAACATCTTGAAGTATTTTTCAATATCAAGTATAGAAATATTATCAATAACATTTAAGATGATTGGCTCCATTATTAAGATTCTTAATTCTTCTTTACCTTGAGAATCATTATAAGCACTAGATACACTAGATGCACCTACATCACAATGTCTAGAGACTAGGAATAAATGGCTTCTTAGATATTGTGGTGAGCGTCTAAGAAAACTTACGTTATACTTAGCTAGTAGAAAAATATACAAAAAGAGGGATAACTCTCTACAATAAAATCCACCCAAATGATATGGTTTCATTAATCAAGAAAGTTGGAACCAATTTATTGCATATCATCTTTCGAAGGATTTTAAGGTATTTGTTAGATAAAAATTTAACTTTTTAATTAAGAATATTTCACTGATATTTAAATAACCATGTGCTTATATTTTGGTTTGTAACATAGGAAAAAAGTTCCAAAAATAAAGAGATTGGAAAGCAGAATAAATACCGGCATAATATGGCTCGCAAAGGCTATATAGGCCTTGAAGAGGAGTTGGTATGAGATTTTGATTTATCTATTTACATGTAAAAGTCTAATGTTAAAATAATATTCTTAATGTAAGATTAATTTTTGATTTACAGCTCATAGCCCAAGACTTGGATCCATATACCTCGTCCATCAATATTAGTACATTATGGAAAATGACTAGAGCAATAAAAGATGGATATATTGATGAAGATGTAGATATTGTTGCAAAAAAAAAATTGTAAGTTTGTAGACATTTCGAACGCTACTTATTTTTCTTTTAGAAAACTATTGTATTATACTTATTCCTATAAGCTAAATTTAAATATATTGTATACATTATAGGACAAAATTGAAACACCAGATGCTGCGAAGGAGGTGGACCCATATAACATTATGTCCTATGTTATAGGAATTGTAGAACACCCCAGAAGACATAGGCATCTTGGATTAAGTGTTGGGAGAATGAGCTTGTGTGGTCAATCTCGTGGTTCTCGTAGCTCTAATGAGCAAGTGGCCATCCTCACCTAGAAATTAAATGTGGCATTTGACGAATGGAACCAATAGAGTAAGAGTTGTCATTTATTAAATCTCAAGGGTATAAGCCATCCAATTAAATTAACCATGATGAGCTTCACATACTCAATGTAAATAGTGTTAGAGAGAGTTGTGAAGCTGATGCACGTCTTTCTTCTTTTCCTAAGGTAAGCATTACAAACTATGAATTATTATTAAATGTATTCGATGTCATAAATAAATAAGAATGTGTAATATTTTATTTTAGGGTTTGCATAAATATGACTCGTTGGTGAATGACCTTTCAACTCCATTGGCGGAAGGAAGGATACACATCAATCATGTTACCCAAATATAAATAGTCCATGGGTATAAGTCAGCCCTAAATACAAGGCTAGTAAATATTAACACTCCAATCATTTGCAGTGCACCTTTACCTTGTTATAAAGAAGGCGATGAAGCACCCACAGTGTTAGAAGCTCATGAAAGCTTTGTGCCTTGCCCTGCATATCAGATCCGTCTCACTTTTGAAGAGGTACTGAAATTCAATATCATTATTAGTCCTTATTTATTACTTACATTATTTATATCTTTTTCATATATATATATATATATATATATAGATATGCTTAATACATATTTTGTTTATTATTATGAATTAAGGAATCAAAAAAGAAGAATGCTCCTACTAGTAAAATGAAGAGAGGTAATAGCAGAATGAGCAATATAAAAGAGGGCACTGCTAAAGGAAAGAGAGTTAAATCAAAAAAATCACTTGCCCCAGGAAAGATTCCATCTTCATAGAAGAGTCAACCTCCATCAGCATTGGCTTTATTGTATTTATATGCCCAAAACTACCTCAAGGACAATTATATTTTCATTGATTGTCATCATGAGTATGTTGAGAGGGAGGACGCTACTTATATGACTTATTAGTACTTCTTGAAATTTATAATCAAGAATGGATGTCAACCACAAGTGTTACCATCTATGTCACGTAAGTATTATTTCATATTTCATATTTTAGTACTTTTTGTTGCATTGGACATCTTATATGACTTATTAGTTACTAACAAATATGCATTATTATTGGTGTCCATAGGTTGGTAGCTAGTCATGCTGTGATGAAGGGAATGTTTTCCTCTATTGTGTTTGTGTACCCATACTACATAACTGATGGTACTATAATAAGAGAGAGTAGACACATAAACTATTTAGTGGATCACATTTTGATTAAGGGTACAACAAGCTTTATCTCATTCCTCACCTCGCAAATGACCGTTGGGTTTTGTATGCCATACAACTTGATCTTAATAAATTCTATGTGTTAGATTCCGTTCGAACCTATAACATACCTTTTGACGTAGCTCGTCGTGGTAGGAAAGAATTTATCGACATGTTAGTATACTTTTCACTTCTTACTTCATTAGCTTATTTATGCATATGTTCTACTTTAATTATTTGAGGTATATATACTTTCAATATTGTGTATCCAACTCTATTTATTAGGGCACTACGGATGACATATCAGAGTAGAGGTAGGAATGGTATCCCAAACCCAAAGAGTCTTGAATATGAGCTTGTAATGGTAAGTAGGAAGATAACTATTTTGTTTTTGTTTTAATATGAATTAATATCTAATAGTTAGAGAGCTAACTGAATTCATTTGACATCATTCACAGCAGCAAAATGATGATGATTGTGGATAAAAGTTCATGTCTTTTGTTGTTTAAGAGAACAAAAGTATATAAGAATCAAAAGGTCTTAAATTTGGTTGTAATGGGGCTAGGGTTCTAAGGTGGGATATAATTTTGGGATTATAGCTAGACTCTACCAGCTAGAGAAGCAATTTGTTTTCTTTCAATTAAATCATAATGATTCCTCTTCTCCCTTACTTCACTTCCCCCTTTTTTAAAAAAAAAATCAATTATAATTTCAAGCCCTTCTTTTCAACCAAATAAACAACAAAAGACATGAACATCATAAAGTGTTCAACAACATCATGTCGAATCAAATGGACAACTAATGTCTAAAGATTCATTAAATTGAGTGTTCAAAGTCTCTCCCAAATAAACAAAATAAATAGTAGTTGACCCACAAAGTTTCAAATGGTAGAGGACAATGGGTCTAAATTTATCACCCACATATAATACTCAAGACTCTAAGTACTATCTAAATAACTGAAAGCATAGGATTATTCTCCTCATAACAATTTTTATTTAACAATATAGGCATCATGTAATCCTTTTGGGGATCATATTAGATTTCCATGTTCATAGCTTGAATCCATAATACATTTCAAGGAAACTTTTTCTATGAAATAGAAGGACCACTTCAACCCACTTGAACAAAAAAGGAAGCTCGGTTGTGAAAGCAACTTTGCCACCAATATTAGCTAACACATATAAGGAAAAGACAAGCTTTCAATATCCTAATAGAAACCTCGAGCTATAATTGAATTGGTGGCTAATTTGGAGCTTTTGTCGAGATTTTGAATACCCTAATGTAGGATAACTAAGGAATTGCTAAAAATTAAAGAGAGAAAAATGACAAAGAGAGGAATAAATATTACAAATTTTAAAGGTAAGGAAGGAAGAAGGTTAAGGAACTATGATGAAAATATCATGATTGAACTCCTACCTATATTTTTCTTGGTGACAGCCTACTTTCCTCATAATTGTGAGAGGAAAAGTCATTAGTTCAACTTTCTTCTTTATTTTTTTTCTCTATAATTGTTCTTGTCAACCAAATGCAAGAAAATGTATTTTGCTTATTTGTTTTATTTTTTGTTTTAACTTTTCACACTATTTTCTAGGAATCAAACAGAACCTTAATATTAACAATTTTACATAGGTAGACCCAAAAATAATAGTGGAACTAAAATATATATGAATTTTAAAAATAAAATAAATTATTTTATATATTGATCCTAGAGAGTAATTGATGAAAATAAAAGGAAAAAAATCTCACTAATTCAATATGATTTATTTTTACATAGTTAGACCCATAAAAAAGAGTATATTAGCCTTAGTGAGTAAATAATTATACATAGTAATTAATCCATATTTAATTTTATAATGATAAAATTTAATTATAGTAACCTTATTTTTTAATAATAATTCTAAAATTTAGTATAGTAATGATAGTAGCAATAATTAAAAATATTAATATTGTCATTTAATAATAATATGCATTACATAGAATTATAACTAAAAAGTGTGCTGTCGGTTATAATAATAACTTACGCCATAGAAATAGAAGATTAAATAATAAACTATTAAGGGTCTCTAAGATTATTTAGTAATGGAACATAAATGTAATAAAAATCCCCATTAACATAAAATGGGCCTTAATGTTAAGGTTTGTGAAGCTAATTCCTTTTGTAGGTGATAGGATGCATTTATAACACCTCTAAATTCACTACTTAAAATTTTCATTTTAGTGGAAGTAATTATATAAAATATTGGGTGTTACTATCAAATCCAACATGGAAATAGGTATGAATAATATCTAACCCATGTTAGATGTAAGGCCAAAATAACTAAGAGATAAATATTAAATATGGTGACCACTTAACCTAAGGTCAAGGAAAAACTAATAGAAACTGATAAAAGCTGAAGAGAGAGATTTAAATACAATACAAAAAAGTTTACAACATCTAATAACTCAAAAGGGAAAAATAAGAACAAAAAAAAAACCCCAACCATAACAAGAGACACCAGATATTCCTGAACACTGCAACCCAAAATAAATCCTAGATTGAAAGCCCATATGGATACTCTAGAGGAAGGTGAATATATTATTTTATGTAGCTAATGCTAAATTAAAATTTTATTTAAGGTAATAAACATAGCACATGATATATAGTGGTTTAAGGGCCTCAATATACTTGTATACCCACAATCTTAGTCTCTTTCCTTTTATGTTTTGAACATCTTGTGTGTTTATTGATGATCACTCCCATCTCGATTTATGAACCTGCAATTTCAATAACCCATAGGAGATTATTTTCTACATAACCAAGTTATTCTTTCTAGTTTTATGAATCTATAAATTCAATGACCTCTTGTATAAATGCTAGGCAACACATAACCATAAATAATGAGTTTTGAAGAGTGTTTACAAAATATACAAGCATGAAAGTTTAAGAGCAATATATGAGTGTAATATATCTATAAAGAATATATGTTACAATAAAGAAGTTGATTCTAGCTAAGTAGAGTGAGCGATAGTACTTATGAAAAATATCTCAACAAAAATCATAATATGAATGTATATTATTGAGAATTAATTACAAGAAAGAACAAAGAAGTAATTATGTAATTAATGAGAGTTCAAAAGTCATTTTCATTCTTCCCGATTTATTTTATCTATAATAATGACCAAAAATATTAACATTGGAGTAAAAAAAATATCCATTATGTGAGTAATGAGCAGATTTTTCACTATTTAATACTGACTAGTCAATCGGTTACCCTAAATAGTCAATTTATTGGTAAAAACCATAGAAGGATTATGTTCAAACCTAATTGAAATTGTTATCCTTGCATAAATAAATCAATCGGTTTCATGCTATACATTTTTAGTCCTATGCATATATAAAAATATTCAAAAAATTTAACTAACTAGTCAGTCAATTTAGTCCCTAGATGGAAACTATTTTGTATTTTATCTTAACCCTTATTTTACTTAGTTAAACCAGTTGATTGGCTTCTAGAACTAGTTAATTTATTTGATGAAATTAGTCAAAGTGTTAAAACAGAGGCAAAGTAGGTTTATGCAACAATTAAAGCCATAGACTGGTTAGTCAAAACAATTGATTAGTTTCAAGAATCAATTGATGGGTTTAAGTAAACTATTTGAAGTGTTCAAACAAGGGCAAAAATATTTCTAAAGACTAACAAATCTACAGTAACCAATCGATCAACTTAAAGTCTTAGTTTTAAAAACACAAACCAATTTTCTATTATGAAACCAATCATATAATATACCTAATTTTTATAATCCTAATGTTTAGGTGATTCCTCTACTAATCACTTCTGAAAACCTCAAACCTTATTTGGACACTTTAAAAATACCATTCGAACTCTCATTTTACCTTCTTACCCTTCAAAACCTTAGTTTTTATTTCATCTGACCAGCAGTTGACTTGGTAATACCTTTCGTCTACTAGTCGGTAGCATTTTAAACCCTATCGTCTAGGTCCCCATGCAGTCTTCCGCCAGCCTCTTTTGGTTGACCGAAGTTGGGTAATTTTTATCATTTTAGATTTCCTTTCTACTTTTTGATCTCAAATCAATTCATATGTCCAATATTTTAATATATGTGGGTTTATAAATTAATTCCTCACATTTCTCTAATTTTTCACCATTTTTGGGTATTATATGATTATTTTTCCCATTTTAACAATTTATTGGGTTTTCTACCTTACCTGAACCAATTTCAATCATTACTAACTTTCTTGGACTTAGGAGCATAAAAAATCAGACTTCCATGCACTATATGATTAGATCCCACATGATACTTTCTCATTTAACCAAAATCTAATCAAAATCACACTACAAGAAAAGCTATTTTTGGCAATGGAATATGTCGTTGCCAAATATATATTTGCCAATGATATAATATTTTTGGTAACGACAAATTGTCGTTGCATATGATAGCGTAACTAAAGGTTTTTGCAACGACTTTTTTCCGTTGCCAAAAATAATTATTTTCACAATGATAAACTTGTGGCTAAAAATAGTATTTTTTTGTCTTAAATGATTGACATAGATGTTGGAGCATAATTATATTTCGCAACGATTTCCTTGTTGCAAATAAGATATATTTTTTGCAACGAGATTGTTGTTGCGAATAATATGTTATATGTTTCAACAGATTGATTGTTGCCAATAATGTACGATATTTTTTGCAACAACGTTCCTATTGAGAATAATATGCTATATTTTTGCAACGGTTGTTTTGTTGCCAATAATCTAAGATATTTTTTGTAACAACATTTCTGTTGTGAATAATATGCTATATTTTTGCAATGGTTGTTATGTTGCCAATAATCTAAGATATTTTTTGTAACAACATTTCTGTTGCGAATAATGTGCTATATTTTTGCGGTTGTTTTTTTGCCAATAAAGTAAGATATTTTTTGCAACGGTTATTTTGTTGCCAATAATATATGATATTTTTTGCAACAACATTTATCTTGCGAATAATGTGCTATATTGTTGCGGTTGTTTTTTTTTCCAATAATTTAAGATATTTTTTGCAACAAAATTTTTGTTGCCAATAATGTACTTTATTTTTTGCAACAACATTTCTATTGATAATAAAATAATTTCATCCATTATTATTTTTGGCAAAAATTGTTTTGTTTCCAAACAAAGAAAATTCCTGCAATGCTATATTTTAGATAAATTATCACTTTCTAACATGTCACATTCACTTACATATATTAATCAAATATAATTGTCAATATATAGTAAATTCATTTCATTATTAATATGAAATGCATAATACATTAATTGTATAATTATTTGATATAATTGTCAAAAACAGAAACTAAACATCCAATATGACATCACCATAATAATACTAAGAGTTTTCGGCAAAACACTCTTATAAAGTGTTTTTTGGTAAAAAGGACATAAAAAAATACTTCTGAATCTAAGAACGCAATTTTGATCAGATCTACACATCAACTAATAACAAAAGTCATCTATCCACAAATAAATCCATAATCATCGTCAACACCACCATGAAAAGCATCACCATCATCCTCAAGTGTATTCTTGGACCTGAATAAATAACAAGATTAATACATGTCTCGTGCGTACATATATACATATTTATAGACGTAAATATGTGTACGTCTATATATGTAGATGTATATATGGGTATGTCTATATATGTATACGTATATCTATGTACGTCTATATATGTATACATATATATATATACACACACGTAGATACAAATATATATACGTATGTATATGTGTGTGTGTGTGTGTGTATATATATATATATATCACTATAAGAGAAAAAATTATATATAGATAGTCATCTTTGATAATCATTTTTTCCGATTGATTTTGGCGATTACATATGCCAGCTATATGTGGATAAGTCAAAGGGTTTCTCGAAAGTATACCGGTATATGTATTGCATTGATATAAGAAATACTATAATGCAAAGTAGCCCATATCATGAAATAAATACAAAGTTGGATTACTCTAGAAATTATAATTTACCTGATAATATTGGTAGCCATCATTTGACTCATTTCTAACATCCTCTTCTCAAAAGCGGCCATAGATTGATCTTATTTCTCTTTAAGCTCGTCTATTTGACTTTGTAGACTACATATCTTATTTTGTTGCTCATCTATCTTACTTTGTTGTTTTATGATTTTCTGTTGTTGTTCTTCTTGAATCCTTGATTTGAGCAAGCCGCCATAGCCACTACCTTTCCCCCTTGTGTATCCAGACATTGGGCCCAAAACATGAAGTAACATCTCTTCCTATGTTTGAGGGGCTCTTTTTTTATCCTTGTTAGTCACAAAATGGTGAAGGTCTCCCTACAATAAACACAACAACATTTTACATATGTATAGATTCGTAGTTATTATAATTAGTTCTTTGTACGAACTAACATATACTAATATATATACTAATACAAATATAAGAATAATTTACATGAATTTTCTTAGAGCGTCCATCATTAACCCACTCTAATACTCCTTGATCATTTGTTCACTTGTGTTCAGCAAGCCAAATCACATCAGCACTCGGCTTGACATCACCATTCTTCTTTGTCTGTGAGGACACATTACTTAGTCATTTAATCCATGAAGATGAATAAATATACTGAATATAACTATTTGATATTCTTACCATGATAGTTTTCACCTCTGAAAAAGATAAGTTTCCTATAGTGTGTTGGCACCATTTATCTGACTTTCGATTCTTGCTATTTTGTTCACTGATTTTCTAAAATTTAAGAATAAAATAAATGAAGATAAATAATTCATACCTAATACACAAACATGTAAGGCATAAAACTTATCAATAAAGGAAAGAATTACCTTGAATTTATCAGAATTAAAAGTTTCACAACATTTTATCCAATTTTCTAGATCAAAATCAGTAGGTGGATTTTCCAAACGTTCCTCATGTGTATCCCCACATTCTTTGTAGTAAGAATGCAAGCGAGCTTTCCAATACCGATATAAGCGTTGCATTGCAAACAACACAAACGCTTTTAATCTGGGTGGTTGATTATTATCCATTATGCTGAACTTGTTCTATAATGTCACTACAAAATAATTAGTTGGTTAAGGATCATAGATTAGGATTTATAAAAGGAAAAGAATGCATATATATATATATATATATATATATACCTTGACATGCAACCACATTGCATCACCATGTTTATCTGCTACCTGAATCCAAGGTGATGCATCCATGAGGACTTTGGTCCGCACAATATGGCCACAAACATTTACCAAATTTCTGGCATTTTCTCCAATGGCTTGGAGAACATAGTCAGATATATCAATGACTAGCTTTGTAGTACCACCTAATGTCTTCTTCTCGATCACATAAGATTTATATTTGCCTCTCTGCCCCCTTTTCCTTTTAGCGTTAGAAGTTGATGCTATTACAAAAATAAAAAGAAGATAATAAATTCAAGGCTTAGCTAATCTATACATCATAGGAGTTTAAAAGAATAAAAAATGTATATACAAACATGATTAATAAAAATTACTATACCTTAACTACTATTGCGATCATTTTCCGAGGTCACATTTCTTGTAGATATATTTTCATGCATATATTGAGTTCTTATTAGAGGTAGAGTATTGTTAGATTCATTTCTTTCTCTTGGCATTGGATCAGCAACCTTATGCATGGTCAACGCCATCTCAACTCTATCAACAAACTTCCGTGTTGCATTCCTTTTGCTTCCACCTTATTAGTCATATAAACATATCATAGAACCAAGAAAATAAAGTTACAAGCAAATTGATAGGCCATAACAGGATTGATGTTTAAATTTCAAATATTCTCAAATAAACACATATATTTGTGATTTTAAGTATTAAGAATTCACCTGGCTCATTTGAAGGCATAATAGTTAAATCAATATTTTGATTTTCTTCTTGACCAGGACTATGATTATTAGAACCAACAGCATCCACACCATCCATATTAAGTTCACCTTCAAGACAATTAACTTCTTCCACTTTATTGTGTTGAGGTCTACTTTGTTGGGATCCATTGGAAACAAAGTTTAACTTCTCCTTACTTCTCGCGCTGCCATTTTTTCCAGCTTCTATGCACTTACCTTCATTATCAACAAAGTCATTGATAAAAAAAAAGGTACATTTAAATTCACCATAGCTAGTAGAGTTAAACAATAATCAAATGGGCAGAAGTAAACCATGTAATAAGCAGGACCAAGCATAAGCAAGACCCATCTAAAATTACCTCTTCCATATCCAAATACAGATATATGTATGGTTGTATAAATCATATAGTCTTTGGTCTGCTAGTGCCCCACTTTATGAACTGGGAAATTCCAGATAAGAATCAGAGAACAGGGTAGTTTATATTTTGCTGTGAACTTTCTTCTTATTTTACTGAACCAATAATAGGCGATAAATTTTACTGAAGTACTTGCTAGTCTACTAGCCATTCCTTGACTTTTTATTTTATTAATAGCCCATAACTCTTATTACTTCCCTTCTTGGAGAAGCTGAGTCTAGCTTCTATCATTATGTTTTGTTTATGGGACTGTAGTGGAACTTTTATTTCACCGTAAGAATCAGTTAAAGATAGACATCTATATATTATATACATATATGGGTACACACACAAAATCCTAGTCCAGTATTTTGAGCTTCTAGGAAACATGAGAGGTTCTCTGTTGTGGGATGTAAAGAAGTGCAATAAACGAATTAGCAAAAAAAAATGGGCCAAATATGAAGTTTGAATAAATACCATGATGAACTATATTAAGCATGCATTTATTAAGCAATTAACATGTTTGATGGGAATTACAGCACAAATGCACTCAAAGCAAGGTCGATAAAATAGATCAAAAAATAGGAGGAAGAGAGTGCTGAGCATTGAGATTTCAAAGACAAGAGGGATTAGAGGATCTGGTTCCTCCCTATACAATCCAATTTATGCCTATCTCCTACTCTCTATCCTTACCTCTTATATACTCTCACTATGATAGTACTCTCAGTAACTCATCACTTCATCAGCATGCTTACAGAATTAGAAAATATACTCCACTGCTGCCAATTGACACTAGTTTGTTTAAAACTCTGCTAAAAATAGAGAAAGGAGCAGATTATGCATTGACATGAGCAAAAATACTTTGTTTAGTGTTATGTTTTGCATAAAAGAAAAAATAATCTAGGATTAGGCATTGATTATCTGTTTTTGTTTTCTATCTTATTATTCTTACTTTTACTTTGTTTTTTTTGGTGGGTGTTTGATATATCAGCATTATGCTGTGTTTGATTTGAGAAAAGTAAGAAGGAAAGGAGAATGAGAAGGAAAGAAAAATAAAGAAAAGAATACAAATGATATATCTAACATATAACTGAATCTAGGTCTATCCAAATGTTCCTTGCATGTTATTCACACCAATCTGCCCTCATTCCCTCTCTTTCAAACCAATCATACTTTCAAATTCTGCACAATGGAGTTAAATGTGAGTTTTTTTTGTTCTACAAACCAGAACTTGTATGGTTATCTATTGCATCTTTTCCTTGTGATGTAGTGAAATAGAGTTTATATTTTGCTGTGACAAAGGAGATGAAGATGTGTGGTGAGATGATCACTGAACAAATGATTGTAGAAAAGGTACTTCGATCTCTAACTTCTCAATTTGATTAAGAAACAAACACAGCTTGAGAATAAGTACAAGAAGAATAGAGATAATAATACTGAGAAAGCAGAATCCTCTAATCAAGGAGGAAAGAAATATAAGAACAAGGAAGGAAAAATTTGATAAGAAAAAAATTCAATGTTTCAATTGTAATAGGTGTGGCCATTTTGCAAATGAGTGTTGGTCAAATAAGGAGAATAAGAAAGAAGAGGCTAATATAGCCAAAGGAGACTCTGATGATGATCACTTCATCAGCTGCTGATGGTGACTACAACTGATGATGGAGTGACAATAGAACTGTGGTATATGGATACAGGTTGCTCTAACCACATGACTGATAATAGAAAGTGGTTAGTTGATTTTGATAGCAGTAAAAGGACCAAAATTAGGCTTACTAATGACAAGTACTTAACAGCACAGGGAATGGGAAACAATCAGGTGAAGATGAAAGATGGTAAAACTATCTTGATTGAAGCTGCGTGGTACGTGCCTGGCATTAAGAGCAATCTAATGAGTGTTGGTCAACTCTTAGAAAAGGGATATTCAGTGACAAAGGATTATGGGTTGCTGATGTTATATGATAAGAATAAGAAGTTGATTTTGAAGTCTTCCTTTGACAAAAATGGGACATTCAAGGTAAGAATTACTGAAACTGAAACACACTGATTTAGTGCCACTGATGCTGATAAGGA
Source organism: Tamarix chinensis (assembly GCA_030549775.1). Classification (NCBI taxonomy): domain Eukaryota; kingdom Viridiplantae; phylum Streptophyta; class Magnoliopsida; order Caryophyllales; family Tamaricaceae; genus Tamarix; species Tamarix chinensis. Next base: position 45,944,394 of record CM060173.1, on the reverse strand, counting down.
AAGTGCCCTATGGCACAAGAGATATGGACACCTAAATTACAGAAGTTTAGGTCACTTAAGGTCTGAAAATATTGTGCTAGGGATTCCTACAGTTGCTGCTAGTGAAAAGGCTTGTGAAGTGTGCATGAAAAGCAAACAAGCCAGATTACCATTTACATCAGAACTACCTCCACGAGCAACACGGGCTTTAAGAATAGTACATTATGATGTATGTGGCCCACTTGAGGCTCCCTCCTTAGGTGGCAATAGATATTTGTGGCATTTGTAGATGAATTCACAAGGATGTTGTGGATATATCCAGTTAAAGCAAAGAGTGAAGTGCTGGACCAATTCAGAAAATGCAAGAATTATGCAGAGAAACAGAGTGGCTGCAAGTTGAAGATTCTGAGAATTAATGGTAGAGGAGAGTATAACTCTACTAAGCTCAAGAACAGGGCAATGATTATGAAGTGACTGCTCCATACACTCCTCAACACAATGATATGGCTGAAAGAAGAAATATGATGATTTTGGATATGGCTAGATGTATGTTGAAGCAAATGCACCTACCAAATAATCTATGGAGTGAGGCTGTGTCAACTGCAGCCTACATCTTAAATAAATGTCCAACAAAGAAGATTTTAATGCCTAAATGATCTTAAATTCAATCCAAACTTAACCATATATGTCCAGAACTTTTTTTCACAACCTATGCCATGTTTCAACCTTCATATCATGCAAAAAAGTGACATAAAAAACTCAGACTTGAAATTTTGACTACAGGAGTCAACTCAAAACTTGAAATTGCTATATCCAAAAATGCTTAAACCCCTCCTCTAAACTTATGCCACTTGATTATGCTTTTCATATAATGAATTCTTAATCATATGATAGGTCTCTAAACATGTTTATAAGGTGAAACCAAGCTTATTTTATATCAGAAATTAGATTTGTAAAATTGTTGTAGAAATCAGTCCCAAACATGAAGGAATCATCTCCGAAAGTGCTTATGAACTTAACCAAACTACTCTAACTTGATTTACCACTTTGTATACACTTTGTGTACTATATCCCTAATTATATTACAGGTGTATTGTCATTTTTATATTGTGGAAATCATTAGAAATTTAGGTCTGAAATCATATCTATACATTTTCAGCAAAATTAGTACGAAAATGTCAAGACAACCCTTCTATAGTACATAAAACCTATAGAAACTTAGCTAACTTTATTCTTCATTAGCTATACTAAAATATCCCTTATATTTTAGGTATGTGAACATATAATTAGCTAGCATAATGCTAAACATTAGATCTAAAATCTGAACTAAAATTGAATTAAAAAATAGATTCATACCAACAGAAGCTTATAAAAATAATTTTAGATCAGCTCAATTTTACCTACATATTTCTAACGTTTTTTTTTTACTTATTATAAAGATTCAAAATTTTTAAAAGAAGGTATTCTAAGTCTATATGGAAAAAAATCAGGTCTAACAAGCAGGAAAAAAAAACCAAATTATATGTGCACTGTCCATAGCTATATAGTTAACTATAAAATGATTCAACTTTTAGCTTCATATCCTAACTCAAGGATGATTAAACATGATTTTGATACCAAATTGTCATCCTTAACTTCTCCATTCATGACTCAAATTGTAGTAGGTCATATGTAATTACCAATTTATCAAAATGAGATTGAAAAACATAAAAATGTTATCTAAGATATCAAGAATAGAATTTTTCCTATATCCTAACCCTAAACTATATCCAAAAAACCATAAATAACATGAAGAAATTACCTTTGAAAGTGCTTAAAAACTTTTCTAAACTTATCTCACTTGATTGTGTTCTTTATATACTGGATTCCTTAGTATACTTTAGATCTACTCATTTTTAAAATTAAAAATAAGCTCATTTCACATCTGAAAATTCAGACATGCACATTTATTGCAAAACTAGTGTAGAAACATGAAGAAAGTGATTTTACGATGCATATAAACCTATGAAAAATTAGCTAACTTCATTCTCATTTTATGTATTGAAATTTCATTATATTCTGGAGCAAAGCATCAATTTTGATATCCAAAAGGCCTTAAATTCAACCCTTACTTGGCAATATATGTTTCAAAACTTTTGCACTAACTTCTACCTAGTTCTAGCCTTTTATTTTAGCAGGAAATGATAGGAAAAGTAGAAAAATCAGATTTGAATGTTTACACCAGAGAACAATACATAACGTGAAGAATTTATCTTGGAAAGTGCTTAAAAACTTATCTCTCTTGATTATGTTCTTCGCATACTAGATTTAGATTCCCTGGTGCTTAAAAACTTATTAATGGTGGAGGTTATTCCACCAATGGTGGTGGCAGCTGGCTTTCTAGCCTCCTTGCCATGTTCTACCTCATATCATCAATAATGTATTTGGATTTGGTATATGGAAGTTGTTGAGGGTGATGTTAATGATGTTGCCTTGATAGTTATGGTGTCTCGATGAGGCTTTTTAATGTGTTTATGTGGTCACTATCTTTTCTTTTTGTTATTTGAAGTTGTGCACCGAGGGAGGGAAGGAGGGACAGTGAGTGGTATAGGATTCCAACAAGGTAAGTTTTGTCCGAATTAGTTTTTTGATTTTTTAATTGGATCTTCCCCTCCTTTATGTGACTAATTAGACTATTTGAATGAATTATTATTGTTGGATCTACCGAATGATTGGACTTATAGTGACTAAAGGAAATTGGATGATAAGATTTGTCCTATGATTCTAGTAGGATATCACCCTACTAGAGCCTATAAACTATATAATCTAGAATCTAATAAGATTGAATTCAGCACAGATGTGATTGTGAAAGAATCAGAAATGTGGGACTAGGACAGTAGCAATGTTAGCACTACTAGATCAGAATCTGTGTTAATTGACAGTGTTAGTGATGATACACCAGTAGAAGTGACTGAGCCAGAGGTAGCTGATGATGAAGAGAAACATCCACAGAGAAAAATGATTGTAGAAAAAACAAAAAGAACACTTGAGCCCTGTCTGGTTCTTGGAAAATTCCATAGGAAGAAAATAAATTACAAAAGATATTATTTCCAACTTCTCATATTGTTGTGTGGAAAACCAAATAGCCAATAATCAACAATTCCATTCCTTACAGTTTTTCTGTCTCATTGTAATTCTGAAGGAGGAAGCAGAAACATTCATCAGCTACCAAGAATAAAACTCAAATTTGACAAAGTCAGCCTATACTACTTTTAGAGGACATACAACATAATAGTAGGCAGCCCCAAGCAATGATGCTAATCAGCATCACCTACAGCATCGGTCAGATAAATGGAACAACAGGATATGAGGAGGCTGCTATGCAGGTTTATCCGTACACTATTATTGCTTTCTAGAACCTTGCTCAGTCCTATTTACTATTATGTGCATAATGTTTAATTTCAAATTTGTCGATCTTTCAGAAAAATAAAGGACTGACAAGTCAAAATTAGCTTGCATTCATTTATTAGGTTATTTCATAATGTATAATGTGGCTGAAATGACCTGCTGCCTAGCTCACTAGCTAGTAGAGGTGAGGTGACATTCATCTAAACCTCTCGCAACCCTGTCAATGGCATAATTATTATTAGGTTATTTCTTTAGTTTTACCCTTTTTTTTAATATAAGTAATACTCATTTAATCTTGTTCTATATTATTATTATTAGTTTGTATCAAGCTTTATTAATATTAATCTTAAACAGGGCCTCTACAATAAAAAAAATAAGGGCTAAACTGATACCAATTTGTTATGAACCGATATTCCAGATCTAGTTATGGGTCCTTGTTCACTAAAATCCGGTTGTAGTTCACTATATTTCTGAGTCTGCCTACCTTTCTTTCCTATTTTTTTAATGCAAGTTTTGGGCTCGTTAGAGAGAACCCAGCGATCTCCAAGAGTTAAAACTCAATAATTTTTATAAGAATTTTCATATCTTTCTTATTCCACAAACCAGTACATATATTTGCTGAGAAAATAATTGCTAAATAACTGTTTGTCTGACTTCCTAAATCCTAGCAGATATGAATTATTCAAACACAATACTAACAACTAACCACTAACATGTGGCACGACACAACATAACAACACACCCATAATAATCTACCTTATAACAAGTGGCAGTATCTAAAATAAATAGCAATCACAACTAACTAATTACTTGACTTAATTCTTCCTTCCCCTTCATTGATATACTTTGTCAAATGGCACTACTTTAGCAGCCACATTCTGATTAGGTACCATAACATAAACCTATGTATGGTATACTGTCACTAAGAATAAAACTCTTCTAAGTAGGGTGAAGCTAAGTTTAAAATGCTACTATAAATAGAGAAAGAAGCAGATTATGAAAATAATAGGATCCCATATTACAAATTTAAGTATAACTCAAAATTGGGTAGCATTTTAATTACTTGGTAGTGGAAAGTGTTTGCAATTATGTTGATGTGCTAGTTTAGAGACACTCCTAGTGATGGCGGGTGTTTGTATGTCAACTGAGTTTTATCATGGAAGAAAGAAAAAATATTGTTAATTAATTAGAATACATTATAATAACATCCAAACTAGGTAAAAGAATAATACCTTGCCCTCTACGACCACCAACACCTCCGTTTACAATTTTCTTACACATAGCCTTTGGTCGATCGTGCCTTGACATATGTGCAAGCTAAAACAAAGTAATTAGATTTCACATTACAAAGAACACTACATAAAATTTGAAATAAATAAACATGTATAATATGCTAGAATCATGACTCTATGAAAAAAGTAATTAAAATTTCATACAATAACTAAAAAAGGAATAAAAGATTTTATATATTCAATGTCTACACACAAATAAATACTTAGAAAAAAGTTACAAAATAGTCACATCTTAGTCCTCAACATCATTAGTAACAATGAAATCATCCAAATCTGAGTTTTTCTTCTTTCTCTTCTTTCGCTTCCCCTGACATCCTTCCCTTCATTGACTTATGCTTTTCATTTTACTTGTTACCCATTTGACGACTTTTTCTCCTCGTTCTACTTTGAAATGATTAGTTGCTACAGAAACATTTTCCATATGTCTTATGGATTGCAAAACATAATTAGAACCCTCAATCTCTCCTTTTTGCACAACTTCATCATCACTTTGATCTAGTACTCGCTCTTCTTCCCCTTCCGACATGCTATACAAGTCTCGAGGCTCTATCTTAATCACAACATTCCAATCATCATGTCTTGGATCTTGAACATAAAAGACCTGCTCCACTTGTGATTCTAATACAAAAGGCTCATCTGTTTTTAATGAAAAGCATCTATGTATGCTAGTTATGCCATATTCATCTACTTTATATCCTCTACCTTCATGTTACATGTCATACCAATTACACTTTAAAACAACAACATGATTTTCATTGGGATATTGCAACTCATAAACATCTCTTATTACACCATAATATAAGTCATTTGAATGACCATCTCCTTGCACCATAACACCGCTATTTTGGCATTTCTTATCTACTTCTCAATCAAGTGTATGAAATCTAAACCTATTAGCGATAAGCCCACTATAGTGCCTTGTGGTGCGTAATGGACGACACACCAAGTGGTACAAACTTTCATCAACTGATCCTTCATTATATAATTTCTCCACCTATTAATCAATGAAGGAAATATGAATACATTTACACATCATAGGTAAGATTTTATCACATCATAGAAATTAAGGAGAGATGACATACACGATTATAAACCCAATCTGCAAATTGAGTCTTATGTTTCCTCCCTACATTCCTAGGATTTGGATTTTCAATCACTATTTCTTCTTTATGCATCCTAATATAAAGATAAAATTGAAAGTTTTAGGAATTTACATATATAACCTTAATCGACATATATAATAAATACACTTATGAATTTTAGAATAACAATTGACTTACTTTACAAATTCTTGAAGTTCATCAAAATTATGGAGGACATATAAGTGAGCTTGATCAAACTCCTCGAACCCAAGTTCTTGAAGGATAGGCTTTCTCAATGGACGCCCAATACATTTAAAAATGTCTATTTGATTTCTTTTTTCATCATTACCAACTTCATCATTTTGACTTCTACGATTAAACATAGTAGTCATGTCATCTATATACCAAGAACAAAATGTAAGGCATTCATTTGCTAAATAACCCATTGTAATTAATCCTTCGAGGCGTGCCTTGTTTCAAACATTGGATTTCAAGGTACACATATACCTAATAACATAAATTTTGATACAAAGTTAAATGCAGAACTAGGTTATTTAAATATAAAAGTAAATGAATGTAAAACTTGTAATTTAAAAAGTACCTCTCTATTGGATACATCCAACGATATCTCACTAGCCCAGCAATCTTCGCCTCTTCTACCAAATGAATGACTAAGTGCACCATACAAGTGAAGAAGGATGGTGGAAAGACCATTTCTAATTTACACAATGTGTAAGGGATTTGACTTTCAAGAGCATCCAAATCCTTCATGCTCAAGTTCTTTAAGAACAATTTCCTGAAGAAGGAACTCAATTCAATTAATGGTTCGTAAACATGTTTGGGAAGGAGCCCACGAATAGCAATAGGAAGAAGTTTCTCAATAAAGATGTGATGATCATGACTCTTCATACAGGAAATCATCTGGCCATTATATTTCACACAACGGGAGAGATTTGAACAATAGCCATCAGGAGTCTTCAACTTTTGAAACATCTCGCAAAATGCTGTTTTTTCATCACCCCTCAATGTATAGCATGCTATAGGCACTCTTACTCTATCCTCTTCAACAATTGGATGAAGATCTTCCCTTATACCCATGGAAACTAAATCTAATCGAGCCTTCAAGTTATCCTTAGTCTTATCTTTGATATCCATCAATGTCCCTATAATATTCTCAAAAATATTTTTTTCAATGTGCATCACATCTAAGTTATGACGTAATTTTAGCTTGTGCCAATAAGGTAACTCAAAAAATATGCTCTTCTTCCTCCAACCATATAAGCTATTTGTATCATCCCACTTCCTCTTTGTACCTGTCTTTCCAAATGGTACCTGGATAAACTGACTACACTACCTCAAAACATCATCACTAGATAATGGGATAGGAACTGTACCCTTTTTCCTTTGTTTTGTCAAAGGCATTAGGTAATTGTCTCCATCTATGATCCATTGGCAACCAACTTCTATGCCTCATGTAACATATCTTATCTGTTATTGAATGCGATCCAGCTTCCCTATGACAACAGGAGCAAGCAAAAAATCCACTAGTGCTCCAACCAAACAGGTCTGCATAAGCTGGAAAATCACTAATAGTCCATAGCACTGATGCACGCATAACAAAGTTTGTTTAGCATGGGCATCATATGTGTCAGAACCAACTTCCCATAATTCTTTCAACTATTCTACCAAGGGTTGCAAATAGACATCAAGATCCATTCCCGGTGAATTAGGACCATCAATCAACAAAGATAACATAAGATAAGGAGATTTCATACACATCCATGGTGGTAAATTATAAGGAACCAAAATGACCGGCCAAATGCTATGAGATGATCCCCCAAAATTATTAAATGGTTGGAAACCATCTGTAGCTAACCCAAGCCTGACACTACGAGGATCTTTTGCAAATGATGGAAATTCCTCATCAAAAGACTTCCATGATTGAGAGTCCGTTGGATGTCGCATTATCCCATCATCAACCCTATCTTCTTTATGCCAACTCATATCCTTTGTTGTCACAGCTGCCATAAATAACCTTTGCAATCTACGCTTTATAGGAAAATATTGTAAAATTTTATGGGGAACCCTTTTGTCATCTATCTTCCACCTTGAGGTATGGCATTGCGACATTCTTGTGCATCGACATGTTCACAAAAATAGATGATGCAATCATTTGGACATGCATAAATTTTTATACAATCTAGGCCTAAATCACAGATGATCCTACGACACTCATCATAGGAATTCGGAAGATTACAACCTAATGTCCCATTTTGAAGCTTCAACATTTCAGTAAAGGAGGTATCACTCCAATGGTTCATACATTTAAGATGTAGCAACTTCATAAGATACCCTAACTTTGAAACTCTAGAGCCATCCAAAGTCAAATTCTCTTTATACTCCTTCAAGAGGCGATAGAATCAAGCTGCTTCGCCAGTAGGTTCTTCTGAGGTGAAGTTATGTTCATTTCTACCATCATTCTATAAAAAATCCATCCCAGTCACACCATAACCAACTTCTAACATCTCTAGCATGTCGTCATGATCAATAGAAGTCTCATGGTCAGATGAAGAGACATTCAACACCTCACTATGGTTATCCCACACTACATAGCTTTGTAGAATTCCATTCTTCAATAAATGAAAGCGAACTTCAGTTCTATTTTTGAAATGCACGTTTGCACACTTATTACTTGGACAACTAATCATTCTTTCAGATTCTAATTGTTCATTTGAATGTGACATGCTAAAAGAAAATTCTAGAAAATGATCAATCCCTTTGAAATATTGAGGCGATGCTCGATTCAATTTCATCCATTCTTTATCCGTTTGCATTACCTAATTTTTATTTCCATAAAAACTTAAACAATTTTGGATGATATAAAGAATAGCAATTAATAGAAAAATTATCATAACTTAAAAAATTTCCATATATACTTTCTTCATGTAAACTATACAAAACCAAATGGAAAACTATAGAGTAATCATATGAGTGAAAACAAAGGACTAAATGAAAAAAAATACCTGTAGTTGTCAAAATAGATATATCTAGTTCACCTTCTTTGATAAGAGAAGCCTATAAGAATGCTGAAAATTAAAAAACATCATCAGTATTATAATGCCAATATTATTGTATGAAAATAGTATACTACTGTACTCCACAACAAGTTCCACAAAAAGAAATTATAAATTCAATCACCAAGAGCTAAATTAGAAAAATAATAAACTAACCTCACAACCACAAGGATAATTTTAGGTAGCTACTGATTGTTCGGACCCAATAGTTCTCTGTCAGACCTACATATTCTCAATGTATAGCATTCAGAACATTTTTCCCTTCCTACACACAAGTAAGCAAGTATATACCAGTTGCTAAAAAATGTACTAAGTAGCAGCAGGTTCTTACCTTTCAACCATGCAACAAAGCTGTTCGTGGACTACTTTAGCTTCAATCAAGTCTCCTTTTATTGCCAAGCAGCTTAACCAAATAGGAATGATCTATCAAATTTGGAAACAATTGGAGCTTAGAATTGAATGGAAGTCCACATTGTAGACCACATTAAGTCATTAAGTCATACAAGCCCTTGAGTATAAAGAGAAAAATATCCCCTCAAATACTAAATACAAGCAGGTTCTATCAACACACATAAGAACCCAGGAAGAGAAAAATATCCCCTCAAATACTAAATACATCCCCACCATACACATAACATCCATGCTAGATCAAACAAATGTACTAACTTTGATAATACAACCCCAATTCTGGATTTTTCCTCATAATGTGCATGATGATAATGTAGTAGAATAGGCTGATTAAATAATTGCATACAGAGAGAGCAAAACACAACATAGAAAGAAAAACACAAACACATTTTGCTCGATGCATATTCAATCCCAAACTTATAAATTCTTCCATTATATGTCTATTTCATTATACAATTGTAACTCCTACAATCTAATATGGTAACTACACATCTTAAACATCATTAATATTCATTTCACAACTATGTCTGATTCACAGTCACAAAACTATTATTAAACCACAATTTCCCAACAATTACCGATCTATTCACTGAAGTATATCTAAACCCGCAGGTCCTCATGCATATTCAATCTAAACCTAAATTCGAAATTAGACAAATAAATCAGACAAACATATCAAACAAGGAATTATGCTTTCAATGAGGCTTAACCTCCTCAATTATCTTTAGTTTTGTAGCAAAAAAGCCCCTTTTCCTCCATCTTACCTGATGTGTTGGATGATAGAGTCAGCCATCGAAGGTACTCGAAGCCCAGTGCCCATCGTCGGAATCACCACCGGACACCACCAGTCGTCGTCCGTTGCAATATCGGAAGGAAGCAAGGTTGTGTGCGTTGCTTGGCTGTAGATTTTATGCTCAGCTGCGCAACTTACCAGAAACGACCATGGGAGTATATGTCGAGCAGCTAGCTAGCATAGTTAGGATGATTAAGAAAAATTTCTTGTCGTTTCTTACCGCCGAAAAGTTCCGCTTAATGTTTTTTAGCCTAATAAAGATGTATGGTAATGGTTTTGACCGTTGCAAAAATAACAAAAAAATTTAGGAAATTATTTTTCATCACAACTAATCAGAATCGTTGCCAAAATTAGCACAGTTTGAACTTTATAAAACTATTTTCGACCATAGTATAATAAATCCGTTGCTAAACATATATTAAAATTTATCAACTTAATCCTTCTGCCACAATTAATAAATTCGTTGCTAAAGTTATTTTGTAGTCAGTGAAATTATTTTTGCCCTCAATATTTTGTAACGATTTTATCCATTGCAAAAGTTAATTTGAAATTTAGAAAATTATTTTTAGCCACAGTTTATTGGTTCCGTTGCGAAAGTTAGTAAAGTTTGAAAATTGTCAAATTATTTTCCACCACAATTTAATACATCCGTTGCTAAAGTTATATTGACATTTCTAAAAATATTTTTTTTTCCCAAAAATTAGTAAAATTCGTTGCTACATAACAAAGTTAATTTTATTATAATCTTTTCAAATAATTTTATTCATTTCTTAATTCACTTTAATTGGATAAAAAATAGTGTAATATTTTATATGATTCTTATAAATTTATATTTTTGGCTAATATTATTTTTCTTAAATAAAACTATTATAGTAAAAAACTATTATTTTTTTTACCAACAACATCTCGTGACGATAAATATGGTATATGAAACACCCTCTATCCTCGTAATAGTTTTAGTCACGACCTGATAGGTTGTTACAAAATACAATTTTTCGTAAGAAAATTATCGTTGCAAAAGTTATCTATTTTTTTGCAACGAACAATTATTGTGGCAGTAAAAGTATTTTTAATAGCAACGACATGTTATTGTTGCAAAAAAATGGGGCATTTACAGCAACAAGCTTTTTCCACGAAAGTTATATATTGTTGCAAAAAATTATTTTTTCGCAACGAAAATTTTAAGTGGTGGCTAAAACCCGTTGCCAAAAATAGCTTTTCTTGTAGTGTCACCTCCATCACCATCCATTAACTCTCTTACACTCTCTCACCCATATGCCAATCACTTACATCACTCCTTTTGCTTACAAGCAAGCCCATAAGATTTCCCCCTCTCTCTTACCCATATTCTAATGGAGATATGCCCTAGAACCAATCATACTTCATGATTTATATTTATATATTTAGTGAGTGTGTTTATTAATAAAAAAGATCATTTGATGTTATTTGTTAAAATATTTGTATCCCTTTGAGTAATTATTCTTCATGTAGATGATTTAGTATGTGACTAAATATTCTAGAACTATACTAAATGATAGAAAGATTATTATTCAAGAACTGTCTCTAGTCTAGTATCATCTAATTAAAGGCTATTAGTGATCATAAGACTAGTATGATGATTAGTTGATGATCATATTCCATTGATCATTGATATGAGATATCAACGTAATAACATAGATAAATGTTATGGAACATGGTACTAGACCAACCCAGTGTTCTCTAAATAGTATATATTCCTCTGACCTATGATCTTCGTATATGCTGGTATAATTACCATCATGCTTTGACTTTGATAAATGTTACCCTTATTAGGGTTGATCATAAAATTTATGATTGGATATGTTGTGAATCATATAGAGGTGTATAGTTGATCAAGATGGAATTTTTTCCTCTTGTGATATGGGAGAGATATATTTGAGGCACTTGACAAGTATGACTAATGTTAGCATAGCCCTGTGCAAATGAGGTGTGTTTCGTTTAATGTTAGTCTTACTTGGTGATCAAGAAAGGGTGTGATTGAACATAGTAAGGATGACACAATCAATGCTTTATGTTCAATCTAAATAACGTTTGGTAAGAGGAGAAATATATAGGTTATAAATAGGTTGTGTCAAGTGTATGACATTTATGTAATTTAGGTAGTCATAACATCTTTCTAGAGACCTCTTATGATTTGGGCAAAAATTAGATCAGAAACAAACTGTAAATTGGGTATGATGAGATTTTAATATGATTAATATCTCTTTAAAGCCCAAGTGGTTTTAATGTGATTAAAGACCAAGTCCAAAGAAACTATGGTGGGATAGGGTTTTGATATAAATAACTAAGCAAGGGTTTTATTATAAATAATCATTTTACTCTCTCTTCTTCAGATGAAAGAACTATCTAGCCACCATAGTATAACTTTTCACAAAATGAAGACTGATCTTATTGGCGCAAGCATGAATCTTTAGCTATCCAAATTCATAATATGTGGATATTGGTAAAGGTGTGATGTAATTCACACTTTCTTGATCGAATAAGTTTGAAACCTAGAAATTAGAGTAACCACAAATTGGATCAAGAGGTGGATTGAATCATCCTCAACTTCAAACCAAGATTGATTGAATTGGCAATCTAATCCAGCTAACTAGCAAGTTTGTTCTTAGGATTACTTTATCCCTCAATTTTATTCCACTACATTATTTTTATTAGCTAAAATCCTTCATATTAGACAACCACAAAGAGGGTTGTGTCATTTTTGTTGGCCATTCTATACTCAGCAAAATTTTCCTTTTTTTAACTTTACTCTATCATATTGCTTATTCTTTCTTGAGTTATTCTTGGCTTATGGTCTTGTGACCAAGCCCCTTTTTTCTTTCATATTTCCTTCATCTTCTTACTTGTAAAATCTTAAGTCAAAATCTTTAGTGATTCCTTTAAGAAAAAGAGAGTTGAGGTTATAGATTAGTGAAGTCTTTCAAGCTCCCATTTTCTAATTCGAAGGGTGATTATCATCTCTTTTAATCTTTTCTATTCTCTTCTAACCCATGATATTCCCTTTGTCTAATTTGTATTTTTATTATTCTATATGGGCAAAGGTTGGAAGAAGAAGCTTAGGAGTTTCTATGTGCTTAAAGACCAGATTAGCTTTAGTAAGGAATATGCATCTCTAGTCTAAGGCTATTTATGTTTATATATAGATTTGTGTGATTTTTTATATTTCATGTTGGAAATCGTACAAGGCCTCATCTTAAATTTGTATCCATGTAATATTTTGGTCAAATATCAGATTTTATGATTTTTTTAATTTTATGTATAGTACTATATTTATTCCTTTCTAGGCATTCCCATGAAATCCTAAGTGTGATAATATCTTATGCTATATTATTAAGCCTTAGGATGAGTAGATTAAAATATTTCTATGTATGGAAATTGGTGTATTGTGTTGAAATTCAAAAATTTGGGATTTTATGTCTATGCTCCTTGTGGTGTAGTGGATTGTTTTAATTTTTATAAATTAATCTTTTGGGATGATAATAATATAAATGGTGTTATGTGTAAATTTCGTAAATTTTAGAGACTTGTAGAGTTCGGTGATTTGTGGGGTTGTTTAGCCACAGTAGTAATATGGTTATTTTGGTGAGTTTGGGGCAAAATAAATATGTCATTATTTTCCTAGGGATTTTTACAATAACTTTGATATATAATATGTTGAGTTTTAGATAAGGATGGCTTAAGTTATAAAATTAATAAAATTGGAGATGTTTAGGTGAACTAAGGAAATTTTGATCTTTTTGGTCAAATTAGAAAATTTGGGTGCTGTAATAGTAAAATATCAGCCAAAATATGAATATGATGATTTATTAGTTAACTTAATAAATATGAGAAGATTCAGATTTTAACTTAAATTGGAAATAATTACTAAAAGGGTAACATTGGTATGTGTGAGAATTTAGAGTTAAGTTATGATTTTTAGGTGTGATGTTGGTAATATTATTTTAATTTAGGGTTTTAAATTTGGTGAGTTGGAAAGTCTTATAAGAGAAGTTATGGTGTGTTTGTTGAATTAGGGTTATAAGGGTAGTATGGTATTTTCCCTTGTGAAAGATTCTTTCATGCAGTTAATGAATATGCCTATGTCTTACCTTAATCATATAATATGATCAATGTGCCTTTAGTATTACACTCTAAGTGGTTAATGATATCAATTGTTGAAATAAAATTATTAAACAAGGATTTTGTTAATCGGCTTACCTCATACTAAGCCAATGATAATGAAAGTAGAAGTATAATGACCTAAGTAGTATGGGTAATGCATTTGTTATGTGCTAAGTGTTGGAAAAGGTATTGATAAGAGACTGATACTTACATTGAAATAACACATGATTTAGAGTCAAACACTTTAAAATTTATTGAATTTAATTGCCTAGTCCTAATGGAACTAGAGGACCCTAGTTTACATTATCTAACCGATCCACCAAATTATAAGGAAGATATGGGTATTTCCCTAACAAGACTATCATTCCCTTGAACATTGACCCAAAGGATAAAGATTGGTCCCAAAATGATCATTATTCATAAATTCACCTCAATAGGCCTTAGTATTGGATCAACCTCGAGCTGCTAGTCCTTAAAAATTTGTTGTTGAGTTAGCTCGCTATATGGCATTCATGAAAATTCTCTTGTCCTTAACTACAAAATATTTTCCCTTCCCCTTTTCCCTTATGATAATCCTATATATATGGGTTCTTATATCTATTTTAGGACATGATAAATCATAATACAGGTTTCCTATTTTATCTCTCTCTTATCTCCTATTAATTTTTCCCTTAGTATTTTACTAGTTTTGATTCTTATCACAATACTCAAGAAACCCTCAGTTCATAAACCACTCATAACAACAAGTTCCATCTATGTAAATATTTTTTAAAAAGTTATGTCTCCCACTCAGCCTTCTCGTCGATTCAATCTAAGCACCAGTGATCTTTCTAGGGAAGAACACTTAGTCACTATTACTCAACTCTAGACTTTTAATGTTGAGTTTCACGCATATATTCAAGAAATGGTGTAGGACATGCCGACCCCTTTTACCTAAACCCTCTAATAGTTACATCATCTTATAGATTAGCATTAACACATTCTACCTTAACAAACTACTAATCAAGAAACCTTGGTTGAGTCTCTTGATCTTCCAGAGAGAAAACCAAGAACTAGACTCAGTAATGCTATCTTGCAAGGAGAAGAAGTAGAGTACATGGAATATTTGTAGGGTAAAAGAAGTAGAAGTGATAGACTACATAATTCCCTTAGCCCCTCTAAGAGAGAGTATACTAGAAAGGCATCAATGTCCAATTCTTGGGGCCAAAGATAAAATAAACTGTAATCCCCCAAATTTTTAAAGAAGCTATAATTTAATAAATCACTTTTATTTGAGATAACTTAGTTTTTAAACTTATTTAATTTAATTATTTTGAGGATTTTAACTTTTAAATTTATTTAATTTAATTATTTTGTGAATTTTTAAGTATAAAAAAATATATGTGAATGTGTAATAAATTAAAATAAATAATTTGCTATTTTATCACACTTATTTTATTTAAATAATGGTTCAAACCAATATTTTCTAAAATTTACCTTTTAAACTAATATATATATTAAAAAATTTTAAGTTAAATTGTAAAAATTTATTTATCTACAAAAATACTACAACCTAATTTCCATAAGTTATTCTATCTATTTTCTTTTTTTTCTTTTCTTTTTTTTTCTCTCTCCCTCCTCCTCTCTTCCTTCTTTCCCATTTTTTCCCCCGGTTTGGGCCAGCCCGAGGTCCAAACTTCCTTTTCCTTCCCGTCCCGCGCACGCCAGGCCCAACGACCAGCCAAGCCGCGACCCTAACCCTGGGCCCAACCGCCGGCCGATTCATTTTTTTTTCTTTTCTCCCCTGGACCACCTGATCCTCCCCCTTTTCCTTTGCCTTCTTCTTCCTCGACCTACAACGTAACCTGCAACCCCGATCTTCGCCGGCACCCACCAGCCTAGCGCCGACCGTCCTCCCCTGCCCTCCCTATCATTTTCTTTCCTTTTTTCGACCCCAACAAGCCCCATCTCTCCCCTCCCTACGTGCCCATCTCTTTCCTTTTTCTCTCCCCCTCCTGGACCTAACCTGCCATGGCAGGACTACACCGCCTGCCACCGCCAGCCGGTGGTCCTGCCACACCTGCCCAAATTGTCTTTTTCTTCCCTTTGTCGTTTCCCCCTTCAATTAACCTATAAATATCCCCCATTAGCAGCTTGGGTCGATCTCCTTTTCCCGCAGCCCAGGAACCCCGTTTTTTTGCCGCCGCCCAAACAGACACCTACCCTGCCACCGTCGGCTACCTCCGCCGCAAACTCCGTGCACAAAAACCTTCCCCACACCTCCCTCTACAAAACTGAAACACCATCAGCCCCTACCTCGTCCTGTACATGCCGCCCCGTCCGTGCAAAATTGCCACCCCAACAGTCCACTCTAGCCCATCGCCGCCCCTTGCGCCGCCTTCTGCCACCAATTCCGCCTCTACCAACACCTCCCTCACCCTCCAAAACACCCAGGGAACCTTCTCATACCTTCATCTCCCCCTAACTCCCTCTCCTTCTACTTCCTCCATCTCCCACCACCCTCCACCACCTTCGGCCGCCGCACCAACAATCGTGCGTCACCGCACCTAGCTACACCACCACCCTCATTCCATCCCTCTTCACCTGCTGCCCCTTCCTCCACCTCAAACACCCCTCCACTTCTCCTCTCTTAGCCTACATACCCATCTTTCCCCTCTCTTCCTCCTCCACAACCACCGCCGCGGGTTCCACCACTAACCTGAGGTGGTACTCCAACTTCCCCATCCCCTAAATTATTTTCTATAAGTGTTAATAATTTTATTTAATATTACTAGTATTATCCTTAATATTACTATTATCATTATTGTTATTATTATTCTTATTATTATTATTACTCAACCTAACTTTATGATTTTCCTAACCAATAATAATATTTTCGTTAATAATAGTCTACAAATTTAGGGTTATTATGATTAATACTTTTCCTCGTTTACTATTATTATTATTACTAACCTCACTAGTATTCCTACTATTATTACTAATGCTAGTTATGGCTTATTATCATTATCTTTACTATTATGGTAAACATTTTAACCCTTATATTACTATTACCATTTTTACTATCATTTCTATTAGTATTATTATTAATTATTATTATTATTATTAATGCCATTACTATTATTATTATTTATACTTAACCCAACTTTATTTCTATTATTCTTGTTATTATTACCATTATCATTATCATTATTTCCTCACTAATATTGTTAATACTAACTTTGTCCATCATTGCCTTTAGTTATTAATATAAACATTTGGACCCTTAGATTATTATTTTTTTCATTTTGGTTACTATTATCATTGTTATTGTTATTATTATTATACTTAACATTTTTATCATTATCATTATTAGTATTATTATTAGTATTATTATTATTATTACTATTATTATTATTATTATTATTATTATTACTATTACTATTATTATTATTGTTATTATTATTATTATTGCCACTTTTATTACTATTAATGTTTTTAAATCGAAGTTGGTGCATTATCGTTTTTTCGTTAAAGAAGAAGAATACCTAAGCCTTAATATTTTACTATGTAATATTAGAATATCATTACTATTAGTCCTATGCCCTTGCCACTAACATTATTTCTATATTATCATTATTAGTCATTACTATTATCATTGTTATTATTTTATTTCTAATATTGTGACAAAAACATTTGAACCCTTATATTATTATTATTCAAAATATAAATTTTATCATTATTATTTTTAGGAATATTTGTACTATGTTGGTATTGCAATTATTATATTATTATTTTAACTCTAACACTATTATTAGACTTAGCCTTAAAAACGCTAGGGTTTCTATCACTATAAGCATTAGCATTACTATTATCATTATTTGGCTATAATTAGTATCAGTACTATTATTAGAAGAATAAAGCTAATAGGTTTAGTAATATAAGTGTAGCAATAAATATTAGAATAAACATATTTTGACTGGTAATATTTAGTAACCTATTTTTAAGATAAAAATCCTAGTTTTCGTATAATACTCTCTTTAATAATAATAATCCTAATCTTAGAATAAAATAAGGAGTGATGGTACTTTTGAGGGAAACCAATACTTAGTGTTTTTCCTTTTATAGGTGAATTAAACCAAAACCCTAAGGAGTTTTAGAAGCATGCTCCAAGCCCGGTGTCGCTTTAGGTAAGGATGTAGCTAAGGCTCATGTGTGTTATGTGACTTGTATGCCTTGGGTGCTTTATATTTCATGTTATAGTATGTATTGTATGATTTTCCTTAACTTGTCTTATGTGTAGCGCAGCATGGAGTTGAGGTATGTTCTATATGTGTTCTTATAGCATGAATATGACATGTATATGTGGTGATTGTGGTGTGATATGATATGGCCCTCTAAGACAAGCATGCTAGGAAAAATGATATTATGTTATGGGAAATGAAAGGACAAAAAGAATCAAATGGGAAGTGAGATGCTAAGGGGAATATGAGGTTGACCAAAATGGACGAGAGATGAGAATCATGCATGGAAATTCTAGGGTTTTCATGGGGACTTTGAGAGTTTGGATGGGATGGATAAAACTTGCATGGGGGTGATCTTTACATGAGGGAAGCTGATTAAGGGTGTAAACAAGCTAATGGGAGAGTTGTGGAGTGATTGGAGACTTGGGATGAAAATAGTACATAGGTTGGTGTAAGGATGTATAAGGGGCCCGATTAGGGTTTTGGGAGAAAGTAGTAATCTGGAAAGGGAGAAAGTAAAAATGATTAAGGGAGAGTGGAGTACGGGTTAAGAGTAATAATTTACTATATAAGGGGTGACTATGGGTTCCATGGGAGAGAAGTGATTTTGGGCGAAAGGAGAGAGGTTACTTGTGGGAGAAGAAAGGTAACAGGGTTTGAAGTGGTCAACTAGGGTTTTTCCAGTCACATGCGAAGTCGAGAGGTAAAGTGATATGTTTGGGGATTTGATTTAATTAAGGTGAGATGTGGAGAGATGAATGGAGCAATGGTAGTGTAAGCGAGAGGAAGTTAGGCCACATAGGTCTAACTAGGGTTTTCATGGGAGAACCCTCAAGGGTGATGGTAGGTGGAGTTGATGTCATGAGGTTTTGGGCCCTAACCCGCACCCTTAGGAGTTGGGTTTTCATTAAAGGGTAAGTGTAAAGGGAAATGGATGTCAGGGTGTGAGTTAGTGGGCGCTGAGTCTCAAGATATAGGACAGACCTCTTTGGGGGATAATTATAGCTGGAGTTAGTCATGCATGTCTAGGGCGGAATCTGTTGAATAAGATATGATAAAATACTAATTATGTAAAGTGGAAGAGTACTGAGCTGGGTCCAGCCGATCCACCGGTAAGGAATAGTGGTGTGGACTATTATCCCCAAGTGACCGATCCACCAGCGAATAATAGTGGTGTGGACATTGTCCCGCAAGTGACCAGCCCATCAGCAATAACAGTGGGGGATCCCAAGCTCATTAAACCAAGCCCTAATTTGTTAATACACATAAAAGATACTAAGTACTTACAGTGGAACACCATGAGAGTCGGGGCCAGTTCGATCCACCGGCATAAAATAGTGGTTAGGTGCGTTCTACCCTATAAGTGACCGATCCACCGGCTATAATAGTGGTTAGGTGTGTTCTGCCCTATAAGTGACCGATCCACCGGCTATAATAGTGGGGTTCCCGCACTTGCATGGATTAATAAATATTATGATGCGAATCAATTATAATTACCAGAGATCTAAAAGAATAAGTCTATCCGGACCATAACTAGCCTCTATCATCTGTTTTACTACATGTTGTTCATATGACTATGCCATGTATACTATGTAGTGTGTTTTGTATGTTGGCCTTAGCGCATCTGTTACCTTATTCAGTACGTAGCGTACTGATCACCCGTTTCATGGGTGTTGCTCATTCACATGAGTAAAAGACCCATCTGAGCTTGTGCAGGTAGGGGATGATGTGTTCGATGCCTACGACACCTTCGAAGCATCCGGTGGGGCTGAGCGTTGAGCCTAAACCTGACTTGGGGATCGAGAACGACTCGGCCGAACCTTGTTTCCTTTATTTGACCTTGTATTATCATATTTAGTTGTGTTATCGTACTATACTTTATGTTTTGAAAAACTCTCGTCGCGTACTCTTTGGTTTGTAACCCTAAATCGCGCTCTGATTTCTGTATGACTTGTGTTTTATTTATGATTCGTGTTTAATGTTAACTTTATTTAGCCTTAGCACTTAGTACTAGAACGGTAGGAGTGAACCGATCTGGTACTAAGTGTGGCGGTAATGCCCCCGATTTTATGGTTTTATCTTTTTGCTTCCGCTAAACCTTTTTAATTAAACGAAATTTTTTAGTAGTAAATTTGGGGGTGTTACATAAACTGACATAGTAATGGAAGACTAGAGGTCCAATAGACTAGTAAAGATGAATAATAGGCCCTAACATGATATCTAATGGAATAGAAGATATGAAGAATATTTAATTAATAAGATGATAAATAAAATAGCATAGGAGGTATTAGAATCCATGAAAGAAAAATAGGGTAATACCAGTTTTAGCTTGCAGGCACATTTCACTAAGGATATTTCTAAAACTCTAATATAAAGATTAAGAATCTCAGATTTTGAATCATTTGATTTCTCCACTAGACCACTTCAATATATTTAGGAATTTTATATTTTTAGTTAGGGCTTAGAAGAAGTATTATGTAAAGTGTTTTTGGGTATTCTAAAGGAAGTAGCATTGAGATAGCTCATAAAGTTAAGAGTTGAATCAATAGATTCTCTCACACAACTCGTGATGGTTTTCATCATACAGTTTTCTTGCCAACACCTACAAAATAATTAACTTCATTAATAAGATTTTCATAAGAACCATAATAACTAGTTCAATCATTCTTCAATATATTTTACACAGAGGTTTTATAGATTGATTAATTGGATAATAGCATTTCTAAATCTTCCTCCTTTGGTGATTTATCGATAAAGAGCTGGTGGAGATTTATATTTATAAAAACATAAATAGTACACTTCTCTTAGAAAAGATGCATAGGAGAGGATAATTTCTAAATAAATGAGTAAGATAATGTGGCTAACAAGTAGAATAATGGAGACACCTTCAATGTCGAGAATCAAGATGGATAAGGAGATGTATATGCAAGATAGAGACCGAGAAGGTCTTAGGACTGTGGCACACCCAATTACTCAATAGGGTCCATCTGGTAGATTGGACACACTCCATTAGTGGCCGATATCTCACATAGATTCAATGTTAAAAATGGTCAACAGACATTTCCTATGACTATTGCCTTAATAACCGATACAAAATATGGAAATCCTAATAGATGTTGTGCTTACCATGAAGATATTAGACACACTACATAAGAGTGTCAGGCATTAAGGGATTTTGTAGAAGAGCTAGTACTCAATGGTTATTTGAAGCGTTATACATGAACATCCTTAGTGAGATAAGAAGAAGGTATCACTCGATAGTTTCCTCTACTTCCTCGGGGTAAAGAGTCATAAAAGATTATTTATATGATTCCTGAGTATATTCCTTAGCAAAAGCTTGTAATTTAACCACGAAGGCATACATTAGAAGAGATGAATTGCATGAAACAAATAAGAGAGAAAGAATGACTGAATGGGAATTCAATTTCATAGCAAAAAATGAGGGCCACAATATGGTAAACAATCATGATGACCCTTGGTTATTGAAGTAAAAATGTGCTAATTACATGATGAAAAGGGTTCTTGTCGATACTAGAAGTTATGTTGATGCTATCTTTGAGGAAGCTTATATGAAATTAGAGTCACCAAAAAGATGAGTGATAAATAAGACTTCACCCTTAGTGGGATTCATCAATAACAAAGTAAAAGGGAATGGTAGACATCACTTTGATGATTAGTCAGCCAAGGGCTTTGAGGAGTATCAAACTAGACTTTGTAGTTGTTTCTTTCTTATCAATATATAACATGATAATAGAATGATCGTGTCTTAAAAAAACCTAGGTGAGCATTTTTACATCTAGGCTATTGATGAGGTTCCTAATTAATGGAGAATGGGGAGAAGTCAAAGGCAGCAAAAGAGTGGCACAATAGTGCTATATGATTGAAGTAAGAGGATCCCCAAGGTGACTAATGCTAAGAAAGTATAAGAAACCTTTACCTTGGAAGATCTAAATGCATCAATTGAACATATCTAAACTGATACTGAAATGGAAGAAAAAAATATGGGAGACTCAAATCATACAATAATAATAGGCATAGGCATAGACATCAATAAAGCTAAAAAAATGAGTTATTTAGTTTTCTTACTAGAAACAAATATGACTTTCAATGGCCTGTATTTGATTTAGAAGAAATCTCTTTTTAAATAATAAAATAATAATAACTACTTAGATATAGTGGAGGGATATAAGCTTAAATAGAATAAAGGGTCATTAGCATTGAGAAACATAACATCATCCGAGATGAGGTGGAGAAGTTGATTAACTCAGGCCTTATTAGATATGTGAAGTATGTAGACTGGAATGCTAATCTAATTTTGGTGATGAAGTCTAAAGGAAAATGGAGAATGTATATCCACTTTACTAACTTTAATAAGGCATGTCCTAAATACGGATATCCCCTTCCTTAGATAGATAAATTAATTGACTCAACATAAGGATAGAAAGGTTAAGTTTTATGGCTGCCTTCTTGGAATACCATAAAAAAAAACTATCTAAAGCTAAATAAGACAAAACCATGTTAATTACGGACAACAAGCTTTTTGTTATTAAGTAATGTTGTATGAACTTAATAACACAAGGGAAACTTTTCAAATATTGGTAAATATGATATTTCAAGGATGGATTGGCAGACGCATAGAGGCTTATATGGATGATATGATTGTAAAGTATAAGAAAAAAGCATCCCGCATATTAGAGCTCTATATTATTTTTGATAATTTTAACAGAATATAGAATAAAACTAAATCACAAAAAGTGCGTCTTTGAAATTGGTGCTATCAAATTCATGGGAATCATGGTTTCAGATAGTGGCATAAAAATAAATCCTTAAAAAATTTTAGCCTTTTTTAGCATGGAACCCCTAGCAAGAAAGAAATATATTTATTAGTTGAAAGGGAAATTGATCGTGTTAAATAGGTTCATATCTAGGGTTGCTAACAAGAGCTTTCTTTTATTTTGGCTCTTATGGGAAAATGGAAATTTTTAGTGGACTAAAGATTGTCTGAAAAGATTTGATGATTTAAAAATCCACTTATTAAAGTTACTAACATTGACCACCCCAGTAGAGGGAGAGATATTGTTCTTATATCTAGTGATATTAGCATTAGCCATTTCCTCTCTTCTAGTTTCAGAGGACATAAAGGTTAGAGCACAAAAGACTATCTACTACACTAGAAAAGTGCTAACAGATATTAAGTGTATATATTTAAGCTTGCAAAAGATGGCATATGCCTTACTCATTTCAAGAATGTTAAAACCACATTTTGATTCTTGTTCCATAGTCGTTTTGACTAATTTTCTCCTAAGGATTATCATACATAAACAAGAGAATTTGAGAAGAATGATGGTATAGATCAATGAATTAAGCTTTTATGACATTCAATATAGACCAATACCTACTATTAAAGGCCAATCTTTAGCTTATTTTATTATTGAGTGCTCATTTAAAGCAAATCTAAATTTATCGTTAATCTAGGGGAAGTAGCAAGAATGGACTTTATATGTGGACGGGGCTTCTAACAGCTTACGTGTTGGATCTAGAGTGGTTTTACTTAACCCTAATGGCATAAATATGGAATATGCATAGTAATTTCGCTCTGTTGCCACCATACATGAGGCTGCATATGAGATATATTGCTCGATCTCAAACTAGATCGAGGATTAAAGGCAGATAAAATAAAGCTATATAGTGGTTCAACTATGGTTGTTGACTAGTATAATGAACACTATAAAGTTAGGGAACCTAGCATAAAATATTTATGGAAGGCGACTAAAACAACAATGTAATTTTCATTTTTTAAGATAGCATAGGTACCACATTTGGCTAATCTGGTAGCCAATGCTTTAACAATGTTAGCTTCAACTAGCACTTCTTCATTATCTAAAGCAATTAATGTTAAATATATGACAAAACATTAAATATTTATGAGTAAATCTGGAGCTAAATTATGTAAGATTGTAGGAATATTGACGATGGATGGGTGGATGAAAGAATGAATAAATGACCTAGAAATAGGGACTCACGCAGTAAATAAAAATACGACATTTGAACTAACAGAAAGGGAAAAAATTATTCTATGACTAAGGGATAACTGTACAAATTCTCTTAGTCTATGCCAATATTAAAATGTGTGCCTCAAGCCATTAGACAAGAAGTCTTGAGTGAAGTTCATATGAGAATATATGGACTACACCAAACTACCAGATATCTCTCAACAAAAACCTTACACCAATGTTATTATTTAAAAACCATGTACCAATATGGTGACGTAATAGTATATTGATGCTAAGGGTTCTAGAAATTTTTCCTAGCACAAAATGTTCCTACTTTGAAATTGCAACACATTATAAACATGTGGATATTCACCATGTGGGGGTACATATTTTTGGACCACTTAGCCCCGGTGATGCAAACACTTTAAATTTTATAAGTAAAAAAATATATTTATTTCAAACTAACTTATTAAGTGTAGATGTTGGCCAAAGGACATTTTCCATTGTAGTTATTGGCAATTATACAAAATGGATAGATGTTGAGGCTCTAGCACATATCATTGAAACATCAACAATGGAGTTCTTCTAGAAGAATATTATTTGTAGGTATAAAATAGAAAAATAGATATTAATGGAATGTAGGATTACAGATCAACATCACTTGAATAGAATTGATCAAATTCATGTAGGTTTGGAGTGCCTCAAGCAATTATAACTGATAATACCCAATAAGTACATGTAATTATATAAAAACTAGAGAATTAATTATAGTTTCACCAAAGTAGCTCATTCATATGTACATTAAATTAAACATTTTTTATAAAGGACACTTGGTATTCTAAGAATGAGTTTCTCACTAGATTATAAATTCTGTTACAATTAGGTCAAATGTGAAAATAAATAAATATTAGGAGTGATAAGGTGTTAATTAAATAGGGTTGAGCGAGGATAATGGAAACCTGTTAGGGTTTCACGAAGGATCGAATGATTAATCGAGCGCAAAGTTCGATTTCGCCGGTACAGCCTAAGGAAAAATTCCAAAGGAATACCAAAGATTCAGAAGCACAATTGTTACAATGGTAACTGAAATTTGAAGGTGAATGATCAAGATCGATCAAGGTGAGAGCGAGAGCAGAATCAGAGAAGACGAGCGAAAGAGAGAATCGTCGAGAGAGAGAGAAGAAGTCGCGAGAAAGCTCAAGAAATCAGCCGATATATTTCTGTCTAAAAGTTCCCCGTATTACAAGTATTTCGCCTATTTATATGTACACAAAAGGCCGTATATGTTGACACATACAATACGGAACAAATACAAGCCTGGATAGAACGAGCGTAAAAGACTTTGGGCCACAATAAATCGACCAGCCCAATTCAACCCAACATAAAATGTCCCAAATACAATTAAGCTTAAGGCTTAATTTTCCCATCAGCTATAACAACTTTAGCTAATCATGGTTATTAAGGATTGATTAATCCGCAATCCATCTAGTCCAAATTAAGGACCGGGTGGCGGATTATACAACCATCCTAATTTCCATTAGCCCATTCCGACCGGCGAATGCATCATATGGGATTACAAGTTATTAACAAAAATTACATAATCTGTACACTCCAATACATATTCTGCACTTCCCAGCAACTGTATCCAAAGTCCACAGAATCCATATGCTGCATTATACTCCTATTAATTCATCAAATAAGACAAACAATTATAAGTAATTAATTCACAGCAATTTTCAAAATTAATTAAATATAAATTCATAAGATTCACATCATTCCCCTCTTCTTGGAAAGGTTTCGCCTCTGAAACCTGAATAAGTCCCAGAAATGGACTAAGATCAGCCACATTGAAAGAGTTACATTTCCAAATTTAACAGGTAAATCAATTTTATAAGCATTATCATTAATTTTCTCTAATACAATAAATGGTCCATCCCCTCTAGGGTCCAACTTTGACTTTCTAAAATTTGGAAACCTTTCTTTCCTTAGGTGAACCCAGACTAAAGCTCCAGGTTTAAAAATCATTTTTCTCCTTCTTTTATTAGCATGTTCAGCCATCTGTTGTACCTTCTTATTAATCGGTTACCTTACAATCTCATGTAATCTTTTTATACTTTCAGCTCTAGATTCAGCATCAAAATTTTGCAAGTCAGCATGAGGTAAAGGACTCAAATCTAATGGAGTTAATGGATTAAAACCATACACAATCTCAAATGGAGTTTTATTAGTTGTAGAATGTAAAGTCCTATTATAAGCAAATTCCACTTGAGGTAAAACATATTCCCATTGTTTAAGATTCTTTCCAAGGACAACTCTCAACATGTTTCCCAAAGTTCTATTAACCACCTCAGTTTGACCATCAGTTTGAGGGTGACAAGTTGTAGAAAACAATAACTTAGTCCCTAATTTTCCCCACAAAACCTTCCAAAAATGACTTAAAAACTTAACATCTCTATCTGAAACTATAGTCTTAGGAATTCCATGTAATTTAACCACATTAGAAAAAAATAATTCAGCCACTGCTACAGCATCATTTGTTTTATTACAAGGTATAAATGAGCCATCTTACTGAACCTATCTACTACAACCATTATTGAATCTTTAGCTCTATTAGTCCTAGGTAATCCTA
The DNA here is from genome assembly GCA_030549775.1 of Tamarix chinensis. NCBI lineage: Eukaryota > Viridiplantae > Streptophyta > Magnoliopsida > Caryophyllales > Tamaricaceae > Tamarix > Tamarix chinensis. The sequence goes on along the minus strand of CM060173.1, from coordinate 45,917,397 downwards.
AAACAAAATCCAAAGATACATCAACCCAAGGATGGTTAGATACAGGTAAGGGGGTATATAATCCAAAAGGTTTTGAAGTCGTTTTTGCCTGCCTACATTTAATACAATTGACACAATGTTTCAAAACATCTTTTTTCATATGTGGCCAATAAAAATTTTCAATTAAAACATCTAAAGTTTTCTGAGTTCCTAGATGTTCCATTAACCCACCACTATGTGCTTCTTGAATTAATAATCCTCTATAAGAGCATGCAGGAATACACAATCTATTTTCTCTAAACAAGTATCCTTCATTAATAAAATATTTTCCTTGAGAAGAAACTTCACACCTTTTATAGATTTCTTTAAAATCAATATCTTCTAAGTATAATAGTTTAATACTGGAAAACCCTAATAAAGTAGTATCAGCAGCATTTAATAAGGCATATCTCCTGGATAAAGCATCTGCAACTATATTATCACTACCTTTCTTATATTTAATTATGTAAGGAAAACTTTCAATGAATTATATCCATCTACCTTGTCTCCTATTTAACTTTGACTGACTCTTTAAATACTTAATAGCTTCCTGATCAGTATTAATTACAAATTCTCTATGCCACAAATAATGTTGCCACACTTCCAAAGCCCTTACTAAAGCATACAGTTCTTTTTCATAAGTAGAATAATTCAAAGTACTACCATTTAATTTCTCACTAAAATAAGCTATTGGTTTTCCCTCTTGAGAAAGTACAGCCCCTATTCCTAACCCTGAAGCATCACAATCTAATTCAAACATCTTTTCAAAGTCAGGAAGACTCAACACAGGTGCTTGGGTTAATTTAGTCTTAAGTGTCTCAAAAGATTGTTGTTGTTCTAATCCCCAAATAAACTCATTATCCTTCTTTGTTATAGCAATCAAGGGAGCAGCTATAGTACTAAAGTTTCTCACAAATCTCCTGTAAAAAGAACATAGCCCATGAAAACTTCTTACTTCAGTTACACCCTTTGGCACAGGCCACTCTTGAATAGCCCTAACCTTCTCTTCATCTACAGATACACCTTCTTTTCCTACCACAAATCCTAAGAAAACCAAACTTTCCAAACAAAATCTAGACGTAGCTAAATTAGCATAAAGTTGTTCTGTTTTAAACACATTCAAAATAATCCTTAAGTGTTTCAAGTGTTCCTCTAAGGATTTACTATATATAAGTATATCATCAAAATAAACAACCACAAATTTTCCAATAAATTCCCTTAATACATGGTTCATAAGTCTCATAAAAGTACTAGGAGCATTTGACAACCCAAAAGGCATTACTAACCATTCATATAATCCAAATTTTTTTTTAAAAGCTATCTTCCACTCATCTTTTGGTTTCACCCTAATTTGATGATACCCACTTTTTAAATCTATTTTAGAAAATATAACAGCACCATGCAATTGATCCAACATTTCATCCAGCCTAGGAATTGGATATCTATACTTAATAGTTATCTTATTTACTGCCCTGCTATCCACACACATTCTCCAACTGCCATCCTTTTTAGGTACTAATAACACTGGTACTGCACAAGGACTCATAGACTCCTTAATATATCCTTTACAGAATCAAAAGGCTCGGTTTGTCTCTCTTCAAGCTACAGCCCTCTCATGGTGCTTCAGCTGAATTGCAGACTCAATTGTTCCATCGAGCTACTTCTGAACCTGTCCTCTCATTCTTTCCCTTCTTTCTTGTCTTCTTTCTTGTAATTTTGCCTACAGCTCATTCCTTTTGCTGTTCATGTAGAATGGGGAACAAAAGGAAGGCACCTCGGGCTCGAGCTGGGGAAAAGTCTCATGCAGATTCTAGTCCAGCTCAGACCAGCTCTTTTGTGTTTGAAGATTCTCCAGGACCTGTCTCTGTCTCGAGGGATATGCAGGCAGCCTTAGTGAACAGTGTCTCTGTTCTACAACCTACCACCTCCAGTCCCAATAAGGAGGAAGGCCAAACTTCTCTTTTGGCTAGTAAATTGGCTGGGACGAGTGCTACAGTGCAAGCTCAATGCTTGGATGAACATGCAAATGCACCCTCAATGCCTGAGCTACTCTCTGACTCTGAGGAAGATGTGGTCAACATTGGACCTGAAGGTTCCACTCAGGAAACTAATCCTCCACCCATTTCCCAGGAGGAGAATAGAGACAAGGAACAGACAGCTCAGGTACCCCCCAAAAACCTGAAATCCTTTGCCCAATTGTTCCCCAAAATTGCTGACAAAAAATGTGACTATGTACCACCTAAGGGGGAAGTGGTCTGCCTCTCTAAGCAGAATATTCATCCTGTGGATGAGGCATGGGGTGCATGCCTTCTTGGCTGCTTTGTTGGAACAAACCCTGACAAATATAAGCTGGGCATCGTTAAGCATGTGTTGAAACTTCCCTTTCGATACATTATACACAGCTCTGGATGGGTGATCTTGAAATTTGATGACCTAAGTCATAAAGAGCAAGCTCTAGCCGGGGGGCCTTACATTATCAAGGGGAAAGTCTTTGTCCTGAAAGAAATCCCTAAACTCTTCTCTTTTGGCAAAGAAGAAATCACTAGGGTTCCAGTATGGGTGAGGTTGGTTAGCTTACCCATGGAACTTTGGAACTGTGGTGCAATCAGTCAAATTGCATCCTACATAGGCAAGCCCATCCTAATTGATGATTTCACACTGCAGAGATCAAAAATTGAGTATGGAAGGGTCCTGGTTGAGATTGATCTCAAAGATAGCCTCCCTACTGCCATTAGAGTAAGGGGAGATGAAGAGGAATATACTCAAATAATAGAGTATGAGGATTTGCCCCTAGTTTGTAACAAATGTGGGGCACTGGGACACCTGGAATTAAAATGCCCTCTGGATGTACAGGAAAAAATGGAGACCATAGTCAATCATGTTTCTAAAGGGAAGCAACCCATTGTGGAAACTGATTACCAGCAGGAACTAATCCCACAGAATGTCTCTAAGGGGCAGGATCAAAAGCAAAAGAGGAAACCAAAACTCAGACATGAACCAGTTGTGCATACTGAGGCTGAATGCAGTAAGAAAAATGATGTGCAGGATATGAATGGAGAAAACCTTAACCCCCAGGGGGATAAGACACATCTCAGTAAGGCAACAGAGGAGAGGACTATTGCACCTGTGAGTCAGTCCCAAAATCTCAGGAAGACTACAGAGAAGGGGACTGCTGTTGAAGGGATAAACCAAACACATGAAAAGGCCCCTGACCCCCCAATATGTGAGCCAAGAGAGGGTAAAGATGGAGGCACTGAGGAAGCTCATACTGTTGAAGTTGCAGGTTGGCAGCAGGTGGTCACAAAGGCAGCTAAAAGGAAGAAGAGGAAACCTGATACGAAGCATTTCAATATAGGCTCAATTAAGAGGTCTGCTAGATCTGCAAAGATCACATGAAATGCATCCTTTGGAATGTAAGGGGATTGAACTCTCCCCTGAAACAAAAGGTTCTCAGCAAGCTGTGTAAGGAGCATAGCTGTTCTCTGATTGGTATCCTGGAGTCCAAGCTTGATGATTTGAGACTACAGCAATTTATTGACCTACACTTTAAGGGCTGGAGGCACCATAATAATTTTGGTAACCATCCCAATGGAAGAATTTTTCTGCTCTGGAACCCTGATTTAATCAAGTTCCAGCTGATTGAGATTTCCCCCCAAACCATCACTGGATCTATAACTGACATCTCCTCTAGCCTAACTCTTACCATCACTGTCGTGTATGGACTATATAGTGTAAGGGACAGAAAACCCCTCTGGGAAAATTTGATGATGCTGGCTAGAAACATTAAAGGCCCTTGGATTGTTGGAGGAGATTTTAACTGCCCCCTTAACTCCTCTGACAGATGTGGAAATAGGCAAATTAAAGACTATGAAACTGCTGATTTCAAGGCATGCAGCTTAGTGGCCCAGTTGTCTGACATCCCTGCATCTGGATGTTGGTTCACGTTTGTGGGCCACAATGTCAAATGTAAATTGGATAGAGCAATGATGAATGCTGAGGGCTTTGGAGCAGACCTGGATATCACTGCCAGCTTTCTACCCCCTGGTATCTCTTCAGACCACTCCCCTTGTCTCCTAGAGCTGGGAAAGAAAGCACACAGACCTAAGCCCTTTCAGTTCTATAACATGTGGTGTGCCCACCCCAGATTCAAGGCAACTATGTTGAAAAACTGGAGCTTCTCTTTCTGTGGCTCATACCAATATAATTTATTCAGTAAACTTTCTCTGCTCAAACATGACTTGAGAATGCTTCATTACCATGATTTCTCTCATATTGTGACTCGAGCTAACTATGCAGATGCACAGCTCAAGGTGGCACAGGAAGGTTTTTTAACAAACCAAACCCTACAGGGGTTTGAGCATCTTGCCACCCTACAGAAGCAAGCCAAATTCCTCAAACATGCAGCTGCTAGCTATGTTTCCCAGATTCAGAGAAATAAGTTCCTCTTCAATATGGACCAGAATTCTCATTTCTTCTTCAGTATGCTCAAAGCCAGGCTTAACAAGAGCAGGACTGTCCAAATCACCAAGAGAGATGGCCTTGTGACCCAGTCAGAGCAGGAAATACAAGAGGAATTTCTGGATTTTTACATGAAGCTCCTGGGAACTGAGGAATGGCACTCAGGTTTTGATAGTACAGTAATAACTAAAGGACAAATTCTCTCTGCAGAACAAAAATTGGCCCTGATTAGACCAGTGACTAATGCTGAGATTAGGAGAACTGTCTTTGCTTTAGGGGATCACAAGGCTCCTGGCCCGGATGGGTTTTCTGCTAAGTTTTTCAAGGAAGCTTGGGACATTATTGCTGAGGATTTCTGTGAGGCTGTCAAGGAAGTCTTCTGCAACAGGAAACTTCTCAAGAGAGTGAACCATGCAATTTTGGTTTTGATTCCCAAGATGCAGCAGGCCTCTTCTGTCACAGATTTCAGGCCTATTGCCTGTTGCAACATCTTCTATAAGGTAATAGCAAGAATTTTAGCTGAAAGGGTATCTCAATGCCTGCAAGACCTCATTAGCCCTGAACAAGGGGCCTTTGTTAAAGGAAGACTCATGGCTGAAAACATCTTACTTCTGCAGGAGATCTTGAAAGAGTATAGCAGGAAAAGAACCTCTCCTAAATGCTTGATCAAGATTGATCTTAGGAAAGCTTATGATACCCTTTCATGGAGCTTCCTGAAACAGGTTCTTATGGCCTTTGACTTTCCCCCTTCTTTCATTGAGTTGATCATGGAGTGTGTGACTACCACCACCTTTTCCTTAAAACTCAATGGCCATATATTTGGTTTCTTTAAGGGAGCTAGAGGACTCAGACAGGGAGACCCCATGTCACCCTACTTGTTTGTTCTCTGCATGGAATATTTCAGCAGACTTCTTAAGCAGCAGGCACATCTACAGAATTTTGCATACCATCCTAAATGCAAGAAAATGAACCTCCAGCACCTGGCTTTTGCAGATGACTTGATCCTCTGCTGCAGAGGAGACACCACCTCTGTCAAGATGTTACTTCATGGGCTTCAATCTTTCAGCAGGTGCTCTGGTCTCTCTGTCAATAGGCACAAATCTCAGATCTTCATGGCAGGGATCAACCACAACATCCAGAGGCAGATTCTGTCCATCACCAACATGAGTCAAGGATCCTTCCCATTCAGATATCTAGGGGTCCCTCTAAATCCCTGCAAGATCAGAACTATTGATTATGAGCAGCTCATTAACAGAATCTGTGACCAGTTGAAAATGTGGAGGCCTAACACCCTATCCTATGCAGGAAGGCTGGAGGTGATTAACTCCATCATCCAAGGCATTCTTGGCTTCTGGCTGTCAATCTTTGCCATCTCTTATGTGGTGCTGAAAAGAGTGGTCTCCCTGTGTCGAAAATTTTTGTGGCAAGGCAAACCCCCACCTGTGGCTTGGAATAAGGTTTGCCTCCCTAAAGGAGAAGGGGGCCTTGGGGTTAAAAATCTCTCTGCCTGGAACTCTGCTTTCCTTTGTAAATACATCTGGTTCCTGCAGGATGAGAAGGAAACTCTATGGACCAAATGGATCCATACACACTACTTGAAGGGTAAAAGCCTGGACTCTTTCAGGCCCAGCCAGGATACTTCACCCTTTTTGAAGAAGATCTGCAAGATCCTTGACAACTTGGCACATAATCAGGGCTCCAGGGAACAGGCAATGGCTCTTGTGAAGTCTTGGGGTATGGACAGAGGCTTTGCTACATGGATGGCTTATAATTTTTTCAGAGAAAAGGCCCCCAAGTGGAAACCCCATAGGGTGGTATGGGTTCTGAATAAGACCAAAAGGTACTCTTTCTTGCTCTGGCTAACCCTCAATAGAAGATTATATACCAGGGACAGAATGAGACTCATGGAGGGGCCCAAACAGTGCCTGCTGTGCAAGAGGGAGGAAGAAACACATGAACATTTATTTTTTGATTGTGACAGAACTAAAAGCATTTGGCAATGTCTCAGGAAATGGCTTGGCATTACCAGGGGCTCCACTACCCTTTTCAGTGACATGAGAACAATACAGAGAAACACTCACAGACATCACAATATCTGGAAAGCAAGAGCCTTAACAGTGGCAGCAGTTGTCCAGTTCATTTGGAGGAGTAGGAACTCTGTGCTGTTTGAATCCAAAACTTTTGACCATAAGAGTATTATTGTACAAGTCCAGAAATCTGTGTACAGTGCCCTATTTTTTGATAGGAACCTTAGGGAAGGCTTAACAGAGAAGTATTAGTGTAATCTAGGGTCTCCCCTTTTCTCCCTGCATATGGAGGTTGGTAGCATATTTTTGTAAGCTTAGGGCCTGTTAACCAGGGTATGCCCTGTGTAGTTGTACAGTAATCATTTTTTGATATATATTTACCTCACTTCCACTTAATATATCCTTTACTTAACAGTTCTGAAACCTGTCTTTTCAATTCCTTAAACTCTTCAGGATTGGCTCTATAAGCAGGTTTGTTTGGTATAACAACTCCTGGAATAAAATCTATTTGATGTTCTATTCCCCTTTAATGGAGGTAGTCCACTAGGTATATCCTTAGGAAACAACTCACTATATTCCTCTAATAACAGTTTCACTGTTCTAGGTACTTCTTCAATTATTCCTCTCTGACACTCATAACAGTCCTTAAAAATCATCAAGTACACATTGGCATTTCTTTTTATTGCCTTTCCTACATCCTTACCTTTAGCATAAAATCCAAAAGTTCCTTTCATGTCCTTTGTACTAAGATCATTCCCCAAATTAGATTTAGATAACTCCTCATAATTAGATTTAATTTTGGTTTGATCCTCAAATATTTCTTTTGGAGTCATAGGTGCTAAAAAAATCTTCTTATCATCCTTCTGTACTGTATACCTATTCTTATAACCATCATGTACTACCCTCCTATCATATTGCCAAGGCCTAACAACAGGTGAGCAGCATGCATAGGAACTATGTCACATAAAACAGAATCCTCATATTTTCCTAACTTTAAATTCACTAAAACTTGTTGACTAACCTTAACATCTCCCAATTCATTAAGCCATTGCAATCTATATGGTTTTGGATGTTTAGTAGTGGTTAATCCTAATTTAGACACCAATAGGGTACTAGCAGCATTAATACAAATACCACTATCTATGGCCATGTTAAAGCACTTATCATCAATTAAACATCGAGTATAGAATATATTTTCTCTTTGTATAGCATTGGAATCAGGTAATTTATTACTATTTAAAGCTCTTCGAACCACAAAAGATCCCTATTCACTGGTAATTCTATTTCTTCTTCTAGGTCACTATCATTCTTTCCAACTATATTGACCTCTTCTTCTTCTTCTTTAGATTCAGATTCAGACTCTACTTCGCCAGACTCTCTAATCAAAATGTTTCTCTTGTTTGGGCATTCAGAAGCTATATGTCCTAAGCCTCCACACCTAAAACATTTAATATCCCTAGTCCTGTTTGACCCATTTACAAGATTTGTCATCACATTCTTGCCTTTTTCAAACATCTGTCCTGCCTTAGCTTCATTGTTTCTTCCCTTAAATTCTACCTTACTATTTTTCTTCCAGTTTCCAGAAGTATTTCCCCCAAAATTTCTCCTCATAGTAGTCTTAAACCCAATCCCAGGGGGTTTATATTGCCTAGATTTCCTTAATTGAATCTCTATCTTAGTAGCTATATTCACCATTTCATTTAAGGTTCCACAAGGATATAGTTCTACTTTATCAGCTATCTCTGAATTTAACCCACTCAGAAACCTAGCCATGGTAGCATCATCATCCTCAATAACTCCTATCTTAATAATCAAAACTTCTAACTCTTTATAATAGTCATCCACTGATCTCACTCCTTGACTAATAGTTTGTAACCTCTTATGCAACTCCCTATAATAGTAACTTGGCACAAATCTCTTTCTCATTAAGATTTTAAACTCTGCCCAAGTCTGTATAGATGGTTCCCCACACCTTCGTCTAGTTAACACCAAATTATGATACCAAGAGGACACATACTCAGTAAATTCTACTACAACCACCTTAATTTTCTTTTCTTCGGAGTAATTATGACACTCAAATACTAATTCTATTTTCCTTTCCCATTCAAAATAATAATCAGGGTCATTCCTGCCATTAAACCCTGGTATACTAAGCTTAAGATTATTCAAATTCCTATCAATGAATTCTAATTCCCTATCCTACCTATTGTTCTATCTAGGCATCCTATCACTATTGTGAGATACTTGGTCTTCTAGCTCCTCTAGATTAGCCATGGGTGGAACTCTAATCCTAGGATCCATTGGAGCCCTTCCTAAAACTCTTGCCTGATTAGTTTCAACTCTGTTATGTTGCAATTCATTAAGTCTTACTTCCTGTTCCCCTAGTCTTTGTTCTAGGTTAGCAGATAAAACAGCAAATTGTGCAGTCATTTGTTCTTGAAAAGTCCTAAGGGTTTCTAAAAGATCATTACTAGACACAGATTGATTCACTGACTGGCCATTGTTAGACATAATGAAATTTAACAGCAGTTTAAACAACTAACACAGCAGCAATTTAATCAACAGAAACAACTTATTCAAGGATTTCAGATAACAGAACACACGGTATAGTCTCAAGAAGTATCACAGTATCAAATATTAACAGTAATAGCAACAGTAAAGCTTACTCAAATTTATTCAATGTCTATAATAATTCAAAAATACTAATTAAGTAAGAGGGAACGATATTACCGCGTCTACTTAAGCAATCAATTCACTTATCTAGGGTACCCCTCTTCTTGGATGTCTCTCCCTTTTCTTGAAACAAAATGGTTCGCCGCTTATGTTATTAACCTGTATACTTGTTAACAACAGGTAATTGGCGAAGAAATGGAAATTAAATATAGCAAATAGCAGTATTAAACAAGAAAATTTACGAATTGAAGGTTACCAACAACAATCTGTCGCACTGTCAGTCAAGATTCACGTTCTTGACCAAACCCTAGGTTGATTAAGGTTTCTCTTCAGACTTTTGAAATAGCGGACCAAAACACTTTAATCGCCGGTTTTAGAACAACAGTAATCGAAACAGACTTCGTTGCTGTAAACCCTAAATTTTCACACCTCAAGCTAGGGTTAGCGAAATACAGAAATCGAATCAAAAAATGAAGAAAACTTAATCAGTAATACAGAAACTACGAGCACTCTAGAAACTAAGGCTTTGATACCAAATGATGGAAACCTGTTAGGGTTTCATGAAGGATCGAAAGATTAATCGAGCGCAAAGTTCAATTTCGCCGGTATAGCCTAAGGAAAAATTCCAAAGGAAGACCAAAGATTCAGAAGCACAATTGATACAATGGCAACTGAAATTTGAAGGTGAATGATCAAGATCGATCAAGGTGAGAGCGAGAGCAGAATCAGAGAAGACGAGCGAAAGAGAGAATCGTCGAGAGAGAGAGAAGAAGTCGCGAGAAAGCTCAAGAAATCAGCCGATATATTTCTGTCTAAAAGTTCCCCGTATTACAAGTATTTCGCCTATTTATATGTACACAAAAGGCCGTATATGTTGACACATACAATACGGAACAAATACAAGCCTGGATAGAACGGGCGTAAAAGACTTTGGGCCACAATAAATCGACCAGCCCAATTCAACCCAACATAAAATGTCCCAAATACAATTAAGCTTAAGGCTTAATTTTCCCATCAGCTATAACAACTTTAGCTAATCATGGTTATTAAAGATTGATTAATCCGCAATCCATCTAGTCCAAATTAAGGACCGGGCGGCGGATTATACAACCGTCCTAATTTCCATTAGCCCATTCCGACCGGCGAATGTATCATATGGGATTACAAGTTATTAACAAAAATTACATAATTTGTACACTCCAATACATATTCTGCACTTCCCAGCAACTGTATCCGAAGTCCACAGAATCCATATGCTGCATTATACTCCTATTAATTCATCAAATAAGACAAACAATTATAAGTAATTAATTCACATCAATTTTCAAAATTAATTAAATATAAATTCATAAGATTCACATCAGAGGATGCGTGGATGAGATTCCAATAATATTGTGGGATATTGAGATAACTTTAAAAAACAAAACCCAATGGGTGAAATGATTTTCAATGTAGCTTTTAGGGTTGAGGCAGTTGTACAAACAGAAATCAAAACAAGTTCACATAAAACTAACCAATATGATCCTAAAGAAAATGAAGAAGCCTCAAAAATTACGAAGGAAGTGTTGGAAAAGCAAAGAGATGTAGTTAAAATATGGCTTGCTAAACCTAGATAACATGTAGCTAAATCTAAAATAACATAATAAATCCTACACAATTAAATGTAGGGGATTGGGCACTAAGGAAGGCTAAGTTCCAAAGCAATGGTAGCCAAAGCAATTTAGCAGCTAAATGGGAAGTTTGTATCAAGTTATGGAGCAAGTTGGGTTGGCCACATTCATACTAGCTAATGAAGAAAGAAGAAATCTAGAGAATGCTTTGAACATGAGACACTTGAAAAAATATTATTTGTAATGTTTTTTGGCATTGACTTAACAATGATCTTTGTTACATTTGAATGTAGATATTTTGGTTACATATCAATGTTGATAAAGGAATAAAGTTTCTTTTTTGAATATTAAAGTGTCTATAAAATTTTATTTGTATGAAATATCATTTCTAAGGACAAAAAGCCTAGAATAAAAGAAGATGGGCACACATAGTGAGCTAAAAGACCAATGTGCTTTCACTCACTAAGCCTAGGCTCCAAATGTAAGCTCCGAAACCCCAAGGCACTTAGCCTTGAACAATAAAAGAATAAGGGCACACGTGGTGAGTTGAAAGACCAACGCACTTTTACTCACTATGCCCAGGCTTTTTAAGTAAGGCCTTGGACCCCAAGGTATCTAAGCCTTGAAGAATAAAAGAAGATCGGCACACCTAGTGAGCTGAAAGATCGATGCGCTTTTACTCATTTTACCCATGCTTCAAAACTAAGCCCTTGGTAACATGAAAGAATGATTCTCTTTCACTCATCAAGCCAAGTCTCATAAGGTACATCATTATTTGATGTACCAAGGCTACTAAGCCTAGAATTAGGCACACTTGGAATCTTTTCTACTCCTAAGCCTAGGCTCCCATGATGTGATGCTCAACTAATGTAATAGGGTCACTAACACTAATATTGAGGGTTTGGATTGTTCATTTAGTCTAATCAACTAATGGTGTCCAAATCAAACCCTACTTTGGTTTTCTATTACGAAAGCATAAGAAAGGCTAAGGTATAGGCAACTAGAGTATTAAAAAGGGTATTAAATATGTCATAGAGGTAAATTTATAATAAAAAAATATAAATTAAGATGAACAAATTCTTCAATATTATATTATATATCAAAGGTATGAAAGGGATACAAGGAAAAAAATGCTCAATAGCCTTCTCCTTCGGTATCATTTGCCTTTTTCAAAAGAATTATGCTATCAAAGTCTTCACCATAATAGAATTCTCCATTAGGCTTCTAAATTTAGTCACACTCTATTAAGGCTTTGAATTAATCATACTCCATTGAGGCACCATATGTGTACCACTAAGATTAAAATTATTCTTCATGATAAAAAAAATTATCCACTCTTCAAGTAGTTATCTAAAGTTTCATGTTAGTATCTTAGCATAGCATTAGCAATAACCCTCTTGATGTGTACATTCATATTTGCCTAAGTTGACACAACTAGTTGTTGAGCCCTGGGTATCAATTCCTTGAGCTGGTTTATTTCAGTAATATTTATCCTCTCCTTCTCAGTTATCTCTAAGAGTAGCCACTAGGTCTCGACCATTTACTTCTCCAAGGATTTCTACATCTCAATGTACTTGGCATCATACCCAAGTATCTTATTATTTAAATATTTATTCAATTTATTAAGGGTAGTGACTTATTTTTTTAGATATTTATTAGCCTTAGATAAATGTTGAATCTTCCTAACCTCAATAATCCATTTTTTCTTCTCATAAGAAAGTTGATTTGTCCATTGTCTCTCTTTTCAAAAGCTAACTTCTAGGCTAGAATTCCAGCCTTCAATACCTTGATCTCAGCTCTAGTCGACTTCCTTTCTTTGTTAAGATAATATTCTAAGATAGCAACTTAGGCCTTTAAAAAATCTACATTGGTTGAGGTGGATTTTAGGCTTCTCTTCTTAGTTTCTAGCTCAAACACACTAGCTTGAGTTTCTTCATGTTCTTTATCTACCCTTAAGAAGTGGTTATCACTTCGTTAAATCATTCAAAAAATAGTATTCTACATGGATAATTTTTTAAGATAACATCAAAATAGTTATTAAGCAATCACATTACATTTATACCATATACAATATATACAATTATGATGTATTTACAAAAATAGTTCAAATTAGACCTCAGCATTGTTGCCATTTTAAGAGAATTGGCTATCTTTTTATCCTGGCCTAGCATTATTGCCTTAGCCAGCTCAAGACTAGAACTACCATCTAGGTGATAATTAAAGGAGTAGTTGTCAAGAATAGTGGATCCTTCATCTTTAATGTAGACTTTAGAGCAATTTTTGTACAAAATGTTTCAAGAAGGGAAAGCTAGAGGTGTAATACCCACAACATAATGTTCTTCAAGCCCATAGGCTTCTTATATTTGATTGCCAGCACTTGTACTAGCTTGTGCCTTTGAGGAGAGAATAATACTAGTTTCAACATTTTAATTCTCTCCCTTCAAAATTTAGACAATTATTCTCAAAGTCTTCTACAAGTATTATGGTCTTTTCAGCTGAATCTAAGACCAGAGCTACTTCAAAATATTAGAGGGTAAAGGGTTTAGACAACCTCAATAAGGAATCTAACACATTATTTCCCTTTCTTGGAATAATTTGTCAAAGAAACTTACGAGGATTGTTCTTATTCTCTAGGGTCATCACCTTCTAAGTATTAAATTTTTAGGATAAGGATTTTGGAGTTGCCTTACTCAAAACTTAGGGGTAACCTTAGGTTGAGTTCCTTCCTAAAAAATTAAAAATGCTCATGGAGAATTAGGGATAATGTAAGCCAAATGTAATCAAGTATGACAAAAGGATCAAACTCAAAATTTAAAGAAGTATTAAAATTTTGAATTTTACTTAAATTGATATAGTTTATTAGTTTGTGTTAGTTTGGTTTTACTATTGCAAGATTTTTGAACTTAATGATTTCTATATTTTTATATTTCTGACCAACTTTAGGTGTTATTTTGTGTGTCTCCATTCATCATGATGTATAGTTTGTTTGAAGGGTGTTGATGTATTATTTTGTTCATCATCATTCATCATGTTATATAGTTTATCCAGTGTCATTGATGTACAATTTTGTTAATTGTCATTCACTAAGATGTATAGTTTGTCCAACAGGTGTTGACGTATAATTTTTTCTATCATTACTCATTATGATGTATAGTTGAACCAATAGACATTGATGTATAATTTTTTCCATTTTCCTTAAGAAGTATAATTTTGTATATATCAATTTGGTAGTTTACTTGTTATCCTCCATGGCCGACGAACTTAATGTATAAGTGTGGTCATTGTTCATGAAATTATAGCTTATCTTGTATACCTTAGGAAATTAGATGATGTGATATGTTGAATTTATAAGGGAGTGATTATAGAGTTGTTTCCCTAACAAGACTATTAGGCCCTTGAACATTGGCTTAAAGGAAGAAGATAGGCTCCAAAGGGATTTTTGTTCATAGATGCTTGTCAATCAGTCTTAGCCTTGGATTAACCTCAAGCTACTAGCACATAAAAATTCTTTACTTGGGCATCCCTCTGTATGGCATTCAGGACTACTCTCTTGTCCTCCATCACACAATATTTCCCCCTTCCCTATTTCCTTTTCCCCTCATTCTACTCCTATATAGAGGTCTAGTATTAATTTTGGGACATAAGAAATCATAATACAACTTTCCTATTTTTGTTTTCTCCTCTGTCCTATAAATTTTATCCTAAATATTTTACTAGTTCTTATTCTTATCCTAATCCTCAAGAACTTCTCATTTCACAAAACAATCATAACAAGGGGTATGCATACATAAGGATTAGAGATTTACTAGTGGCTATGGCACATTTTACTCTAGATGTGAGAATATTGGTGAGGTTGACTACCTTTTTCTCTCTATGAAAAGAGGGGATAGTATGGTTACGACCAATTCCATAAACTTAATGTGTTAATGACATGGTTTCATTGATCACCAAATTATAGGTGTTTAATGTGACTGCATCTCTTATATAGTTCTTAATCATAAATAGTGGGCTTATGTAATTTATTTCTTAAGGTGACATTATGTGCTTCATTATTTACCCTAGATATTTAAATCTGTTATATTACTCAATATGCAAGTATTGATCATCTTTTTCATTGGTGTTGCTCATTACCATGAGTAAACAATCCTATTATTGATGTACAGGTATTTGATGACTGGCTTAAAGACTTTGATGACTTCGAGGCTTTACCTATGGAAGAGTGATTTGCTAGGATATTAGCATAGAGTATAGAATATCCTGTAGTTAGAGTTTTTGTCCAGATATCTTATATATTCTTTGTTTTATGGGTTCCCTTTTATTGTCTTTCAATTAGCCTTGTACTCAAAGTTTACCTCTAAACCTTTATTTTTATTTCATGAAACTCCTTTTCTTCTCTCTTTATCATATTTCATTGTCATTACGTTTTACCTTATACTCAATACTAGAATGATATGGTAAATCAGAATCATATTAGGTATGGTGTAGCACTTAATTATTTTATGTTATACTTCTAAAAAAATCAATAGTAAATTTTAGGGTGTTACAAGTCAACTATTTCTGGCTAGGACCAAACAATTATAAAAAACTTTTAAAATTATATGAGATTTGAAAAAAAAAAACTAGTAATTCATATCATATAAATTCCAATTAAGATTTTAAGCAACCTAAGAGATGAAAAATAAAAAGTTATCCTACTCATGCAACCATATAACATAACCTAAGACTTAAAGTATAAGCCTTAAGGTCTTGAGCCTTGGTATCTTAATGTAATACTTTTTTGTTCTTTGAAACTTGATTGCAAATTTAAATTTTTCACTTGATAACTGATTTTGAAAAGTGTGACTTGGCATCCTTGTAATTAACACAGTTCATACACACTTAAACAAACATGTTAATCCCTTAAAAAAGTTTGTTATCATCAAAATAAAGATTAAGATATTGATACAACAACCCTACAATAAAGCCACATGAAAATCTAGTATCTGTACGACTTCTTCATATTGAGTAAGTCATAATTCCTCCTAAGAGGTAACATGCTCATATAGCAATTAGTTATATAATAACGAGAATCATATGTAAAGCATATAATCACATGTAATAACAAAAATTAAAGGATACTATGATTTCATAACTAGGTGTACAAAATCAACCAACAATACCTTAATAATGGCCAAGATCAACATGATCACAATAATATGTCAACATTTAATATCAACATATCAACCATAGATATTTCTCGAATCAATCTAGTGTTTATTTCTTACACCAAACAAATTAACATAGTGTTTATTGTTTGCAAAAAAAATTAACTTAATTAGAACATAATCTCAACTCTTATCAATCTAAACCTAATCCAATTATTCAAGAGGTTCCAAGGTAGTTTTCTAGTCTAATTTAAAAACCAAGGTGGATTCAAATCTTGAGTAGAATACAAGCCCATAATCCAAGATACTACACTAGGGATAAATCAACAAATCGACCACTAACTTCTTAACATCACATCAAAGAAGTCACACAACTTGAGATGTAAATACACAACCTTTGCAATTAAGGTCGTAAGTATATGTATCCCTTATAGGATTTTTGAATCCTTTGAGAATATATGATCCCTTTGACTCAAAGTTTTAGCTATTAACTTAGGGGCCTATTCTGAGGCATGAGATCCCTTTCCAAACTCAATTCTTTCTTTGTATATGATTAATGTCTTATTCAATGTTAAGATTACTATTCTAGGGATATAATAAAATGCCTCAAAATCCTAATTTTAAGCATTTTAACTAAATAAGGATTTATTAGAAAAATTAATTAAATAAATTATTTTTTATTTAAAATAAAAGGGAATTAATTATGGAAAGTCAAGAAGAAACTAATAAATATTTTAATTAGGAAAATTTAGAGTGATTTGATAATTAAAATGGAATTTAGGAAAAATATTTCAAAAATCCATATTTAGCCTAAAAAGGAAATTAGATATTATTTTATTCAAATATTATTATTCTTTTAAATATCCCAAAATACTAAAATATTCCAAATATCCCAACCCACCAATTTTTCATTTTTCCTTTTTATTTTTTCCTTTTCTTTATGTCTTTTCTTTCCTTTTTTTTCTTTCTTTTCTTCTTCTTCTTCTCCTTTTCATTTTTCTCTTCTTTTCCTCGAATTGAGCCTATCCTGCGGCCCAAACCCTTTCCTTTTCTTTTCTCCTTCGGCAACCCAAAATACCGCGTTCCATTTTTCTACCCTCCCCATCGCTCAGTCCAGTTGTTTCTTTTCTTTTCCCCAGCCGGCCGGTCCATACCCCATCTCCTTTCTCCTCCTTCATTTTTCCCCTATCAACCTGCAACACCTCCCCAAACTTTCTAAGAATATCACCACTGACCACGCCCGATTTGACCATCCATTTTCCCCTCTCTCCCTTGCCTATTCAACAGCCACTTTGACCCAACCCACTTCCCTCTCTTCTTGCGTGCCATTCTCTCTCCTAAGCCAATAATAGTCAGCCACTCACCCTACCATGATTTGAATTTCACTGGCCGGTTCGACTAACCTACCTGCCCTATTCTCCTGTCACCCCTTTGACCTTAACCCCCTCCTCTAGCTTTATAAATACACCCAAACCAGCTTGGACTCGAGCCATTTTCCCCGAAACCTAGAAATCACTCCTTGTGTGCCACCACCCTTTCAAACACCAACCCCATCATCGTCAACCAACGCCGCTGCCTAAGCCTATCACCTAAGCACTCCCTACACCAACCTCTATCTAACTATGCTACCATTCTCCCACGATTTTCCTTGCACGAGCCACCCTGGCCATGCAAAGTCTCCTCCTCGATCAACCCTTCCTTCCACCTCTGCTACCCTTCGCACCACCATTATCCACCACTCCCGCCGTAACCACTACCTCCTACACCTCCCAAACTACTCTATAGACTCTTCTCTACCTCCCTTACCCTTCTTTTCCTCTTCCTCCCTCTCCTCCTCTCTTTTTCTCTTTCCTCCACTCTCAGCCACCACAGCCGCTGTTGTGCACCGCCACCTTTGCCTACTTCACCACCCTCATTCTACTATTCTCCATCTAGGTAACCATAAACACCGCGACTCCCACCCTCATTCTTCCTCTCCTTTTCCCCACACTCAACTCTCTCTCTCTTTTCCTCTCTGTTCCCTACCCCTGCCACTGCCGCCGCCTTGCACCACAGTTGGTGCCACCTATCACTACCAACCCAAGGTGATACCCTAAACGCTCTCAACCCTTAAACACTATTTATACAAGCTTTATTTATTTAATTTTATTATATTACCATTATTTTGAATATTATTATTATTATTATTATTATTATTATTATTATTATTATTATTATTATTATTATTATTATCACTACTACTACTACTACTACTACTACTACTACTACTACTACTACCACCACTACTAATGTTATTATTATTATTACTATTGAGGGCCGAAGCTCTATTCTATTTTTGTTTCGATTACATTATTATTATTGTTGTTGTTGTTGTTGTTGTTCTTGTTCTTGTTATGTGTTGTTGTTGTTGTTGTTGTTTTTGTTGTTATTATTATTTCAAAGTAGGGTCAAAACCCTACTTTACATTATTTTTGATTTATACTATTAATATTATTCTCATTATTGTTATTATTATTTCGTATTACTATCATTGTTATTATTATTATTATTATTATTATTATTATTATTAGTGGTAGTAGTAGTAGTAGTAGTATTATTTTGGTGAAGGGTCGAAGCCCTTATTTCACCATTTATTTCAAATGATACTATTATTATTATTAGTAGTAGTAGTAGTAGTATTATTATTATCATTATTAATACTACTACTACTACTATTATTATTGTTATTATTATCATTATCATTATTATTATTAGGGTTATATCTTCAAACCTTATATTATTATCTTTTCCAATATTACTATTATTACTTTTATCCTTAGCAAAATTAGTAATTAGTTAGTGTTACTATTATTATATTATTATTTTTATCTAAAACCCTAATATTAAAATAAATTAGGAAATAATAGTATTTTTGGTATGAGGGAATCTAATCTTTAGTTTCTCCTTCTTATAGGTGAGATTAGTCAAAATTCTAATGAGGCATATTAGCATGCTCCAAGACCGGTGTCATATTAGGTAAGGGTGTAACTAAGGCCTTATGTATGTTATGTGCCTTATGTGCCTTGTATGCCATGTATCATGATGTGTATTATATCTTATGCTTATTGTTATAACTATTTCATGGGTAGTGTGGCTTTGCGTTGAGGTATGCTTATGTGTTTTCATATGGCATGTGTACTATATATATGTGGTGAAATGTGATGTAATGTATCGTGACCCTTTTAGACATGCATGTGAGGATATTTAATGTGGTATTGTGGGATGAAAAGGATGAAAAAGGAAAATGAGAATGTAAGTTGACCAAGAGATGTGATTTGACCTAAATATTTTAATGATCTAAAAGTGGATGAATAAAAGGGGATTTTAAATAAAATAAAAGAGTGGAAGAATCCAGGGTTTACATGGGATTCTAGTATTTTGCATGAGAAAGTTTGAAGGTTTTCATAGGAAGGTTAGCATCTGCAAGGGAGTAAAATTTACGAATGAAAAGTTGACTTGGGATGTAAGAAAGGTAATGGAAGATTTTTTTGGGTGTTTGGAGGCTTTAGGTGAAAAATAATATGTCGGACAGTATAAGGGTACATAGGAGACTAAGCTAGGGTTTAGGGAAAAACCCTAATATGAGAAGGTGGTAAAAAGGAGAAATACATGAAGGTGAGTGGAGCATGAGAGGATGATGGAAATTATCAAGTGAGTATGAGCATGATTGGTATGGAAAAATAAGAAGTGGAATGTAAGAAATGGTGGGGTAACATGTGGACATGAGGAAGCTAGGGTTTGGTGTAGCTAGTGAGAGTTTTGTGTGGCTACTTAGGGCTTTCGTGATCACACATGTACTTGATGAGTAAGATGAACTTTTGAGGGTAGAATTTAAGGGTTGTCATGTAGGGGGTGTTAAAATAGTTTGGGTCATATGAGGTGGAGTATGATGGACCATATAGGCCTAAATAAGGGTTTCGGGATAATACCCTAGAGTGAGGTGTTGAGTGGACTTGGAAGTATAAGGTAGTGGGCCTTGACCCATATACTTAAGAGTTGGACTTCTAGTGTGAGTTAGGCTATGGAGGAAAGGATGTTGGGGAAATTTAGGAGGTTTAGGATTCTAATGATATGGAACGAGTCTGTTAGAGGATAAGTGTAGAGAGAGTGAGTCATGCATGTATGGGGTATAGCTTCTAAATAAGATACTATAAAACATTAACCATGTAAAGTGGAATATTATTGAGCCCGGGACAACCTATCCACCGGTAAGAAATAGTGGTTAGGGCATCCCGCCCTATATGTGACCGATCCACCGGCTATATTAGTGGTTAGGATATGTTACCCTATAAGTGACCGATCTACCGACTACAATAGTGGGGGATCCTGCACTCAATAAACCAAACCATGAGTTTGCTAAGACACTTAAAAGACACTAAGTACTTATGGTGGAACACCATGTGAGTAGGAGCCAAACTGATCTACTGGTAAGAAATAGTGGTTAGGGTGTCCCACCCTAAATGTGACCGATCCACCGGCTATAATAGTGAATAGGGTATGTTGCCCTATAAGTGACCAATCCACTGGCTAAACTAGTGGGGTTCCCGTACTCACATGGACTTACTAAAAAGTATGGTGTAAAATGAGTATTGATAAGAGATTAATTAATTAATTATTCTAGACTATAAATGGCCTTTATTTATTTATTTATCTGAAGTGATCGTATACTATTTTATTATTCTGCTAGAATTATGTGTTTTTATGTGTTGGCCTTAGTGCATGATTACCTTACTCAATATGTAGTGTACTGATCACCCTTTTTATGGGTACTACTCATTCCCACAAGCAGAAGGCCCTTCTAACTTTGTGCAGGTGGGTAATGCATATTTTGATGCCTTCGATATTCATGAGGTATAGTGTGGGGCTGAGTGTTGAGCATGTGTCTAGCTCAAAGATTGGGAGTGGCGTGGCTGGATTCTCTCTTCATGTTATTTTATTTACTTATGTTATATCTTTTTTGTATTAGATTTTTTAAAATTAAACTTTATCATTTGTATACATTATTCCTTTCAAGGAACCTTGATTTCATACTTTGGATTATGTAAACTTCTTATGCATACTCTAATCTCTGTACTATGACTCTTCTAGTTTTTCTCTTTATGAATGCTTTGTTTAAGTATTAAATTATGTTTGACAATAATCCTTTTTATCCTCAGCACTTGGTACTAGAACGGTAAGAGTGAATCGATCTGGTACTAAGTGTGGCGATAGCATTCCCAAAATTCAGAGGTTCTAAATTTATTGCGTTCATTTTTTCTTAAATAATAGTGAATTTTGGGGTGTTACATATAGAGATTAAAAAAACAAATAAATCTAATCACAACCAACCATTCCATCAAATAAAAAGGACCCCAAGGACCACTATAACCCAAAGCCATCTAGACTTCAGGTTATGCATCAAGCCATAACCCATTTCAATTTAATCATTTTCAAAAATTTTATTTTTAATTATTCAAGGGCTAAACATAGAGTCAACTAAAAATTAAGATCAAAGGTGTATCCTCATGTCAACAAACCAACTAAATAAAAATATAACATAAAAGGTAAAAAAAAATATAATACAAGGTTAACTCCTAGTCAATCCTCAAAATTCAATACAGTAACCCTTGGGAATAAATTACTATCTAATTCCACAAAATAGTAGACCAGTTTGAGATCCAAAATAAAATTAAAAATAGGCTAACCAGTTTAATGTTAAGGAAAGATTAGGCCACTAGTGACTCTATAGAATAGAATGCAAGAAAAACCAACAACTAACTACTTAACTAGTTGATCCATGCCAGTTGACAAGTACCATTATCCAAAAATATTCATAAATCATATGATTGATATATAATTAAACCCTAGCATTCTCCTACATTTTTAAAACACATATACAAACCCACTTAACACTACTTAAAGTCAAATGGATTGATGGTTGATAACCAATATACAAAATTTCACACTTCATTCATCAAATTCAAACCTAATGCCAAAAATGGATAAAACATGATCATGCACACATATCCCACTACAATTAACTAGATACATGCTAAATATATATAAACCATGCTTCCATACACATATTTCAAAGAAAAAAATACTAATCCAAACATATCCTCATACCCTTAATCATAATAGCATAAAAGTCACAATTTCATATTAAGCAAATCCTGGCATGATACTAATCCTAACATCTTCATACCCATATATTCTACCATCTAAAGGGTTGTTAGATTTACCTAAATTTAAGCTAAGGCAAAACACACTACCATTAAAGGAAACCCCAAAATCCACTTTGCTTATATTCAACAATACCAAAATACAAAATTTAGAAACTTAAAATAACAACATGAAATACTAACAAAATTAGAATTTCAAGGAAAGGAGAATAAGGCTACCCTTTGAACAAAAGAGAAGGTAAAGGGGAAGCAATAATGCCAAAATTTAAGAACTAACAACAAAGTTAACATCCTTTACTTATGTAAAAATAAATAAAGGCTAGATAAGATAAATTAGAGAGGTGGAGGTCAAGATAACAAGAAAAGAAGAACAATAGGGGTTTAATTAAGGCTTAGTAAGATAGAGGAACACTAAGATAAAGAGAAAAAAAACTAATGGGACATGAGGCATCAACTAATAGAAGAAAATGAGAAATTTGCTAAAATAAATATTAAAAAAAACAGGGTAAGGGGTACAAGAAAGGAGGGGCTTGACAATTTGCAAGCCAATATGAGAGATAGAGTTATCTTAAAGAACACTTGAATGGAGTAATGGGTTATGGTCAAGGTATGAGTGAGGTTGAGTGAGAGAAACCAAGAATGGGTAAGTTAGCTCAACTAATCCCAGCCACTACTGCTCCTACACAAAAGTTAGAGGGGAGAGAGAAGAGAGAAGAGTAGACTTGGTAGTTAATGAGTTGTTAGGTATAAAGTGTAAGTTGGGTGTATTTTGATGAATTAATTGGTTCGATGTTCAAGAGGTTAGAAAAAATAATCATATAACCCCTAAAAAAGATTATCAACAAGGATACAACAAGATTAGAAGATTAGAAAAGGATTGGACGAGAATCAAAGTTTAAAACATAATCATGAATTGAAAACTTGATGAACTAATCTAATGGTAGAGGACTAGTTAAGTTATCTCACTAGATATCCACAAATAAAATGACAACCAATTAACTGGTAATACCCAAACCAGTTAACCAATGACATAGCCAACCCAAAAACTAGAGAAAAGCTAAGTTAACCTATCTGACTCACAACCAAAACACATAAATTGTAGGATTAATTCATCTCTATGAGAATATAATCCAACAAAATAGAGTTCCAAAATATGGGTATTACATCATCCTTTACCTAGCGCATTCCCTTTATACTATTTTAGGATGTATATGAATGGGGATATTAGGCAACATGTGAAATGGGTATATGATGTGTTAGATTATATGGTGGATAAGGGTTTGTATTTGGGAACATGAAAGTTCATGTCATGCTATCTTTTGTTAACTTTACCACTTATAGAGTCATGGTTACAGGTGAGGCTAGATATATATATATATATGGTTATCACTATAGTTCCATGCTCTAGATTTATTAAGGTTTGAAATTTTATGAGACACTATGATCAAATAACTAGGGAGTTAATAATAATTGATGATGAGTGGAGGTCTCAACATGGGATACTAACATTTATATACCCTAATTATTCTAGTGAACCATATAAGGTAGATCGACCTTCTTCTAAAGAAGTGAGAGAATATATGATCCCATAAGAATTATGTATTTGTTGAGTGATTGAGAGTTGGCCATTTGATGCTACCATGGGATATGGAAGGTTAGAAAGAGCATTTGAGGTGGAACTAGAAGCTAATATTTATGAGGCAAGTTGGGTCATACTAGCCATAGTAGGATTTTTTTATTTTAGGGTTCCTTATTAGTTGTTAGGCCCATGTTTTCTCTTGTTGTTGTGCATGTTTATCATTTGGTTAAACTATATATAAAGTTTTAATATAATTTATATCATATTATTATTATCTACTAAATTTCAATATCAATAAGATATGAGCCAAAATAACTTACTTTAGATAAATTTAATAGATAAAATGGCAATTTGATGTGTAGCTCAATAATTTTTATTTGGATAATTTTTTTGGTTGTTGTGATATAAATTGTAGATATAATTATTTCTGTTATTTTGTGATTATTTAGGAAAGGAGATAAGAATACAAGTAATGGAAATGGGCATGTTGTTGGCTGTTGTGAGTGATTGTTGCTGATTACTGCTGTTGCTATGTGGATATGCTAATGTGAAACTGCTGAATAAATTGATTCCAATTTTTATTGATATCAGTAGGGAAAAATTATTGTAATCCCATATGATGCAATCGCGGACAATCATAGCTAGTAGAATTAAGTAGGCCACATGGGCAGCCACTCGACCCATAATTGGGTTAGAAGGATTGCTGCCTATGTAACCCTTAATTCTTATAGTTAGCTAAATAAACTAGCTGATCGGAGAATAGTTGTAATCTGCTAAATAATTTTGGGAATAATTGTAATTGTTGTAAGTGGGCTGATTAGATAATTCAGCACCACCCAATATTTGATATGTTATATTACTTGTAAGGGTAGATAGGGAGATAAGAAACTTTTGGCAATTTTCTCCGTAATAATACTTACCCTTTTTTCTCTCAGGCTAGCTATTTGACACACACTCTCTCTCTCTCTTTCTCGACTCTCTCTTGCGACTCTAGAATCTTCTTCTTCTTGACTCTCGCTGAATATTCTTCTTCTCTGTCCAAATTGCTCAGTTTTCCATTGATCTTCAATTGTGCTCTAAGTTTTTCGATCTTCCTTTGGTTTCATCCTTAGGCTGATCTAGTTCGTAAATTTTCGAACATATCGTTTGACTCATTTGGTCTGGTGTTTTTCTTCGAATCCTAATAGGGTTTCATCACAATTGGTAAAAGTTGAGCAATATTGTGGAATCATAGGTCTGATGAGTTTTGGAATGAGCTTTAGGTTTTTATTGAAATGGCAAAAAAGTGTCTAAACTTAGATGGGTTCATTTGTTATCATTATAAGAACTATAATAATTATATTTAACATCCACTCTACATAATTGAAAGCTATATAATATGCTTTAGGTTCATGCCAAATTATAAGAAATAGGTTTATCATGGTGGAACTAAGTCAGTGTCAAACAAGGAGAAGAGAGGAGAGAATATGACACTTATTTTGGATTATTTGATAGGTGGTAGTCGTAAGCCTCGTGGAAATGGCATGGATGATAATGAGGCCTTATTTTATGACTTAGCAAATGATAGAGATGATAATGCAAATTTAGGTGGTGATTTGGGAAATGATAGAGATTGATATTATGAAAGGTTATTCTAGGAGATAAAGGCTGAATTATAACATGGATTCAAGAATTTCTATTCTTTGAACTTTTTGGTTAAGTTGAGGAATCATAAAGTATTGAACAAGTGGAGTAATAAATCATTTGATGGACTATTAAAGTTATTGAAAGAGTTTTTTCATAATAAAATATGTTTCTTATATCACATTATAATGATAAGAAGATGATGATCAAGTTAGGTTTAGAATACAAATTATTTAACATGTGTAAGTTTAATTGTACCCTTTTTTGGAAGGAAAATATTTACAAAAATAATTGTTTATAGTGTGGTACATCTTGATGGGTTGATGAAGGCATAAATAAAAAGAAAGTACCTCATAATTTGCAATAGTAACTTCCCATAACATTAAGATTGAAGAAGTTGCAGACTATTAAAGACATGAGATGATATTTGATTAGGTGTCTAAGGAGTCATGAGCTCTATCACATCCTATTGATGGAAAATTATGGAAATATTTTGATGTGAAGTATCTTAATTTCCTTTTTGATCCTTAAAATATTTTTTTGGGATTAGTATATGATAGGTTTAACCCATTTCACATGGATAACAATTATAGCATGTGGTGAATAATTATGACCACTTATAACTTGCCTTTGTGGCGATGCATGATAAACTCATTTTTTATTGTAACATTATTAACCCCTAGTCATCATATCCCTAATATGGATATTGATGTATTTCTCATATAGCTGGTTGATGAATTCAAAGATTTATGGCCATTAGGAGTTGATATAAGATGTTTTTGAAAATAAAGTATTCAAAATGCATGTGGCTTTACTGTAGACCATTAATGATTTTCCTACTCAATCATATCTTTTTTGATGGGAAGGGCAATGATATTTTGCATGAACCAACTATAATAAAGACACTCCATCTATTAGATTGAAAGGTAAGGTAGGATATATTAGCCATCAATGATTTCTTCCCACTAATCATCCTAAGTAGAAAAGAAAACTATTTAATGGTAAAGTTGATAAAAGATGTTCTCTTCAAAAGTTGATGGCAAATGATATATTGATTCAATTGAGCCATGTATAAGATTACCCATTTGGGAGGTATTTTGGCAATAGGAAGAGAGTTTCTAATGGGTTAAATTGAAATAAGAAGAGCATGTTCTATGAGCTACCATATTGATCCACGGTTAAACATAATTTTGAGGTCATGTATATTGAGAAGAATGGTTCTTCTAATTTGATCAAGATGTTACCTTGTACTATTGATACAATGGACACTGCTAATGCAAGATGTGACTTACAAAATATGAACATCAAATGGAAGCTTCATCTTTATTATGATGGGAATAAGTTGATGAATCTCGTTATAGAATATACTTTTCCATCTCATAATAAGGTAACCTTCTATAAATTGTTGAATGATGTGAAGTTTCCTTATGATTTTGTAGCTAATTTGAAGAATAATGTTCTTGAGAATAAATTAAGTGGGTTGAAATCAGTTGACCATCTTTTTATAATGTAACATATGTTATCGATTGGTGTGGGTTCAATTTTTAACAAGCAGATAAACAACACCATTATTGAGCTGAGTAAACTCTTTAGCCAAATATGTGCATAGAAACTTTACATGACTAATTTGGAGAAAGTAGGAGAGTAGATTGTTCTTAACCTACATAAGATGGAACATGTATTACCCTCAAATTTTACTACTAAATTTCATTTTTTAATGTTACATGCGGAAGTTAAGATAGTAAATTTTGGGGTATTACTTCCACACTTAGTACTAGACTGGTTTCTTCTACTGTTATGTTACCAAGTGATAAAGATAAAACATTACTTCACTTAAATTTAAGGATACAATTATAAATTAGAGTAGCAAAATAGTTAAAGAGGTTAATTAATCTTCCGAATAAAATCCACTAACTGTGGTTATAAAAATGTCAAGGAAAGGGAAATACAAAAAGATCATATGAAATGCATGGACTTCTGGTTCAAGTTACCGGATAACCCTACACTCTTCACCCAAAGGATAGCCTTGGATAGAGTTTCAGAGAAAACTTGCAAAGGCTATAGCCCATTGAATAAGTAGGGGTCTAAGAAAGGAACCCTTAAGTACAATGATATTAAGTAACCCATTATACAAGACTAATATGTAAGGCCTGCATGGAATGCATTATCCTACGTAAACATATAATTATGCATATATTCAATAAATTGCAATAATCATGCATATAACCACATACGTCAAGATCATATACCACTAATGCTCATTCATCTGGAAATGACTGAAACTTACTAATGATACAATCCAAGTGATGCTCTTTGTAGTATAATTAGAAAGTCATATCGCTTTCAAGTTATAACCATAGGCACTATTCTCATAATTAAACCCACTTCTTTTGGATATAAAGGTAGGCCTATCAATACAGCCAATACACACACATCATCATAGGTAGTTAGGCCCATTAATACAACCAATACACACACATCATCATAGGTAGGCACAAAGGCAGCTACTAAACCACAAGAACACACAAAGGCTAATAACAAATCACAAGTAGGCACAAAGGCTGCTACCGAAATACCAGTAATCATAAAGGCTACTATCAAATCATAGGTAGGCAAAAAGACTACGACCAAAACATCCCAATAATCATTTCCATTCAATTATCAAACATTACCATTTTTATTTTACACAAAGGGACATCAACGAACCTGGGGATACTAAGGTACGCCGGTCATAATAGCGGATAAGGATAGTATAGTATCCTACTGACTATCAACCCAAGGACGTAAAGGTACCCTGATCACACTAGTACATGAAGGTATATATTACCCTACTTACAAGGACACCTAATCTATAAGCATACAACCCCCTACTTAGGAGTGTAGAGCTATATAAAGTAAGATATAGGGCTTGACTAGGGCATTAAGGCACACTAGCAAAATCCATAAGAATCATGGGCTAAACCATGTCTTTATAGTAGTGACACCTAAAGAGCCACCATCCTCAATCTCAGAGTCTTTCACTTTAAGTATGAGTATTTTATGATGGTGACCGCGAAAAGCACACATGAATGACATATAATCAATTTTTCATACTTAACCATTTTTATTTGTTCCCATCATTATGAGGTAACCAAAATAAAGATCATTATCAATGTCACCATTAGAAGTCTACTAAGTCCATCCTAGGCTTGATTACTCATACTTGGAAACTTAAGATGAAAATGACCAAAATACCTCTAAGGCTAAATCTACCAATTTACCATCCATTCCCATTATAAAGTCCATGTAATTTTATCACCTTGCCATAAAAAGGACAACACACCATAATTAAATTATTGATCACATAATTAAGTTATTCGATATGGCAAATGTCCATATTGCCCCTTATACACCAAATGACATGTAAAACCCTAACATGTACTTCTAAGACAACCAAACACATATCCTCATACTTAATCAACAAATAATGCACATCCTATATATTTATGAGAATAATCATCATAGCATACCCCAAATTACCAAAATACCCCTAAACCATAGAATAATAATAATCATGCTAAGACAAGCATATCTGATATGGCAAAACCCCTATACACATGCTTGATAACAAACAACATATATCATGCATATTTATTAGAATATTCATCATGGTACACTCCAAATTACCAAAATACCCCTAGTCCCTAATATATTCATAATCATGCTAGAATATGTGGTTCTAAAATAGAAAAACCCCTATTCTCATACTTGTCATCAAATATTACTCATTATGTATGTTTATTTGAATAATCATTATAGTATTCTTAAAAGTACCAGAATACCATTAGACCACAAAATGAATGATAATCTTACTGAAACATGGGTCACTAAGATAACAAACCCCTATTCTCATGCTTAACCTCAAATAATAATTATTATGCATATTTATTAGAGCAATCACCATGGTACATGCAAAATTACCAAAATAGCCCTAAACCTTGTAGTATTGATACTTATGCTGAAACACGTGTTAATAAGACAACAAACGCCTATTCTCATACTTAACATCAAATAATACTTATCATGTATGTCTATTAGAGTAATCATTGTAGTCCACTTAAAATTACCAAAATACCCCTAGACTACATAATATTGATAATCATGCTAAAACATATATTACTAAGATAGAAAACCCATATTCTTATTCTCAACATCTAATAACACTTACCTTGCATGTTTATTAAAATAATCACCATTGTACCTTTAAAACTACCAAAATTTTCCTACCTATAAAATATTGATATTCATGTCAAAATATATATTTCTAAGACATCAAACCCCTATCTTCATACTTAGAAATATTTATAACACATTAGGCATTCTGGTTAGGATTAATTATCATAATATGGTTAAATAACAAAATTGCCTTTAAGGCACATGGTAGTAATAATTTTGTTACAAGTGTGCCTATACATACTTGACTTAACATTTTTACATGCACATAACATATTGCATCACTTCCTAACATTAGACTCCTTTTTATCACGCTTTTGCACGCATAACATTTTTCGAGGATAATATGCCTTCATTTTAAATCACACATTTATTTGTAGGAAGTCATATCTAACACAAATCACATGTAAAAAAACCCTAATGTATTAACATACGATATCCAAACATTTTAGTGGAGTATAAAAGTTTAAACGTTACTCGTAACCGGCTAAAAATGATTAGGCTCCATTAATAAAATTTTTGTACCTAAAAATAATAACACAAATACCATATTAATATTTGATAAATGAAATACTAATTTTATTTTGGCAATATTTAATATATAGGGGTAGTTTGGTAATTTTATATTTATTAAATATAAAATTACCAAACTACCCCTGTACATTAAATATTACCAAAATTAATAAAAATCCAAACACAAATCATACTGCATGTGTAGCATAAGCTATATATGTAAAGGGAGGAGGAATGGTTTGAGTAAGGTTGGGAGTGGTGGTTGGAGTGTTGGTTTTGGTCATTGGGTGTAGGAGGTAGGGAGGAGATGGCCAGTGGTTGGATGGCGTGGTATAGGTGGGTTGAAGGCAGCAGCAGTGGTGGTAGTGCAGGCTGCAGGAAGAGGTCGTGCACAGAAGGGAAAGGAGGAGATGAAAAGGAAAAGAAAAGGAAGGAGGGAAGATAGTGCTAGGGTGGCTGTGAGTGATGGTGTAGGAAGTGGGTAGCAATTGTGGCTAGTAGTAGGTAACTAGGAAGAGTTGTAATGGTGGAGGAAATGGAGGGGGAATAGGTAGCCAAATGGAGGTGATGAAGGAAAGGTGGGTGTTGAAGGAGAGAGAAGAAGGCAAGGTTATATAGAGGTGGAAAGTGGAGGAGTTGGTAGAGGCTACTGTGGAGGAGGTGGAAACAACAAAAATTATCATTACCCTAAATGTTATAGGGAGGGTGGATGGTGGTAGGAGTGAGGATCGGCAATAATTTCTACAAGGGACTAAGAAGGGAAGACAAAGTGATAGAGGAAGAGGAGGAAGGAAAAGGGGTGGTGGCCAACGAGGGTTCCTATAGGTAGGGGAGGTAAGAAAAAATAGAGGCGAGGAGAAGAAAAAGGAAAGAAGAGAGGAAGGTCGGGAGAGAGCAAAGCATGAGGGAGGAGGAGGAGGAGGAAGGAGAGGAAGAGGAGGAGAGGGGGACCTTAAGCATGTTGACGGTGGGTGGGAAATGTAGGAAATGAGAGTCTTAGGGACAAAAATGGAAGGGGGAGATGGCATGTGAGGGAGGAGACCAGGGGCTGCAATGCTAAAAAAAGGGAAGAAAGAAATGGACAAGAGAGAGGTGTTATAGGAAGTGAAGGTGGCAATGCAGGCATGCAAGAGTGTAGGCACGCTATGTGTAGGGGGAGAAGAAGGTGTGCGAGCAAGGGGCTTGAGGCGTGTTTGGTAGGGGGTGTAGACAAGGAAGGAAAGAAATGAAGGGAGGTCGGGTTGCGCAAGAAAGAAATGGGATAAGGGGAGTTGATTAGCCTACGTGGGAGGAGGAGAAGAAGAAGAAGAAAGAAGAAAGTTGAGCCAGCCATGTTGGAGAAGAATAATAAATAAAGAAAATGGGGTTGCGCAGTAGAAAAAAAGAAAAATGGGGAAGGACAGGTGGCCCAAGGGAAAAAGGAAAGAAGGAGAAAAATAAAAGGGAAAAGAAAGAAAAGGAAGAAAGAGGAAAAGAAGAAAAACAAAAAGGAAAATAGATTTAGGGTTATGATTAAAAATTAGATTAAATTTGGATTATTGGGATAATATTATATTACTTTATCGAAATATTAGGGTATTAATTTAAGTAAGTAATTTTAAGTAAAATTATGGGTTTAGGGTTTATTCAAGCAAAAAAAGAGTACGATAAAATAATTATATTAATTTATTAAATAATTTATCTAGGTTTGTAAGCCAATGGTTAACAAAAATAATTAAATCGATAATTAAAGATTAAAATTTTTAGTATAAAAGGTTAAACGTTCTAATTTAAGGTTATAAAACTTTGAGGTATTACATAATATATATTTTCTCCATCCTTTTTCAGTATCATGGTTCACTTACTAATCCACTTAGAAAAAGAATAAAGACTCAAAGGATTGGTTCATAAGAGATAAATGTATTCAATAAATAAGAAGTTAAAGGACCTAAAAGAGTATATTTAAAATTGTGCTTAGCCGGAAGGTTATATTGCTGAAGGTTTTATAGCCAATAAAACATTAAGTTTTTAGTCTATGTACTTGAAGGTGTTGAGATTAATTTCAATTGGTCAAACACAAATAAATACATAGTTTTAGAGAAGTGGGAGCTGGAAATTTTCCAATCCCAAGCTCACTCTATTAGTAAGAAAACATATGTGAGTATGAAAAATAAAGTTAAAAGATATGCTTAGTGGTATGTTTTGAATAATTATTTAGAAATATTTGGAGTAGTTTTAATCTAATATTTTATATATTTATTAATTATTATATATATAAATAACTAATGAAAATTGATTAAGAAATGTGTTGCTTTTATGGTGAACACATTAATGGTTCAATGACATAGTGTTGGTGGTGATTTGAATGAAGTAAAAAAAAAATTCATCTTGGTAAATTGAAAGGTAATTGCTTTTACTAATTACAATTGAAAGCTAAATTAAGTCTTTTTATGGTATCATTACTTATTTTAAATGCAGACATTACAGATATATGAGTTGCATGATATGAGATTACCTAAATGCACAGAAGTCTTTCTCTTAGGTATTTGGTGCATTTGATATGTCACTATATTATTCAAGTTGCATAATTAATGGAGTTAAATTATTAATGTGTGATAGAGATATGAAATTAAACATACAAAATATTGACATCTATATATTAGGCAAGGGAGGTGATCATTTCTACAGACGATTGATTGAGATCATAGAATTATCTTACATGTCCATATGTTTTATAGTTTTATTTAAATACATGTGGTTTGATACTAATTTGAGGAAGATGAGAATAATGCTAGTGAAACCATATTACAAGTGTGAATTCCTTGGTTGACTAGTATAAGAATGATTAATGTATTATTTGAACTCAAGCAAAACAAGTCTGAGATGTATTTCATTTGTACAACTCAACATAGAAAGCCATATTGGAAGTTAATCATCCCAACATTTAATATTTAGATGATGATAATCTCAACCACATAGATAGTATATGATGTTGACTCGATTTTTGTAAACTTTGACATTGAGATCAAGGACCTTGAAAACTTAAATATTGTACATATTAATGTTAGTCATGTTGCTATTCAAAATGGTGATCAATAGGAAATGAGAGAATTTATTGGTGAAGATACCAATGTGGAAGAAGAATTTTTGGATAAGGATAGTGAATGAGAATTATATGATGGAGATAAAAAAATTATTATTATTAGTAATAATGATATATAGTTGTATTTTTTTAGTTAATCCAAACGTAGTCACAAGTTCTTTATATTGATCACCTTCTTTATTTCATTCGATTTTTACATGTTCTGCACCCTTTTTTTATGTTTATCATCATAATTGATATTTTCTATATATCATAATATTTGATAATTTCTATATTTCTATAGTTTCTATATGGTTGATAATGTTGCTTGAGGTCATGGTAGTGATGGTGATGGACATGATCCATTATGTCCTCGAGCACAAAGCTCCAAGTTTCAAAACTTTGAAGGTATAGAATTTGATACACTATTTTTTTATAATATTACTACTATAATTTTAGTATCTCAATAATACAATTAATATGTGCATGTTTAATATTTTATGAGGAGGGTACAAGAATGAAACATAGATAGGATGATGTTGAAAAAGTTTATAAGGTGGAGGAGGCAGAAATTTGATGTTTTAGGTTTCTAGGCAAACTCATTATATGTTATCGATTCATACGAAAAATGGTTTATCAAATGTGTTCGAATCAAGATTAGGTGCAAGATACCACTGTGTTATAATAGTTGTTCATATGTCCCTCCCCTAAATTGAGGTAAAATTTATTTATTACCTTTATAGTTGGGTAATTAAACTAAGTTATGTAATTTATAACATATTTTTGTTTATATATACATACATATTTTGATCTAGTTTCATTGAGGGGAAGTCCAACCTAGACAAAATCCAATTAGGTCTCGATTGAATGGTGGTTAATCAATACAAAGAACATAAGAGTGAACACAAAAAGGATTGGATGGAAGAAAATGATTTTAGGTTGTCTTTTCTAAGCTATATGTGTGAAAAAAATGTATCAATATTTGAAATTCAGAAATGTAATATTAAAAATTAGTATATGAATTGGATAAAATTGAATATAAGTAATATTACATTATATTAAATTTTTGTTGGTGTAGGCTTTAATAACAAAAAATAAAGTGAGTAGAGCAAAATAAACTACTCCCTCCTGCCACAATACATAGTTGTTGTCACAATTTTGCTATCAAAAGGTATTCAAACTATTGATTCTAATTTTTTCCATTATAATTTTAAGTAATTTATTAACTTTTCTTCCAAAATTATATAAGTTGATCTAGAAACAAAGAAAAAGCACTATTATCTACAATCAAAACCTATAGAGAAATGTATTTTAAGAATCGCAAGGGATTTATTCCCTAGGTGGAAATTAATTTTGTAAGTTAGATATATTAAGTTAATTATATTATTATTAATATTCTTTATAAAATATTTCTAACCTTTTAGTTTACATGTACATAACATAATGTTAAAGAAGTGGGTGGAAAGTTTGCCATAGATGGCTACTTGCAGTGCAACTTTAGGTTATCATACACCTCCAAAAGTAAATAAAGAATCAATGCTTGAGGAAGTCCTAGGTAGGCATCTTGGGAATATAGAAGGTGTGGAGTGAATACTTTTAGGGGAGGGCTCAAGTCGTTATGCTTATTGTATGAGTTGAACGGAGACTAATACATAAGAAGATCAAGAATTGAAATCCCAAATAGAGCAAAGTAAAAAAGTAATTAATGCATGCATATCCCATCAAGAAGCAACATCAGAGTATTAAGAGGAAGAATTGCAATATATGATAGAGTTGGTAGCCAAATAGGTTTAAGGTTTTCTACCTTAGCCATCAAATTTGGATTCAGATTCACATGAGCTAACACATTTTTATTAGGCTTTATGTTAGTTTGAACAATTTAAATATATTATGTTTCTTCTCCTGAGAGTGTTTTTATGACATTCACCTTTAAATTCATATTTACGTTACTAAGTATTTCTAATTATTTTTTATTACATATAATATACTTTGATTATTACTATGTATATTATATTTTCCTAAAAATACATCGCTAATAAGCTTTATAGAAAATATATAATTTTTCTTTTTTTAAAAAAATATCATTAATAAAGTAATTGCTAAGTATATTATCATTGATAATAGTATTTTTTTTAATTCAATTGTTTTTAAATTTGAAAAAAGTTTCTTGGTAATAAGAGTTTCAAAATTAGATTTTTAAAAGATAATAATTTTTAAATCAATAATAAAAAACTTAATTCCAAAACCCATATTTTGGTAATAAGGTTAATTATCAACGATTTAAAAATCATTTGAAATAAGCTTATCATCAATCTATTTGTAGAAACAACTTAATACCAATCATTTAGCATCGGTGTTAGTTATTATTACTAACAATTTTTATCCTCATTGTTTTTCCTTATTCCTATGGTGATATTATATCCTCTCGCTATGTAATAAGATGCAAAAAACACTAATAATGGTTCTAGATGATATAGTTTCTTGTAACACCCCCAAAATTCATTACGGAAATATTTCGTTTTATTAAAATTATTAGCGGAAGGGAAATAACAAAACTGTGAATTCTGAGGATATTACTGCCACACTTAGTACTAGATCAATTCACTCCTACCGTTCCAGTACCAAGTGCTAAGGCTAAAATAGAAAAATACAACTTACGAGAAACTCAAACATATTTAAATCATGGTAGCATAGTAAGCCATTTACACGAATAAAGTTGACTAGTGGTGGTTACAAAATAACGAATACATTGAAATAAGAATTTCAAAGAGAAAGAGGAAAACCCTAGGACTTTCCAGATAGTTCCTTACACTCTTTCCCGAAGGCCCACTTGAATAGCACCTGAAAACGACCTACAAGGGACACTGCCCATTGAATAGGCAGGGGCCCCACGAATGGAACCCTTTAGTACTATGGTACTAAGTAACCCTTTAAAAACACACTTAAAAGTAGGTCCGCAATGTAACACACAATACACCACTATATCCATACATAATGATAGGTGTAAACATAATATTTAGATCCATACATTCACATA
Organism: Tamarix chinensis; assembly: GCA_030549775.1. NCBI lineage: Eukaryota > Viridiplantae > Streptophyta > Magnoliopsida > Caryophyllales > Tamaricaceae > Tamarix > Tamarix chinensis. Next base: position 45,881,242 of record CM060173.1, on the reverse strand, counting down.
TTTAACAAGTCAATCAGATATTAATGGAGCATACATAATATTCACTTTCGTACATTCGCATACTTAACAAGTCAATCAAATATTAATAGATCATGATGAACAATCAATACTTTTAAGGCCTTAAAGCCGTTAGTCCATCATCAATCAATCATCTCGGATTATAAATATCCATGTGAGTGTGGGAACCTCACTATTATAGCTGGTGGACTGGAATACATACAAAGCAGAACGCTCTTGACCACTGTTATTGCTAGTGGATCGGTCTCCAGGGCAGAACGCTCCTAACCACTATTATTCGCCGATGGACCTGTCTACCCTAACTCACATGGTATTTCACTGTAAGTGATTAGTGTATTTCCCATGTCTTAGCTTCATTACATTTGGTTTGTTGAGCATGGAATCCCCCACTATTATAGCCGATGGACCGGAATCCATGCAGGGCAAAATGCTCCTAGCCACTATTATTTGCTGGTGGACCAGTCTCCAGGGCACCCCGGCTCGTGGCCACTATTATTCGCCGGTGGACCAGTCTGGGTCTGGCTCAATAATTTTCCTCTTTAAGTGATTAGTGTCTTATTCGTATCTTATTCAAAAGTATTTCACCCTTGACATGCATGTCACCGACCTCTACTTCTATCCTCCGGAGAGGGCTCGTCCCATATCTTGAGACCTTTGCACCTATTATCACACCCTGACATACATTCCCCCTTATATTTACTCATAATGAAAACCCAACTCCTAAGGGTGTGGGTTGAGGCCAATCACTTATGACATTCAAATTCTCTCACTACCACTCTCTAGGGTTTTCCCTTGAAACTTTAATCAGACCTATGTGGCCCAACCTTTCTTTTATTGTCCAACACCTCATCTCATTTAGTTTCAACCCAAATCCCATCACTCTACTCACCAATTATACATGTGACCGTAAACGCTAGTTGGCTGCTCAAACCGTAACACCTTTCTTATGTAAGGATCATCCAATGCAAACCCTAGAAATCTCCCATGCAAGAGTTGCATCACTCATTCATCTTGATCATAATCTCCTTTTATTTTCCCCTCATGGATCATAATAAGATCAAACTCATGTCCCCTTAGTCAATTCACTTCCCATTTGTTCCTTTTTTTCCTTTCCCCCATATCCTATTATTAAACATCCTAGCATGCATGTCCTAGAGGGTCTCATCACATAACATCATACGCACAACAAATATAATCGTCATCCACATGCCATAAAGAAGTCACATAAGCATACATTCACTCCAAGTTGCACTATAAATGATTAATAATTAAGTATAAAGTACACAATATGACATAACACATGGCACACAAGGCACGTAACCCACATATAGTTGTTCTTCGCCACATCCTTACTCGGTTTAGGTTACCAAGCTATCTCCCACACTTATTAGGTCACCAATCACCCTTCATAATTGTTACATTTATCATAATTCCCATTTGGTTGGTTAGATTACCAAATTTCCCTTCTCCTTTGTTATAATTGCTAAATTGCCCCTTTAGTTGAATAAATTACCAAATTACCCTTCTACATTATCAAAATTACTAAATTACCCTTTAGTTGGTTAAATTACCAAATTGCCCTTCTCTTCCAAATCTACCATAATACCTCTTTTACTTACAAATTACCATTTTATCCTTTTACTTACAAAATTACCATTTTACCTTTTTACTTATAGAATTACCATTTTACCCCTTTACTTCTAAAATTACCATTTTATCCTTTACTTACAAAATTACCATTCTACCCTTTACTAGCAAAATTACCATTTTATCCTTTTACTTACAAAATTACCATTTTATCATTGTACTTACAAAATTACCATTTTACCCTTCACTTTCAAAATTACCATAATACCCCTTTTAATTACAAACTACCATTTTACCCTTGCCTCCAAAATTACCATTCTACCCCTACCTCCAAAATTACCATTCTACCCTTTACTTAAAAAGTTACCATTTTACCCCTGCCTCCAAAATTACCATTCTACCCTTTACTCACAAAGTTACCATTTTACCCCTTACCACCAAAATTACCATTTTACCCTTTACTTCTAAAATTACAAATTTACCCTTTACCCCTAAAATTACCATAATACCCCTTTTACTTATAAATTACCATTTTTCCCCTTATTACACCACTTTCATTAAATAATCATCCCTACATAATTATTAATATTAATACTCCATTCTCATCATCTAATTCCACCAATTATTATACTCCAACAATATACTCATTAACATCTACACATATTAGGCCACACTCTTACATAAGGCATATTAATAAAATGCCCCTAGGCTCACAATAACATTATTCATGGATCAATGGTCACATAATATAACATAATATAGCATGGATAAGTACTTAACATATTTTTAAATAACAATTCTCCTTCCTCAAGCATTTCTTCCATACATGGCATATAAACTAGCATGCTTTCTTTTTTTATCAATCAACACAAGAAACTAAATATATTATATTAAACAACATATATCAAGCATAATAAAATATTAAAAAGCCTAATGTGCTAACATAAGTTTATCCATGCGTTTAAGTGGGGTTTAAAGATTACCTTAATTCTCAAAAAAACAAACCTTACCATTATTCCATTTAAAGATTTAAGCTTTAATTAGAAAAACCAATACCTAAAAATAATATCAATGTTTATTATATTAGAAATAAGAAAAACCAAAGCATAAGACTTTATAACACTTAATTAATGAAATACTTAACTTAAATATTATTATACCTTAAAATTTATTAAAAAAAACACACCAAAGCATGCAGCAGCTCATCCTGCTCATGTAGTATGAGTTGCATAAAAAATAAAAGGAGAAAGGCTTGAAGGTGGGTGAAAGGAAGGGGAAAATGGTCTATTTTTGGGCTAGGAAAGAGGGAATGTGGGGGAGGATTTAAGGCAAAGGAAGGGTGCAAAAGTGGAGAATGGGTGTAGGTGGTGCTCGGGGATAGGTTGCCAGCGGCTAAGTGCGGCGGCGGCGGCAACGAGGCTATGAAGGCGGCTGCCAAGATGAGCCGAGATGGAGGGGATGAGGAGGAAGGAAAAAGGAGGAGGAAAATGAAGGTCCACAAGTGGTTTTTTTGACCAAAGAAAGTTTGGGGGTGGTAGGGAGGTTTCAGGGAGTGGTTTGGTGGCTCAGGTGGCGGTAGAGGTGGCAGAATGAGGAGGTGCAGGGTGGTTGTCGAGAAGGGAGGGAAAGAAGAGAAAAAGAAGAGGGGAGGAAGAAGGAGGATGCAGGGAGGCTCAAGGGGTGGTGTAGGTGGCTAGTGCGGCGATGGCAGCAGTAGAACGGAGGCAGTGGAGTAAAATAGGGAGGGAGATAGGAGGAGAATTAAGGGAGGGAAAGAAGGTCGGGGAAGGGCATAGGAGGCTCGAAAATGGTAGGATGAGGCAAGGAGGGAAGAAGAAAATGAAGAGGAAGAGAAAGGAGAGGATAGGGGGCTCGGTAGGGTGGTGGCAGGGTGGTAGGAGCATGCGAATGGCAAGGAGAGGGAGGGGAAAAGAGGGGCATGGGTAAGGAGAGAGAGAGGTGGTGGGGCCAAGATGGGGCAGGAAAAATGGAGAGAGAGATAGGGAGATCAGTAGGGGGAGGGTTGCAAGTAGATCGGCTAGAGATGGCGAAGGTGGTCAAGTATGGCGTCGGGGATAAGGAAGAAGAAGAAAGAAAGAAGGGTGGTGTGTATGTGCAGGCTGGGTGAAGGGAAGAGGGGAGTGGGTCGGCCCGGTCGGGGGAGAAAGGAAAGAAAAGAAAGAAGGAAGGCAAGTTGGGCTCGCGCGGGGGAGGAAGGAAGAAAAGAAAAGGGAGTGGTCGAGGGAAAAGAAATGGAATGAGGGGAGAAGAGAGAGATGGGCTAGCGGCCCAATATGAAGGGGGAGGGAAGCAGGCCAAGGCCTAGCAGCTCGAAGGAAGAAAAAGAGAAAAAAAAGAAAGAAAGGAGAAAAAGGAGAAAGAAAATAAAAAAAGGGAAAATGGAGGAAAATAAAATAATTTAATTTATAAAATAATAAAATGTAATATTTTTGGGTAATAAATCTATTTAATAATTTAATTTAATATAATTAAATATGTGGGTTTAAAAAGGATAATTTTAGTAAAATATTGGTTTGAAAAATTATTTAAATAAAAAAAGCATGATAAAATAACAAAATATGTATTTTATTTATTAAATATTTATATCCAAATTTATATACTCAAAAATCCATAAAATAATTAAATTAAATAGATTTAAAGGCTAATTTATCCCAAATAAAAGTTATTTATTAAATTATGGACTTTTAAAATTTTGGGGGATTACATTTCTTATCTTTCACACACCTCAATTGTGTTTTCTAGTAATGAATTTGATGATTAAGATTAATTAGATGTCTAATTTAGTTGTAGACTTTTGAGGACTTGGAATTATGTTCAGAGTTTTAAAAAATTAGGTTATAGTATTAAGATTCTAATTTCTACTAACAATTTTTTAACAATATAGTTGAATTGGAAAGTTTGTGTTTACTTGAGATAGAACTAGAAGCATATATTCATAAGAAATTTGTTAAATGAGATGAAAGACTATCGGCTCGGGAAAAAAAAATTTCTATGTATAATCCTCTAGGAGAAATTTTATTTCACTTAAGGGTTGCTAATTTATAATAATGTTTTTGATTGACATATGTGCAACAAGTTCTTCTCACATGATAATAATTTTACAACTAAGGAACTTGCTTGAAAGGTTGGTCATTCTCATAATTCTTGAATTTAATGGATATGGTGGATGGGATGGATACTAGCTCTAAAAATGTTTGAAATTATGGCCTTTGCTTATCTTTTATATGTTGAATAAAATAGGCAACTATATGTAACCTAGATATGTTCCAAAATAGAAAAAGATAGATTCTTTTATAGGGATTTACATTTCTACATAAATTTAACTAAAACATCAATAGTAATGTTGTAACACCCCCAAAAGTTAAAACTAAAAATTTTGTTTAAGCAAAAACATAATTGAGTGTTACCAATCAATATAAGCCTGGCTTACCATGTCATCCTTGCATCAAATAAAAGGAAAAAAAATAAACATAATAAAATAGAGAAAGAGATAAATTCATAACATAGATAGGAGTTTGGAGGTTAACTCCAAATACAATATTTAAAATACATAATGAAATACCCTTAATGAAGGGTCCCAAAAGGCATTTGAATCAAAAATAAAAAATTAGATGACATGAATTTTTATCCCAAAACCCATACATAAAGTAGGATCACTCCTCCCCAATCAAAGTGTCATAAGCAGCAAATTCATCTAGTAGGTGCTCAATGGCTAGCATAAATTCAACTAGGTTGTCTACTCATAGGAATGAGAAGCACCCATAAAAAGAATGATTAGTACGCTACGTACTGAGTAAGTTAACAATACAATCATGAAAAGGTCACACGAGGTCATAAAGCATAGCGACAAGAGATAACATACATATATATTAACATGTGAGGCTATCAACTTATTTATTGATTCCAAGTCTTACAATAATAATGGCATGATCAATATCTATAATCTTATTCATGTTGAATTCAAGCAACCCCATTATTCTCAGCTAATGGAATAGTATCATAATATATAACCCAAGCACATAAAAATCATGGCTACTATTCTCAACCAATGGAACAATGTCAATAATATACAATCCATGGCATAAAGTTCCTAACCACTATTCTCATCTGGTGGAATAGATAGGTACAAATGATACTAACTGATGTGGTATTTCACTTTAAGTGATTAATGTATTATCAATGAATATGATCATTATGATGATTTGATTAGATTTGAATTCAAGAAACCTACTATACTCAACCAGTGGGATAAAGAGGTACAACCATAGGGCAAAAAACTCCTGACCACTATTATTGTCTGATGGAATAGACAGGAACAACCATTTTTTAATCAGGTGATGTTTCACAATAAATAATTAATATCTTATTAAAGGTTATTTATTTCAAGGAAATATTGAAAAATACATATAGGCATGCAAGATACATGACCCAACATATTTTTCCCAATGACAAGCCATATTCTCCTTGGAAACCCTAATTTCATAAGTCAAGCATAATTTTCCTCCCAGTACTCATTTTATCACCAATTTCAATAACCATCCTTAAAATATTCTTATTGAAAATATTCCCAAAAATTAAGGTTTAGCTCTCATATCTTATACATGCGATAGTAGCCTACCTTTAGAGTTACTATTTAATTTCCCTACAAAATCCTAATTTCACAATTTAATCATAAGTTTTTCCATGAATCCCATATGACTCCTAAATTTAATATTCATTCCCAAAATTACAATATCTTAAACATATATATAAATCAAGGTTAAACTCTAAAATTCCACACATATGATAATAATTTCTCCTATAGGTTTACTGTTCCCACTTAAAGCCACTTTTTTTATTTATGGGACTTAGATTATTCACATTCATCCCAAACATTTAACATAATATAATTAACATATTTTGAACTAATTATCACCTTAAAATACACAACATTCTATTTTTGACTCATATTGACCAAAATGTCCTTGAATCAACTAAAATACCTATATTTCCACAAAAATCTCATAAGTTCCGATACGAGTTATTCTTCAACCTCCAATACATATATCATCATAAAAAATTCATGACCACAATTATATATATATATATATATATATATAGATTTTGTATACCCTGATTTATGCTAACCCATAATATGCACAAAATGTATGTTTCCACGGATTTCTCACTTTTAAATCACATGGTACAACATATATATCATTAATATAACAATATTATTCATATAAAATTTCCAAATATGATATCATATACAATACTACATAAAATCCCTAATTATGACATGTATCTTTAATGAAGTGGATATAGTATCAAAGCATGTAAGACCTAATATTCCTCGTCTAACACCATCAGAGTATCACCTATAAGTTAAAATAAATAAAAAAATATTAAACTTTGGAAAATTAAATAAGGAAACTAAGGCAAAAGACAAGGTGGAAAAATGGATATAAACAAAAGTTGGAGGCTCAACATAGGTCGGTGCAAGGTGGAGGGCACGATAGTGCTCTAAGGAGAAGGTAAGGTACCACAATCGGGAGAGAAATGCACATAGGCTAAGAGTGCAAGGTGTGCATGGTTGGGGGTAACATATGTGCAGGACGGCATGGATGAGGTGAGTGCAGGTCAAAGGGGAAAATGGTGCATGGGTGGTGTACAAGCTTGGAGTGACACATAGGTTAGGTGTGCACGGTGTGTATGGACCAAGTGTGCCTCAAAAAAAATGAACTAGTTAGGCATGAAAAGAGGGAAAAGATCATGGCTTGGGGTGGTGATGGTTGGGTAACAATGAGGGAGGTTAATGGGGAAGAGGTGGTGATGGCTAGGTGAGAAAGTAGTCATGCTTGGTGGTTGGGGTGGTGAGTGGCGTGGTGTTGGTGTCGATGAACTATGAAAAAAATAGAGCAAGAAAGGAGGAAATAGGTGCTTAAGTGATGGGTGATTGATAGAGGAAAGAGGACGGGAGGAATGGAGAAATCGTATAAGAGGAAGGCTATTCATATAGGGATATATGTGTGTGTAGGCACATTGGGTTGAGATGAGGGTGATAGAACCCAAAGGGTGAGGGTTAGTCGTGATTAGTTTAGGCATGGGTCATGCGATAGGGGGTGTAGGTTGTGTAGGATCGGTATAGGGGCTGTGGAAGTTTAGGCTACACAAGGGGGTGCCTAGTGTAGGCATTGTGTATAGTTGGGAAGGGGGAAAGGAAAAATGATTGCATGCATGGAGAATAGGGACATACATCACTTGAAAAGGAAAAAAGGAAGGGTATTTGTGCCGATCGAGGGGAAGGGAAAGAAAGAAAAATAAGGGAAAAAGGAAAAAAAAAAGAAATAAGGAAAAAGAAAAAAGTAAAATAAAATTTTGGGGTGAGGATTAGGATTAGGTTTAAGTTAGAATTTAAGGATTTTGTTAAAAAAATTAATCTATCAATTACCCAAGGTCAATGTTAGGCTAAAAATAAAATATAAATAACCTAAAAATTAGAATTTCGATAGGCTAAAAAGTTAATTAGTCGATGTCAAAATTAGCTAAAATTTTGGAGTATTAAAAATGTTTAACTAAACTTAAGAACATATTTGTAAGGTTTCTGCACCTTTTTAGTGGACATTTTCATCCCATTATATCATCTACATTAGAGATTGAATATAGTTTCATTCATGTTACTTACTAGAAAATGAGAAGATATGATGAAAAGTTAGATAAGTGCATGAATTTATCTGAATAATTTATTGGTGTCAAACACTTAATGATATTCTAAAGAATACATGATTCATAGTTTTAAACTCTTTGGGAGTTAATTATAGCTGGTAGATTTATAAAACTAGAAAAATGGTTTTGTATATACCTATTGGCCCATGCTTCCTTTAATCTTTTGTAAAAGGCATGTTTGCTTTGTTATAATTAGTTTTGTACATTATGTTGATGTGTGGTAATTGAATGATTATATATAGACTTTAGTTATAGGGTGTTGGGTAGGATGGACATGTGGTAATTGCACATTTTTTTTGTGCGGCTTTATTAGTAATATTTCAAAAAGATTTCTCTTATTAATGTTTCAATCATAATCAAGAAAATTTTAATTCCCCACATTTTTATAAATGTTTGAATGAGAATTATGCTAAATTTTGGGCCTTTGATTTTGATTTAATGTTAAGATTTGGTTTGGTACAAAGTTTAATTTAAAATCATGTTCAAAATGGAGTTTATTGAGTTTTGTAGGTAAACTGATTGACTGGTTCCATGAATCAATCGATTGGTTTATCATTTCTGTAAATTTGGTTTTCTTAACTAAACCAATCAATTGGTTGTGGAAAATTGATTGAATAGTGGTAGAACGGTCAAATGGTAGACCCAAACCTATCAGCTGGTTTACTGAGCTGGTTATGTTTTTGAGCTTGATTTTCTAAAAAATTCTCTACACTAAAATGGAACCTTGCTAACCCATGACAATTTATCCCTAAGAGATTCCTAACCATTTTCATGATGCATTTAACCCAAAATATTATCTCAAATTGATCTAGAAGTCGATTCGGACAATTGAGGGGAAAAGATGACCTCAACATTGTCTTGTTCCTCCTCTCCCCTTTGCATGATTCTGAGTAGCTAGAAGATTCATTCCATATTTACCTTCCATTACTCCATTCATGTATGCTAATTCTAGTATAATTGACCTAATTCTCTAGAGACACCATTTGAGCTTTAGAGAATGGGCTAGCAAATATTGGATAAAATCCATTCATTCTACCCAAATTCAAATGGTCAATGGTAGGGTTTTGAGTTGATTCTCAAACCTTCGGTGTTTTCCTTTGATTGGTTAGCAATAAATAGTCTCAATCATCCATTATATGGACCTTTCATTCAAATACAAAATTTTCTAAGTCTTGTATTTACCTTCGTTCTTTCCATAGTTTGAATATTACCAATCAATCTTCTTACATTCTTTTGATCCTATCTATAGCTCTCTCTTATTTCAATTATTAAGCAATGAAGGGTTAAATTCTAGGAAAATGGTCAAGTGGTCTAGGTGAGATTTCTCTTATTTAGACTTCAAGTTGTATATTCTTATTCCCTTCTATTTTTAAGTTTAAAATTTTAATAAGGCTTTGTGTAATTCTTGATTTGAGATTTTTTTTTTAGGGTTTTCAAATATGAGATTTTGAATTTCTAGTTTTAAGGGGATTTTGCATGCATCAAGTAAGTAATTATTACTTTTAAAATGTTTAGTAAGTATTCCTACATGTCAAGTGTTGCCTTTGGATTATTTCTACATGTTGGTATGAATGAATACAAGCTATATAAGTGATTTGGATAATTAGAAGACATGATTTGAGTGAAAAGCATGAAATTGGGTAAAATAGGATGTGATTATTCTATGTTGAGAAAGCATATTAATCTAGCTAAAAATATGTTAAACTATGTTGATACATGTTTTAATGTGGTTAATAATGATTTATATGTAAGAATCTGCATGAAATGTATGATTTAGTGTTGTGCTAGGGCAAACTAATCAACCAGTAGGTCAAACCAATTGATTGGTTCCTATAACAGTCAACTAAATGACCTAACCTATTAACTGGTAATCCTATAAATACCTTGGGTAGAATAAGAACGGTCTCATTATGTCATGCATCCTTCACGTAGCCCTCGTGATTTAATTTTCATGCAACCCAAAAATTTCCACAAGTGACTTATTAGCTAATTCTCACAATAATTGTTGTGATCCATCAACATTTATTCTTTGATTTTCTTGGCCTTTTAACCTCCAACCATTATTTTATAACTTTTTTGAGTTTTGGTGGTGTTTTTCACCCCTTCTTCTGTTTCCCCCTTTTTTTACCATTGTAGCAGCCTCATTCTCCTACCTTTTCTCCTCATTTTTTCTTGGCTTGATTTCCTATAATAACTCCATAAACCTACCCACTTTCATTGGAAATAACTAGATTTTCCCCTCTTTTTGTCCCCAAATTTTTACTTCCTGCCATTGTTACCACATGTTGTTGCATCATGGTTATAGAAACTCTTTTATGGCTTGATGTTATTCTTGTGTCTATTTATGTGCCACCTCCCTCCTCTCTTCCCTTCAGTTTTATTTGGCTTCCAACCTTCCACAAAAATCCCCTTCATTTCCACTATTTTTGTCTTGGTTATGGGGCATTTTTTAGTGGTGGTGTTGATATGTTGTTACTGTTTTGCTGTAACTAATCCACTCTCTCCATCCTTCTTCTTCTTGCTTGCTTTTTAATAATCCTCAATCCTTCCTGATTTCCTTTAATTTTCCTTGCTAATTTTTATTATTTTCTAACCTATCATTATTTTATTGAAGGTGCTCATGCCTAGAAGGAAAAATGGTGGTTTAGGAGAAATTTACATTGCTTGAAGATTAGTTGTTAGGTAATATGATTAATTCTATAAACATAGCTTATGTGCTTTGTTGTTTTGTTAATTCAAATTCCATGATAGCTTAACATATATATGGTATGCATGATTAGCTTTATTTTGACTATAAGAATGAAAACTTGGATAAGAGAATAATTTGCATGCTTTATTCTGATGAAACTTTGATGAACATACAATTAGTGTGTGATGAACTTGTTGTTGATTATTGATGGACATGCAATAGATTTATGATGAATATTTCATAACCTGATTGAATGAATCTCGGCCTTATTTTGAAGCATAGAAGCCTTAGGTGTAAACTTTTGAGTCATTAGCATTGAATTGAATTTATTATGAGTTACCTAAGTTTGGAGACAATTAGTGTAATTAAGGGTAGCTTGGTCATTAAAACTTAATTCTAAAAATTTGGAATAAAATGAGTGTTATGATAAATAAAAAATGAGTTGAGTATAATAAGTAAATTAATTAATTAATTATGATTAGTATAAGTTAAGATTTTATGATAAAATGATATAAAATGAGCACATAGATTACCTTAATGGTAAAGTTATTATTTTATGTACTTAATTCAAAGATTAGCTTTTAATTTTTTCTTAAGCATGTTTAATATGAAGTCTTTTGGTGTTGTCTTGAGTTTGGAAAATAAATAAATTTAATTGGTGATTAAAGGGCTTAAATAAAGAATTAGGGTTAATAAGGATTTTTTTGTCTTTTCACCATTATTATAATATTCTTAGGCCATGTTTAGATTTATAATAATGTTAAGGTATTTTCTATGTGAAACCCTTAAGTTATGTGAGTTGCTTGATTAATTACAATTATCATCAAGGGTTGGTCGAGTCTTTTTGTGATATTCTATTGGCTATTTTGTAATGGCCCAAAACCCTATTTTAGGATTAAAAAAAACAATAAGGATTATTGGATAAGGTTTAATTATTGGTGTAATTTCTAATAAAATAATAATATTATAAAATAATAATAATAATAATGGCCATAAAAGAAGAAAAATGATGTAGGGATCTAATTAGTGGAGGCTAGAATTATTTGCTAAGCTAAAATAAATTATAAGTAAATAATAATAATAAATTATAAATTAATAAAAATTTATTTTATTATTAATATTAATTTTTATTATTCCTAAAATTTAAAAAAAATCCTAAACCACCCTATCAACCCCATTTTTTCCCTTTTTCTTCCCCTTTTCCTTCCTTTTCTTTCTCTTTTTCTTCCTATCATTTTTTTTCTTCCTTTCCCCTCCCTCGGCCAACTGGGCCACGCGTGGCACAAGCCTAATCCCCCATTTCCCTTCTTTTTCTTTCTTTCTCTCCCATCGGCCCACTCTTTCCTTTTTTTTATTTTTCTTCCCCTGTGCGGCCCAACCCAAGTGCTCACCCCACTACCCCTCTTTTCCCCTTTTCTCCCTTCATTTTCTCCCTTCTTCCCCTTCTACCCCTATCTTCAACCTTCCCCCCGATCAAAGCTACTAAGCATGGCTGCTTTGCAACTTTTCCCTCTCTCTCCCTTCATCCTTTCCTCCTTTAGGCTTACAAGGCATATAGCTAGCACTGCCCTCCATGCTCTCTCTCCCTTCTGCAACCCCCAGCTCCCCCACCAACCCCCTACAAAACCCCTGCCCTATCCCCCTATAGACCAGTTGCTCTGGCTTGCACACTAGCCGGCAGCCAACCACCCCTCCCCTTATCTTCTTCCCTCATTTTCCCACATTCCCTTAGCCATTTTCCCCTATAAATGCCCCCCTTCTCTCTCATTTCTCTCTTATCTACTGATCAAACACCCCCAGCCTTACTCGCATAGCCACTTCAGCCACCACTACCATCGCTATCGTGTCGCGCCGCCATCGTTACGCCCTCCCTTCACCACCCTCACTACCACCCTTCCTTCCCATAAAACCTTCCCCTACGTTACCACACCACCACTTTCCTTTCTTTCCATTCCTTCCTCCTCCTTTTCTCTTCATTCCTCTCGGCTACTGCCACTGCCGCCACCATGAGGCGCCACTGCCGCCACCACAAATCCTTCTAACTGAGGAAACCCTACCACCTAAGAAACACTAAATCCCTTCCTCTTTTCCAACCCCAAAACCCTTCTTTTATAATCACCGACACTGCCGCCGCTGCCACCATGTGTCGCCACCACTCCTTGCCTATTATCCCTTCTAGTTGTGCCCTTATCCCTCCTACCTACTTAGTATATTATATTTTAAATATTTTGTTATTATTAACATTATTAGTACTATTATTATTATTATTATTATTATTTAATTAGGTAAATAAAGAAAAATGAAAAAGGAGTAGGAAGGAGGTTAAGTGCCTAGTGTGCTATTTTTATATGTTGTGAGCAAAACCCTTCCTGTGAAGAGGCATAGGATTCATGCTCCAAGCCCAGAGTTCTATTAATTAAGGATATAGTTAAGGCTTTAGGTTTTGTTATGAATTATGTGCTTATGGGTGTAATGGTATATGATGTGTAATTATATGTGAATGTGAACTAAATATGTGTGTAGTGCAGCATAGATTGCAAGTAGCTAAGGTATATTGAGTGTGATTTATATTATGTGTAAAACTTGTGATTTGACTTGTTATAGTTGTTATTGTATAATATGCATGCTTAGAGAACTTATGTGGGTTTGAGGGGTTATAGGTAACTAATAGAAATAAATAGAGTGGAATGAGTAAGGAGAAGTAGGGGAAAAGGCCTAAGTGCATTATGAAATATGGATGAGAAAATAAAGGAAGAAAAGTAATAAAATGAAGGGTTAGAGTAAAATCTTGCATAGGAAGTGTGAGTCTTGCATGTGGTGTTTAGTCTTTGTATAAGGGAAAAGGTTATGTGGGAAACATTTGTTTGAGGGTTGAACATGGGGAGAAAAGTGCATTTTGAATGATTAGAGTGCTTGGTGAAGAGATAGTATATAGGTTGGTGGAAGTATGTATGGGAGCCTAACTAGGGTTTTTTGGAAAAAACCCTACGTATATGGGTAGTATGAGAGAGGATAAAGAGGTTGGTTGGATTTTAAGTGGTGATTAGGAGTGTGTCACATAAAGGGTGTGAGTCAAGTTAAAATGAGGGTGGATTTTGTGCATGAGAGGAAGGTGGAAAAGAAAAAGGGTAAATAAGGGTTTTCGAGGGTGATCAACTAGGGTTCATTATCACATATGGAAATTGAAGAGTCGGGTTGTGATGTTTGGAGTGGGTTGAGTGGAGTGATAGTGTTGGCATTCAAGAAGAAGTGTGGGTTGTGAAGGATAAGGAGAGGCTAGGGCTACATAGGCCAGATTAGGTTTTTAAGAGGAGATCCTAGTGGGTGATGGTGAGCCTACATGGAGAAATGTGAAAATGGGTCTTGGCCCATATGTATAGGGGTATTAACTTCAACGTAAGTAGGGTGGAAGCTGAAAATGGGTATTAAATCCTTTTGTAGCGTGGAGGTCCCAAGTTATGGGGTAAGGTTATTTAGAGAGTCAGAGGTAGAAGAGTAACAAAGAGTCAAAAAAGTCCATTAAGGGCATGCATGTCTAGTTGGGGGTTACTTATGGAATAATACATGAATAAAATACTAATTACTTAAAGTGAAATATTATTGAGCCTAACCCAAGTTTAGGATGATTTCCATTCCACTAGCAATAAAAGTGGTTGGACGCGTTCTACCTTGGAGTAGTATTTCCGTTATGCCGGCTATAAATAGTGGGGGTTTCAAGCTCGATAAACCAGACCTTGGATGATAATAAATCATGAAAAAGACACTAATTACTTATAATGGAACACCACATGGGTCGGGGCCAAGTTAGGATGATTTTCGTTCCACCGGCTATAATAGTGGCCAAGAGCATTTTGCCTTGGAGACCGTTCCACTAGCTATAATAGTGGTCAGGTGTGTCCTAGACTAGAGTAGTTATTTCTGTTCCAGTGGCCATAATAGTGGGATTTCCACACTCATATAGATATAATTCGAGAGATGTGTAAAGACGAAATTATTGGCTTAAATTCTGATAATGGTGATTAATCTAATTAACTTACTACTTGCATTATTTTCCTTTTATATGATATGCCATGTCTTAGCTATATGGTTACCTTA
Source organism: Tamarix chinensis (assembly GCA_030549775.1). Classification (NCBI taxonomy): domain Eukaryota; kingdom Viridiplantae; phylum Streptophyta; class Magnoliopsida; order Caryophyllales; family Tamaricaceae; genus Tamarix; species Tamarix chinensis. Next base: position 45,866,127 of record CM060173.1, on the reverse strand, counting down.
CTCGGTACATAGCATAGTGCTGCTCATTCCTACGAGCAGTGGCCCCTCCTGAGTCTATGCAGGTAGGAAAGGATGCACTCTCTAACTTTGATGCTTATGATAACTTGGTTGGGGTAGAGTGATAATCTAATGTATTAGAGAGGGGCCCAAAAGGGTGTTCTCCGGATTTGTTATTTTCTGTTATTTATACTGTTTTTATTCCTCTGTAGCGAGTGTTTTTTTGTACTTTATTTTAGTTATTTACTAACCTTAACATTTGTGTACTCTAGTTTTATTAATTAATGTTGATCTATTATGGTTTTTAATCACCCGTGTTAATTATTATTATACCTTTAGCCTTATGGTTAGTATGAGATTGGCCAGGGATCAATCTTGTACTAATCATGATGGTAGCACCCCTCATTTTAGTGCATGATTTTCCATAACTGTAATACCCTAAAACTCTATTTTAGGAATTAAAAATAAAATAAAGATTATTAGGTAATGTTTGATTAAATATACCATTTTTAATAAAATAATGATATAATAATATTAATAATTAAGGCCAAAAAGGAGGAAAATAATGTGTAGATCAAATTAGTAGAGGCTATAATTATTTACTAAACTAAAATAAATTTTTAGTAAGTTATAATAATACTTTCTAAATAAATAAAAAATTAATTACTTATTATTACTAATTTTATTATTCCTAAAACTCAAAAAAAAACTAAAACACCCCAACCACCTAACTTTTTTTTCTTTTTTACATTTTTTCTTCCCCTTTTCTTCCCTTTATTTTTCCTTTCTTCCTTTTTCTTCCTTTTTTTATTTTCTCCTCCTCCCTCACCAAACTATGCCCCACCTCACGCGACCCAGACCCCTTCTCCCCCTCCTCTCCTTTCATTTATTTCCCCCGACCCACTCCTCTTTTTTTTTCTTTCTCCTCATGTGGCCCAGCGTTGTCCACGCCCCCCTTCTTTTCCCCTTTTCTCCCTTTCTTTCTTTCCTTCTTCCCTTTTTACCCTCATCTTCAACCTCCCCCTGACCAGCGCATCAAGCATGGCTGCTTCGTAGCTTTAGTTCTCTCTCTCCCCACACCTTCCCCTTTTCCTAACCTATAGGGCGTGTAACTAACACTCCCCTATACTGGTTCCCTCCCTTCTACAACCCCAACACTCGCCACCTAACCCCCTATAACCCTACCAAAAACCTGCTTTGTCCCCTAACCATGCAAGTTCTAGCAGCCTACCTGTCGGTCGGCAGCTAACCACCCCCTCCCTTTGTCTTCTTCCTTCCTTTTTCCACTTTCCTCAACCATCTCCCCTTATTTATATCCTCCCATGCCTCAATTTTTCCTCTTTTCTGCCACTCCAAAAATCTCTCCAAGCCTCCTCGCACCCGTCTTCAGTTGCGGCCATTGCCACTGTCATAGTGAGCCACTATCTCCATACCCACCTTTCTTCTTCCCTGCATCACCCTCCACTAAATGAGGCCTTCCCTACCCTTAACTCCCCCTCCTCTCCTCTCCCCACCTGTGCAAAGTGGGAAGCTCAAGCTCCCCTTTTTACCTATCTTTGTCACCTATGCCACCTTGTGTTGCCATTATCGCAGCAACTACCACCTCCATTGCCTCCCTTCTTGCCCAAAAAACCTCCCTATACCTTCCCACACCACCATTTCCCCTTTCCTTTCCCACCTTCTTCCTCCTTTTCTCTCCTTCTCTCTTGGCCACCACCATCACCATAGTCGGTGTCGTCACCGTGAGACACCACAACCCCTTCTGACCCAAAAACCCTACCACCCAAGAAAACCTAGCTTCCCTCATCTTTTCCGACCCCAAAAACCCTTCTTTTCCATCACCACCACCCCACCATTGTGTGCAGCTGCCCGTGCCACCACCACCACCATGCACCACCACCACCCTAGCCTACTATTCCCTCTCTAATTGTACCCTTAACCCTTATATTTATTCAGTATAATTTATTTTAAATATTTTGCTATTATTAACCTTATTATTATTATTAATCCTATTACTAATATTTAGTTAGGAAAGGTAAAAGAAAAAGGGAAAAAGAGTAGGAAGAATGTTTCATAATTAGTGTTCCATCTCTTATAGGTTGTGAACAAAGCCCTTCCCGTAAGGAGGTGTAGGATTCGTGCTCCAAGCTCGGTGTCCTATTAGGTAAGGATATGGTTAAGGCTTGGGTTTGCTATAATTCATGTGCTTATGGGTATAATGATATGGGTTGTGCATTTATATATGGATGTGGACTAAATATATGTGTAGTGTAGCGTAGCTTGCTTTGTAAGGAGATAAGGTATATTATGTATGATTTATGATATGTGTAATATGGGTGATATGACTTATTATTTATAACATTCTCTTATGTATGGTTGTTATGGTATGACACACATTCTTAGAGGCCTTACGCAGTATTGAGAGGATCTAAAAGAAATAAAGAGAGTAGAGTGAGTAAGAATAAGTGGGGAAAAAGCCTAAGTATATTGTGGCATATGGGTGGTAAAATAAAGGAAGAAAATAATAAAATGAAAGGTTAGAGTAAAATCTTGCATGGTAAGTGTGAGGCTTGCATGGGGTATTTACTCTTTGCATGGGGGGAATGTTTACTTAGGGAAAGTTAGTTTGAGGTATAAACATGAGGAGGAAAGAGTAATTTGGGTGATTGGGGACTCTAGGGAAGTGATAGTGCATGGGTTGGTAGAGGTGCGCATAGGAGCCTAACTAGAGTTTTTATGGGGAAACCCTATACTTAGGGGTGTTATTTGAGAATTTATAGAGGATGGTTGGATTTTGAGTTTGCAATTAAGATTAATACATATATGAAGGAAATATGTGAAAGAAAAGATGAGTATTAGGGTTTTAAGGCGACCAATTAGGGTTCTTTATCACATGTGGAAATTGGAGAGTATGAGTGGGTGAGTGGAGTGATGGTGTTGGAGTCAAGGGGGAGTATGGGCTATATAAGAAAAAGAGAGGCTAGGGCCACATAGGCTAGAATTAGGGTTTCAAGGGAAAACCCTATTAGGCGATGGTGAGCCTAGGTAGAGAAACGGGAAAGTGGGCCTTTATCCACATGTGTGGGGGATTTTGAAATCATGGTGAATATGGGGACAGTGAGAAAGATGTCTTAAATTCATGGGGAGTGTAGAGGTCCCAAGTTAAGAGATAGGGTCACTACAAAATAATTGACTTTTGCCAACAGGTCTTATCTGTTGGTAAAAGCCATGTTTCTGTTGGCAAAAGTTTTTACCAACAGAAATTTTTCTGTGACAAATCTGTGGGTAAAAACTCTGTGCTTAAAAGTTTTACCCACAGATACGTATGATCTGTTGGTAAAATTTATACCCACAATTATATCTATGAGTAAAAGTATTAACCACAAAATGATATCTGTGACTACAAGTATTGTCCACAAAATAATATCTATGACTAAAAATATTGTCCACAAAACAATATTTGTGACTAAAACTATTACCCACAAAAGAAAATCTGTGACTAAAAGTAGTATCCACAAAATTATATCATTTGCTAAAATTTTATATATATATTATCTGGTAGTAAAACGACAATAATGTCCATAATACCTGTTGTAGAAATATTTACTTATAACAATAACTTATCCTTATATAAAATGTAGTACACCATACATAATCATCGTTCGTTAGTTTAACTATCAAAATGATAATAATCTTATAGGTATAATATATATACAACTTGTAACCTATACTAACATATAAGACATCTTCATTAACATATCAAACACCATCCTCTTCATTCCCATCCTATTTAGCATCTCCAATGACTTCTGCGTCTTCAATATTTTCTTTGATAACTATCAGGATGTATTCCCTAAAAAAATAAGCATGTAACTTAATTAGATTAATATAAATTCGCCTAGGATAAGAATGAAAGAATGAAAGAATAAATAATAGTAACCAGAGTAACTAAACACACAAACAACAACAATACTAATAACACAAACAATGAGTAATGGCCCAAACTAGTGGCAAGACTAGCCCCACATACAACTTTGCTAGAAATAAAAGGTTAGCTAATTCAGGAAAACTTTTCAGAGATGAATTCACTAATATTTCAAACACATGAAAACGCACAAAGCATGAGAAGCATGATAAGGAAAGAAATACAAATCAAAACTTTTATCAAAATGACACCTCCAAATAATATGCTCAGAAAACATACCAGCTCCACACATCCCTAGTACTTCCATTCTTTACTTCCCTCCACCTTCCAACCAAGATATTACCTACTAGTTTCCTAGTTAATATGACATCCTACCCATCTATCTCAAAATTATCGTGAAGGATTGGTCGAACAAAATTTTGTTGAGGTTTCTCTATAGTCCAGCACCTAAGGAAGTATTGGTAGTTGGTGGTGGTAGATACATGACTAAGTTCATGGGTGACTATGTAGAAGAATTTCTGTTTGTAGCCAGTTGAGCACCTGCTTGGAGAGAAAGGGAAGTTATAATTCAGTGAAGGCTGGAAATAACCCCCTCAAAAGATTGATTTATTAAGTCTCATGTGATAGTACTAGGAAATTTAATCTTCTAGGGAGCAAAATAGACGTTTTGTGCTGCTTGTCAGAACCCAAGTTTAGAAGGTAAGGCACAGACAATAGATGGTCATCATCCTCCAAACTGAATAAAGAACAAAACTCTTACCACAAATAGATTTATCACACTATATATATATATATATATATATATAATATATCCACAAACAAAAATTAATAATTAAAAAAATAAAGAAATTGGATTTGTCCCACTTCAAACTAGAAAAGCATGAAATACAAGATAGAGTTATATGATTCTGCATAAAAATCATCAAGAAAGCCAAACAAGTAAGATATAATGGAACTAGAGCATGAAAGGAAATATGTGCAAGTTCAAAATGACAAAAAAAAACACCTAAAATTGCAGGGGTTAGGACACCATCTCCAATGACCATGCTAGTACCAAACAAAACCAAAAGTAGTAGAGCAGTTCGCAGCTTCTTGTGCTTATACAGAAATCTCTTCAATGAAGAATTGGCCAGAGCTGGTGTTGAATAACCGTATCTATAGGTAAAGAGTTCTTCATCTGCTACTTGTTGATTTGGTAGCATACTGAACCTTGCATGACGGCAAAGCAGATAATAGAGCGCAAATGGTCCACCTAAAAAGGGAGAAACATTGATCAAACCTTAAGGACAAAGCTACAATATGGCACAAACACAACAAAGGGCAACTTAATATTAACCTTCACCGTTATCATCAACACTTAAAACGATGAAGACATACTTGATCAAAGGGATTAATGTTAGGGTCCAAAATATCAAACAAAATACGCCAAATATGGCTGCCTCATCGTGATGGTTATCCAACTTTCCACGAAATGTGCTCTTATAGACATAGGGTGGCGAAGTACTCAAGTCTCCGTAAACAACACCAACACTTTGATCATTTCAACTATTTCTATTACCTCAAATTGATAGTTTTAAAACTATCAATTAAAGGTATTAGAATATGCAATTAGGATCATTTCAACTATTTCTATAAATTTAATTTTAGAAAAACAATTATACAAATGATCAATTTTATAGTTTCACTTGAAATCTAGGGTTTTAGGCCCAAAAATACAATTCGGTTGAATTCTATTAATTTATTTAAATTAAATGTTTAGAAATGCAATGAGACATATTTTATAACATATCGTATAATAAATTGCCCAAAACCAATAAACAAAATACCCAATTTAACATAATTAGGGTTTTTGAGCCCGGAACGCAAATCCGATCAATTATTGCTAAAATATATAAATTGATGGTTCGGAAATGTAATTAAATATATTCTAATATAAATTATATAGTTAATTAAATAAAACGACCCAATTACACAATCCAATTTAGTCCCGCAAGAGTTTTGACCTAAAAATCCAATTCCGATCAATTACGCACAATTTTCCCAAATCAACACTTGCGATATGAAATTAAATACATTTAAAAACATATTCAATTTATCCAAAATCGCCAAATCGGGTGAATCCGAAAAATTCGAGCATAACCCGGCCAAGAATTCAATTTTCCAGAATTTCAACATAAACCATACAATTAACTTATCCACATCGATCTCACAGCACATATATGCATAACCTAACAATTAATTTAGCTTATCACAAGCTAAATCATACTCAATTAATCAAATCAATATTAGGGTTTTTTCATAAATTTATACCAAACGAAAATCAATAAATCGGAGCAAGGGAAGGCTGGAGAAGCTTCACCGGAGATTGGGGGTTGCTTGCCGGTGGTCGGGAGATGTCGGCGGTGACCGGGCGGTGGCGGTGTAACCTGCGCTACTGCTCGCTACTCCTATTGTTGCGGCGGCGGTGCTGCTTCGGCTGCTTCTGCAGCGTCTCCGGTGGCGGTCGACTAGCGGGGCGGTTGGAGCAGAGAGAAGCTACGGAGAAGGAGGCGGGCTGGGGTTTGGCCTGCAGTTGGCTCAGGACGGGACCAGGGGTTGGGAAGGGAAAGAGTAGAGAAGGGAGAGAAGGGAGAGAAAGGAGAGAAGAGAGAAAAGGAAAAGAAGAGGGGGCGGTCGAGCACCGGTCGATGGTTTTTTTTTTAAATAGAAGTATTAAATAAAATACTAAATATCAAAAATATTATTGGATGAATTTTATCTAAAATTTATTTAACGAAAATTTATTTCAAAAGGATCCGAAAATTTAAAATTAATAAAATAGCTATATAAAGAATTTTGAGAACATTTTCGAAAGAATTAATAAAAGAATTTTTTCTTACAAATAATTTAATTAATTTTACTACTTATAATAATAATATTATTAATTATATAATAATATTATTAAATAATAAATTTAAATAATAATTATTATTATTTAAAAATATTAAATATAAAATTAATATTTTATAATGTATTATTAAGATAATATTAATCATAATTTATAATAAAATAATAATTATTATTAAAAATAATTAATAATGCGAAATAAATACAAATATGAATAATATAAATATTAATCATAATTTCCAACAATTAGTAATAATATTTTATTATTATTATTATTATTATTATTATAATCATCATCATAATAATAATAATAATAATGTCCTAAAATAATTATTCTTATTAATAATTAATAAAGAATTATATTAATAAGAATAATATGAATCATTATTTTAAATAAATTAATAATAGTATCTAATAATTACTAATATATTATTAATAATGTGAACGATTATTGATAATATTTATTATTGTTAAGATAATATAGATTTGAATGATAATTGGTAGTATTTAATAATAAATTAATTTAATAATAAGTGGTAGTAGATATAATATATATTATTTCATTATAATTGTGTATTTAATAATAAATTAATTTAATAATAAGTGGTAGTAGATATAATATATATTATTTCATTATAATTGTTAAAAAACACCATTATGAACAATATTAATATAAAAAATTAGAAATAAAATAATAATTAATAATAATATATGTAAACTATTATTTCTTATTATTATTATATTATTATTATTATATTAAAAAGAATAGAATTAATCATTATTAAAATTATATAAAAACAAATATTATTGTTGAATTTCATAAACACTAATACCAACAGATGTAAATGTGGGTATTAGTTCTGTTGATATAATGCTACTAATAGCCACTTATATAAGTGATGGTAAAAAATCTGTTGGCATAACATATTAATACCAACAGATAAAAAGTTTCTGTTGGAAAAACTATATTATTGCCCACAGAAAATTATTTGTTGGTATTAGTTGCTTTTACCAAAAGAAAAAGTATCTATGACTAAGTTTCTGTTGGCAAAAGTCAATTATTTTGTAGTGGGTTATTCAAGGAGTCTGGGGTGGAAGAGTGAGAATGAGAAGTCCATTAGGGGAATGCATGTTTTCTTGGGAGTTACTTAATGAATAAGACACTAATAAAACACTAACCATTTAAAGTGTAAGATTATTGAGTTGTGCCTAGATCGATCCACCGGTGAGAATAGTAGCCAGGTGTATTTTTTCCTAGAGACCGATCCACCAGCGAATAATAGTAGCTAGGTGCATTTTTCCCTAAAGTATTTTCCGATCTACCAGCTATAATAGTGGCGGATCCCAATGTCGTTCCCCAAAATTTTAAAAAACCTATAATTTAATAAATAGCTCTTATTTATAACAAATTAGCCTTTAAAATTATTTAATTTAATTATTTTATGGATTTTTTGAGTATATAAATTTGGATATTATTATAGCATACTCATTTTATTTATAAAAAATTCAAACCAATATTTTCCCAAAATTAACCTTTTTAAACCCTTATATTTAATTATATTAAATAAAATTATTAAATAAATTTTTTCCACAAATATTAGATTCTATTATTTTATAAATTTAATTATTTTAATTTTTCCTATTTTTCCTTTCCTTTTTTCCTTTATTCCTTTTTCCCTTTTTCCTTTCTTTCTCTTTTTTTTTCTCCTTTTTCCTCCCTCCTTTCTTTTTCCTTTTTCTCCTTCGGGCCACCCATGCCAGGCCAGCCCCTCCCTCTACGCGCTTAGGCCTTTGAACCACTCCCTTCCTTTCTCCCCTTATCCTGCACGTCACGACCCAGCCTAGTTCCCCCTCTTTTCTTTCTTTCCTTTCCCCTCCTACCCGGGCAGCCCGGTTCCCCTTTTATTCTCCCGACCAGGCTGCTGATCCTGCACCCCCTTCTTTCTTTCTTCTTCTTCTTTGTTGATCAACCCGAGGTGGCCGAGCTGTCTTTGTCACCATGTCTGCCCCCTTGAGCATGTCGGCCACCGCCCTACTACCACCACTACAACCCTCCCTCCCTCTCTCTTTCTCTCTCTCCCTGTCCTTTTTCACCATTTTGGAGCCAACTTCCCATGCACTCCCTTTCACGCATGGCCTCCATTTCCCTTCTTCCCTTCCCTCTCCCTGCTACCCTACACAGTGCCACCGACCGGCCACCTATCCCCTCCTCTTCTCCCTCTTCTTTTTCTTCTCCTCACTAGCCTTTTTCTACCCCATTTTTCGTGTCCCATCCTTCCCTGATTCCTCCTCTCCATTTGCTTCTCGTTTCATCATCTTTCCCCTTTTTTTGCACCACCGCCTCCCTTTCGTTGCTTTCCCCACCTCACCAACCACCTGCACCACTTTCTGTGCCCTTTTACTCCCGCCCTGCACCACCACAACCCCATCCAAGCCACCTCACAGCTCCTTCTTCCTCCCCTCTTCTTTTTCTCCCCAATTTTCTCCCTTCTTGGAATTACCCCTACAATCCCTTTGTTCGCCACTGTCTGGCTACCTCTACCACCACCCAAACCACCAATCCACTTCCTGCAACCTCCTCTACCATCCCCACGCCTGCTTTTGCCAAAACTAGCCCCCAAACCCCTTCATTTTCCTCCTCTCTTTTTCCTTCTTTCTCATCCAAGTCCACTCCTGCAGCCCACTTCGCGGCCTCACCTCCATCGCCCTTGGCCACCGACAACCTACCCCCGACAACCACCTACACCCCCTCTTCACTCTTGCACCCTTCCTGATATGAATCTCCAAAATTTATATTTAATTAATTATGCTAATTGTTATAAATCATTTTGTGCTTATAATTGTTTTTCTTATTGTGTGCTTGATTAGGGAAATTAATGTAGCACATGGGGAATGGACTTAAAGTTTGTTGTAGCTGCTGAGGATTTGTTGCAGAAATTTATTTTAAGTTTAGGAAATCCCATGTGATGCATTCGCCGGCAAAATTGGCTAATGGGGATTAAGTTGGTTATATGACCCGCCACCCGACCCATAATTAACTGGGTTAGTTGAACTGTGGGTTATTCATCCCTTAGTAACCATGATTAGCTAAATTATTTCTAGCTGATGGGAATTAATTGTATCATTCTTTCCTTTTATTATTAAGGCATGTAATTTTGTAATTTTTTGGGCTATTTTGTTGATCTAGCTGTCGACTCCTTGTTATTGTTCCGGCTGATAGTTTGGGCTGTAATATTGGGCTGAGTTGTGTATGTGTTTGATAGGCCTGCGATATGTATTTTTGTACGCTCCCTTTCTGTATTTTGTACGCCATATATATATGGCCTATATTGTATTCCTCGACACTTTTTGGTCAAATGAAATCTTGAGTCTGGAATTTTCTCTATTTCTGCTCTCTCTCTCGACTCTCTCGCGATCTCCTCGTTCGCATTCTTCTGATTCTTCTCTTCGATCTGTTCTTGATCTTTCTTACTTCTCAACTTCAGTAGCCATTGTAATAGTTGCGCTCTGAGTTTTTGGATCTTCCTTTGGAGAAATCCTTAGACTGATCTTGGCGAATCAAACCCCGCGCTCGATTACAACTTCGATCCGTGAAATTTTTGAGAAACCCTTACAGATTTCCATCAATTTGGTATCAGAGCCTTGATTATTCGAGTTCTCGTGGTTTAATTGCTTGTTACTAAGTTTTCTTGGTTTAATTACTTTGTTGATTTCGCTAACCCATATTTCTGAAGCACGAAGCTAGGGGTTTGTGATTGATGAAGGAAATCGAAGGATTCTATCGCATCTAAGCCGGCAACCAAGAGGGTTGTGTTTTCTGCTTCAAAACTGCTTGGGAAACCCTAAGTAGCTTTGGACGATTTTTGATTAGGGTTTGGTCAAGATTCTTGAATCTTGACAATTCTCAAGGATTACTCCTCGATTGGTAAATTCAAACCTTATCTTGTTACTTACTACAATTTGTGATAATCAATTTGCAAAATATTATGAGATATCTTCTGTTCACAACTAAATAAGTGCACAGGAGGATTGACCGGCGAACCTTTGGTTTTAGAAAGGAGTAATGACTCCAAGAAGAGGGGTCCCTATTTAGTAATTGGATTAATTGCTTAAATTGCTGGCGGTAATATCGTTTCTTTCTTAAGCTCTCGGTTGCTTTCAATTTAATACTTACTTGGGATTAGTGTGTAATCTGTATTTGCTAATATATCTTTAAGATTATCTAGTATTGTGATATCTTTATAATTAGATTGATTAATTTTTTGTCTATTTGATTTCTTAATAAAGTAAATTTATTTTAGATTGTCTATTAATTTGTGCTTATCTTGAATATTATAAGATAAACCTAATAATGTCTAACAACGGCCAATCTGTTAATCAATCTGTCTCAATTTCTAGTAATTATTTATTAGAAACCCTTAGGAATTTTGAAGAACAAATGACTGCTCAACTTGTTGTGTTATCTGCTAACTTAGAACAAAGAATAGGAGAACAATAAGTAAGGATTAATGAATTGCAACATAATAGGGTAGATACTCAACATGTAGGGGTATTAGGAAGGGCACCTATGGACCCTAGATCTAGAATTCCACCTATAACTAATTTAGAAGAATTAGAGGACCAAGTATCCAACAATAGTGATAGGAGACCTAGACAGAATAATAGACAAAAAAGGGATTTAGACTTAGTTGATAGGAACCTAAGTAATCTTAAGTTTAGTATACCTGGATTCAATGGTAGAAATGATCCTGATTATTATTTTGAGAGGGAAAGGAAGATAGAATTAGTATTTGAATGTCATAATTACTCAGATGAGAAGAAAATTAAGGTAGCAGTAGTGGATTTTACAGAGTATGCTTCTTCTTGGTATCATAACCTTGTTTTAACTAGACGTAGGTGTGGAGAACCACCCATACAAACATGGGATGAGTTTAAAATTTTGATGAGGAAAAGATTTGTTCCAAGTTATTATTATAGGGAATTACATAAGAGGTTACAAACATTAAGTCAAGGAATTAGGATAGTGGATGAATATTTTAAGGAATTAGAAGTTTTGATAATTAAAACAGGAATTGTCGAGGATGATGATGCTACCATGGCTAGATTCTTAAGTGTGTTAAATTCTAAAATAGCTGATAAAGTAGAATTATATCCTTGTGGGACTTTAAGTGAAATGGTAAACATATCTACTAAAATAGAGAGTCAAATAAAGAAGACTAGACAGTATAAACCCACTGGGATTGGGATTAAGAGTACAGTAAGAAGGAATTTTGGGGGAACTACTTCTGGAAATTGGAGGAATAATGGGAGATTTGAACCTAGAGGTAGAAACAATGAGGTCAAGGTAGGAAATAAGATTGAAAAGGGTATAAATGTAACAACTAATCCTACTGGTGGTCCAAACAGAACTAGGGATATCAAATGTTTTAAATGTGGAGGATTAGGACATATAGCTTCTAAGTGTCCAAACAAGAGGAATATTTTAATTAGAGAATCTGGAGACATAGAATCTGAATCTGAAGAGGAAGACTTGGAGACTAGTTTGGTTAGAGAGGATACTAGTGAGTCAGAAGAATAAATAGAACTGCCAATAAGTAGAGACCTTTTTGTAGTACGTAGGACTTTAAACAGTAACAAACTACCTGATTCTAATGCAATACAGGGAGAAAATATATTTCATACTAGATGTTTGATTGATGATAAATGTTTTAATATGGCTATAGATAGTGGTAGTTGTATCAATGCTGCTAGTACTTTATTTGTATCTAAGCTAGGACTACCAACCACTAAGCACCCAAAACCATATAGACTACAATGGCTTAATGAGTTAGGAGATGTTAAGGTTAATCAACAAGTTTTAGTAAATTTAAAATTAGGGAAATATGAGGATTCTATTTTGTGTGATATAGTTCCCATGCATACTGCTCATTTATTGTTAGGGAGGCCTTGGCAATATGATAGGAGAGTGACACATGATGGTTATAAGAATAGATATACTTTACATAAGGATGATAGGATGATTGTTGTAGCACCTATGACTCCAAAAGAGATTTTTGATGATCAAATAAAAATTAAGTCTGATTATAAGGAACTATCTAAGCAGAGTTTAGAGACTGAGGTTAGTTCAAAAGAAGTTAAGGGGACATCTAGATTTTATGCTAAGAGTAAAGATGTGGGCAAGGCGATTAAGAGACAGGCAAGTGTGTACTTGATGGTTTATAAAGAATGTTATGAATGTCAATTAGGATTAAGTGAGGAAGTACCTGTTACCGTGAGACAATTATTGGAAGAGTATAGTGAGTTGTTTCCTAAGGACATACCTACTGAATTACCTCCATTAAAGGGAATAGAACATCAAATAGATTTTGTTCCAGAAGCTGTTATACCAAACAGATCTGCTTATAGGGCTAATCCTGAAGAGGTTGAGGAATTAAAGAGGCAGGTTTTTGAGTTAATAAGTAAAGGATACATTAAGGAATCAATGAGTCCATGTGCAGTTCTAGTATTATTAGTGCCTAAGAAGGATGGTAGTTGGAGAATCTATTAAGTAAATAAAAATAACTATTAAGTATAAATACCCTATACCTAGGCTTGATGAAATATTAGATCTTCTACATGGTGTTGTAATTTTTTCAAAAATAGATTTAAAAAGTGGATATCATCAAATTAGGATGAAACCAGGAGATGAATGGAAAACACCTTTTAAAACTAACTTTGGATTATATGAATGGTTAGTAATGCCTTTTGGATTATCCAATGCATCCAGTACCTTTATGAGACTTATGAACCATGTCCTGAGAAATTTTATTGGAAAATTTGTGGTTGTTTATTTTGATGACATACTTATATATAGTAGATCTTTAGAAGAACATTTGGAACATTTAAGGATTACTTTGGATGTTTTTAAGATAGAACAATTGTATGCTAACTTAGATAAATCTAGGTTTTGTCTCGAAAATGTGGTATTCTTAGAATTTGTGGTAGGTAAAGATGGTATATCTGTAGATAAAGATAAAATTAAAGCTATTCAAGAGTGGCCTGTACCTAAGAGTGTAACTAAAGTAAGAAGTTTCCATGGTTTATGTTCATTTTATAGAAGATTTGTTAAGAATTTTAGTACAATAGCTGCTCCTTTGACTGCCATAAAAAAAAGGAAAATGGATTTAAGTGGGGTTTAGAACAGCAAAAATCTTTTGAAACTCTTAAAAATAAATTAACCCAAGCACCTGTGTTAAGCCTTCCTAACTTTGAAAAGATTTTTGAATTAGATTGTGATGCTTCAGGGTTAGGAATAGGGGTTGTACTTTCCCAAGAGGGCAAACCAATAGCTTATTTTAGTGAGAAATTAAATGGTAGTACTTTAAATTACTCTACTTATGAAAAAGAATTGTTTGCTTCAGTAAGAGCCTTAGAAGTTTGGCAACATTACATATGGCCTAGAGAATTTGTGATAAATACTGATCAAGAGGCTATTAAATATTTAAAGAGTCAATCAAAATTAAATAGAAGACAGGGTAGATGGATTGAATTTATTGAAAGCTTCCCTTACATAATTAAGTATAAAAAAGGAGGTGATAATGTAGTTGTAGATGCTTTATCTAGGAGACATGCTTTGTTAAATGCTGTAGATACTACTTTGCTGGGTTTTTCTTGTATTAAGCTTTTATATCTGGAAGATCTTGATTTTAAGGAAATTTATAAAAAAATGTGAAATTGCTACACATGGAAAATATTACATATCTAAGGGTTATATGTTTAGAGAAAATAGGTTATGTATTCCTGAGTGTTCATATAGAGGATTGTTAATTCAATAAGCTCATAATGGTGGACTAATGGCACATTTATGATTTCAAAAGACCTTAGACATATTAACTGATCATTTTTATTGGCCTTATATGAAAAAGGATGTGTTGAGATATTGTGTTAATTGTGTGGCTTGTAGACAGGCTAAATCTACATCAAAACCTTTTGGGTTATATACTCCATTGCATGTACCTAATCAACCTTGGACTCATGTTTCTTTAGATTTTATTTTAGGCTTACCTAGAACTAATAGATCTAAGGATTTAATAATGGCTGTGGTGGATAGGTTTAGTAAAATGGCTCATTTTATACCTTGTAATAAGACCAATAATACTGTGACTATGGTTGAGTTATTCTTTTCTCATATAGTAAAATTGCATGGCATACCTAAGATAATAGTTTCAGACAGAGATGTTAAATTCCTGAGTCATTTTTGGAAAGTTTTGTGGGGAAAATTAGGGACTAAATTATTATTTTCCACAACATGTCACCCTCAAACATATGGACAAACAGAGGTAGTAAATAGAACCTTAGGTAATATGTTAAGAGCTATCCTTGGAAAGAATCTTAAGCAGTGGGAATATGTTTTACCTCAAGTAGAATTTACTTATGACAGGACCTTGCATTCTACAACTAAAAAGACTCCATTTGAAATTGTGTATGGTTTTAATCTTTTGACTCCTTTAGATCTAATTCCTTTGCCTAATGCTGAATTACAAAATTTTGATGCTAAATCTCGTTCTAATAATATAAAGAAATTGCATGAATCTGTAAGTCAAAAAATTACTAATAAAGTGCAACAAATGGCTGAGAATGCTAATAAAAGGAGAAGAAAATGGTTTTTAAACCTAGGGATTTAGTTTGGGTACATCTTAGGAAGGAAATATTTCCAAACCTTAGAAAATCAAAATTATACCCTAGGGGAGATGGACCTTTTACTGTGTTAGAGAGAATTAATGATAATGCTTATAAAATTGATTTACCTGCTAAGTTTGGGAATGTTAGTGATTCTTTTAATGTTGCTGATCTTAGTCCATTTACTGGTATTACTCAGGTTTCAAAGGTAAAACCTTTCCAAGAAGAGGGGAATGATATGAATCTCCAAAATTTATATTTAATTAATTCTGCTAATTGTTATAAATCATTTTGTGCTTATAATTGTTTTTCTTATTGTGTGCTTGATTGGGGAAATTAATGCAGCACATGGGGAATTGACTTAAAGTTTGTTGTAGCTGCTGAGGATTTGTTGCAGAAATTTATTTTAAGTTTAGGAAATTCCATGTGATGCATTCACCGGAAAATTGGCTAATAGGGATTAAGTTGGCTGTATGACCCCCCCCATCCGACCCATAATTAACTGGGTTAGTTGGATTGTGGGTTATTCATCCCTTAGTAACCATGATTAGCTAAATTATTTCTAGCTGATGGGAATTAATTGTATCATTCTTTCCTTGTATTATTAAGGCATGTAATTTTGTAATTTTTTGGGTTGTTTTGTTGATCTAGCCGTCGACTCCTTGTTGTTGTTCTGGTTGATTGTTTGGGCTGGAATATTGGGCTAAGTTGTGTATGCGTTTGATAGACCTGCGATATGTATTTTTGTATACTCCCTTGTTGTATTTTGTATGCCATATAAATATGGCCTATACTGTATTCCCTGACACTTTTTGATCGAATAAAATCTTGAGTCTGGAATTTTCTCTGTTTCTGCCCTCTCTCACGATCTCCTCATTTGCATTCTTCTGATTCTTATCTTCGATATATTCTTGATCTTTCTTACTTCTCAACTTTAGCAACCGTTGTAATAACTGCGCTCTGAGTTTTTGGATATTCCTTTGGAGAATTCCTTAGGCTGATCTCAGCGAATCGAACCCCGCGCTCAATTACAATTTCGGTCCGTGAAATTTTTGAGAAACCCTTACAGGTTTCCATCACTTCCTTTGCCCTAAACCCTCCCCCACCTACCCTCTTTCCTAACCTAAATACCCCAACCCAAAAATATCCATCATTCATTTTCCTTCACCCCCCTTCAACCCTTCCACCCTTATTTTTGCATACAGCTCATGCTGCATAAGCAGCATGAGTTGCTGCATTTCTTGGCCCATTTTTGTTAATAATTTTAAGGTATAATAATATTTGAGTTAATTATTTCATTAAGTACAATTTCTAAAGTCTTATGCTTTGGTTTTTCTTACTTTTAATATAATAATTATTGATATTATTTTTAGGTATTGGTTTTGCTAATCAAAACTTGAATCTTTAACAGGAATACCGGTAATGTTCAATTTTGCAGGAATTAAGGTAATCGTTAAACCCCAGTTAAACGCATGGATAAACATATGTAAGCACATTAAGGTTTTTATTATGTTATTATGCTTATTATATGTTTGTTAATATATGTATGTATGTATATATATATATATATATATTATTGTTTTGATAAATAAAAAGGAAAGTATGCTAGTTTATATGCCATATGTGGAAATATTGCTTAAGGGAAGAGTTTGATTATTAATGAAAGTGTTAAGGACTTATCCATGTCATATTATGTTATTGTGACCATTTATGCATGAATAATATTATTGTGAGTCTTAGGGGCAATTTAGTAATATTTCTTGTGCAAGAATGTGGCCTAATATGTGCAGGTGCTAATAAGTATTATATTAAAATATAATAGTTGGTGGAGTTGGATATTGTTAATGGAGTATTAATATTATTGTTCCATGTGGTAATGTTAATTTAATAAAAGTGGTGTAATAAAGGAGGTAAAGTGGTAATTTTGGAGACAAAAGGGTAATATGGCAATTTTATAAGTAAAGGGGTATTATGGTAATTTTGGGAGTAAAGGGTAAAGTGGTAATTTTGTAGGAAAATGGTAAATGGTAATTTTGTAAAAAAAAGAGTAAAATGGTAATTTTGGATGTAAAAGGGTAAAATAGTAATTTGCAAGTAAAAGGGGTATTATGGTACTTTTATAAGTAAAAGGGTATTGTGGTTTTTTTTTAATAAAAGGACATTATGGTAACTTTGGAGGTAAAGGGGAAGTAAGGGGTAGAATGACAATTTTGTAAATAAAAGGATATTATAGTAAATTTGGGAGTAAGGGGTAACTTGATAATTATGATAACAGCGAAGGATAATTTGGTTAATTAACCAACAAAAGGGTATTATGGTAATTTTAAATAATGAAAATGGATAATATAGTAATTATAATAATGGATAAGGGTAAATTGAATAATAGAGAGGGGTAAGATGGTATTTATAATAATGGAGAAGGGAAAATTGGCAATTGTAATTATGGAGAAGGGTAAATTGGTAATTATAATTATGGAGAAGGGTAAATTGGCAATTGTAATTATGGAGAAGGGTAAATTGGCAATTGTAATTATGGAGAAGGGTAATTTGGTATTTATAATAATGGAGAAGGGTAAAATGGTAATTATAATAATTAAGAAGGGTAAAATGGTCATTATGATAATGGAGAAGGGTAATTTGGTAATCTAACCAACAAAAGGTTAATTTGGTAATTATGTTAATGGATATGGGTAATTTGGTAATTATAATAATGGATAAGTGCAATCTGGCAATTATGAGATTGTACAAGGGTAATTTAGTAATTTAACCAACTAAAGAACAAATGGGTAATTATGATAATGAAGGAGGGCAATTTGGTAATTTATCCAACTAAAGGAAAATTCAGTAATTATGATAATGGAGAAGGGCAATTTGGTAATTTAACCGACAAAAGGGTAAATTGGTAATTATTTAACCAACTAAAGGGGCAAATTGGTAATCAAGATGATGAAGAAGGGTAATTTGGTAATTTATCCAACTTAAGGGCAATTTAGTGATTATAACAAAGGAGAAGGGCAATTCGATAATCTAACCAACCAAATGGGAAATATGATAAGTGTAACAATTATGAAGGATGAATGGTGATCTAAAAAGCGTAGGAGATAACTTGGTAACCTAAACCGAGTAAGGGGTAATTTGGTAATTATATAACATAAAGGGTGATATGGTAAATTTGTAAGTAAGGAACTGATGGCTTAATAACTATACAAGTAAGGAGTAAATCAATGATTCATATCTAAAATGTTGAAGGGACACTGGAGGTTCATAATACAACTCAAGTAACACTGAATAGTAAGGTAAGAGTATTTGACGATTAGTAAGTATCACGAGAACAAATCCTGAACCAGAATTGGATGAGATTTGATGGCGTTATTGATTCCTCTGTGTTAACTTGGATAACCGTATGAATCAAAAATGCCTAATGATATCAGAATAATTGAAAGTGAATAAGCATCTAATTGTTGTGCTTTTAATGATTACCTTATTTAAGGCACTAATACTTAAAGTGAAAGACTTCGAGATCGGGAATAGTAGCTCTTTAGGGGTCGCTACCCTAAAGACGTGGTTTAGTCCACGATTATTCTGGTATTTTCTGGTGTGCCTTTGTGCCCTAGCTAGGCCCTATATCTTACTCTATCTAGCTCTACGGACCTATTTAGAGGGTATGCATACTCATGGATTAGGTGTCCTTGTTGGTAGGGTACTGAGTAGTTTTATGCACCAGTATGACTAGGGTACCTTTGCGTCCCTGGGTTGATGGTTGAAGGGTACTGAGTAGCTTGTATGCTCCAATACGACCGGTGTTCCTTTGTGTCCCGAGTTCTTGATCTCCCGTCCGAGGCAAATAAATGGAATTGTTGTGCTGATTAAAAAAGGGAAAACATTAATCATGAAAGTGAAATATTAATGAGTCGGGCCCAGTTAAATTATGATATTGAGTACCGATCCACCGGTTATAATAGTGGTCTAGGAGCGTGTTGCCCTAGCAGATGATTATGAGTACCAATTCACCGGATATAATAGTGGCCCAGGAGTGTGTTGCCCTAGATGATGTTGATATATATTCCAATCCGATAGCAATAATAGTGGGGGTCCCAAGCTTAATGAAACCAGTCATAGATGTGATGAAAGTTATGGAAAAAAAATACTAATCACTTACAGTGAAAAGCCATGTGAGTCGGGGCCAGACCGGTCCACAAGAGAATAATAGTAGCTAGGAGCGTTTTGCAGTACATGACCGGTCCACCGGCTATAACAGTGGGGTTCCCGTCCTCACATGGATATAAAATCTGAGAGATGATTGAATAATGATATACGAATGGCTTAAGGCCTGAACGTATTGATTTGCACTATGTCATGACTTAAGGTCCGAAAGTATTGATTTTGCATTATTACTCATTAACATTTGATGTACTTGCTAAGGATGTGAATGTTAATTATGTGAATGTTAGGTATACACATCTTTTTATATATGTATATAGCTTTGTATCATGTGTTGCATTACGGGCCTGCTTTTAAATATGTTTTTAAAGATTTACTCAGTACCATAGTATTAAAGGATTCCATTCATGGGCCCCTGCCTATTCAATGGGCAATGCCCCTTGTAGGTCCATTTTCAGGTGCTACTTAAGTGGGCAACGGGAAAGAGCGTAAGGAAATTATCCGGGCTTTTAGGGTTTCCCTCTTTCTCTCTTACCTCCTAATTTGAATATATTATTTGATCTTATAACCTCCATTGGTGGATTTTATCCATGTAAATGGTTTATTGTGCTACTCTGATTTAAGTATGGGTTATAAATTGTGTTTCACTCTTTTAGCCTTAGCACTTATTTCTGGAATGGTATGACTGAACCAGTCTAGTACTAAGTGTGGCGATAATATCTCCAGAATTCACAACTTGTTATTTTGCTTCCACTAATCTTTTAATAAAACGAAAAATTTTTAGTAGTGAATTTTGGGGGTGTTACGCCCAAGCTCATAAAACAAACCTTAGATGATAGCAAATCATGAAAAAATACTAATCACTTAAAGTGGAACAGCATATGAGTAGGGATCAGACCGATCCACTAGCTAGAATAGTGGCTAGAAGCATTTTGCCTTGGAGACTGAACCATCGGCAAATAATAGTGGCCAGGAGCATCCTGCCCTGGAGAGTATTCCAATCCACCGGTTATAATAGTGTGGTTCCTGTAATCACGTACATATAATTTGAGGGATGTGTGAAGAAGGTATTAATGACCTAAATTCTAATAATGGTGATTATTCAGAATGACTTATTGCATGTATTATCTACTTTTTTCATGTTATGTCCTGTCTTAGCCATATAGTTACTTTACTCAATACATAGTATACTGATCACCCCTTTCATGGGTGCGGCTTATTCCCACGAGCAGTGTCCCCTCCTAAGTCTGTACAAGTAAGAGATGATGCCTAGGATGATTTTGATACTTATGATGCTTTAGGCAGGATTGAGTGATGACCTAATGTACCTGGTGTGGAGTCCAAGAGGGTGTTCTCCGGACTTTTCATTCTCTATTTTCTCATTGTTTTCATTTCCCTTGTAGTGGGCATTGTTTGTACTTAATTTCCTTTCTACATTAACTCTGACATTTGCATACTTTGATTTTACTTATGAATGCCGAACTATTATAGTTTTATTTGATTATTCGTGCTAATAATTTTAGTTAGTACCTTTAGCCTTGTCGTTAGTATGAGATTGACTTGGAGTCAATCTTGTACCGATCACGATAGTATCACCCCCATTTTTAGTACATAATTTTCCATAACAAACGAAAATTTTCAACTATAAATTTTGGGGGTATTACAATAACAAACGAAAATTTTTAATTATAAATTTTGGGGGTGTTACATATTTTGTGGCACTTACTCTTAACTAGCCTTAGGGTAGTCTTAATCATATATTTATTTTACAATTGTTGGTATGAATTCATATATAACACCCCTTAATTTTCTAGATGATTTTTTTCACTTTAAAGCAATATAAAAGTGATAAAATAAAAATTGAAGAATATTACCGCTACATCGAGCATAAGAGATGTGTGAACATTCATCTAACTCATGTTTAGTGCAAGGCAAACGATACATAATAATTAGAGATAGCACAAGAGAGAGGAATAAAGAGGGGAATAGAGATATGATATAGATAACATGATAATTTTTACAAAATCAAATACAATAATAGAGTTAAGGGTTTAAGTGACCTAAAAAAAGGTTTCACTATAGTGGGAAAACCTTAACTAAACTAGCTAGCCTAACTCCCTGGTAAAATAAATAATTCCCCAAGTAATGGCCTCATAAGTTAGTATCAGTATAGTTAAGTACTTGTAAAATAAGTTTATCTTATAACATGGAAAATTCCCATGTTATACATAGAGGTCATACTGATCATGGCATAACAACCAAGCTTAAACAAATAATTAAGGAATAATAACAATAACACAACCTACATAGGGTAATCATATGCATCTTGAATATAAATAACCCATGTTATTATTATTATTATAATATGTGATCACATAATCCAATTAGTTAAGATATTTGAATGACCACACCTAATTCTCCACCATAATTGAAAGTCGTGAAAACAAATCAAGGGAGCATATGTCTCGCAAACATGGGAATACCCTCTATTAACCACAACTTGGTAGAGCACTTATCCCACTATGGGTTTTTAGATGGCTATACCAAATGAAAACATAGGCATACCCTTTATTGACCACAAGTCGGTAGAGCATTGATTTGAATATGGGTGTTTAGGAAATAACACCAAACATAAAAGGAGTATGCAAATATAAGGTAAACATGCCTTCAAAATTGAGTTTTTAGGGGATTACACCAAGTGCAAGATGATAAACCCACCAATCATAGTATACACTCTATAATTCATAACCTTGTAGAGTACTAACGCTAGGATGGTCTATCACAATATTATTCTTGATCCTACCTAGAAGCCACAACATAGTAGAACTAAAAAGATACCAAGTAAAAAAGGGGATCAAACCCCACCAATCATGACATCCCCTCCACAAGTTGCAACCCAGCTACCTTGATGGCATGCCACAATACAACTATGTACTAAGTGAAAACCAAAAACTACAAGGGCAACCCACCCACGACTAGTTATCCTAAGAATCATAGAAGAAGGCTCAAATGAAATCTTAGTTCCATTATCAAGGTTTTATATGCAACATCACAAATGATAACTTGATTCCATTAATTAATCTCAAATGAGTGTTTTCAAGTGTAGAAACCAAATATAAGCCTAAGCAATCAAGCCACAACCACATATTTAATCATTTCATATTTCCCTACATTAATTATTTAAGGCCAAGCCATAATCTAAAACCAATTTCTAATGGTTAAAGCTAGGTCAAACCTCAAGGGTCAAACCCAAAAAATGTCACAAAATCCCTAAGGGGACTAGTTCACTATTTGTATAAACTAGTTTGGGACCCACAAAAAAATTAGGTAAACTAGTTGACAAGTTTGAGGGTAACTAGTCAACTAGTGAATCAGTGGATTAGTTAAGACGTTAACTGATTGATTGGTACAGGATCAAAAGTAACTAAAATAAGTCCAACTTGTTGATTGATTTTTCCCATACTATTAGATTAGTTTATCTAGGTAAAACACATATTTCAACACATAATTTACTAAAATAATTACTTAGCCAAATAATCCTAGCATTTTCCTATAATGTTGAAACACATATAAAAACATGCTTACACGCTAAAACATAGATTCATGCTCATTAAATCAAGCTACACCATATTCTCATGCTAAATTTGTTAAAGTCATGCCAAAGCCAATATGACTAACACGTCCTCATAGTTCTAGAAATATAAAAACATGATTACATGCTCAAGATAAAAAAAAATTAGCATAATGCAGGCATATCATAGAAAACACTAAGGTCATGATAATACCAACATGAAACCAAATACTTAATCATGTTAAAAATAAGATTACCTTACAAAAAAAGTCATCCCACTTCCACTAATACACCAAAAATAGCCAAGTACAACTAAGCATGTTCACACAGACTAACCAATATACACAAAGATGGTCACAATCATAACAATATTTAAGGTAAATGTAAACACCATGTCTTATTGTAAGATATGATTTTTCTTACCTCAAAGTTAGAGTCTTCTAGCAATTAAAGTACTCATAACTCGATGGTCAACTATAAGATACTTAATTACATAAGGAAATCAGTAACCCCAAAAATCATTAAAGACGCCTTCAAAATTATTTAAGGTAAAATTATTTAAAATATAATAGATATATTTTCCCTCAACCTTAACCTAGAGGATGGATAATTAAGAGGACAAACATTAAAAAACCTCAACTTTCTTCCAAACCTTAACCCTTATATGGAAATAAGGAAGGGCAAGGATAAGGGGAAGAGGACTTGAGGAGGGAACAAGTTGAGAATCGAAGAGTAAGAAAAATAGAAGGACTTAGTTGTAAGGGAGAAGCACAATGAAGAATTGAGTTTTTTAGGATCAAGATTCTACCTAGGATCAATTTGGAGACTTAAGATTGAATTGTAAGATCGTAAGATCCTACAAAGACGATAAAAATATAAACTTATATACTCATATGCTATAAAGTATCATATTTTAAGTGGAAAAAAACCCATAAAAATTACACTCTTAATCATGCACATAATCACTGATTGAGTTATAGCAACTTACAAGTAGTATAAATTATTGAATTTGTTTTACATATTAGGAACTATATTAAGTTAATAATATTAGAAATAAATTGTCAAATAAAAATTGAAAATTACAATTAGGTTATAGGTAAAGGAAACATATAACTCATTGTGTTTAAAATGCACAATATTATTGTCCCTTAAAAAACAAAAAAAAATTGAAGAAAGCATATTATAATAAAAGAAACAATAAGAGGACATTATTCTATATCATTTAAGAGAATAATACCCAAAAAATTGTTTATGTTAGCTTTTAAAATATTGATAAATCAAGATTAAAAAAAAGAATTTTTAGCTATATGCAAACATGAAGTTACTAAATGAACCATATGTACAATATAAACCAAAGCTTGTTTGCATTGTAAAGCTAAATGACGAAAAAATATTAATTATGAATTGAATAAATTTTAATAATTAATAATTCTTTAAAATTTAATATTTTTAATTTACCATTTTGATGGAGAAAACATTCTTTTTCAACATTTTACTTTAACAATTGACATCATTGTCCTAATGGTATCTTAGCCACCTTTTTTTGTTTTTTGCTAATTTACCATTTTGATGAAGATTATGTTCTTTATCAACATTTTACTTCAACAATCGACATCATTATCTTGGTGATATCTTAGTCATTTTTTTTTGTGCTTTATCTTATTTTCAAGACATGTTATAAAATAATATAGGGTTGAGAATAAGGGGATTAAGAAATAAATATATGATAAATTAGAGGAAAAATAAATTTGGAGATAAATTGATGAAAATTTATAGTTATTATGTAGAATTATAGGATTTTAACTAATATTTTAAGATTGTATAACTATTTGATAAATCAAGATTCTATCTAGGATCATTAATCCTTTTGTGAATTTTATATTGTAGAAGTGAATGATTAAATCGAGATTTTAATAACTATGGAAAGAAGAATACCCTCCAGTACTTAGGGATTGTAATTTTTCTAGAAAGAAAAAATAGGAATGGAGCATATGAGCTTAGGTGTTAGCAAGTACGATTAGATAATGAAGGCTTGGGATAAAACCTTAGTAAACAAAATAAAGGGGAAAAGAGAGGGAAAAGTTTACTTGGGTGATAGGAATGGTGAGGTGTAAGTACATGGGTGTAAGAAGGTGTAAGATGAAGTATGGGGATGTAAGGATGAAGTCAGGCATAAGATTAGATCAAGATAGGATAAGGGTACCACACACATTTTGTAAGGCAAAAGGAAAGTGAGAGAGAGAGTATAGGTGAGCAAAAGTACCCTCAAAAGTGTTATTGGAAAGATTTTTCACTAAATAAAATTATATAATTATCTAAAACATTTGAAAATAATCTAAATGCACCAAAAAAATGCTTATTAGCACAAAGAGACACTAATTAAAAGTTTATAAAATCATTTGAACAACTATGAAAACAAAAATAGAAAGCTCCTAAATGTTTTAGCAGAACTAGCAAACTAGTTTGGAAATACTAATAGACTAGTTTCACTAGTGGAAAAGTTTTTCTCACTAATTAGCTAGTTTTTCTAGGATAACTACTAAGGTTTTTTTGGATGAACTAGCTAACTGATTTCGAGTGACCAATCAACCTGTCCACTTAGAAATCACATATTCATATATTTTAAAGTACTTTGTCAAACCAAAACCATTTTATTTTATAGAAAAAATGCACCATATAACCCTAAGTTTATGTGCAATATACAGCATAACCCTTACTTTTTAGAAACACATCATATAATCCTAAATTTTAATAATTACATTGTAACATCCTAAAATTTATTTATCAAAAAATTATTTTAATCTAATTTCTATATTTTATTTGATTTTATTTTTTTAAATAGGCAAATAAATTTATATTTTTGTAATTATTATTACTAATTAAAAATTTTACTCTAAAAATATAACTTAAATCCCACACCCAAAATTTTCTTTTTCCTTTTTTTTCCTTTTTCTTCCTTTCCTTTTTTTCTCTCCTTCCTTTTTTCCTTATCCTCCTTCTCCTTGGGTTGCACCATCTATGCCCAAGCCTATTTTCCTTTTTTTTCATCTTCCCTCCCCCGGGCAAGCCAATCTTGTCTCCCTTTTCTTTCTCTTTTTCTTTTTTCTTTTCTTTTTTCCATTTTTCTCCCCATCTTTCTCTCCTATCTTCTTCTTCATCTCACCCTCCCCCTTCTATTTCTACCCCCTATCCTTTCACCTTGCACATATCCCATCTCCCTCCCCTTTCCTCTCTTGACCATGCAATGCCATGCACGCTGACCTACACCCTACCCCCTACACCCCTACTATGGATCGCCTGTAGCCACCTGCCCCCTTTCAGCTATGCAATTCAAAACTACCAGCCTCCCCTATAGAATTCCCCTCTCCCTCAACCTCTCCCCCATCTATTAATACCCTGTTCGAGCCTCTACTCATTCTCTTCTCCCACCAACAAGTTGTCACCCCTATTTTTTCTTCCTTCCTCTATACCTGCCAACTCCAATGTTACCACAAACATCAATGTCCACCCATCCTCCTTGCAACCTCTCTTCTCTACATATGCCCTAACCTCACTTGTAAAGCTACCCCTTTCCTCCTCCCTTTTTCCTTCTCCTTCTCCTACAGTCGTAGATGGCTGCATTTCCACTAGCACCACCGTTCGCCCTTTCTCCTCCCTCCTTGGCACCACCACACCAAAGGTGATCTCCACAGGTGCCCTAGCCCATCCAACTACCCCAATGATACCTCCCTTCTCCTCCCATCTTCTTTCTTCCTCTCGTTTGTGTGCTACCCTACACCATTGTTGGCCGCTAACTCCACCACCACCAACTCCAGCCAGTCCCAATACCACCACCCCCTTTACCTAAACTACCAACCTTTACCCATTCCTCTAAATCAACCACCAACATAGCACCTGTCATCCCGTGCCGCTTGCACATTTTTTCCATACTTTGGTCACCTCTATTTCCTCTCTGCTCTTTTTATAATTCCCTAGGTTAAAGTCTCTTTTGTTTTTTTTTAAAAAAAAAAGAGAAAAAGGAAAGTCATAGATTGTGTTTTACTATATTTAATATATAACCTTGATGTGTGTTATATGATGGCATGCATGAAATGATAAATAACTTTGGTGTTGTATATATAGTTTTACCTTGATAGTAACTGAAGCTAAGAAAGTTGTGTAGTAATTATTGTATTGATTTTATGTGTTTATTTATATCCATGGCCATGTTTTATGATATTGCATGTCTAGAAAGTTGGAAAGTCCTTGTGTTGAGTGTCCGGTGACTCAGGTAAGGTTTTTGAGACCTAGGGGCATATTGGTTAATACTGTGAAAAAGTAGCATGTAGGGTACATTAGGGTGTTAATTGGCATAAAATAGGTTGGAGATACTACATGAAAAAACTATGGTAAAAATAAAGGGATTTATAGTAAATACAATATGGGGAAAAGACCATATATGAGATGAGTAAAACCTAAGGGGAGTTAAAATTATATGAGAGTAGAGTGGGGGTTTGGCACTAGGGAGTGAATTTGAGGTTCATGATGGCATTTTGGGTAGTCATAAAAAAATTTAGGGAAGTCATTTGAACATCAGGGGTAAAGTTATGGCCAAAAAGGTGAAATTGGGGTTTAGGTGGCCAAGGCCAAAATCCTAAGGGTAAGCTATTATCGCATGTACGAGATGGGGGAGTTGGATTGCAACCTTACAACATGATGCTTACCATAACATTTTGGGAATGTGTACCAAATTTAGTAGCCATATAGGGCAGAGGGAAGTAGTTATGATCAAATGAGAAATTAGGGTTTCGAAGGGGCCTCATATAGGAAGGGTATTATCACATGCGTAAGATGGGGGAATTACACCACCATGTTTAAGATAATGGTTAACCATAGCATTTTATGAATGGGTATATAATTTGAGGACAATGTAAGACATAAACAAGGGACTATGCTAAATAGGAGAAACTAGAGTTTTGGAGGGGTAACCTTAGAGGCTATTATTATCATATATGTAAAATGTGGGCAACATACTATGACTCTTGACTATGGGTTTTCTAATGACATATTAAAATTTGTTTGGTAAATCAAAGGCTTAAAGGGGGAACTAAAGATGAGAATATGTGAAGGTTGTAAAATTAGGGTTTCTAAGGGGAATAGGTTATTTCGGGGTAGTAATTGGGATAGCGCGTTGCATGAGTAGGTGTACATGGTTGTGGGATGGCCTTGAAGTAAATAAAACACGAATAATGTACTAATCACTTAAAGTGGAAAATCAATTGAGTCGGGCCCATTTTTACCTACTGATCCACTAGAGAGAATAGTGGCTAGGAGCATCTTGCCTTAAAAAGTTATGCCCTGTTATAATACCCCCAAAATTTACTACTAAAATTTTTTATTTTTATAAGTTATAAGTGGAAGCAAATACAATAAATTTCTGGGTACTACCACCACACTTAGTACCAAATCGATTTCCTCCACAATTCTGATACCAAGTGCTAAGGCTAAAAATGTACTTTATACAAACTCAAAGATATAACTATAAAATAGAGTAGCGCAATATTTAGAATATAGGAAATACAACCCACTAACTATGGTTATAAAATAAAGTCAATAAAAAAAGACTACAAAAGATTATAAGGAAATGCATAAACTTTTCTCGGATAGTCCTACGCTCTTAACTCGAGAGTAAATCTTGAATAGCGCTTGTGAACTAACCTGCAAATGCCACTGCCCATTAAATAAATAAGAATCCAAGAAATGAACCCTTCAATACTATGGTACTGAGTAACTCTTTATATGATAATAATATGTAAGGCTTGAATACAATACATCAGATGCAACACATCAACCACATGAGCATGTAATTGTACATATATTAACTGAAATGCAATAATCATTTAGAAGCTACATGCATCGAGATCATATGCCACTAATATTCATTTAATTAGAAATAGCAGAACTTACCAATGGATCATCCAAGTGATGCTCTTTTTAGTATAATTAGAAAGCCAACATCATAATCAACCATACACCATCCACTCAACTCATAGGCAAGCCCATAGGCGTATCAATACAATACCATACACAGTCTAACCTAGTAGGCACCAAGGCCGCTACCGATACATAGGTAGGCTCATATTATTTCACTCATTATTATCTAGACTTAAGACATTAGTTTAGAAATTAGTCATCTCTCAAATTATATCCATCTAGGTTCGGGGACCCCACTATTTTCACTAGTAGACCGGTAAATAAAATGCAACATAAGGCGGTATGCTCTCATCCACTATTCTCATAGGTGGACTGATAAATATAATACAACCTAGGGTAACACACTTCTGGCCCCTATTCTCACCAATGGACTAATTTATATATAAGTAGAAAGTACAACTGGTTCCAACCTACGTGGTGTTCCACTATAAGAAATGAGTGTCTTTCCATTTAATTATCACATAATTCCATTTTATTTACTCGAGGGGGAGATCATGAACCTAGAGGCATAAAGGTAGACTTGTCATATTGGCACATAATAGCAGCACGATATCCTACTAACTATCAAACTAGGGATGTAAAGGTACCCTGGTCGCATAGGTACACGAAGGTACACAGTACCCTACCAACAAGGACACCTAATCCATAAGTATGAATACCCCCTACTTAGGTCTATAGAGATAAATAGAGTAAAATATAGGGTATGGCTAGGGCACTAAGGCACACTAGCAAAATCTAAAATAATTGTTAGCTAAACCACATCTTTAGGGTAGCGACTCCTAAAAACCCATTATTTTTTATCTCAAGATCTTTCACTTTAGGTATTAGTATTTAATTAGGGTGACAATGAGAAGCACACATTAATCACATAGTTAACCATTTTTATTTGTTTCCAACATTATAAAGTAACTAGAATGACTATTATTGTCGATGTCAACAATAGAAGTCTACTAAGGTCATCCTAAGCTCCAATACTTGCACTCAGGCACCTTAGGTCAAAATGACTAAATGCTCCTAAGGCTAAGGCTACCTCTTTACCATCCATTTCCATCATAAACTCCATTTTATTTCATCAACATGACATAAAAAGAGAAACACACCAAATGACCATTTATACATAAATCCTCGCATGCACTTCTAGAACAACCAATCACACATTCTTATGATTAATCAACAATCAATGCACTTCCTGCATGTTCATGAGAATAACAATATAGCATACCCCATTTCACCAAGTTACCCCTAAACCATGCATATTCATTAGCATATTTATCATGGTATACTCTAAATTACCAAAATACCCCTAGACCCTATAATATTCATAATCATGCTTGAACAAATGATACTAAGGCAGTAAACCCTTATTCCCTTATTTAACATCAATTAATACTCATCATGCAGTTTCATTGGTCTAATTACTCTATTATATACAAAATTCCTAAAATGCTCCTAAAGCATACATTATTGATTATCATGCTCAAATAAGTGATACTAAGATAATAAACCCCTATTATCATAATTAACTTCACCTTGTGCCTATTATGCATGTTTATTAGACTAATTACCATATTACATGTAAAATTATCAAAACGCCCCTAGATCATATTTTATTGAATATCATGCTCTAATAAGTGCTACTAAGACAATATACCCTTATTATCATATTTAATATCACTTTGTACCTATCACGCATGTTTATTAGACTAATAACCATATTAAATGTAAAGTTTCCAAAATTCCCCTAGGTTATATGTTAATGATTATTATGCTCAAATAGGTGCTACTAAGACAATAAAATCCTATTATTATGGTTAACATGATTATATATTTATCATGCATGTTTGTTAGACTAACCACCTATTAATTGTAAAATTATCAAAATGCCCCTAGGTCATTTATTATTAATAAACATACCCAACATGCATTACTAACACCACAAAACCCCTATTATCATTCTTAGCACCAATTATTATTTACCATGCATATTTATTTAGGTAACTCCCATTTCACATGTAAAATTACTAAACTATCCCTAGGTCATAAAATATTAATAATTGTGTCCAACCATGCATTATTAACACCATAAACCTCTATTATCATACTTAGCACTAATTATTACTTATTATAAATTTTGATTAAGACAACCCCCATTTCACATGTAAAATTCCCAAAATACCCCTAGAACATATAATATTATTATTCATGATGGAACATGTATTCTTAATGCCACAAACCCATATTATCATTTGTCAACCCCACATAACACTTAGCATGCATTTTTATTATGATGATCACTACCATACATTAAAATTGCCAAAATATCTGTAGGCCAAGAAATATTGTCCTTTCTACTAACACATGCATTTATAATACACCAAATTCCCATCTCCATTCTTAGTAATGTTTATAACATGTTAGTCATCTCGATTAGGGTTAAATATCATGATATGCCTATATGAGCAAATTGCCCATAGGGCTCATAATAGTAATATTTTTACTACAAGTGTCCATCCATACTCCGCCTAGAATTTTATATACACATAACATTCACCATCAACATTAAACCACCTCTTAATCCCCATTTCACACACATCACAATATTTACAAGATATATGCATCCTTTTCATTTTCTAATATAACATTGATAATCATGGAATTATTACTAACACATCATATTTACATAAATCACATACCAAAAATCCTAATAGGATAACGTACAATAATCCATACATTTTAGTTGGGTATAACGGTTACCTTATTTTTAGCAAAAACAAAACTTAACTAGTATCCAATTGAAAACACTTAGGCTCCATTTAATAAAATTTAGTACCTAAATATATTATCATAAATGAAATATTAATATTAGATAAATAAAAGAATGATTTTTATTAAAAATATTTATTAAATATAAAATTATTAAACTACCTTATACCTTAATATTATCTAAAAATATATAAAAAAAATCATAGCATAACTCACACTATATGTGTAGAGTAAGCCATGCAAAATGGACAAAGGGAAGGAAAAAGGAAAGAGGGGGAGGCTCGAGCAAAGGGTTTGAGGGAGGTGGTGGGGAGGTGTTGGTGCTAGTTGTTGGGTGTAGAGGTGAGGTAAGAGATGGGTGGTTGGAGATCGTGGTGTGGCAATGGGGACGGAGTAGGGCTATAGGAGAAAGGTGTAGAGAAGGGAGGGAGAAGAGAAATAAAGGAGAAGAAGAGAAAGAGAAGGGGAAGGTAGGGGCTCGGGTAAAGTGGTGTGATGTGAATCTTACAAATTTATATTTAATTAATTTTGAAAATTACTGTGAATTAATTACTTATAATTGTTTGTCTTATTTGATGAGTTAATAGGAGTGTAATGCAGCATATGGATTCTGTGGAACTTTGGATACAGTTGCTGGAAGTGCAGATTATGTATTTGAAGTGTACAGATTATGTAAATTTTGTTAATAACTTGTAATCCCATATGATGCATTCGCTGGTCGAAATTGGCTAATGGAAATTAGGTCGGTTGTATAATCCGCCACCCGGTCCTTAATTTTGGACTAGATGGATTGTGGATTAATCAATCCTTAATAGCCATGATTAGCTAAAGTATTATTTTAGCTGATGGGAAATTAAGACTTAAACTTAATTGTATTTGGGACATTTTCTTATGTTGGGTTGATATGGGCTGGTCGACTTATTGTGGCCCAAAATATTAAACCTTTGTTCTTCAGGCCTTGTATCCGTAGTCTGTATTGTATTTGTCGATGTATACGGTCTGTTATGTACATATATATATAGCCGAATACATGTAATATGGGTAACGATTGACAGAATAATACTTGGTTAATTTTCGAGCCTTCTCGCGATTTCTTTTCTCTCTCTCTCGGCGATTCTCTCGTTCGCTCGTCTTCTCTGATTCTGCTCTCGTTCTCACCTTGATCGATCTTGATCATTCACATTCAAATTTTAATTGCTGTTGTATAAACTGTGCCTCTGAATCTTTGGTGTTCCTTTGGAATTGTTCCTTAGGCTGTACCGGCAAATCGAACATTGCGCTCAATTAATCTTTCTATCCTTTCGTGAAACCCTAACAGGTTTCCATCATTTGGTATCAGAGCCTCGATTATTAGAGTGCTCGTAGTTTTTTTGTTACTGATTAAGTTTTCTTCCATTTTTGACTTGATTTCTGTATTTCGCTAACCCTATCTTGAAGTGTGAAATTTTAGGGTTTACAGCCACGAAGACTGTTTCGATTCTTGTCGTTCTAAAACCGGCGATTAAAGTGTTTTGGTCCGCTGTTTCAAAAGTCTGAAGAGAAACCCTAATCGACCTAGGGTTTGGTCAAAAACTTGAATCTTGACTGACAGTGCAATAGATTGTTGTTGGTAACCTTCGATTCCTAAATTTTCTTGTTTAATACTACTATCTGCTATACTTAATTTCCAATTTCTTCGCAAATTACCTGCTTGTCAATAAGTATATAGGTTAATAACATAACCGGCGAACCATTTTGGTTTCAAGAAAAGGGATAGACCTTCAAGAAGATGGGTACCCTAGATAAGTGAATTGATTGCTTAAGCAGACGCGGTAATATCGTTCTCTCTTACTTAATTAGTATTGTCGAATTATTATAGACATTGCATAAATCTGAGTAAGCTTTATTGTTGCTATCACTATTAATATTTGATACTGTGATACTTCTTGAGATTATATTGTGTGTTCTGTTATCTGAAATTCTTGAATAAGTTGTTTCTGTTAATTAATGGCTTGTTTGGAATTACTTATGAAAAGTAATTATCATAGATAATTACTTATTTTAGAAAAAATTTAGCCTAAAAAGTTTTCAAATTAAGTAGCTATCATGGATAATTAATTTTGATAAGTAACTCCAAACATAGGCTAAATTGCTGCTGTGTTAGTTGTTTAAACTGCTATTGAATTTCATTATGTCTAACAATGGTCAGTCAGTGAATCAATCTGTATGTAGTAATGATCTTTTAGAAACACTTAGAACTTTTTAAGAACAAATGACTGCACAATTTGCTGTGTTATCTGCTAACCTAGAACAAAGATTAGGTGAACAGGAAGTAAGAATCAATGAGTTGCAACGTAACAGAGTTGAAACTAATCAGGCAGGAGTTTTAGGAAGGGCTCCAATGGATCCTAGGATTAGAATTCCACCCATAGCTAATCTAGAGGAGTTGGAAGACCAAGTATCTCACAATAGTGATAGGATGCCTAGACAGAACAATAGGCAGGATAGGGAATTAGAGCTCATTGATAGGAATTTGAATAATCTTAAGCTTAGTATACCAGGGTTTAATGGCAGAAATGACCCTGATTATTATTTTGAATGGGAAAGGAAAATAGAACTAGTATTTGAGTGTCATAATTACTCTGAAGAAAAGAAAATTAAGGTGGTTGTAGTAGAATTTACTGAGTATGCGTCCTCTTGGTATCATAATTTGGTGTTAACTAGACGAAGGTGTGGGGAACCATCCATACAGACTTGGGCAGAGTTTAAAATCTTAATGAGGAAGAGATTTGTGCCAAGTTACTATTATAGAGAGTTGCATAAGAAGTTGTAAACTATTAGTCAAGGAGTGAGGACAGTGGATGACTATTACAAAGAATTAGAAGTTTTGATTATTAAGACAGGAGTTATTGAGGATGATGATGCTACCATGGCTATGTTTCTGAGTGGGTTAAATTCAGAGATAGCTGATAAAGTAGAACTGTATCCTTATGGAACCTTGAATGAAATGGTGAATATAGCTACTAAGATAGAGATTCAATTAAGGAAATCTAGGCAATATAAATCCCTTGGGATTGGGTTTAAGACTACTGTAAGGAGAAATTTTGGGGGAAATACTTCTGGAAACTGGAAGAATAATAGTAAGGTAGAATTTAAGGGAAGGAACAATGAAGCTAAGGTAGGACAGAAGTTTGAAAAGGGCAAGAATGTGATGACAAATCCTGTAAATGGATCAAACAAGACTAGGGATATTAAATGTTTTAGGTGTGGAGGCTTAGGACATATAGCTTTTGAATGCCCAAACAAGAGAAACATTTTGATTAGGGAGTCTGGAGATATAGAATCTGAATCTGAAGAAGAAGAAGAAGAGGTTAATATAGTTGGAAAGGATGATAGTGACCTAGAAGAGGAAGTAGAATTACCAGTGAGTAGGGATCTTTTTGTGGTTCGAAGGGCTTTACCTGATTCTAATGCTACACAGAGAGAAAATATATTCCATACTCGATGGTTAATTGATGATAAGTGCTTTAACATGGCCATAGATAGTGGTAGTTGTATTAATGTTGCTAGTACCCTATTGGTGTCTAAGTTAGGATTAACCACTACTAAACATCCAAAACCATATAGATTGCAATGGCTTAATGAATTGGGAGATGTTAAGGTTAGTCAACAAGTTTTAGTGAATTTAAAGTTAGGAAAATATGAAGATTCTGTTTTATGTGACATAGTTCCTATGCATGTTGCTCACCTGTTGTTAGGAAGGCCTTGGCAATATGATAGGAGGGTAGTACATGATGGCTATAAAAATAGGTATACAGTACAAAAGGATGATAAGAAGATTGTCTTAGCACCTATGACTCCAAAAGAAATATTTGAGGATCAAACCAAAATTAAATCTGATTATAAGGAGTTATCTAAGACTAATTTGGAGAAGCTAAAGGTAAGGATGTAGGAAAGGCAATAAATGGAAATGTCAATGTGTACTTGATGGTTTTTAAGGACTGTTATGAGTGTTAGAGAGGAATAATTGAAGAAGTACCTAGTACAGTGAAACTGTTATTGGAAGAATATAGTGAGTTGTTTCCTGAGGACATACCTAGTGGATTACCTCCATTAAGGGGAATAGAATATCAAATAGATTTTATTCCAGGAGCTGTTATACCAAACAGACCTTCTTATAGAGCCAATCCTGAAGAGGTTAAGGAATTAAAAAGACAGGTTTCTGAACTGTTAAGTAAAGGATATATTAAGGAGTCTATGAGTCCTTGTGCCGTACCAGTGTTATTAGTACCTAAAAAGGATGGAAGTTGGAGAATGTGTGTGGATAGCAGGGAAGTAAATAAGATAACTATTAAGTATAGATATCCAATTCCTAGGCTGGATGAAATGTTGGATCAATTGCATGGTGCTGTTATATTTTCTAAGATAGATTTAAAAAGTGGGTATCATCAAATTAGAATGAAACCAGGAGATGAGTGGAAGACAGCTTTTAAGACTAATTTTGGATTATATGAATGGTTAGTAATGTCTTTTGGGTTGTCAAATGCTCCTAGTACTTTTATGAGACTTATGAACTACGTGTTAAGGGAATTTATTGGAAAATTTGTGGTTGTTTATTTTGATGATATACTTACATATAGTAAATCTTTAGAGGAACACTTGAAACACTTAAGGATTATTTTGAATGTGTTTAAAACAAACAGCTTTATGCTAATTTAGCTAAGTCAAGATTTTGTTTGGAAATTGTGGTTTTCTTAGGATTTGTAGTAGGAAAAGAGGGTGTATTTGTAGATGAAGAAAATGTTAGAGCTATTCAGGAATGGCCTGTGCCAAAGAGTGTAACTGAAGTAAAAAGTTTTCATGGACTGTGTTCTTTTTACAGGAGATTTGTGAGAAACTTTAGTACTATAGCTGCTCCTTTGACTGCCATAACAAAGAAGGATAATGGGTTTACTTGGGGATTAGAACAACAACAATCTTTTGAGACACTTAAGACTAAATTAACCCAAGCACCTGTATTGAGTCTTCCTGACTTTGAAAAAATGTTTGAATTAGATTGTGATGCTTTAGGGTTAGGAATAGGGGCTGTACTTTCTCAAGAAGGAAAACCAATAGCTTGTTTTAGTGAGAAATTAAATGGTAGTACATTGAATTATTATACTTATGAAAAAGAACTGTATGCTTTAGTAAGAGCTTTGGAAGTGTGGCAACATTATTTGTGGCATAGGGAATTTGTAATTAATACTGATCAGGAAGCTATTAAGTATTTAAAGAGTCAATCAAAGTTAAATAGGAGACAAGGTAGATGGATAGAATTCATTGAGAGTTTTCCTTACATAATTAAATATAAGAAAGGTAGTGATAATATAGTTGTAGATGCTTTATCTAGGAGATATGCTTTATTAAATGCTGCTGATACTACTTTATTAGGTTTTTCCAGTATTAAACTATTATACTTAGAAGACATTGATTTTAAAGAAATCTATAAAAGGTGTGAAGTTTCTTCACAAGGGAAGTATTTTATTAATGAAGGATACTTGTTTAGGGAAAATAGGTTGTGTATTCCTGCATGCTCTTATAGAGGATTATTAATTCAAGAAGCCCATAGTGGTGGGTTAATGGCACATCTAGGATCTCAGAAAATTTTAGATGTTTTAATTGAACATTTTTACTGGCCACACATGAAAAAGGATGTTTTAAAACATTGTGTCAATTGTATTAATTGTAGGTAGGCAAAAACTACTTCAAAACCTTTTGGTTTATATACCCCCTTACCTGTCTCTAACCATCCTTGGGTTGATGTATCTTTGGATTTTTTATTAGGATTACCTAGGACTAATAGAGCTAAAGATTCAATAATGGTTGTAGTAGATAGGTTCAGTAAAATGGCTCATTTTATACATTGTAATAAAACAAATGATGCAGTAGCAGTGGCTGAATTATTTTTTTCTAATGTGGTTAAATTACATGGAATTCCTAAGACTATAGTTTGAGACAGAGATGTTAAGTTTCTAAGTCATTTTTGGAAGGTTTTGTGGGGAAAATTAGGGATTTTGAAAATTGCTGTGAATTAATTACTTATAATTGTTTGTCTTATTTGATGAGTTAATAGGAGTGTAATGCAGCATATGGATTCTGTGGAACTTTGGATACAGTTGCTGGAAGCGCAGATTATGTATTTGAAGTGTATAGATTATGTAAATTTTGTTAATAACTTGTAATCCCATATGATGCATTCGCCGGTCAAAATTGGCTAATGGAAATTAGGTCGGTTGTATAATCCGTCACCCGATCCTTAATTTTGGACTAGATGGATTGTGGATTAATCAATCCTTAATATCCATGATTAGCTAAAGTATTATTTTAGCTGATGGAAAATTAAGACTTAAACTTAATTGTATTTGGGACATTTTCTTATGTTGGGTTGATATGGGTTGGTCGACTTATTGTGGCCCAAAATATTAAACCTTCGTTCTTCAGGCCTTGTATCCGTAGTCTGTATTGTATTTGTCGATGTATACGGTCTGTTATGTACATATATATATAGCCGAATACATGTAATACGGGTAACGATTGACAGAATAATACTTGGTTAATTCTCGAGCCTTCTCGCGATTTCTTTTCTCTCTCTCTCGGCGATTCTCTCGTTCCCTCGTCTTCTCTGATTCTGCTCTCATTCTCACCTTGATCGATCTTGATCATTCACTTTCAAATTTCAATTGCCGTTGTATAAATTGTGCCTCTGAATCTTTGGTCTTCCTTTGGAATTGTTCCTTAGGCTGTACCGGCGAATCGAACATTGCGCTCGATTAATCTTTCGATCCTTTCATGAAACCCTAACAGGTTTCCATCATGGTGTAGGGGGGAGGTCAAGGTGGTGGTAGGTAGCTAGGATAGGCTACGAGAGTAGCAAAAAGGAAGGGGAAAGAGGTGGTTATGGGTGAAGAGTGCGGGGAAGTCAAAGGGGAGAAGGAGAAAAGGGAGGGAGTGGGCTAGGGATGGCAATAGGGTAGGTTAGGGACAAGGACACCATCCCTATCCCCGAACTCGATAAAAAAATAATCTCTGAACCCAACCCGAACCTCAATTTTTTTTATTGGGGATCCCCCAACCTGTTGTCTGCGGGGATCAAATCCCCATACCCGACCCAATCCCCGATCTATTTTCCATCCTCGATTTATTCCTCAACCTTAAAACCCGACCCAATTCCCAAAACCTGACTGTATACCAGATCCTCGATCCCATCTCCGATCCTTAAGCTATTTTTTTATATTATACTTTTAATTTATATTTTATAAAAAATTATATTATATTATATTATATATATAATTATATAAAAATATATATATAAATAAATTTGAGGCAATATTGGGGATGGGGACCCCAAACCTGTCCCCGCCCTATCCCAAAAAAAATATCCATTAAGAATCTCTAAACTCGAACCAGAACCTAATCCCCAAATTTTATCCCCGAACTCGAACGGAGAATCCCCGACAGGGCCCCAAACCCATGGAAAAAATTACCATCCCTAGAGTGGGTTGTAAGGGTGGCTATTGTTAGTCGCTAAGGGTAGTGCAGGGAGGAGATAGGATGGAGGAGATGGTAGCGAGAGGCCGGGTTGGAAATCGAGATAATAGAGAGGGGCTATAGGGATGCATCAAAGGAAAAACAAGGTAGGAGAAAAGGGAGAGAAAAAGAAAAGAGAGGATCGAGGGAGAAGGGCTAAGCTCAACGGAGAAGTGGGGTAGAGAAGAAGGGAAGAAGAAGGAAAAGAAGAGGGGAAGGAAGGAAGAGAAATGCGAGGGAAAGGAATCAAAGGGATGTAAGTTCAAAATGGAAAAGAAAAGGATAACAAGGGAGGGTGGAATAGGGAGTTTGGCTAGAAGAGGAGGAGGTGTAGGCTGGCAAGATGTAGGGGTGCAGGAAGAAGAAGGGGAAGAAGGCGTGTGATGGGAAAGAAGGAGTTTTTTGGCTTAGGTAATGAATATAGGGAGACAAAAGAATAAAAGGGGATGGGTCGTGCAAGGAAGGAAAGAAAAGAAGAGGGGTAGGCTAACCCATGTAGGAGAGGAAAAAAAAAAGAGGTGAGGCTAGGCTAGCCCAAGGGGAAAGGATAGAAAAGAGGAAAAAGAAAGGAAGCCTAGGCTAGACTAGGTTGAATAAGAAGAGAAGGAGAAGGGAAGGGTTGAGTTGTCCCAAGAAAGAAGGAAGAAAAGATAAGAAAGAAAACGAAAAATGAAGAAAATAAGAAAAGGAAATTATTTTTAAGAGTTATGATTAGAATTTAGATTAAAATTAGCTATTGAACAAATATTGAATTAATTTAACTCAAAATTAAGATATTAATTTAAGAAAATAATTTTGGTAAAATTATAGGTTTGAGATTTATTTAAATAAAAGAGTAAGATAAATTGATAAAAGTAATCACATTATTTTCTTAAATAATTTTATTTATTTTTATAAGTAAAAGGTCCATAAATAAAATCATAAGATAATTATCATGTTACTGATACCATATGTTTGAAATATATTAAATAAGTTGGTATGATCAAATCATGCATGTGTCATCTCTTATTATGGTGTTCTTAATTTCTGTGACCTTCGTGATTGTATTGTTACTTTACTTAGTACATAGTATACTAATCACCCTTATTATAGGTGTTACTCATTTCCACAAGTAGAGACCCCTTTTGAGTTTGTCCAAGTAAATGAGGACTCACTAAATGACTTCACTATATACGATGCTCTAATTGCGGTGGAGTAATGCTAATATGATAGAGTCTAGGGACAAGAGAGTTGTGTTATCCGATTGTTGTTTTTAACTAGTTTTCTCCTTATTATTTTCAACTGTATATTTATTTATATGTTTCAGTTTACATTTTGAAATGAACATCACTCTTATTTATGAAATGGATCATACTTATTCTATATTTATCATGGTTTGTGCTCCGTTTTAACTTTTCTTTGTAGTTGATGTAATACCCCGTATTTTTAAAATCCGGATTTATTAAGTTTAATGATTTTATTAGCGTAATTTGATATAAACAATTAATTATTTTAATTTCGATTCGTTTTATGGATTTATCGACGATTTCGAATTCATAATTGAATGTAATTAATCATTGTCATTGCGAACCATTCTAGATAAATTCGTTCACGACAATGATTTTATTATATTCTTATAAATTCGGTTTTCGGTTAAAAATATGTATTTCCGTTCTTTCCCGTACTTTTATTTTTAATATTTTAGATTTGTTTTCAATTATAACTTTGTCTTGTGATTAGGACGTTATTTGGAAGTTATATTTCGTTGAAGAAATATATTATTTAAATTATAGAATTTCTTTTTAAATAGTTAAAGTTATTTCAATGATTTTATCTGTAGAAAATATTTCCGACTTTAAATTTATTCGATTCCAGAAATCGTTAATATTTTCGGGAAGTTTGAATTAAAAATATTTTTGGAGCTTATTTAATAGTTTCTTTTTGAAATTAATTATCTTCTGTTTTATGATTTTTAGTTTGCTGAAAACCGATTTTAGAAATTATTAAAATTAGTCTCGGTTTATTAAATTTTGACTTAAATATTTTCTTATATGTTTTTAAATATTATTTCGCTAAATAGTATCAATTTTTACGTTCGTTGCTAAATTCTTCGAAAAATGTTTCCGAAATTCTTTATATAATTTTTTTATTAATTTTAAGCCCTGGATCCTTTAGAAATAAATTTTTTTAGATAAAATTCTTCCAATACAAATTTTTAATATTTAATATTTTATTTGATTCTTGTATTTGTAAAAAAAAAAAAAAAAAACTCGTCGGTGCTCCCCTCTCTTCCTTTCCCTTTTTCCTTTCTTCTTCTCTTCTCTTCTCTTCTTTTCCCAACACCTCCTGACTTTGCTCCCTGTTCTCTGTGCCTAGACAACCCTAGCCAGCCGCCACCTTCTCCCCAGCTCCTCCACGCCGGCCGACCTCCAATCGCCACCGACCTGCACAGGAGCCGTAACCGACCACCGTAACAACAGCAGCTGAAGCCGCGCGACAGCAACTGATGCAGCAGCGGGCGACAGCAGCAGTAGGCCGCGCTGGTTGCGCCGCTGTCCGGCCACGGCAGGCCTTGCTGACAACCGGCGAGCTATCCCCGTTCCCCGACGAAGCTTCCCCGGCCTTCCTTTGCTCCGATTTTTGCTGATTTTTGTTGATATAAATTTATGAAAACCCTAATATGGATTTGGTTAATTGAGTATGATTTATCTTGTGATAAGCTAACTTAATTGTTTGGTTATGTATATATGTGCAGTGAGATTGATTTAGATATGTTAATTGTTATGTTGGAATTTTGGAAAAATTGGATTTTTGGCCGGGTTATGCTCGAATTTTTCGGATTCGTCCTATTTATCTATTTTGGGGAAATTGATTATACAATATGTTTTAAAATGTATCTAATTTCATGTTAGAACCGTTAATTTGAGAAATTTATGCAGAATTTATTGGAATTTGATTTCTATGTCAAAATTCATGTGTGATCAAATTGGGTCGTATAATTGAGTCATTCCGCTCAATTGATTTTATAATATCGTTTAAAATGTATTTAATTGTATATTGGAAGTGTTGATATGGGAAAATTGTGCGTAATTGATTGGAATTGGATTTTTAGGTCAAAACTCCCGCGGGTTTAAATTGGATTGTGTAATCGGGTTATTTTATTCAATTGACTATATAAATTACATTAGAATATGTTTAATTACATTCCCGAACTGTCAATTGATATGTTTTGGTAAGAATTGATCGGATTTGCATTCCGGGCTCAAAAACCCTAATTGTGCTAAATTCTATTTTTCTTTTATTGGTTTTGAGCAATTGATTATTTGATATGTTATAAAGTGTAATTAACTGCATTTCTAAACATTCAATTTGATTGAATTAATAGAAGTCAACTGAATTGTATTTTCGGGCCTAAAACCCCATATTTCAAGTGAGGTTATGAAATTGGTTAATTGTGTAGTTGTTTTTCTAAAATTAAATTTATAGAAGTATTTGAAATGATCCTAATTGTATTCTAATACCTTTAATTGGAATTACCCGAGTTTGTGTTGCGGGCTTTAAAACCCTAATTTTAAAAACGGATCGTCTTGAATTGGTTAATCGGAAGATTGTTTTGTTGAAATTGATTATCTAGATTTATCTAAAACTAGTTTGATTGTGCTTTAAAACTATTGATTTGAGGTAATCGAAGTGATTTGGTTGATTCATAGTTTAGGCATTAAAAACCCTAATCTTCGGGGATGATTTTATAAAATTGATTTTTGCTATGCGTCTTTTATCTAATCGATTTCTATCTTTGGGTTTTAAATCATTTAAATTATATTTTAATCTAGTCGTTTTGGATTTGGTTCTATATAAATGGTTGGGCTACCTATTTAGTTGTAAAACCTAATGAATAAGTCATTTTCGATAAATTAACTTATAATCGATTTTTCTTTCTCGGGCTTTCCAAATTAATTTGAAATATCCCAAGTGATATGTTTATTAATCCGTTTTGATTTATTTTTAACCTTAAATCTTACTAGAGCTATGCTCTTGAGTCCTAAGTTTGGGACACGTTTTCCAAGAAAGATCCTTTGTGTTCGTTTGTGTTTATTAAATTGTAATAGTTGAAATTATTGATCGATAAGATAGTTTCTAACCTAGTTCCGATGTCTATCGGCGATCTAGGAAAGCTTTATTGTGGATCCTCGAACTAGTGATCTCTCTCTCCCTCTTATCTCGCTTAGCTAGCTTCGGATCTAGGTAAGTCTCTACTTACCTCTACTTATGGGTGTTTCGTAAGGACGTAACTAAGGCCGCCTGTGTGTTACGTGTTTTACTTGTCTTGGATGCCTTGTACGGTTTATATGTTGTATTCTATATGTTATCTGTTTTATTGTGTAGCGTAGCATGGAACCGAGGTATGTTCTCGTGCCCTTGTCTAGTATGTGCTAATATGAGTATGCTGCAAGTTATGATGGATGTCGTGTGGCCTTTTAGGACGTGCATGTTAAGGGTAAAATCCTTTCGAATAAGACACGTTAATACACTAATCACTTAAAGAGGAAGATGTTGAGTCGGACCCAGTCCGGTCCACCGGCAAATAATAGTGGGAGGGTATGTTACCCTCGTGATCGGTCCACCGGCTATAATAGTGGTAGGGCATATGCCCTCGTGACCGTTCCACCGGCTATAATAGTGGGGGATTCCGTGCTCAACAATCCGAACATAATAACGATAAGACATGGGAAAGACACAAAGTAATTATAGTGAAACATCATGTGAGTCGGGGCTAGACCGGTCCACCGGCAAATAATAGTGGCAGGGTATGCTACCCTCGTGACCGGTCCACCGGCTAAAATAGTGGCAGGGCATGGCCGTCGTGACCGTTCCACCGGCTATAATAGTGGGGTTCCCGCACTCACATGAATTGATAAAGACTATGATGTGAATCGACTATATTTACTAGAGATCTAAAGTATGAGTCTACTCGACTGGGGCTGGACATGTCCCTAAGTAATGCCCGGGGCTGAGCATGTCCCTAAGTAATGCTCGAGGCTGGACATGTCCCTAAGTAATGTCTGTGGGGCTAAATGCCCGGTTGGTTGGTTTAACATTATCCATAAATGTCTGGTTGGCTTATCTGAATCTCTTATCGGTTTAAGATGTTACATATGTTTCGCATGTTATTATATGTGTATGGTAGGACTTATGATGTGGGTATTGAGTATGCATAATATTGTATCAACGTAATGCACCATG
This sequence comes from Tamarix chinensis, assembly GCA_030549775.1. Classification (NCBI taxonomy): domain Eukaryota; kingdom Viridiplantae; phylum Streptophyta; class Magnoliopsida; order Caryophyllales; family Tamaricaceae; genus Tamarix; species Tamarix chinensis. Next base: position 45,821,425 of record CM060173.1, on the reverse strand, counting down.
ATTCAATATGCACTTGATGTTATAGTTTACGTCTATCCCATAAGAGAGGGTAGTGGGACTTACTCAGTATTGGACCCCTACTGATACTACCTTGGTTGAATGGGTCATGCAATGATCCACTGATGGTGGGGAGTAGATCTCTTGTGCAAGTTTAAGATCGAATATTGTTTTGGGGTGGAAGGCTTGACTTGAGAGAGAGGCAATCCGGAATTTGATCCATTGGAAGTTGTCTTGTTTGATTGTATTTATTTTCAGAAGTTTCAAGTATTGTATTTAAAATTTAAAAGGGTGTTGTAATTGACTCTTAATTCCTCATACTCTGATAAGATTTTAAAATTCAAATTTATTTTACAGGTTTTGCTGAATGATTCAGCGATGATTTTATTTAGTAAATTTATTCACTTGCCATCTGCCTGTGGATATCTCATTGTGGGAGTATATCCTCACGGCATAGATGTTGCTTGAAATTTTATTTGACAAGTTTTAGCATTACATCTAGCATGAGATAGATGGTGGACATTTATCTCGTGTTAGATGTGGCGGTAACATTTTCCAAATTCTACTTTAGCTTCCGCTTTATTCTTTAAAAAAAATAATTCAGGACTGAATTTTGGGGGTGTTACAATTGGTATAAGGATGGTTTGTGGCCAGACTTATACCAATTATGGCAGTAACACTCCTCTAATGTTTGAATATTTCTTCCTCTTAAACAAAAATTTTCAGTAGTAAATTTTTCAATAGTGACACACATAGCATATATGATTTATTCTCTTCATTTAAACCATTTTAACATACTTTTTTACACATAATACTTTCACACAAATCATCATCTCTATTTCATCAAATTTCATGCTAACACTTTTAGGAAAACAACTACAATGTAATAAACATGCTTAACATGGTTTATACTTCAAAATTTAATTTCCTATCATGAAATATCCAAAATATTAGTAGGTTATAAGAATTACTTGATTTCCAGCAAAAACACAAATTATGGGTAACCTACTAGGCTCCACTAACCAACCTTTTGTACCTAAAAATAATACTATATTTACCATATTAATATTTAACTAATAAAATAATAATCTTAAAATATTTAGAAATAAAAGATTACCAAAATGTCCCTAATGTTGAAAAAGGGTAAAAATTTAATGCAAACCTCATGCTGATCATGCAGCATAATTTTGGGTAAAGTAGGAAGGCTTCAGTGGTGGGGTTGGTTGGCTAGGTGGAGGTGATGGCTAAAGGAAAGGTGAACTATGGGTGGTGTGGGATGTGATGGTGGCTTGAGATGGTAGTGTTGTAAGGATGTTGTAGTCATGGGGAGGGAAAGGAAGGTTAGTGGTGGTGAGAAATGAAGGATAGGGCTAGATATATTGGGAATGAGGCAATAGTGGTGAGTGACGTTACAGGGAAGAACGTAAACCATATCTCCATGCAAACCCTAATTCATACACAAACTTTAACTCGATGTATACCACACTCCCATGCAAACCCTAACTCCCTAACATTCCACGCAAACCCTAGCACCATGCCATTTCATGCAAAACCCTAATATCATGCCATTTCATGCAAACCCTAAACATCATGCTATTTCATGCAAACCCTAACATCATGCCATTTCATGCAAACCCCCAACTCCTTGTCATTCCAGGCAAACCCTAACACCATGCCATTTCATGCAAACCCTAACACCATGTCATTCCATGAAAACCCTAACAACATGTCTCAAGGTCATATCATACAATAATGACATAAACATACATATAGTTCTCATGCCACAATTTATTCACACCAACATACTTCAACTCTATAATCATGCCACATGCAAAATAATTAATAATAATGAACATAAAATACATGGCATACCAAACACATAGTGCATACAAACACATAAATGGCCTTAGTAGACCCTTACCTAAAATGTCACCGGTCTTGGTGCACGCTCCTATTCCACTTGAGGGATTTGATTGGGTTCGCCTATTATATCAAAGCATACTAGAATTAGACTCTCTTATAAAATTTTATTATCCTCTAACTTATTCCAAGATTTGGTTTTTAATTAAAATACTACTACTTAATAAATAACTTTAGAAACTATTGCTTAAAAATACAAATGAATTATTATTTTCATTCGAAGAGGGTGGTGATCTAAGGGTTTCTACCCTTCACCAAAATAAAAATGATAGTATAATAATGATAATGATAATAATAATAATAATAATAATAAAGTATAATATTATTAATGATACTTTTATTAGTAGAATATTAATATTATTAATACCAAAATTCTTAAAATTACAAGGTGGATTTCGAACCACCCTAATTTAATAATAATAATACCATTAGAAATTGTCATAATGATATTAACATTATATATACTTATAATATAAAATTTAATAAAGATAATAATAAAAATAATATAATTAGAAATAATGTTAAAAATGTTAATAATATTAATAAAAAGCACAGGTGTGAGGCTTAATTAAAATTTTTTATTTCTGCCCCTCCTGAAATAATTATAGCATTAATTAAATAATTACACTAATAACAATAATATTAATAATATTATTAATAATAATAATAAACTTGTAATAACTCCATTAAATAAGTAAAATTCGAGAATAGTAATTTATCTTACTTAATAATACTCCCAGACCTGTCAACAAAATTTAGAAATTAGGATATAGTTGATAACAATAATAATAATAATTATAATAATAATAATTAAAGTCGAATTAACATTAAAATTTAGGATAAAAACAGAATAATTATCAATAAATCGAAAGTAAGTGTTTAAAAGGTCTAGGGTTTCACCTTGAGTTGGAGGGTATGGGTGGCACCGGCGGTGGTTCCCGGAGGTGGCTAGAAAATGGATCTAAGAGAGGTAAAAATGAAGAAAAAGAGGTGAGGGGGAAGGAGAAAAATAAAATAAGTTTATGGGTCGGTGGAGGAGACTTAGCAGGAGATATTGGTTGGCTTAGAGGGTGGTAGAAGCGGCAGATGTGGTGGTGGCTGGTGTTTTAAGGTTTTGGGGTGGGATTTTCCAGTGAGAGAACTAGCCAACTTTGCACAATTATGGAGGCTTGTACAAGGTGAATCGAAGGTCGTAGATGGTTTAGTTAATTAGAGGGTGTTGCAGGGAAGAGATTGAGAGGAAGAAGAGGTGTCGAGGTTAGCCAACGGTGGAGGAAGAGTCGTCTAAAGAGGCGGTGGCGCACGATCAACACTCAGGGTTTTGGGGAAAGAAAAATCCCGAACCCAGCCCATAAGAGAGGTATTTATAATTTTAGAGGTTAGTTGTGAGTTGGGGAAGTTACCAAGAGTTCAATTTGGGTGGGAAAATGGGTTATTCGTGCTGAAGGTCGGGCGACAACATTTTGAAAATTTCCCGACCTTCGCGAGGAAAATGGGGGAGAACGTGGGGAAGAGAGGAAGATTGGGGCAATTCAAATGGAAGGGTGTGTTGAGAGGGAGAGAATGAGTGGGAGAAGGGCCAGTCACGCCACGTGTGGCCGGCGACGCCATTTTCGGGGAGGAAGAAGGTGTTGGCGGTTATGGCGTCGGGCTGGAGGAAGAAGAAGAAGTGGGGGTGCTGGACCAGGCGGTTCGCGGGGGAGAAAAGAAATAAAAAGGGAGGGAGACCGGGCGGTTTGGCGCGAGGGTGAAGGAGATTAAGTTAAACGACGTGTTTTGTGTGTAGAAAGGAATAAAGAACGGCGTTTCGGGCTGTCGCGCAACGGTAAAAAAAATGAAGTAAAACGTGGCGTTCTAGGGGAAGAAGAAGTGAAACATGGTGTGGAGAGAGAGGGGGCGGTGACGACGTATGGGCTGGGCCGCGCCGAAGGAAAAGGAAAGAAGAAAAGCAATTGGGCCGCGCAACAGGCCCAATTCGGTGAAGAAGAAGAAAAAGAAAGAAAAGGAAAGAAAAAGGACAAGAAAAGGAAAAAGGGAAAAAGGAAAAGAGAAATAATTAGGTTGGGTCAAATTAAATAAATTTGAATATTTAGGATATTTAAAATTAATAATATTTAAACAAAAAATTTTAAATCCCTTTTTAGGCTAAAATAGGCTTTTTAAAGGATTTTTCCAAAATTTTCATTTTAAATTAATAAATCTCTCAATTTTTTTTTAATTTAATTATTTATAAAAATAAAAATTAATTTGAAACTATTTTATCTTTCTTAATGTAAATAAAATAATTTATTTAAATAAATTCCCAAATTAAAATATTTAATTAGTTAATATACTCAAATTTCCTTTACCTAACATATTTATAAAATTTCTTATTAATTCGCCCTAATAAATTTCCTTTTATTTTAGTAAAATAATTCATTAAATTAATTTTTTTTAATAAAACCTTATTTAAATATAATCTTTAAAATTAGAAAATTTCAAGGCATTTCAGAAGTAATATAAGGGTACATATAAGACTAAGCTGGGGTTTGGTGTGGACAATTAGGGTTTGGTGTGATTACTTAGGATTTTCATGGTAGCATGTGTACTTGGTGATTAAAGTGTAATGATGAGGGTGGAATCTATGGGTTGTGATATATGGAGTGTTAAAGTGATTTAGGTTGTGTGAGGTGGAGTAGGATGGGCCACGTAGGCCTAAATTAGGGTTTCTGGATAAAACTCTAGAGTGAGGTGTTGAGTGGACTTGAAAGTGTAAAGTATTGAGCTTAACCCACATACATCGGAGTTGGATTTCTAGTATGAGTTAAAGTATAGAGGAAAAGTGGTCGGGGTAAGTTGGGAGGTGCATGAGTCTGATGATATGGAATGAGCCCGTTGGAGGATACGCGTGAGGAGAGTGAGTCATGCATGTCTAGGGTGAAAATTTCTGAATAAGACACTTAAGACATTAATCATTTAAAGAGAAATATTATTGAGCCGAGTCCAACAGATCCACCGGTTAGGAATAGTGGTTAGGGTTTTTACCCTATATGTGACTGATCCACCGGCTAAAATAGTGGCTATGAGCTTTATGCCCTATGTGTTTCCGGCCCACTAACTATAATAATGGAAGATCCCGAGCTCAATAAACCAAAACCTAAGTTTGCTAAGACACTAATTAATTACAGTGGAATACCATGCAAGCAAGAACTAAACCGATCCACTAGTAAGGAATAGTGGTTAGGGTTTTATCCTATACGTGACTGATCCACTGGCTATAATAGTGGTTAGGTCATGATTCCTTATATGTGACCGAGACACCAGCTAAAATAGTGGGAGGTTCTTGGACTTGCATGGTTTGATAAAAAGCATGGTTTAATTAAGCAAATAATCTGGATTATAAATGGGCTTTTGTATCTACCCGAATGATTGTACAATATTATGTTATCATGATGGAATATATGCTCTTTATTTCTTCTGCATTATTTATGTAATTTTATGTGTTGGCCTTAGTGCATTGGTTACCTTTCTCAATACGTAGCTTACTGATCACTCTTTTCATGGGTGCTGCTCATTCCCACGATTAGTAGGCCCTTCTGACTTATGTAGGCAGGCAAGGCATCGGGCGGGGCTGGGTGATGAGCTTGTGTTTGGCTCCAAGTTTGAGAGTAGCGTGGCCGGATTCACTCTTTATGTGATTTTATTTCCTTATGCTATTTCTTTTGTATCGAATTTAGCCTTTTATAACTTATTGCTTGTATTGAGTATTTTAAAATGAACCTTTTATCGGTTGTAAGTTTATTTCTCGTTTGGATATAAATTACAATTATTTACGCGTACTCTAATTTTTGATGTTATGCCCTTTCTAGTTCTTTTATGAACTCTTGGTTTGAGTTAAATGTCAATCTTTTTTTAGCCTTAGCACTTGGTACTGAAATAGTTAGAGAGAATCGCTTTGGTACTAAGTGTGGCGATAATATCCCCATAATTCACGGGTTTTAATTTAAGTGCTTCCGTTTAAAAAAATAGCGAATTTTGGGATATTAGAATACTATAGGGCATGAATACAAAAATAACACAATAATAACATATCCTATCTTACAAATGCACTCCACACCTAGAAAATAAAGAGCTCTTAACATAGATGCTAACAACGAGTAAATGTATGCTAAGTTGATAGAATGAGAAGATGTCAATATTAAGGATAGTGGGAAGGGAAATCTCATGACACCTAACACTGCATTCACATTATAACATGCCATGTTTTATAGGTTATCAACACTCCTATGCTCATTACACTTCATTCAAGGTGAAACAAACTCTTAGGTTGTTATTGTCTCAATACATAAGCATTCACACCATCACACAATAAACTTCCTAGTGTTAATACATAGCATAAACTTCCTAAACACATTATTATATCAATCCAAACACTATTTTGACACGATTCACCCTACTTATTCCTTTTGGGCTTTTGTAGTGTTGAGTAAGTGTTAAACATTACCAACATTCAGCTCACAAGAAAAATTAAAACATAAAAAATTAAATACCCTTATCAACATGAACAATACTACAACGTTTGGATTATTACAACATCATGATCCAATCGATCCTCCCCATGAATGGAATCATCCCATGTTGAGTTCCATTACAACAAAATAGAGCATAAAATTGATAGGGGAAGAAAAGGAAAGGGAATTGAGGAAGAAGGGAGTAGCTAAACTAAATATGGTAATCAAACGTGTTTACCTAAAACCTAACTGGTTTTATCTGATGAATATGTAAATAGAAATGGATACAAATATGGAGTAAAATGACAAATATCGGTCAGATTTGTGTATGAATATGAGTAAGGGATTATCAAATCCATACATACCTTCATATCCATACTTGTACCTACATTCATTTACCCAAAATAAAATTACTTCTTTACCCTTCATTTATATAGTATTTAATATATTTTCTAAGGTTAAAAGGAAATATAATTAAACCATAACAATCTAAATATCTAGTTCTAACATTGAACGGTTTTTATTTTAAACTCGATGGGCTTTACCCTAAACCCGATACATATGTAAATTGATATAGATATGAAAGAGGAAAAAAATCCATTAGATTTAGATACGATTATGGGTTTCCTTATCAAACTTGAATAATAGATAGAAAGTACGATCAGTACCTGATCTATTATTATCCCTAAGCTACACCTTCTCTAGCTTGACTATCTTCTTTGACTTCTTCCATGCTTGTAGGGTTTTCTCTACACTTGCCCTACTTCTGTCATCTTGCTTCTCTCTCCTAATCATCCTTCCTCCTCCTTTTGCACTTGATTCTATTATGCATGAATAGGGCTAGAGGGAGTAAAAAGCACACATGACAATTGTGGAGAAAAATAAATAAATATATGGCTCCTTTGTGACAAGAGGATAAAAAGGAATATATGATTATCCATCATCATCATTATGGTTATTATTTTTTCAATTATGCTAATAATGATAATTGTTTGCTCAAAACCTTACTTTGCTGGCTTGTTCTATAGGTTGTATCATCCGATATTGTCATATTGTCCTATAGCACAATTATATCCAATGAGCTACCCTAAAGACACCAAGGTAAGATCTTTTCTAAATGCAAAAACAATTATTGTTAGGTTATGAAGCATTGAGCTTTAGCTGCTTGGGATGCAAGTTCCCACTTTTTCCAACATACTAACGGTAAAAAACACATGAGAACACATCCTAAAGGGGGCTAAAAATGAGTATTCTTTAAGTATTATCACTAAAAAATAAAAAAGATAGATTTTTATTTTGGTTATCTTAAAATTTTCAAATTGCAAGAAAAACCAATAGGAAATTTTAATCTACTAAGAAATAGAAAGATAGATTTTCATTTTGAAATTAATTTACTTAAAGATTTCTACATTTTCAAATCTGTAATATACTTTTCTTTTTTAAATCTACACTACTTTTTATTAAAGTTATAATCTTCTTTAGTTTTATACTTGATATTGGCGACCGACATTGTTGTTTCCTTGGTGACGTGGCTCCTTAGGTAATTCTTAATTTAATGTCATTGTCGGGTTCGGGTTTTCCCGATTGCCATCCTATCTTATAGGAAACATTGAGATTTGACGGTAACAACTAAAGGTCAAGTATACGTAATTCTCTTAAACCCGATACATTTTGTATAATATATTCATTCATTTAGATAAAATAAAGCCGCAGGGGCGCTGACCAAACTATCATCCAGCCATATATTTCCTTGAAAGAAAAAAAAAAGAAAAGGCAAAAGCTTTCCAAAAATGAAAAGTTATCGCAGTGTAAGATTTCGTCTTATTTCTTCGAGCCTCTCTCAACCAAATCTGATAATGCTTAGAAATTCCTAGCTGTATTGACCTTGCTGTGTATGGCGACAACCCAACCTAAGTTGATCGCTGTACCAATTTCTGCCAAATCCCCACTAAACCCTAAATCCCTGCGTTCATACTCAAGTCCGGCCTCAAATCGTATTGTATGGCAACAACGGATGCGTCTCCGAAGTTCCACAACCCAGACCTCCGTCCCGTCCCTGATTCACCCGATTTCCACCCGGAGCTAAACGTGGTCGCACCATCCCATGACGGTCTCCTATTCTGGCAGTTCATGGTCGCCGGCTCGATCGCTGGCTGCATTGAGCACATGGCTATGTTCCCGGTCGATACCATTAAGACCCGGATGCAAGCTCTCGTCTCATGCCCGATTAAATCTGTTGGAGTACGCAGCGCCTTACAGTCGATTATGAAATCAGACGGCCCTGCTGGCCTCTACCGCGGTATCGCCGCGATGGGTCTCGGCGCCGGTCCGGCCCACGCCGTTTATTTCTCGGTGTACGAGTTCGGTAAAAAGACGTTCGCTGGTGGGAACCCAAATAACCATGTAGCTCATGCTGCGTCGGGGGTGTGCGCGACTGTGACTAGTGACGCTGTCTTCACGCCGATGGACATGGTGAAGCAGAGGCTGCAACTGAGTGGCGGCGGAGGTGGGGCATATAAAGGAGTTTGGGATTGTATGAAGAGGGTGCTGAAAGAAGAAGGTTTCGGAGCTTTCTATGCGTCATATAGAACTACGGTGATTATGAACGCGCCGTTTACGGCAGTCCATTTCGCGACTTATGAGGCGGCGAAGAAAGGGTTGGGAGAGATATCGCCGGAAAATGCTAATGATGAGAGTGTAGTTGTTCACGCTACTGCTGGTGCTGCGGCTGGTGCGTTGGCGGCACTTGTCACGACGCCGCTTGATGTTGTTAAGACACAATTGCAATGCCAGGTGAGTGGTTCATTTAAAGATTTCACCTTTCAATCAAATCTACGTTTAATTTTTTTTTTAATTCGATGATGTTTTCTCCGCCGATGCTTAATTCTGATTTTTGTTCCTGCTAACAGATCTAGTATGATTTGGTTCTCTCTGGTAGTTTGGTTTCCAAATAAGCCCTAGTTGCTAAGCTAAGTTCGTTGTTTCTCCATCTGATTGACCATGCTTCCTTATTTCCTTGTAGTTTTGAAATGCTCAATTCTTGGATATCTTCATCGATGTTAACAGTCACTTACAATATAGTTTTGCTGTTATCGTTTATTGAACCAAGCTTCCCTTGTCTTTAATGCTTGAATTATATGTCTCGAATATCTTCGTCATTGTTGAAATAGAAATCTACATGAGCCAATTACAATATAGTTTTGCTTCTGGTAATCTGCCTTTACCCCCAGAAGCCGCATATTCTACCACATTGAACACTGTCTGCCCCTATAACAACATCCTCTTCAAGAAACACTCTCAAAAGCTGAATACACTACAGCACCACGACAATGACAATAACTAACACTATCTAGAAACTCCTGTGATCTCTAATGAAATTAACTTATGATTGAGTAAAGAGCAAACCAATGTCACGTAATAATGAGGATGGAAACTACTATCAAGCTCCGGAGATAAACTGAAAAACTATATACACCTATACATGGCTCGTGTCTTGGTTTAAATTCTACACACCCTGTATTGTACACGTGCAGGCTATGGATCCTGAGATTATGGAAGTATTTGGATCACTGATAAAGTTTGCTCCTGGTTGACTAGTATTCTCCATTTTTAATTTCAAAGAAATCTTTGTTGTTGGATGTATTAAGTAACATGTCTTGTTCTCTTCACATTGTTTCAGTATTGGAAGTAGTAAGAGCTGTTTATATTATTATTTGGACCTGTTGGCTTCCTGAAAAGATAAGCAAAATCCTCATTTTCCCTCCTGTACATCTTTTTCATTTGTTCACTTCCCATCACCCTTGAAAGAGCCTTTATGTTTTTGGAAGGAAGTTTGGCTTGTATGTTTGCCCCGGAGGCTGCATTTGTATAAGAAAATATGTTATCTCTTCAGTTCTCTAGTTACTTGTCGAAAACATCTTAGATTGTACATCCTTCTTTTGAGTTTTCAATCCTTTCATGTGAGCAATAAGCAGGGTTTTCACTTTTGGAATATCGATAAAGTAAGAAGAATAGAGAATGATGCAATATATGCTCTACCCTATCGTTTGGCCTTAAGCCCCCAAAATTCTTTGCTGCTGCATTGTAAAGTAGGCCCACATATACATAGAATAGATGCACTACTTTCCATAGGTCTTGGAATTTAATTAGATATATCTTTTTAGTTTTTAATCAATAATTAGTGTCTGTTATCTTTTATTACTTAATTTAGGGCATGTTCTCCTCTATTGATTTAATTTGAACTAATCATATCTCATATGATATGTATTAAAATTCTTATTGAGTTATTGTTATTATTATTATTATTAGTAGTAGTAGTTTTATTTTAATAATTAATATTTTCTTTATTGGCATTATTATTATGGTTATCATTACTATTATTATTATAATTTCTCTCATCAATGTTGTAGTTTTTTTTAATTAAAATTTTGCTTATCTACTTTGACTAATGAGCTCTAAAACATAGTTTTTTTGAGTCGTTTGGTCTATAAATAGGCACCTAAATTTATTGTGAGGTTTGCGAGAAATCTAAGGCTAATGTAACCTTGCATCAGCTTGTTAACCGAGTTCAGTCTCAGTAGCTGCTTATAGGATTCCCTAAATCTGATTTTCATCAGGAAAAATAAAATAAAAATTGTCTGACTGTACTTTCTAGCAACAAAGCCTAACCCTAGCCGCCACTACTTCACTGATACAAAGCTGCTGATCTGTGCTCTGCCACCCTCATCGCCATCAAAACCAAGACCTATCAATTTGATGCCATGAATCAAGATCGTGTGGTGAATCTGTGTTCACCTGATTAGTTGCCTGCCACACTCATTCATGTGTCAACTAGCCACCATTCGCTTGCCTCAACTGCATCTGCATGGCACAATCAGCTAATGACCCATCAGAAACCCGTAACCACCACATGGCACCACCAATGGGCCTCTGGAGACCGTTCAGCGACCACCAAATCACCATTGTTGCCATTGGATCTGCGTGTGTGCCAACAACTATTGCTTTCAGTCTGTTCCTTTGAATTTCTTGCAGAGTCACATTCGCTTGTTGCCGCTACCTTCATTTTGTGCTATCATCATTATCATTGTTCACCAAGTTCTCGCCAAGGGTCATCTGGTCTTCCCTAGTGTTTGCAACATTCTTTTGTTGGCACACAATAGCAGTTGAAGTTGCTTCTACTGCTCCTTCTACTCTTTGTTTGTTACTTGTCAAATTTAAGAAAAGAAGAAAATGATCAAAACTTGATTGGGAAAAAATGGAAAAAAAGAGGTAAGAAAGATTAAAAATAAAATAAAATTCTTATTGTTCTTTGTTATTATTTATGATGTTTCGAAACAAAGATTTTTAGGTTTTATAGTGCAAACTTGATCAGTGATTACGATACTTGACTCAATAGATATTAGAGACTACATGCCAGACTTGTTTGCAGCCTGACTAGGTAGAAAGGTCTGAAAATGTGGTCAGCTTCCTTCTACTTTTGCTTTTTTTGTCACTAGTTGCAGTTCTAAGTACATAGGCAGTAAAATTAGGGTCATGTTTGTGGTTACAGTGTTGTGATATTGGTGTATTGCGAATGATAAATTATGTGATGCAGTCATCATGGTATGAGTTTTTATTTTTATTTCATTATATGCTCTAATTATTATTTATTGATTATTTAAATATAAGTATTCAATGAACTAATTTTATTTATTATGTCAGAAGCATTTTAATGAGATATGTTGTCCTAATAACCCTAAATTTGTCTTAAAAAAAAAGACATGTTATTTAATGGTAGATGTGAATTGGAATAAATAACAATACTTTATTCCAATATAATAGTAAATTGGTTCAAGATATATATAGTAAATATATATAGTAAATGAATAAGAAATTATCATGTATGTGTTTTTCAATAGATTTAGAAATTCTCAATAAATTGGTGATTCATTGGTCATATTTTTTGTGAAATTTTAAAACCATAGCATATTGGTAATTTTCAGATTGCGACTGACTATAAATCTGCTAAATAGTGGTTGATAATGCTATGCTATAGCGGCATCACTATTTAATTGTATGCAAGTACACCTCATCAGTGTGAAGATTGTCCTTGTAGATTTTGACGAGAACAAAGGCCTGAATAAGCTTTTTGAGTGATTCAATATGTTTGAGATTTTTATTTTTATTATTATTTCTTTTTTTTATATCAAAAATTTAGGGATGAAAAAGTTCCAATGACTACTAGTTTCACTGAATATGCCAATATGTGGTGGAGAAATCTGAATCATTCATGTAGATTTCATAGGCTTGATAGTTGATACAACTGTTGGTTGAGTTGACTATAGTAGACTATGACATAATGGCACACAAATTTACCAGGTCAACTGTAAACAAGAATTATTCTTCTGATTTTGAAGTTGTCCGTGAAAAGTTGGGATATTGAAACATTAACTAGGGAGTTTTGAAAATTTGTTGCAAGATGCACTTTTGGAGGCCTTACCGAAGACATTCAAATCGAGAAGCTTCTGCTCCATTGACCATGCTGCCTCCTTTGTTTGAGATGCAGAGAAGAGGCTAAATTTTTGCAGTAGCTTGCCTCCTTTGCTTGAAGAGTAGTTTACCTGAGGGTCTCATGGTCTGCCAGCTGCTCCACTTAAGCCCTCCTCCATGCCTAGTAGTTCAGCTATGAGCCTCAACATTTTCATTGGAATTATCTAGCTCACCGTGAAGCTTTTGATAACATGCCCTGGGTCCCAAAGAACGGGGATTAAGTAGAATCTTATGCTCGCAGCTAGATTAACAAGAAGATTGAAGATGTCGTGGATCCTTGCAAGGATTTCTGCGATGATGAGTATGATGATGTCGACATGGGTCATTGTTGCACTTTTGCTTTGAAGTTTGAGTTGAACTCTTTGTAGTTAGGGCAGAATGATATTAGCCACACTCCACCTGATTGTAGAATGTGTATAGTGTAAAGCAAACTTACATACACGTGGATATACCTCTTTCCATAGGACTTATAGGTCTGGAGTGTTAAATTAGATAGAGTAAATAATAATTTACTGATATTTTGTCTTGAGTTTATATTTTGGTATTGATTTCTTTTTGCTATTTAGTTTAGTCCTTTTGAGTTGTTTGGCCTATTAATAGGCATCTATGTACTTCATTATTTTTTCAGAGTTGAATAATATTTGTTGTGAGGTTTGTGAGAAATATGAGGCTTATTTGGCCTTGCTTCAGAGAAGCATGCTTTGTATAACAAATGGTCAAAATTTTAAGCTTTCTTTGGTTAGGAAATAGGTATATAGCCACATAAGGATGCAGAAGATATTTTGGCTTTATGATGTGAAGCTGTAAATTTCTCGTCTGGGCAAACATTATGGACATTCCACCAGCTCTTTTGTGTGGAGTTATCTGTGTGACTTATTATTGAAAATGACGTTTGCTAGGTTGTATAATGATAAACAAGGCCTCAGGTCATCATCACAATGTGAGTGTGGTCAGGAATCTGTTTTCCACTGGCCACAGCTTGTTTTGGGTTTTGTTGAACCAGTAATCTGATGACATATTGGTTGATTGTAGTGTTGTAGCATCTCAGAGCACACTTCTGTGGGGATGTAAAGATGAATTGCAAAGGGTATGGTACAAAGTTTTGTGGGTGAAATTTATGCTAGTAAAGGACACATAAAGGAATGAATGTTTGATGTCGTTTCTAAAATGAGTTACTCTTTTGAGTTCATATGAATGAATAAATGTTGTGGATTCTGAAATATTAGGAAGCTCCAGCAATAAATTGTGCTGGAATATACAAATACATCATACTGTCAGTCAAAATTAAAATTTTGATTTGAAACCTATGGGTGGGTATGCGTGGTTTGGTTTGGGTGCAGTTTGAGGCTGGAATACTATTGAAATCTTCGAATGATGGCCCACCGTAATCATGCCGTTCTGATCCTGTGCATATTATATGTTGTTTTGCCTATTAGAATAATTGCTTCATGTCAATAGCTTGTTTCCGCTGCCTAAATACTAGGTACATCAGGCATGTGAAAAATTAGGAGAATACTGAAGATTTGAGACTGAAGCCCTATCATATAAATACACCAGGGCACCTGTGGTTCCTAGTATCGGCGAACATATTTTTATATGTACTAATAACATCCTTCATATGGTTGTCTAATTAGAAGAATCACTTCTCTGTGCAACAGGGTGTTTGTGGATGCGACAGATTCACCAGCGGTTCAATAAGGGATGTCGTCAAGACCATAGTGAAAAAAGATGGTTACAGGGGTCTTATGAGGGGTTGGGCTCCCAGAATGCTCTTTCATGCCCCTGCTGCATCAATATGTTGGTCAACGTATGAAGCTGCTAAATCTTTCTTCCAAGAGCTCAACGAAAGCAACAATAGGAGTGCCGCTATTTGAGCAATTGAATTTCATTATTTTTGGAACTCGTCATTGATGAAATACTGCTATATTGATCAAAGATCGAAGAAGAGGCAGGCACACAATGGGTAAGTTTAATCAGTCAGATACATCTCATTCTTTGTCACCATTACCTGTGTTTTACTTGTAGTATCACTTAGATATCAGTTGACTTCCCAGATTTTGTAACTTCTTGTACCGCTGCATGGAGGGTTTTACCCCCATCTCCATACCCGCTTTCTCATAGATTGTGATGTTGTGAGGCCATAAACTGTCAAGGGAGCTATAGGCTACAGTTTGATTAGGCAATTTTTTGTTTTTGGGCAATTAATAGTTTTTATTACCAAAAACAGCGTGGAAGTACAGACCACCCTTCAAACTAACTTGTCAATCTATTCAACTTGTCTGATAGTGTTACATTCTTCCGACCGTATGTGGAAGTAGACAAACCAGTAAAACTGTTCACCACTACAGGTTGGACAGACCTCCGTTGGAAGGTGGTTCGTCGTTGAAACACTATAGTATTTCAATTAATCCCAGAGGTGGTGGATAGCTTCAGCCACCACTATTCTTAAAATATCACTACCGCCTGTCTGATCTTCTGGTCGATCAGAACAACCAAGTGAGTAGGTGTCCACCTGATGTTGGAGTGAAGTAAACCTGTAACCAGTTAAACAACAATCTCCAACACTGCCTTGTCATTTCACATCAAACAAATAGGTGATCCATGTCGTCAGATTCAGCGTGACAAGTAGAACACAAGTCATCATCAAGTGCAGCACCCTGTCTGACCAGTCGGTATTTCGATTAGTAAAGTTTTGATTGGCTCGTGCTGGTTTTATAGACCGACAAGGGCATTAGTTGGTATATTTTTATTTTGGTATTTGAAAAACTAGTTTGAGGAAAATTAATAGGATAAAAATTAAAATAATTTTAAAAAAGTATAAAATATTATATATATATATATAATTATATTAATATGTATATTTAATTATGTACGAATATATAGATAATATTTTCTATAAGTATATATATCTATTGAATATTAAAAAATATTGACTAAATATTAAATAAGTTATTTAACTTTAAATAGTTTAATTTAATTTTTCTTTGGTATTTTGTATAGTTGATTATGTCAATGTGGAGGAAGATGTTGACTTCCTCGCGTAAGTCATTGTGTTAGTATTCGTTGGAGCCGCACTCTGTTGCACCTTGTATTTGACAGGCCGCTTGGGAGCACAAATTCTCACTGCCGGATACCTCTGCAACTCTCGCGTCATTCTATTCAAAAACCCGAACCCCGACATCCTTCCACTCAACAATTTATCTTGCCGGGTAAAGATTTTTCTGTCATGCCGACCAGGGGCTCTGGTGAAGAATAGGGTCAGGTAAAGTATTTTTAGAAGTGTAAATAATTATTGTGTAGAAAATAATATGTTATTTAAATAAAAGAGTAACGAATAACAATAACAATAATAATGTGTACTTAGAAGATAAAAATAATAACAATATTTGAGTTTACCGAATTTATTATATATTACTAAGGTAAATTTGTTTTTTTTATTAAAATTGTAATTATTATTTTTCTTTAAATATAATATATATCTGTTCATGTTAAAAGTAACATGTTAATTTAATTGGACTCCGATGAAATTAAGTTATACTTTATAATAATACAATGGGCAGACAGAAATATCTGAGAGAAAATATCGGAATGATCCATTATTCACGGTCAGGGAGCTACTTATAAAGCTTCTTTGAGATTATCCGGACATGTGTCTTGTGCGAAGAATCACAATATTCAACCGAAAAGTTACGTTAGCTGAAAATATTTACCGTACGCTCCGTGTATTGGGTCGCTTGGGCTTAAGCGCGCCCTTTAGTTCGAAGGAAATAGAAAGCTCAACACTTAAAAAAAGTTTCCATAACTTCACGCGCCAAACGGTTATTTCCTCATTTCCATTTCTTGCCTTCACTCTCGACATGTACACTAAGTACATGCACTTTTTAAAAAACAATTCTTGGTCATGTCACGTGAGACTAACATTGTTTAGTCTTTATTACTTTAGTAATTTATTGATAAAGGAATACAATAATTGGCAGCTGATAAACTAATTAAAAATTCCACAATTAAGTATTATTTAGTAACTAATACTAATTAAAACTTCCCAAAAAAAATCAACAAAATAGTAATTGATACTAATTAGAGTTTTCCAAACAAACTATATAATTAGTAACTAATACTAATTATAATAATCATATAACAATATATTTCAATAATCATTCAGTAGATTGTAATATGACATAAGTCTATTGGCCATAAACAATCTCATATTTAAATTAATATATTTTACATTATCCTACGGTAAGGTATTACTATCCTTCTTAAAATGTGTTTATTCATGTTATAAAAGATAAACTTAGATTCATTTTGTGCTGATTAAATATAAGGAAAGTTAAATGTGTCTGTAAAAGTAGCTTGAAACTTTGAACTTTCTATAGTAAATGTCTATTGGGCTTACTAGCTAATCAATGGGCATGCCTACCTTGAACAATTAGTTGTATAGTATAAATAGAGACAATAGAGACCACATAGTTTCCTTTGAATGTAGTTGGCTTTTAAGTTTGTATTTTTTTTAGCCATGAAAACCCTTAATTTAGTGAGTGTAAGACCCTGATATTTTGGGTCATTTAAGTTATTTAGAATCGGTATCAATGGATGTTAAGTTTCCTTAAATGTTCTTTTATATCTTTTATGAGTGTTGAACCCTAGTAGCATTTTTGAAATGTTTTGCTCATAACTTATTGTCATTTATTACGGTTTTGTGTTCCATTAAACTTTCCAGCCACTATTGACCTCCAAACTCTTTTGTGACTATTATTTCATGTGGAGATCCTCACATTGTTATGAATCTCATAGTATTTTTTAAAATATCAAATCAAGTTGTTGAAAAAACTGCACTATTTATCATTTTGGTAAGCCTTAATCGCGTATTTTAAGTTCGATGATCTCTTTTTGGTTATCTGAAAGTTAAAAAAACTTTGGGATCATATTATTTTAGAACTCTTGAGTTTAATATTATAAAAAAAATATATATTCTATCATTATTCATATTGTTTTTGGATTTATTTAGATATTTTTTGGACCGTAAAAATTATCAAATGACACTTTCTTCCTAAAATCTTATCTTAAACTTATAAATTTGGTCCTAACCTTTCATTATTGTTTAATATAGATGATAAAATCTTATTTCCCCTATAAACTTCATGGCTCTTGGTTTTAGTAGCAACATTGCTTTTTGCTTCTTTAAGCACATAATTACCTTTTTATCCTTAACTAGTTTTTCTTATTTCCTCTCATCTGCTCATTTCTTTTGCGTGTGTATCAAGGAGGAGCACTCCTCATCTCCCTCCCCATGTGGTGCCACCCTTATATGTCATTTTCTCTTGATATTTTTAGTATATATCTTCCAAAACCTTTATAATTAAGTTATTTACCTAACTTAACTCTTAAGTCTTAAGTCTTCAACACTTAGCAACCTTTGGGTCATCTTTCTTTTTCCTTTTCCCCCATCACCAAAACCTACTACCTTCATTTCTCTCATAATTTCATAGCTTCTCTCCTCCATAACCACCACCTTTAAGTATTTTCTTCCTTTGCAAATAAGTTTAAGAATCAATCCTTTCATTCTCTTCAATCTCTTATCTTTTGTGATGGATTTATGAGCTTATTTTTCATAATATTTTCTATGCTATTTCTAGGTATCAATTTGTTCTCTTTCTAAGTGTTAAATATTGGAAATTGAAGATAAACCTCGTAAACCCTTAGCAAATAAAATTGATAATTGTTGTGTGCTTTTGTTTCTAAGGTAAACACAACTTTGGGTGCTTAGATGGATTCGGCCTTTTGGATATGAATTGTAATTCATGAGATTTTAGTTAAATCTAAGTATATCATGATATCAGTTGATGTTTGTAGGATGATTTTGTTGTATATCATGTTAGGATTTGGGTTTGTTTGGCATATTTTATAAATGTTTAATGATTAGCATGCTTTAAGCTTTTTATTGGGTATGTCAATTTTAAATTATTTTTGAAAGATATTGTTGTTGTTATTTTAATCTAATGTACCATGTTAATCTTGGGTATACTAGGGATAATTACGATATACAAAATGTCTTGATTTGATCATGTTTGATATATTTTAATTTGAGTTGAAGTTTGCTAAGCTTTAGTCGCTTTGGTGAATGTTCTAACTATTCTTCATGTTCTTGAATTATTAAAATGTTATTGGTTGTTTGTGCTATAAAATCTATATGTTGGGTTTGATTGTTGTTTCAAAACATTTTTAATAGTTTGTGGATATTTGAGAGTAAAAGTATTTCAAAGGGAATAGTATTTTAATGTGAATACTATCTGTTATGAATAATAATTTGATAATTTTTGGAGATAAAATATATTTAATTTTTAGATTTAAGTTTCTTGGTAGAAAATGTTTTTTTTTGTTGTCTGTAAATATTTTTTTTAGGCGGTGGGAGCTCCCATTTGATTATTTTGGCATCATGAGTTGTTTTCTATCGGTGATTTCATCTTTTATGGTTTCAAATGTAATTTTTTGTGGTTTAAGGTGGTTTTTGAGATTTTAGATTAAAATGATTTTAATCGGTTAACAATTCCTTATTTTGCTTTAGCTAGTATTTATTTTGTAATTGATTTGGGTTTAGCTTAAGGTTAAGGTTTTAATGGTTTGGGTTTTTTTGGGCTTTATGCATGATTTGATTTTTAGTTTAGATTTTGGTATGTAACATTATTTTATTGTCATAAGTTTTGAGACTGTAATATTTTATGATATGTTCAGGTGATTTAAAATGCTAAATAAGATGTGTCTAGGCTGACATTAGAGAACTATTAGTGGACTACATGTTGAACTTGAATAATTGGAATTAAAGGGGTAAGATGAAAATGAATCAATTTTGTGTTGTGGGAGTTATAACTTGTTACCTAACCCTAGAATTTTATGGCTAGTTGAGTGTTGTAACTTCTTCCTTACCAAGAGAGTTTGGAAGTAAGTATTGTTGCTAGATCTTAGGGTAATTGGTTGAATTAAAATTCTAATCACTTAAAAGTAAAAGATAATTAGAGTTGGGTAGGAATCTTAAGCCTCGGTTAGGCCATAAGGGCTAAAGGCCTTTGGGTTAAGATACGATTTAATATTTTAGCACTAGTGAAGCTCTATTAAGGCCTTCAAATTATAATTTAATGTTATAAGGAGCCTAATATCATTTTCTTGACCACCATTAGAGGTATAGTTTAAGCTATATATAATGCATCTTTACAGTAGACAAAGCATATAGAACTCCATTTTGTTAGCAACTAAGCATGTCATTGACCATAAACAACCTCTTGAACACTTTGTGAACATTCATATCTGGTTCATGTAAAGCTATATCCTACCCATTTCACCATTTTCACATCTAGGAGAACAAAATCTTAATTACCAACTCTAGATAGATATATAGAAGATGCCAGTTTTTGTATCTAACTACCCAGATTTGGTAATCATAAGTAGAAGAAATTAACTAAAATTTATAGTTTAATAAAAGTTTTAGTCTTCGCTTACCTTGAGCAAAGACAAAGACGATAGAGATGAAGATGTTGCAACTACAATAGTAAAAAATGGAAGTCATTACCATGAAGATGAAGTAGACAACGTTGTGTTGAGTGAGTAGACAACAACATGGCTTAACCAACTAGTGGCGAGAATGATAAGAAACAAAGAGAAAATAAGGATGATAAAAGACCGATAAGGTTGAGAAATGGATATCAAATGTATGATTGGGAAGGGAAGTAGGGTGGAAAAATAGGCTAATGTTACTTTTTTTTTCCAGGCATATACATATTTTACATAAAATTTCCCTTCCATTACCTTAAAAAAATTAAGGGTAATAAAAATGAGATAAATGAAGGATAATGAGGGGTAATAAATTAAAGATAAAAAAATGTTCCTAAACAGGGTAAACAAAGGTAAATGAAATCATTCACCCCAAACCAAACATGTAATACCCCAAATGTAACCTAACCCTAATCTCAAGCAATTAGTTTTTTTTTTAATCTCACCCTATCCTTTAATCCTAAATTTGAAAATAAATTTAACCTTAATCCTAAACTTCCTCCTCTTTTCCCCTTGTCCTTTTTTCCTTCTTTCCTTCTTCTCCTTTTCTTTCTTCTCTCTCTCTCTTTTTTTCTCTCTACTTTCTTTTTCCTTAGTTTTCCCCTTCCCTCTATGATTTCCCTTCCCCGATCGGGCTCCTCAGTTAGGCCCCCATCCAAACAAGCCACCCTAATTCAAATCTCATCATCATCATCATATCACTCCATTTCAAGCATGTGTTACCCAAAATCCCACCCCCCCTAAAATCCTCCATTCTCTACTTTGTACTATACTTGATCTCCACCTCACCTTACCTCTCAGCCTTCTCATACCTTACCATTCTCATCCATCTACTAATTATAACTAACTATCCTCCCTCTCTCTCTTTAATACATTTAATAATCCACCTAAATCATCCCTAACTCATTCTCTCTATCTTAACTCTCTTCTACATCAATCCCTGTCAAGTTCTGCCATTTTTATGTAGTAACCTCAACATAACTTGACTCATCTCACAGTACACCACCATCCTATGCATCAAAACCTCACATTGTGCCCCTTAGGCAAAGTGAGAAGCTCACACATCCACCCCATTCCATCCCTCATATTTGGTCGCTTCATTTGCTTACCTTCATGTGGCAAACAAACCCCAATGTGAGCACCTCAGATTGCCTATCATCCATTTGAGTCCACACCTCACGTAGCTAGTCCCAAGTAGTGTGAGTCAGTCATGTTTCTCACTCCCTACCCACATGAGAGACATAATTTAGCCCCATTTGCGCCACATTTTCGCACAACATTTGGCCCTCTTCATTTTCTTTAGCTCTTGCTCATTTCCATCCTCCTTTTCCTTATTTTTTTTATTCTTATGTTCTAACCTTGGTTTATTCTTGGTTTTTAGGTAATTTTTTAGTGATCTTGGAGGAGGATACTTAGGGTTTATTCTTTCTTAGAGACTAGTGATGGTTAGGTAAAGATACATGTCTTATAATAAGGTTTTGATGTAACACCCCCAAACTTCACTACTAAAAAAATTTATTTAAGGGGAAGCATAATAACAATATAGTTGGGTGTTGCCGCTACACTCAATATAAGTTTGGTTTATTATACTATTCTTACATCGAATACAAGGACAATCTTTAACACTTAAAAACATGATAAAACATAAATGCAAGAGACTCATAAAGTTTGAAAGATTATGGAGGTTAACTTTGAGTATAATATCCAAAATATATAAAAAGATTTACAATGGAACTAAGAGTTACAAACAGTATCCAGACTAAAGCTCTGGATAACATGACTTTATGTCCCTAGCTCCAAAGATAACATGAACACTCCTCCCTGAGTAAATCATCGTAAGAAGTCAAATAATCAAAATAGGTCCTTTTTGACATGCACATACTCATCTAGGATATATATACTCGTGAGAATGATTAGCTCCTATAAAAAGGATGGTTATTATGCTACGTATTGAGTAAGGTAACGATACAATCATAGTAGAGTTACACATAGTACATGAGGTCATGGAGAAGAATAAGCATGCATAATGATTAACCATGATACTATGCAAGAGGAGAATTGAATCATAATCACATAATTAGGTATAGTCACTCACAATCCATTTATTATTTACATTGAATTTAGGGATCCCACTATTCTTAATTCGGTGGAACGAACTTAAGTACCTCTTATGATGAACGCTTTTGAGCCACTATTATCACCTAATGGAATGGAACCAACATGTATCGGGACAATACGTTCCTAACCACTATTGTTAAATTAGTGGAATAGTCTGCAACACCTCTCAAGGTAGAGCATTCTTAAGCCATTATTATTGTCCGATGGACTGAACATAACACCTTGATCTTAACTTGTGTAATCTTCTACTTTAAGTAATTGTTATCTTATCCATTGATGTTTATGTCAAAATCATCATGTATACATATATATAAATATGCAAGGCACAAAAACCAATTAATTTTTTTTTCAAAACATGTGAAACACAATTACATAAATATCAAGCCCTCCCCCAAGAAAAAAATCATATTTTTCCTAAGAAGCCCTAATTTCTCAAGATAAATGTAAATTCTTTCATAATACTCATTTTTATATCCAAATTTAATATCCATCCCTAAAATATTATTATTAACAAGATATCTAAAATTCAAGGTTTAAATCTAATTTCTTACACATGCAATAATAGCCTACTTCTAGGATTACTATTTACAATCCCTGTGAAACCTAAATTTCACAAATTAAGCATATCTTTTTCTATAGGACTCATAACCATAAAATTTAAAACACATTCATAAAATGAAAATATTAAAAACATATCCAAAAATAGAGGTCTAATTCCAACTTCTTACACATGTGATAATAACCCTATTTCTAGGATTAATATTCCCAATTTAAGCCATTTTATTTTATTTTATTGGACTTAGGTCATTCATAATTACTCCAAGTATTCTACATAATATATTTGACATATTTTGAACCAATTGAAATATTAAAATACTAAAGATTCCATATTTAACCCATATTGATCAAATTACTCTTAAGATAATCAAAATATCCATATCTTTACTAAAACATTACGAGTTTCAATATGAATGATTTTCAACTTTTAATATATATGATCATGAGACTACTTGACCAAATTTGTTAACCACTTTCCATACTTAGTCAAACCACATTAAAATTCCATAGGTAATGCTAACACACTTAGTGTAACACCCCTAAATTTTGAATCAAAAAATTTTATTTCAAAGACATTACATAAGTGTTTATAAAAGCAAAATTGGGCAATACTTTTGCCACATCATCCATAAGAGAGGCGTGATCATCAGCTAACATATGTTTGATGCAAGAAAAAATAAAACAACAACGAAAGAATGTGTATTCTTCTAATAATACAAAAACTATATGATAACAATGATGAGAATATTAATATAGATAGAAGAGAGAGTTTACAAAATCTGATTACAAGAATCCAAACCAAGAGTTTGAATAATGGGAAAGAACCAAAATTATCCTAATATAGTAGGAAAAATACATCTAACTGGTTATCTTAACTCTTAACTAAATAAAAATGTAACTCTCAAACCCTAAGCAATTTCTAGATACTAACCCGCGACATCATCCTCAATGTACTCTAGTTGAAAATTGCACCCCTACAAATCATCACATGTTCACTAGATCATAAGCCAAATAATCACAGTGACCACATAAATCTAGTATTAATATGGTGAAATATTGGTAAAAAAAAACTACTTATAATACAGTAAGGACTAATGCTTCACATTAAAGTCACATCATAAAACGGTGATAAGTATACTAACATAGTATAACACTCAGGTTCGTGATAGAAATATAACAAGACATATTTACATGGAAATCATGAAAGAATAACAATATAGACCATGCATTAGAATCACATAGAAAAAAACCATACTATAAATCTTCCTTTAGTTACCATATATATTTCAGTTATTAAGATAATCCATTCTACCACATTTAGTTCTCCATTGTGAACAAAAGTCATAACAACATACACAGATAATTAGATGCCACACCCACCACACAAGGTTAGGATACATCGGAGAGATTTTTCTCCTAGGTTATTACCCACCACACATTGAATGCACTTGTCGCTAGGGCTAACATATATTTGGATATCACACCCACTATACGTGGTTAGAGTATATCAAGGTGGCTTGTATTGGGATAACTCGCCCACCAAACTTTGCATACCTCCACCTTGAGGGATTTACAAATTGGGATACCACACCTATTTAATTAATGGATAGTACAAAGTGCCAGGGCCTTGTGCTAGGATACCTCACCCACCCATACTAGATATCGACCCCATGATGGCTTGCTATAGTATAATCCTATACCTTAAAGATATGCACATTTCTCCTTATCGACCACAACTTAATGGAGAAAAATAGGTACTAAGTGAAAAGATAAAAGCATAGGAAAGGGGGGCCACTAACCCCTGGATAGCTAGCTAGAGGGTTTGAGAAAAATATTGAATGCAATCTTAATCTAGTATTATCAATTAGCAAATGATATCATAAATCACAATTTAATTCCATTAATAACCAATTGGGTGTTTCCAAGTGATAACACTAAATAAATCACAAGGCATATAAACCACCAATTAGGTATTTAGAGGTGACAACAAACATAATCAATCAAGGCCCATAATATTATCATTTTGATTCATATTAAATTCAAGTTAAGTATGGTTGAAATCATGATTAAAATATTATAATTACATAGAAATATTAATATAGAAGGCCTAAATAAAGAACATTAAGTATCAAGCGAACATGGAAAAAACAAGTGGACCAATTGATTGGTCATTAATGCTAGTTGACTTGTTTGGCCATACTAAACCCCGAGAAGAAATAACATAAGCTAACCAGTTAATTGGTTTGTCCCACAAATTAATTGTTTATAGGAACTAGTTGACGGGTTCAAGCAAAAATCAGACCACTCTCGTCACAAGACTTCTAGTAGATATGTTTGGTAAATTGATCAAATGCTCATGGGAACCAATCGATTGTTCTCACAATCAACCAATCAACACTTGCTAACCGAGAAATTGGTGTGGGCTAAACAACACCCAAACCTACAATCCATTTATCCAAAATTTACCCAACATTTCCATATTAATTCTATCATGATTCTATGTCATAAAATACATAAAAAGACATACTACACACATAGAATCATATAGGTGCATGATATGATTAGCACTTGAGAAGATCAGGCTCAAACTACCAAAATCATGTATAATAAAAAAAAACCCGAGACATGCTTAAAATTAAAAGATGAAAATTTTACCAAATGCTCAAATCTAAGAATTCAATTAAATCATAAATACCATAGAAATATACCAAGAATATGAAAGCATAATAGAAAAAAAGACATTATTCATATTAGAAATAAGATTTTCTTACCTCCAAGTAATCTTGTAGTATAAAATACTCCTAACTTGATATTTGTGCACCAAGAAATTAATTCCTAAGAGAATAAAAAATCAAAACAATTAAAAGTCTTTTTTTTGAAAACTTAATAAAATAAAATTAGAAAAAGAAGACAAAGAAGAGCAATGAAATAACTCATCATTTTCTCAAAACAAACTTTTAAGGAGAATGAAGTTATGATCCTCAACCTTTCTCAAAACTTTAATCCTTCCTTGATTAAAAGAAACAAGAGAGATTTAAAGCTAAGATTATGGGAAGAAATAAGAGACAAAAATTCGAACAAAGGATGAAGAAACTAGAAGCAAGCCTCCATTTTCTAAGCATAGAAGAAACAATAAGAAAAGTGAAGAATGTCCAACACTAAATAGTTTTTGTTTCGTAAGGAAATGAGAGAGTGAACAGATGCAGATGGTAGGGAGAGAGAATAAATCAATAATGGAGTATATAGATGAGAGTAGTGGTCGACATCCATAAGTGGGAGAGAGAGAAGCCTAAATTAGGTTGAGTGTGGCAAACTAAGGTGTAAGGAAAATGCATGATGACATAAGGAAGATAGTGTGTAACTAGGGTGAGGTATGATAAAGGGTT
This sequence comes from Tamarix chinensis, assembly GCA_030549775.1. NCBI lineage: Eukaryota > Viridiplantae > Streptophyta > Magnoliopsida > Caryophyllales > Tamaricaceae > Tamarix > Tamarix chinensis. The sequence goes on along the minus strand of CM060173.1, from coordinate 45,794,883 downwards.
AGTAAGTCAGGGAAGAGGTGTAAAAATTCAAGCACATAGCCGTGGCTACTAGAAGAGAGAGAAAAGTGAACGAGAAGAGAGTGAATGTGAGAAATGCATGAAAAGTACTTTTGGGGAATTATAGCTAAATGAAATCATAAAATGACCCATGTAATGTAAAAATAATCTCAAAACACCAAATATGCTTATTAGCACAAATAGATTCTAATTAAAAATCTTCATAAACTTTGGAACTATATTTGAATGAAAAAAGGGCTAAAATTATGGGAAAACTAGTTGATTGGTTTGAGGAAATCCATCGACTGATTTGTTCGGAAATAAAATTTCTAGTTCTTGAGCTTACCAATTGATCAATTAGGGTAATCAATTTATCGATGTGCTTGAAACTCACCTTTTTATTTAAATTTTAACTCCTTTCCAAAACCAATACTCATTTATTTTATATTAACATAATTTTAAATATAATTTAAAGGATTTTGGGATGAATTATTACACTTAGGGTATCAAAATGAGTTTTACAATTAAAATACCCAAAAATTCTAATTTAGAAAATTATGATAAAATATGGATTTATTAGAAAAATTTATTAAATATATTGTTTTATTTAAAATAAGGGGAGTATTTAAGAAAAAAAAGGAAAATGATAAATAATTTAATTATGTATTTTGCTAGGCAAAAATAGAATTTAGGAAAATTATCCAAAATATCCTAAATTGATATAAAAAGGAATTAAATTATTATTTTACTAATTTTTATTATTTTTAAATATTTAAAAATATCAAAATATCCTAAATACCCCAACCAACCAATTTTTTCTTTTTCATTTTTTCCTTTTTCCTTCCTTTTTTCCTTTTTCTTTCTCCTTTTTCTCCTTTCTCCTTTTTCTTTTTCTTCCCTTCTTCCTCGGATTGGGCCACGCCTGGCCCAACTCCCCTTCCTCTCTTCTCTCCCCTACGTGGCCCATCCTACCTTCTTTTTTTACCTTCTTCCCTTGCCCGCCAGTTCTCTCCTTTCTTTTTCTTTCATTTCTTTTCCCCAAACCGGCTAGCCCGACCTATCTTCTTCCTCTTCCCTTTCCCCATCCTCGAGTTGTAGGTCGGCTTGCAACTCTGTTGCCTTCCTTCCCCTACCGGCCGACACCTCCCTTCTCTATCCCCCATCCTTTTTCCTTTTCCTTTCCAGCCCCAACCTACCTGTACCTCCTTCCACGCGTGCCCCTTCCCCTTACCGACCTGCGCCCTGCAAATTGTAGGCTCGTATCAGCCTCTCACCACCGACAGGAAAGCCCTGCCTGACATGCCCCCTTTTCTTCTTCCCCATTTGTCTTATCCTCCCTCCAATGGCCTATAAATATCTCTCTATTGATCCTATCTGTCCCTCTTTCCTCTGCCCAAAAAATTCAGTATACTTGCGTCACCGCCACTTTAGATGCCATCCCCATTGCTATTGTACAACACCACTGCCAGAAACACCACTCAAACCCTTCCCTACATTACCCTCCACCTAACGAGCCACTCACCACCCCTGGTTCCCCTACATGAGCCACCATAACCGAGTAAAGTTGGTTGCTCGACTTACCACTTTGTACCCATTACCGCCCCTCTCGCCACAATGCGCCACCCCTTCGCCGTAATCACTGCCTCCCCTACAGCCCAATCAATCCAACAGAGCCTTCCCTACCTTCCTTTCTCCCTTTTTTCCTCTCCTTTATCCTCCCTCCTTCTCCACCACCCTTAGCCACCTCAACCACCATCACTTGCGCTGCCACCCTTGTTGCGTCACCACCGCCACTCCAACCCTCAGCCTAGAGAGTCCACCAGCACCACAATCGCCATCTCACACTCTCTCTTTTAGCCCTAAAATACCACCTTCTCTAACCCCTACTTCTACCGCTACTGCCACCCTCACTAGGTTATGCCCTAACCTTCCTAGCCCTTAAGCGTAATAAGTGTAATCATTATCCTAAACTTATTATTATTATTATTATTATTATTATCACCATTATTATTGTTATTATCACTATCATTACTATTATTATTATTACTATTATTATTATTATTATTATTAGAGTTATTATTTTTATGGCTAATATTGTTAATAATACCTTATCATTAACCAATATAAGTATATAAACTTATTTTGGCTAATAATAAAGTGATTAACCATTTTAAGGGTAATATCCTTATTTTTACTACTAAAGCTACTATTTTTATTATTATCCCTAATATTAGGTTATAATAAAGGCAAATAGGAAATAATAAAAATTTTAATAAGAGGAAAGTTAATCCTAGTATTTTCCCTCTTATAGGTGAACTGAATCTGAACCATAAGGAGGCGTAGGAGTGTACTGCAAGTCTCGTGTCATTTTAGGTAAGGATATGGTTAAGGCCTAATGTGTGTGTAAAATGTGTTATGTGTGTGCCTTATATATTATGGACTATGCTCTTGTAGCATAGCTTGCTAAGCATGAAGTTAAGGTAAGTTGCATGTATTTTATGACATGTGTAATATGGTATTGTTACTTGTACATAGAATGTACTTATGTAATATTGCCCTTCATGACATGCATGATAGGAAGCCTTAAATAGTGTTGTATGGTTGTGAGAGAAATTAAAAGAGTGAGGAAAGTGAGTTGACTAGAGGGTGGCAAAGATGGCCTAAATATCTTATGACCTATAGGTGGATAAAAGGAGGAATAATGGGAACAAATTAAGGGAATGGACCGAAAACATGCATAGGGAGTGTAGGGTTGCATGTGATGGTTAGCCTTTACATGAGGATGACCTTTACATATAAAAAGTTGACTTGAGGGTTAAATAAGATAAGGGAAGAATTATTAGGATGATTGGAGTCTATATGTAAAAAATAGGATATGGGTTGGCATAATGATGCATGGGGACTTGACTAGGGTTTTGGGAGGAAATCCTAAGTGAGAGAAGTGTGGGAAGGAAAAACTAATAGAAATAGTTAGAATGGGGAATATAGAATAAAAGGGGTGTCACATGGAGTAAAGCCAAGCCAAGTGAGAAAGGGTGTTTGAGTGTTGAGGGGTGACATAAAATAAAAGAGAAGTACTAGGGTTTCAAGTAGCAAACTAGGGTTTTTAGGATCACGTGTGGGAATTGGGTATTGAAGTTTTAATGTCGGCTGTGGTTTGAGGGAAGTGATGGTTTTGGTAGCAAAGAAGAGTATGGGTTATGTAGCAAAGAGGAGTTGAAATTGAGTTGTAGGAGTAAGCCTTGAACCACGTGTAGAAGAGATTTGGGCTCTCATGGTGAGTGGGAAAAGATGGGGAGGAAGTCTCAAGGTTGTAGGTTGTGTAAAAGTTCCAAGATATGGGATAGGGTTTTTAGGGAGAACTGAGAATAAAAGGGTGAGCATGGGAAGTCTAGTGGGTCATGTATGTCTAGTCTGGGTTGTATGTGGAACAAAATACGAATAAGACACTAAACACTTTAAGTGAAAGATTATCGAGCCAGGCCTAATGAGTATACTTTTCTGGTCCATTGGTTATAAAAGTGGTCAAGTGCATTCTGTCCTGTGGAGTGTTTTCAGTCAACCGGCTATAATAGTAAGGTATTTTGGGCTCGATAAAGCAAAATTTACATGGTAATAAGTTATGAAAGGATACTTATTACTTATAGTGGAATATCTTATGAGTTGGGTCTAGTGAGGTTAATTTTTTGGTCCACCGGCTATCATAGTGGTTAGGTGCGTTTTACCCTGTGGTGTGATTTAGGTCCATTAGCTATAATAGTAGTTAGGTGTGTTTTGTGTTGTGGAGTTTTTTGGCCTACCGGCTATAATAGTAGGTTCCCCATACTCACATGGAATTAATATGATGAATGTATAAGATAGAAATATTATTCTAAGTCTTGATTGATGATATGAACCTAAATTTTGCATTATATGCATTACTTGTCTATTATCTTGCATGGTGTTACCCATATGGTTACCTTACTCAGTACATAGCGTACTGATCACCCGTGAAACGGGTGATGCTCATTCCCATGAGTAGAAACCCCTTCTGAGTTTGTGCGGATAGGAGGTACCGTGTTCGATGCCTATGACGCACTAGATGCATCGGGTGGGGCTATGTGATAACCGTTGGACTTCACTGGGGGCCGAGAGCGAGTACTAACTGGACTCTCTACATTCTCTAGTTTTATTTTACTGTTGTATCACTTTTCCCTCTAGGGGTTTGTCTTGTATCTATTTTTAATTTTATATTAACAATTTAATTTCACACTCTAAATTCTCTTTATTATGAAAATTATAGATTTTTACAGTTCCATTTCTTAGTTAGTGTAATGATTTGTGAAAATTATTTCTTAGACTTATGGTTGGTACGAGAGTGGCCGAGGGTTAGGCTTGTGTTGATCACGACGGTAGGACCCCCATGCTCGTGATTGTTTTAATTAAATAAAAAAATTTTAACTGTAATTTTTTGGGGGTGTTACAACAACTACTTATAAGCTCATACTCTTCATGTAATAGCCCATCCTTAAATTTTGCAAAACTTTGTGTAAAATTACACTAATATAAAATAAAGTGGTGTTGGTTTTAGAAAGGACCTGGAATTGATGAAACTATGGAGTTTTAGCGACACCACGTTATTGCTTTTTCATACCGATTCACTGATACATCCAGCAACCATCATCTTCATTTCTGGTAGAAACAGTCGACTAGTTTCCTAAAACTAGTCGACTAGTTAGGGTGCAATTCCAAAATCCTTTCATATTTTGCTTCAATTATTTACCAAATGTTTATAAAAACTTATGATCTCTTTGTGCTAATTAGTATATATTGCTTCTTTAGAATTATTTTCAAATTAATTATATCATTTTATGATTTTTATTTACTAAAAATTCTCCTAAATCACTTTTGAGGTATTTTTCCTCACCTGCCACTTCTCATCTCTCCTTATACCTTCTCTTTCTCTCCTCTAGATCATGCAGAACTCCTTTCCCCTATTGTTGCTTTATCTTAGTTTTATTTTGCTTAACTTCACCCTTCCTAGCCCATGATTCATCATTTATTCTTCTTACACCATTTTATCCAACACTCCCAACATTACATGTTAACTCCTTATTCTCTCTCTTCCTTCCTTTTTAGTCAACCAACTGACCCCTACTAACCATCCTCATCCAAATTTCCTCTCCTTTTAATGCACACATTAAAGTTTCTTTACTTTTTCTCCCTTTTCTTTCCTTTCCTTGTCATACTTTGCTAAGTGTAAAGAATCTCTTTTCTTTCCTTTCCTTTTCTTATTCCAACAAATAACCAAGGCCCTTGCCCCACATTTTTCTATTTAGTTTTAATTTACCCTATTTCTTAATATTTAATTTAGTTCCTTTTTATTTTCTATGAGAAAAAGAGGATTAAAGTTTAGAGAGAGTTGAAGATCTCTTGTTCTTTTTTACTCTAATCTATTTATCTTGTGGGCTAAGGTTGAGAATTTATACCTCTATCATTCTTCTCAATTTTTCTCGTTTATATTAAATTTGAATGTATGTTTTATTAGTTTTTGGATTCTTGATCTTCTTAGATAATCAAGAATCTTGTAGTGAGCCATAAAGTTAGGAGTGTTTTCTCTTTACTAGAAGATTTTCTTCAAAGTAAGAGAAATCTCTATTTTATGATGAGGTTTAGTGTTCATTTTTGTATTAGTTGATATCTATGGTTTTTATCAAGTACCTATATAAAATCATGGATTTTAAATATATTTAATAGATCAAGATATGTGTTGTGAATACGGATGGTTGCAAGCATGAGATGTGGCATTATATGGATCATGTGTTTACATTAGAAGGTTTGGCTAGGTAACTAAAATAAGGAGGTTATATATATCAAACATGCTTAATATGCTCATTTAACCCCATGAATTTAGCTTTCTATCTATGTATCACATGTTCGGTTGAGTTTAGTATCATTTGTTCATTAGGACCTTTTTGGTGAATCTAGGATGTTTGCATTGTTGATGTAGGCATGGCTTTATGAGATTAACCTAATTGTTGATATGGTTCTTGTTGATTCCTACTTGATGTTGGGTATGTGAGCATGTTTTGGTTATTTTGGCTCGAAGCATGAATTTGACACGTTAAGAATGAAAGTGTGGTGAAATTAATTGGTGAGCATGTTTAGGATATATGCATGTCCTTAGTAATAGTAGTATGTGTAGGACGTAATTTATAGGATGTTGATCATAATTTATACATCTTAGCCTTGACATGGAATCGGTGAGTATAGTATGATATTAGAGTCTTTAAATCGGTCTTGGAGAATGACCCATGTGTTTAATGTTTTAAGTATGCTATTATGTGTTTTTTATAGCACAAAGCATGTTTGTCTTACTTATTTGATCATGGATTGATGTTAGAATGATTTATATATTATTTATCCATGTTAATGAATTAAGGCATGAATTATGATTCTTATTATATTCAAGCATTAATTATAATGCATAATCTCGAGAAGTTTTGTTTTAAAAACCTAGCGGAAGATGTTAAAGGAAAACTTCCAAGTACAAGTATAACATCCCCAAATTTTTATAATCTAAAATTTGAATGTTTAACCTTTTATCCAAAAAAATTTTGCCTTTAAATTATTGATTTAATTATTTTAGTAAACATTTGACTTATAAAAATGGATAAAACTATTTAATAAATTAATATACTTATTACCATTTTATATTACTCTTTTTATTTAAATAAATCCTAAACTAATAATTTTATTAAATTAAGACCCTAATTTTTGAATGAATTAATTTAATATTTTTTCAATAGTCTATTTTTAATCTAATTTCTAATTCTGACTCTAAATATATTTTTCTTTTCTTTTTCTTCTTTTCCTTATCCTTATCCTTTTTTCTTCATTTTCTTTCTTTTCTTTCCTTTCCTTCTCCTTTCTTCCCTTGTGCTAACCCAAACCATCCATCCCTCTTCTTCATTTATTTTCCCTCAGGCCAGCATAAGTCTCCCTCCCTTCCTTCCTTTCTTTTCCCCCCAAGTTGGTCTAACCTCTCTCCCACTTCTCCCCTTCTCCTCTTATGCGCGACTAACCCGCTTCCCCCTCCTTCCTTCTTCTTCTTTCTCACATGACCTAGACTTTCTTCACATTTATTCTTTCCCCCATGTGACCCAAACCTTCCCCTCTCCTTCTTTCCCTACCTGAGCCCGACCAAACATGCCCTAGGCACTTTGCCCCTTGTGTACTTCTCCTGCACCCCCTGTATGCTTGTTGTGCCCCCTCTTCTAGCTAGCCAACCTACACCACCACCCTTTTCTCGCCTTTTTCTTTCCTTTTTTTAACCTTACAACCCCTTGGTTCCCTTCCCCGTATGCCCTTCCCTACCATTATCACCCTTTGCCACACCTACCATACGGCCTACTGCCTCCCCTACACTGCTACCTACCTTACCCGCCGAACCCTTCTGATGTGGTTTTTATCAAAGTAACGGAAGGTTGGATCAAAATTTGTATTAGAAGCTATCACCCACAATCTAATGCAAAAAGAATGAAGTGATTTGGTGGATTATAGACGAAGAAATTGATGTTACAAGATGAAGGTGTTTCAGCAGATTTGAAGGTGTTCAAATGTGTCGTGTGAAGATAGATTTGAGGAAGGATTAATCCCAGATTTTCCTTTCTCAATACAGACCCAAAAGGGAGGATTAGACTTTAGCTCTCTTTCTCAAAGTTTTATCAAAATTCTTATTATTCATTCTATTCAATTCTCTCCACAAATGTTGTGCACAAAAGGTATATATAGGAGAAGGGAGACTCGGTGGTGAGCTAGCTTAAACCAGCCGAGTTTTCCTTCTTAATTCAGCCCATTAATCATGGTTGAATTAGACCCATATTAACCTTAATCCAAAGAATAATATCATTGGTTAAATGATACAAAGGATTAATATTACAAAGCTATACAATAGACTAAGATACATACATGAAATTATAGCCATACCCTAACTTACATAAAATATACTTAGGGTTAGGGTTTACAACAAGTTTATAAAAATAATGAATATCATCACTCTATCTCTTGTTGTAATGTATCATCCCATGTATGTCATAGTCTTGCATGCCTTGGAATACTTGTACACGCCAATGTATATGAATATCATCTTCTTGCAAATATGTAACATACCTACAAGAATAACTTGAATGTTTTTCAATGTCAAGCATATTAGAATTATCAAGAATATTTAACATGATAAGCTCCAATATTATGAAAGCTAAATCATCTTCCTTACCTTGAGGATTAGAATGAATATGACAATCATTATGTTCAATGGATGCTCCTACATCATACTCCCCAAGTTGAGAAGAATTTGCCCTCAAATTTTTATTAGAATAATAAGGAGACAAATCACCAACATTAAAATTTCTTGAAATTCCACCATAAGAATCTGGAAGTTCAAGTTCATAAGCATTATCTCCAAACTTCCTAAGTATTTTAAATGGACCATCGACTCTTGGCATTAGCTTGTTTTTACGTAAATTAGGAAATCTCTCTTTACGTAAATGTAACCAAACTAAGTCATCAGGAGAAAACACATAAGAGTTTCTATGCTTATTTGCTTGAGCTTTATACTTGGCATTAGATTTTTCAATATGATTTTTGATTTTCTCATGAAGTTGTTGAAAAAATTTTATTCTCTCTTTAGCTTCATAGTTTTTCAATTCACCTTTTTTCAATGGAATCACGTTAATAGGCATGTTAGGATTGACACTATACACACTAAGCATATTCCATAAAGTTTTCCAAAAATAAGTCATAAACTTGACATAAGCAGTATTTGAAAGGATTATACAAAAACTCATATTTTCTTTCACAAATCCTTTATCCATAAGTTATTGTATTTGTTTTTGTAATCCTTAGCTTCTTCTGGGTTACATCTATAAGTCGGTTTATTAGGGATAGGCATACTAGAAACAAGATCAATAACATGTTCTACACCTCTTTTAGGTGGTAATCCAGGAGGTAAGTCATCAGGAAATACATCATTATACTCATCAAGCAACTTAATCAAATTAAAATCTTTAAGTTGTTGTTTTTCAGGTTTAGAATCTTTAGAAACTAAAGCATAACAAATTCCTTCTTCTTTTATACATTTTTCCATAGCCTTTTCATGAAAAAATAATCTCTTTTTATCATCACTCAAAGGCATATGATCATATAAAGAAGGTTTGAGCCTATACAATTGTTTTTCCTTTTTCACCACATATTCATTAGTTACCCCATCATGAGTTGCTTTTCTATCAAATTGCCATGGTCTACCCAAAAGTAATCCACAAGCATCCATAGGTAAAACATCACATAAAACTTCATCATGATAGTCTCTAATAGAAAATGTGATTAAAGCTCTTGTGTTTACTTTAGCTCCTTTATCCTTATTTAACCATTGTAAAGAATGGGGTTTAGGATGATTAGTAGTTTCCAAACCAAGTTTCTTAACCATTGCCTCACTAGCAACATTAGTACATGGACCACTATCAATTATAAGTCTACAAACTGTATCACCTATTTTACACTTAGATTTAAAAATCTTTTCTCTTTGAGTAGGTGTAATATTAGGTTGTATTTGCAAGACTCTTTGAATTACAAAGCAGGGGTCTCCTTCTTCTTCTTCTTCCATATTTAATATTTCATTAGGAGATTCAACTTCTAATTCATCATCACTACATGGTTCCATGTTTTCTATTTCATGTAAGGTTAAGGCTCTTTGGTTAGGACAATCTCTAGCAAAATGTCCATATCCTTTACATTTTAAACGTTTTTTATTAGCCATTTCAACCACCTGATTTTCACCTTTATCATCTTTGTTATTCTTTTTATCATATGAAAATGTTGATTTAGGTGTAAAGGTGTTAGAATAGGGTTTAGTCGAAGTAGAGGCATTAGACTTAACATAGGCTTTTGTTGTCTTGGTTTATCTTTCAATCTTCATAGCCAATTTTATCAAGTCATCAAGAGATTCATAAGAGTACATATCAACCTTGTCTCTTATTGAGTTATTCAAGCCACCTAAGTATCTAGCACATCTTTGTTCCTTTCTTTCATGAACATCACAAATAAGGGCTAGTCTTTCAAACTCTCTAGTGTATTCTTCTACACTAAATAAGCCTTGCCTTAGAGTAGTCATCTTAACATACATATCTTGTTCATAGTCTCTAGGCACAAATTTCTTTCTTAAGTGCTTTTTAAGTTTTTCCCAAGATTTTATTTTAGACTTCTCGTGTCTTTCTCTAGTTCGCTTTAAGTTATCATACCAGATTCGAGCAAACTTTTTGAACTTTAGAGTAGCTAATTTGCACTTTCTATCATAATCATATTCTCTAAACTCAAAAATAGCTTCAATCTCATGCAACCATTCAAAAAATGATTCCCCATTCAAATCACCATAAAATTCAGGAAGTTCAAGTTTAATACCTTGATCTTCATGGTGTAGATTTCATGGTATAGATTTCTTACATGGAATGTAGGTGCTCTTCTTTGGTTGCTTGAGCCAAAAGAATTTGCCTCCTCTTCTCCATCTTCAAGATGAGAAATATTGAAATGTCCACGTCCATTCTTGGTATGGTAAATCGGCTTCATTCTCCCTTCCACACTATCATGTGTGGTTTCCATTCGAGGTTGCCATGGTTTATACTTCTCTTGGTCGGCCAACTTTGCTTCTACACTTTGGAGTTGATGTTGTAGTGTGTTTTGAGTCTGTAGTTGGGCATCCATGCGTGTGGTGAGGCCTTTAATGGACTCAACCAGGGCACACACCTCCTCACTAGCCATGGTGAAGGTTGACACACAACCTTTCTTGATGCACACAATATATCTTCCACAAATGTAGGTGCTGGATTCGTTTTGCCTACAACCAAACAAAGCACAAACCAATTTCTAATTCTAAAGAAAATATCAAACACTACCTGCAATCTTTATCTAGGCACAAAGGAGATCCTTAAGCCTCAAGAATAGCCACTGCACGCAGGTACACACAAATAATGAAAGATTAGTAATAATAGGTATGAAAGTGATTCACATAAAATCATAGAACATGTTTCTGTGTTATCAATAATATTGTGTCTTCCAGTGGGCGTTTCGTATTGAAGTCTTCATAGAAAGTGTATAGAAGATCCAGAGGTAGATGATAGACTATTTTCTTAAGAGAAATTGATGAGAGATGAGTCGAATATACGGCCTGCAAGTTCCAGGTCAGTTTCGGGCTTCACATAAAATCATAGAACATGTTTCTGTATTTTCATTAAACACTTGTCTTCCAGTGGGAGATTCGTGTTGACGTCTTCATAGAAAATGTAGAGGACATACAGAGGTAGAAGATGGACTAATTTCTTGAGAGAAATTGATGAGAAATGAATCGAATACATGGCCTGCAAGTTCCAGGTCTGTTTCGGGCGATTGAGAACTGTCCAGGGATGTTGAACACTTTGAAGCTTTTCTTCCTGCTTTCATGAAGAGAACTTGAAGGGGGTTGTCATACACTTGATCAAACACTAATATAGAGTAGAATACAATAGAAATCAAGTGTTGAAGAGGCACACACGATCGTTGCAACCATACGAACCAAACTGGTGCTGCTGAAATTCGAACTCTGTTGGTATTTTATGTGAAAAGTTGAGGGAAAATGCAATAATATCGTTGCAAGATTGCAAGAAATTAAAGCAAGAACTTCAAGAAAAATTAAAGAAGTTCATCGTTAATCAATAATTGCAAGAAATGGTGGAGTATCCGTGGAGTTCTTAGTGAAAGAACACACCACGATTTCAGGTGGGCAGAAATAAGCTTCGAACAAATGAAGCTTTGATACCAAAATATTATGTGGTTTTTATCAAAGTAATGGAAGGTTGGATCAAAATTTTTATTAGAAGCTGTCACTCAGAATCTAATGCAAAAAGAATGAAGTGATTTGGTGGATTATAGACGAAGAAATTGATGTTACAAGATGAAGGTGTTTCAGCAGATTTGAAGGTGTTCAAATGTGTCGTGTGAAGATAGATTTGAGGAAGGATTAATCCCAGATTTTCCTTGCTCAATACTGAGCCAAAAGGGAGGATTAGAATTTAGCTCTCTTTCTCAAAGTTTTATCAAAATTCTTATTATTCATTCTATTCAATTCTCTCCACAAATGTTGTGCACAAAAGGTATATATAGGAGGAGGGAGACTCGGTGGTGAGCTAGCTTAAACCAGCCGAGTTTTCCTTCTTAATTCAGCCCATTAATCATGGTTGAATTAAGCCCATATTAACCTTAATCCAAAGCATAATATCATTGGTTAAATGATACAAATGATTAATATTACAAAGCTATACAATAGACTAAGATACATACATGAAATTATAGCCATACGCTAACTTACATAAAATATACTTAGGGTTAGGGTTTACAACAAGTTTATAAAAATAATGAATATCATCACTCTATCTCTTGTTGTAATGTATCATCCCATGTATGTCATAGTCTTGCATGCCTTGGAATACTTGTACACATCAATGTATATGAATATCATCTTCTTGCAAATATGTAACATACCTACAAGAATAACTTGAATGTTTTTCAATGTCAAGCATATTAGAATTATCAAGAATATTTAACATGATAGGCTCCAATATTATGAAAGCTAAATCATCTTCCTTACCTTGAGGATTAGAATGAATATGACAATCATTATGTTCAATGGATGCTCCTGTATCACCTTCCTTGTTTCCTGACCATCTCTTCTCCTTTCTTCTGTCTTCTCCCCACCCCCTATTTTTCCCCATCGCCCCATCTGTAGCCACCTCTAGTGATTCAACTACCAGCTAGCCTCTTTCATTGGCCACCATCCTTTTCCCTTTATTCCTTCCTTCTCCTCCTCATTAGCCTCCCCGTCTCTCCTTCTTTCTCCCCTACTGTAGTCCCTACCACCATCCATTCTCTTACAAAACCCTCTCCTCCACTACAACCATCGCCAATGCTTGCACCCCACATCCTTCCTACACAACCGACAAACAACACCCTAGCCTCCCTTATAGCCTTGCCTCCTCTTCTTCTCTTCCCCTCGACACCCCCTCCCTGCAGCCACGACCCTTCCTTCAGCCACCTTTCCCCCTTCGTTTCCTCCACTACCGTAGCTCCTCCTAACTGCTTGCTACCAGCCAACCACCTCCTACACCATCACCAACAGCCACCCTACGCCACATGCACCTATTCGTTCCTCTTCTCTTCTTCTTTGTCTCCTTTTCTTCCTTTTATTTCCCTTCTTTGCACCCTCTTCCCTATAGCCTATGTCCCCACCTGCGCCTACTTCGAGCTACCTTCACCATACCCTCCAACCACCAACTACATCCTCCCTCATCTCTTGCACTCAAAAACCAAAGCCAACAACCCACTAACCCTCAATTGAGCCTCCTTTTGCCCACTTCTATTTTGGCGATTTATGTACAGCTCACGTTGTACATACACCGTGAGTTATATAGTGTATATTTATATGTTTTGGATAATAATTAAGGTATAAGGGTAGTTTTGAAATTCTATATTTAATAAATATTTTTAATAAAAATTATTATTTCATTTATCTAGTATTAATATGATATTTGTGATTTTTTTTATTTACAAAATTTTATTAAATGGAGCTTAAGTATTTTTAACCGGATATCGGTAAAATTTATTTTTGCTGGAAATCAGGTAACCTTTATATCCTACTAAAATTTTTGGATTATCTCATGTTAACACATTAGAGTTTTTGACATGTGATTTTCGTAGATATGATGTGTTATAATAATCCCATGATTATTAATATTATCTTATAAAATGGAAAAGAATGCATGTTGTCTTGTGTAGGATGTTATATGTGTGAAAGGGTGATTGAGAAGGGTTTTAATGTGGAGAAATGATTTTGTATGTTATGTGTATATAAAATATTAGGTTGAGTATGTATCGACGCTTGTAGTAAAAATACTACTAATATGAGCCCTAGGGGAAATTTGGGCATTTAGACACCTTATGATATTTAACCTTAACTGGGATGCTAAGTGGGTTATAAATATTACTAGGGATGGATATAGGAGTTTGGTATATCATAAACACATGATTTAGCATGAATATCAATATTTTAGGGTCTAGGGGTATTTTGGTAATTTTTTTATGTATGATGGCAATCATTCCAATAAATGTGAAAGCTAAGTGTTTTGGAGGGTTGAGTATGAAAGTAGGGGTTTAGGGTATTAGTAACACATATTTGGGCATAAATGTTGATATTATATGGTTTAGGGGCATTTTGGTAATTTTTTATGTACTATGGTAAATAGTATAATAAACATGCATGATAAGCATTAATTAGTGTTAGATATGAGAATAAGGGTTTATTATCTTTGTGCCATCTATTTCATCATGGTTACCAATATTATATGATATAGGGGCATTTTAGTAATTCTGCATGTATTAGGGTGATTATTCTAATAAACATGCATAGGGCTAGTCAAACCCAAAGGAAACTATGACCATGGGTGAGTAGAGTAGGGGTTGGTTGCAAAGAGTGGATATAGGGGTTAATGATGACATGGTTGGATAGCTTTGCACATTTGGGGAATTCCTTGGAATGCTAAGAGATAAGAGGTTACTAAAAAGCTGGAACTAGGTTTTGGTAGGTCAAAGCATGAAATCCTAGGGGTAGGTTATTATCACATGTAAAAAACATAGGGGTTAGGCTCTAAGCCTAGATTATGATGCTAACCACGTGTGTTAGGAATTGTGTACCAAATTAAATAATAATGTGGGATAAGTGGGAGCAATCATAACCACAACGAAGAATTAAGATTTTAGGAGGGGTCAAATTTGGGAGGTTATTATCATATGTGTAAAATGGGGGAGTTAGGCTATAAAAATTTAGGAGTTGGATAATCATAATAATATATGCTTGGTTGTGGAAAATTTGGGTTACATAAGTGGTAAATAAGGGGTTAGGCCAATTAGGGAAAGCTAGGGTTTTATGGAGTAACCCTAGAAGCCAATTGTTATCATATGTAAGAAAGGGGAAAATAGGCTATGACTCATAATAAGAAGGTTTCTAATGACAAATTTGGGTTTGTTGGATAAATTGGGGACTTAGAGGAACATTAGGGGGTAAGGATGTGTCAGGCTTAGGAAACTAGGGTTTTTAAGGGAATAAGGTAGGTCTAGGGTGGTAGTAACGCAATAGTCAAACTCGAGTTGTATATGGCTGTGTGTGGTATCTGAAATAAATAAGACACGAATAAGATACTAATCACTTAAAGTGGAAGATCACTTGAGTTGGGGCCAGTTGTACCTTATTTACCGATCCACCGGTGAGAATAATGGGGTCCCGAACTCAAGTAATAAAATCTTTGGACAATAATAACCAATGAAAAGACTCTAATTATTTATACTAAAACACTATGTAGTTTAGGACTGGTTGTACCTTTTTATCTATCCATAGGTGATAATAGTGGCCAGGAGTGTTTTTCCTTGGGGTTATACCTTATTACCAACCTACCAGCAAGAATAGTGGTCAATAGCATTCTTCCTTGGGGTTTTACCTTGTCGACCGTTCCATCGGTAAGAATAATGGGATCCCTAAACCTACATGGATGTAAAATTCATGAGTTGACGAATTACTGCTCTAATATCATAAGTCTAGATAATAATGAATGAGCTGATATGATCTTCTGATGTGTAAGGCATTCTTGTTGTGATGTTATTCAGAAGTTGTAGGTTGATTAAGTGAGTTGCACCTTCTACTAAGAATAATGTGGTTTTCTAATTATACTACAAAAAGTATCGCTTGGATGTTCCAATAGTAAGTTTCTATTATTTCTAAGTGAATGATTATTGTTAGCATATACCCTTAATGCATGTGGCTATATGAATGATTATTATATTTTAGTTAGTATTTGCATAATTTTCTATTCATATGATTGATTTGATGCATATAATATGTTGCATACGGGCCCTACATATTAGTCTTATATAATGGGTTACACAATACCATTATACAAAAGGATTGGGTCCCTACTCATTCATTGAGTAGTGACCTTTGCAGGTTAGATCACAAGCTTTGTTCAAGGATTATTCATCGGGATTGAGAACGTAGGGCTATCCAAGATCCTGTTTGGTACTTGTACTAGAGTTTTTTGTATTTTTAATTATAATCTTTTATATTTTCTATTCCACTAACTTTATTTTATAACCATAGTTAGTAGGTTTTATTTGGAGGGTGAATTAAACCCCATAACTATTACGCTACTATGATATATACCTATAATCTTGAAACTTAAGCAAAGTAATATTTTAGCCTTAGCACTTGGTATTAGAATGATAGAAGAAAATATTTTGGTATTAAATATTTTTGTAGCACCCCAAAATTTACTAAAATTTCTTCCACTTATAATGTTTAAAAATGAAAATTTTTAGTAGTAAATTTTGGGGGTGTTACAACAAGACTTCATTGGTCTAAAATATTTTAGTGTGTGAGGAAGAAAAATTCAAACTATAGTATAAGGTTAAAATTATAGAAAAAAATATAGTGAAGTCCTAAATTCTGGTCCATCAAGGACCTCTTAGAATCTTTAGATTTTCACACTCTCGGAACCCATTCCCCACATGAGATAGTCCAACTACCGGCCATTTTCAAAAACTTACATATGATCTTCTACTCGTAGAAATGAGTAGGTGACCAAGTAAATGGGCAATTTGGTATACTTCCTACCGAGTAAGCCAAGTTACCTCTTTAATGGAGCTACCAACATATAAGGTACTCATGCATATAAGACCTAGGAACAATTTTATGTATACTTCATACAAATAGGATGTAGGTTCTATCATGATCATATTAGGTAAGAAAGCTCATATCATATATGATTAATCATGCTTGACACTCTAATACTATAACATGGGCACCGGTATACATGCTACAGGAGAATAATTTAATTAGTAGTAAGTTACATTCTTCTAGGAAAGCAAGTTATTTATAGTCAATCTTTCACATTGCCATTTCTTTTCTTCTACTCTATTTTCCTCTTTAACCCTAGTTTTATTCGAAATACTTATTCCAATTATTATCTAAATACTTATTCCAATTATTATCATTATCATCAAGCATTGAATTATGCACCACCCCATAGTCTCACATACCATAGAAGCCCGTCCAAACTAAGGGACATAAAGTCCATGCTGAATTCAAGTAACCACTAATGGACATAAGTCTAAGCCGAAGCTAAGTAACTACAAGAGGTCATAAATCTAGGTTGAATCTAAACACCTCCTAGGTAATAGAACCCTTTAGTATCGATACTCTTCTAGTATATTATCAGTTTATAAAATAGGTAAGGCACCAAAAATTATTAGGATCCCACCTAAAGGTAAATCCCGAAGGTACTAATAACGCCTAAAGGAATACTAATTCCCAGTAGTTAATCAAGGATTGGGTAACTGAGACCCATACACAACTCAACTGTCTTCCACTTTACGTGATTAGTATATTATTTGTGAGTTTATGTGATCACACAAGGCCCACATAATATATAAACAAGATATCCATATGATCATTCCATATTAACCCTTACTATTCACAACTATGGGTGGAAGTTACATCAATGCTTCTTTAACAATAACCTATTTCAAGAGATTCATCCACTCCAGATAAATTTTTGGATTTTATTTTCTTTTTTGAGCCATCAAATAACTGCTTGAGTTTAGCCATTAAGACCTTTACAATAACTATTGAGTATATCATGCATCACGATTCATTTAACTCATCCAATAGGTTGTTAATCCAAGTTAACAGATTCATTATACCAATTAAATAGTCATATAATAGTGTTAGGCACAATCTCAAAGCATATCCAAGCCAAAAAATAAAGATCACACAATCTGATTGAACCAATCGATTAGTTTGGCCTAGCTAGTCGATCGGTTGTACCAACTAGTTGATCATTCGAACTAACTAGTCTATTATTTTTGACTTAGCCAAACCTAAGGGTTTCTTAAGCCGATCGATCAAGTTAGATAAACTAATGGATTGTTCATAGACTAGTCAATTTGTTCTACCTAAACAAGTTGTTTGGCTTAAGCAAAGAGCATGAGCAAGGTCACCACAAACCTATTGATCGATGGGTTATATCAACCAGTCGGCTGTTCTAAGGATTAGTCAATCAATTTACCCTCAAACAACCCAAAACAGACATTTCCATGCAAATCATACTTATAATTCCCTACCATACCAAATTAAATCATGGACTAACATCACATTAATATATTTCTAGCTTCCAAACCAATCGATCGTTTTCCTAATCTATCAAGCAGTTTTTATAATCAGTTAATCGATCCTCCTAAAACTCAAGTTATAAAATTTTCATAAATTAATTAAATCTAACTTTTCTCAAAATTCAATTATAGTTCCAAATTAAGATCAAACATTGACAAACGGTATAATTTCTCATTCATCAATTTCACAAAATGATGGTGTATTACATTAGCCCTTTAAAGAGGTTGCATCCCTAAAGTCTACTAACCAAGGTTTAGGCATAGAATAAACACATAACAATTCACACCATAAAAGGGTAATACTTAAAAATAAGGAATACACTTTTGAAAGTACACTAAAAAGTAGGGAATTTTGTGTGAATCTCCTCCTTAGCCTCTCAAGCAGCCTCTTCGGAGTCATACCGTGACTAAATGACTTTCACTAGAGGGAAACTCTCTGTGCATGTCACTTGAATATTCTTTTCCAAGATGCTTACTAGTCATTCTTTGTAGGTTAACAACTCGTCAAGTTCTATTGACTCCGGTTGATTGACCTGTGAAGGATCCACTACGTACTTCCTCAACTGGGATATGTGGAAGATATCATGTACATGTAAAAATTAAATTGGTAGGGCTAGATGATAAGAAAACTCGACAACACAATCCACAATTTTATGTGGCTAGATGTACCAAGGGCTGAGTTTATCCTTCCGACCAAACCTCTTAACTCCTTTAGTGGGAGAGACCTTTAAGAGGACTCTATCACCCACCTTACAACCCTCGATTCATCTTCTCACATCCACATAGTACTTTTTCTAGTCTTATGTTGCTCTCATCTAATCATAAATCAATCAAATTTGCCTTGTTGTCTCCTTGATTGTTTCTTGTCCCAACACAATTATCTCATTGATATCATTCCAACATAAGGGAATATAACACTTTTTCTTATACATTGTTTCAAAAGGAACCAACCAAATACCAGCATGATAACTTTTGTTGTAATAAGCCATCCCAAAATCCTTCAAAATGTGTTTAAAATTATGTTGATATAAAATAAACTAGTTTAGCTTTTAAAATAGGCTTGAAATTCTAATAAAAATATAATTTTAGGCATACAGATTAACTAATTTACATAACCAATGGACTTGTGCATTGAGGAATTTACATTCTAGTTCTTGACAAAATAGTTGATTGGTTTACCCAAATCGGTATGTTGAGAAATTTACATTCTAGTTCTTGACAAACCAGTCGACTAGTTTACCTAACCGATCGACCGGTTGTCTTGTGATTTGCGATCAATTTTTTATTTTGATTTAAATTTCTATCTAATTCTTATGAAAACTTTCTATTAGAGTCCAATTATGCTAACAAGTATGTTTTAGTGCTCTAGGATTATTTTCACATTATTTAGATCATTACATAATTTTAATTAGCTAAAATTTTTCCAAGATGCACTTTTGAGGAAAGCTTCACTTTTACTCTTTTCCCTCTCTCTTTTCATGGCTAGGTTGACAGATTGACTTTATGCACTATCTCTTGAATTTCCAACCCACTACATGCTCATTTCTAACTACACTCAACCCCCACCCCTCATCAAGTCAACCCTTACTTCTTGGTTGCCTACACTTAACTTAACCAGTCTCATTCCCCTCTTTTTTGTGAATATCAACCCATACTTACCTCTATACCTTTCATTTTTGATCGATTATCATTCCTCACTTATTTTTCTTACTTGGTTCCCCCTTTTCTTTGTGGGAAATTTCTCTAAGTGTTGAGCATCCCTTCATTTTCCCTCTTCTCCCCTCTTTTGAGAAAAGCAAAGACTTTCTCTTATTTTCTCCCTTCCTAGTGTGAGTATGGTGTTCCTTTATCTTATTCTAATCTTAGTTTTAGTTCTCTCCTAATTTCCTTAAGCAAGGAAGAATTAAGGTTGAGAAAGGTTGAAGCCCTTTCCTTGACGTCCAATTTTCGAGAAAAAGGTGGTGTTTTGTGTTCTTCTTCTTATTTTGAGTATTTTTTTATTTTAATAAAGTTTTGAAAGAGAGCCATAAAGCAGGAACTTTTGTGCTAGAAGAATTACTTCAAGGTAAGACATTCTTATCTTTAACATAAATGGGGTTCTATGGTATATTAGGGTTCCATGTGTTGGTGTATATGTAAGAATGATCTAATTTGTATTCTATAATCTGAGCATGTGGCATGACTATTCCTAAAATAATATAGTTGGATTTCTTTGATTTTAAGCATAAGTTGGTCATATGAGCATAATTCATTTAAGTATGTAAATTACCATGTATCTTTGTGATTCTATGTGTGTAATATGTATTTTTATGTGTGATTTGACATAAAAGCATGGTAGGATTAATATGGTAAAGTGTGGTAAAATTTGGTGTGTGTATTGCAAGTCTGGGTAGTGTTTTACCCAAACTAATTGATTGGTTCCCTAAACCCATTAACTGATTATGCAAGCAATCAAATGGTTTGGGTTTTGGATTGGTTGGTTGCAGTATTAGTTGATTGGTTTGATAAACTAATCAATTGGGTTTGATGTACAATCAATCAGTTGTTAAACCCGTCGACTGTTGTCCCTCACCACCAAAATTGTTTGGTCTTTACTCAAACCCATTGATTGGTTGGACCAAACCAGTCGACTGGTTTTTATGACTAGTTGATCAGTTGGTCAAACCCATCGACTGGTTTCACTATAGGCCACAATAGGTTGGTCTTTGCTTAGACCCATTGACCGATTAGACCAAACTAATAGACCAATTCCCATGAATATTTAATTGGTGAGGCGAACTAGTCGACTAGTTCTCTGGTATTGTTTTAGTCCAGACCTGATATGATCAAACCACTCAACTAGTTCGAGGGATCGATTAACTAGTCCAGCTAGAAGGTGGCTGGTTTGTTTTAATTTGTTATGATTCTCTTAGACCTTTTGTATTGATACCTCCATATATTTACACCATTTTATTTATGCTTTCAACTATTATTGACCTGATTTAATAAGAATCATCATGATGGTATTTGATACTTAAATTTTGTTAAGTTTTAGTGTCATCTCAAAACACCCATGTGGTGGCTTTTATGCCTTGTGATGTATTTGGTATTAGAACTTTAAAACACCCAAATGGTAGCTTTAATGCTTTGTAGTTTGTTTGGTATTATCACTTGGAAACACCTAATTTGGTTAAATAATGGATTTAATTTTGTTCAGTGTTATTACTTGGAAATACCCAATTTAGTTATGTGTGGACTTTAATGTGATTTATGATATCACTTGAAAATATAAATTAATGGTTTAAGATTTTTTCTCTAACTCTTGGGGTAGCTACTGGGAGTTAATATATGGGTCTCCATTGATTATATTGTGGTAGGTCAACATAACATTAGTATCCAACTCGGGTGGGTGAGGTATCCCAGTACAAGCCCCCTAGCACTTTATATTGTCAATTACTTAGGTGGGTGTGATATCCTAACTTTTTAGCCCTTCCAGTAGAGACATTTAAGGTATGATGTGTGAGGTATCCCAGTATAAGCCCCTTTGGGGTACTTCAACCATGTGTGGTGGGTGTGGTATCCCAATTTGGGGCAAGTGCACTCGATGTGTAGTGAGTGTGGTATCCCCAAAGAAACCCCCTTCAATGTACTATGACCTTGTATGATGGGTGTGGTATCCCATTATGATTATTTGTACTATCATGACTTTTGTTCATAGTGGAGAACTGGGTGTGGTTGAATGAATTATCTTCTTAACCAAAACTTGTGTGGTCACTCAAGGAAGAATTCTAAAAATGTTTATATTCTATGGATTGCACGTATTTATAGTATTTCTATAATTCCATTATTTCCATGCAAGTATGACTTGTTGTACTTGAGATATACCAATATGATATCACCATGCTATTATATGCCTTTAATGTGTTACATGAGCCTTACCATGTTTTAGATAGTATATTTTACCAATACTTTTACCGTATTGATACTGCACTTATGTGGTCATTGTGATTATCTAGCTTCTCATCTAGAGCGCAAAGGAAGATTTGTAGGGTTACAACTCTCAGTTAGAGTATGCTGAGGGTGATGACGTAAGTCATTAGTTGGTCATTAATTGGGGTTGTAGGTTTACGATTATGTTTAAGAGTTAGGCAAATCGGTTATAAGTATTTTTCCCACTACATTAGGAATTATTTGTATTTTTAGTTATTTAAACTCTTGCCTCGGTTTCTTATATTTGTTTTTGTAAACTATCATACTCATTTTATCAAAAATGTTGTTCTAGCCCTTATTATCATGTATTGTCATGTTAATGTTAGGAGCTTGCATCTGTTGTTTATTGTTCCGTTTTGACGTGCATCAGGCATAGGTTAGGTAATGATCATGTCTCTATCATGGTTGATGTGGGGGTAACATCCTCTATTTTTATTTTTCAAATGATTTTACATTGTCTGAAAAATGAAATTTTCTGGTTCAAAAATTAGAGGTGTTACAATTGTTATAGGATAACTCAATGAAGTCTAGGTGGTCCTCCTAACTACCCCCAAAATTCAACACACATGCTCCAAGGATATCCTCTAAGTTCTAAATAATCCTCGCCGTCTGACTATTTGTGGCTCGATCAAAAGTGGTACTCATCATCAATCGAGTTCCAAAAGCAGCTTGTAATCTTTTCTAGAATTGAGACAAAAACCTAGAGTCTTAGTCTGACACAATGTCTCTAGGAACCTCGTGCAATCGCACAAAGTACATTCGATATACATTAGCTAGCTATTCCATATTTCATGTTGTCTTCATGGATATGAATACTACTAATTTAGTCACCCAATCTATAAAAATCCAAATGGAATCGAAACCATTACGGGCCCTAGGAAGAACCACCACAAAGTCCATCGATATGCTATCCTATTTTCCTTTTGGAACTTCTAGTGGTTGTGATATCCCTGTTAACAACTTGTGCTTGATTTTAACCTTTTGATAGATTAGACATAGGGAAACAAACTTTGCTACCTCTCTCTTTATGTGGGGCACCAATACACCTTCTTCAAATTCTTATTTAACTTGTTACCTCTAGGGTGTACGAAATAAGGAGTACGATGTAATCCCCTAAAATTTAATGATTAACCTTTATTTAGAATAATTTAATTTTAAATGATCAATTTAACTATTTGCTGGCTAAAATTAAAAAAATGGATATAATTATTTAATTAATTTAAATAAATATTTTACTATTTTATCATACTTTGTTTTTTAAATAATTTTTCAAACCTATATTTTATAAAAATTATCCTCTTAAATTAATATCCTAAATTTTAATTAAATTAAATTATTAAAAAAATCAATCCATCTAAATATTTAAATACCTTAATTTTAAAATTTATTTTATTTTTATTTTTTTTCTTTTCTTTTTTCTTCCTCCTTTTTCCCTCCCTTTTCCTTCTTTTTTCCTTTTCTTCTTTTCTCCTTTTCCTTGGGCTGCCCAACCTACCTCTTCTTCCTTTTTCTATGTTGGGTTTCCCGTTCCCCTTCTCCCCCTTTCTTCGTTGTCCAGCACACTTGTAACGCCCCTAAAATTCACTCCTGAATTTTTTTTGAAGGAATAAAGCGAAAGCTAGAATAGAATTTGGGGAATGTTACCGCCACATCTAACACAAGATAAATGTCCACCATCTATCTCATGCTAGACGTAAGGCTAAAACCAGTCAAACAATTTCAAACATCTATGCCATGAGGATAAACTCCCACAAGGACATATCCATAGGCAGATGGCAAGTGAATAAATTCACTAAACAAAATAATCGCTAAATTAATCAGCAGAACCTGTGTAATAAATCCGAATTTTAAAAGCTTATCAGAGTACGAGAAATTGAAAGTTAATTACAATATCCTTGAAATTCCAAATACAACACTTATAACTTCCAAATAGGAATACAGTTAAACAAGATAAAACACGAAAAATCAAATTCTGGATTGCGTACTCACTCAAGTCAAGCCTTCCACCCCATAATAGTATCCGATCTTAAACCTATATAAGAGGTCTGCTCCCCACCATCAGTGGATCATCACAAGACCCATTCAACCAAGGTAGTATCATTACGGGTCCATTACTGAGTAAATCCCACTCCCCTATCTTATGGGAGAGACGTAAACTATAACAACAAGTGTATATTAAATCATGGTACAATACGTTGATAAAATAATACACATACTCAAAACCCACATCACAAGTCCTACCATACACATATAATAACATGTGAAACATATGTAACATCTTATTTAAACATATGAGTGTGGTATGACCGAAATGTAAAGTAGCATATGCGCCTCAGGTACGAATAATCCATATTATTGAAAACTCATTACTTGGCATACTCACATAAACAGTATGTAGTAATACAGATAATAAAAGTCGGCTATGGTCCGGGTAGACTTATTCTTTTAGATCTCTGGTAAATATGATTGATTCACATCATAATCTTTATTAATCCATGCGAGTGCGGGAACCCCACTATTATAGCCGGTGGATCAGTCACTTATAGGGTAAAATGCACCTAACCTAACCACTATTATAGCCAGTGGATCGGTTACTTATAGGGCAGAATGCACCTAACCACTATTTTATGTCGGTGGATCGGTCTGGCCCTGACTCTCATGGTGTTCCAGTGTAAGTACTTAGTAACTTTTACGTGTATTAACAAATTAGGGTTTGGTTTACTAAGCTCGGGATCCCCCACTATTATTGCCAGTGGGCCGGTCACTAGCGGGACGATGTCCACACCACTATTATTCGCCGGTGGATCCGTCACTTGCGGGATAATAGTCCACACTACTATTTCTTACCGGTGGATCGGCTGGACCAGGCTCAGTACTCTTCCGCTTTATATGATTAGTACTTTATCGTATCTTATTCAGTAGAATTTTACCCTAATATGCATGTCCTAAAAGGCCACACGACATCCATCATAACTTACAGCATACCTATATCAACACATACCAGACAAGAGCACGAGAACATACCTTGGTTCTAAGCTGCGCTACACAATAAAAACAGATAACATATAGGACACAACATATAAATCATACAAGGCATCCAAGGTAAGTAAAACACGTAACACACAAGCGGCCTTAGTTACGTCCTTACGAAACACCCATAAGTGGAGGTAAGTACAGACTTACCTGAATTGGAAGCTAGCTAAGCGAGATAAGAGGGAGAGAGAGATCACTAGCTTGAGGATCAACAATAGAGATTTCCTAGATCGCTGATAGAAATCTAAAACTAAGTTAGAAACTATCCTATCGGTCAATAATTCAATTATTATAATTAAATCGATATAAAGAGCATAGCTCTATTAAGATTTACGGTTAAAAATAAATCAAAACGGATTAATAAACATATCGCTTGGGACATTTCAAATTAATTTGGAAAGCCCAAGAAAGAATAATCGATAATAAGTTAATTTATCGAAAATGACTTATTCATTAGGTTTTACAACTAAATTGGTAAACCAACCATTTACATAGAACCGAATCCAGATCGATTAGATTAAAGCATAATTTAAATGATTTAAAACCCAAAGACAGAAATCGATTAGATAAAAGACGCATAGCAAAAATTAATTTTATAAAACAATCCCCGAAGATTAGGGTTTTTAAATCCTAAACTACGAATCAACCAAATCACTTCGATTACCTCAAATTGATAAATCTAGATAACTAATTTCAACAAAACAATCTTCCTAGTAGCGAATTTAAGGCTATCCATTTTCAAAATTAGTGTTTTAAAGCCCACAACACAAACTCAGATAATTCAAATTAAATAATTCAAATTAAAGGTATTAGAAAGCAATTAGGGTCATTTCAACTATTTCTACAAATTTAATTTTAGAGAAACAATTATACATATGATTAATTTCATAATCTCACTTGAAATCTAGGGTTTTAGGCCCGAAAATACAATTCGGTTGAATTCTATTAATTTAATCAAATTGAATGTTTAGAAATGCAATTAAACACATTTTATAACATATCAAATAACCAATTGATCAAAACCAATAAAAGAAATACCCAATTTAGCACAATTAGGGTTTTTGATCCTGGAACACAAATCCGATCAATTCTTGCTAAAATACATAAATTGGCGGTTCAGAAATGTAATTAAATGTATTCTAATGTAAATTATATAGTCAATTGAATAAAACAACCCGATTACACAATCCAATTTATTCCCATAAGAGTTTTGACCTAAAAATCTAATTCCAATCAATTACGCACAATTTTCCCAAATCAACACTTCCGGTATGAAATTAAATACATTTCAAACGATATTGTAAAATCAATTGAGTGAAACGACTCAATTATGTGACCCAATTTCATTGCACATGAATTTTGGCCTAGGAATCAAATTCCGATTGATTCCTCATAAATTTATCAAATTGACGGTTCTGACTTAAAATTAGATACATTTAAAAACGTATTGTATAATCAATTCATCCAAAATCGCCAAATCGGGCAAATCCGAAAAATTTGGGCATAACCCGACCAAAAATCCAATTTTCCCAAAATTCCAACATAACCATACAATTAACCTATCCAAATCATTCTCACAACACATATATACATAATCAACCAATCAATTTAGCTTTTCCATAAGCTAATTCATACCCAATTAATCAAATCAATATTAGGGTTTTCAGAAATTTATACTAAACGAAACCAACACAAATCAGGACAAGAGAATGCTGGAGAAGGTTCGTCGGAGGCTAGGGGTGGCTCGGCGGTGGTCAGCGATGCTCGCCGTGGCCGGAAGGCAGCACAACCAGCGTGGCTCGTCACTGCCCTGCTGCAGTTCATTGCTGGTATTGCGCGGCTGCTTCGGTGGCTGATGTTGCGGTTGTTGCTTGCTGTGGCGTCGTCGGTTGCAGGTGGTTGGAGGTCGGCCGGTTGCTGGTGGAGCTAGGAGATTGAGGAGGTGAGGGAGGCTGGGGATAGGGTTTGAGGCTGCAGAACAAGGATGCATGGGAAAGAGAGAAAGAAGAGAAGAGAAAGAGAAGGAGAGAAAAAGGAAAACGAAGAGGGGGTCGGGCGCCGACGGGTTGGGCTTCTTTTTTTTTTTAAATACAAAAACACATATACAATAAAATACTAAATATTTAAAATTATTATTGGAAGATTTATCTAAAATTCATTCAACGAAAAGTATTTCGTAAGGTTCCGAAATCTTAAAATTAATAAAAGAACTATATAAAGAATTTCATAAACATTTTCGGAAGAATTTACCAACGAACGTAAAAATTTATATTATTTACGAAAATTATTTAAAAGAATATAATAACATATTTAAGTCGAATTCGAATAAACCAAGACTAATTTAAATAATTTCTTAAATCGGTTTTCCGCAAACCAAAAAGCGTAAAACTGAAGAATATTAATTCCGGAAAGAAATTCATAAATAATCTCCGAAAACCCTTTTTAATTTTAAACTTCCCGAAGATATTACGATTTCCAAAAAACGAAAAAAATTTAAAGTCAAAAATATTTTCTATGAGTAAAATCATTAAAATAAATTTGACTATTTATATAGAAATTCTATAATTTCGTTAATATATTTCATTAACGAAATATTACCCCAAAATAAAAGTCGTAATCATACGACGAAGTTATAATAATAAAAAATCTAAAATATTAAAAATCAAAATACGGGAAAGAATGAGATTACATATTTTTAACCGAAAATTGAAATTATATGAATATAATAAAACATGGCCGTGAACGAATTTATCTAGAATGGTTCGTAACGACCACGATTAATTAAATTCAAATATGAATTCGAAATCGTCGATAAATCCATAAAACGAATCAAAATTAAAATAATTAAATATTTGCATCAACTTACGTTAATAAAATCACTAGGCTTAATAAAATTAGATTTCAAAGATACGGGGTATTACATCACTACCCCCTTAAAAAGGAACTTCGTCCCCAAAAATTTAGGAAAATCTAAGTAGGGAAAACTTGACAAAACGATTGTATAAAACATTGACCACAATAAATAGGTTAAAAGTAATTCCAAAGAAAATAAAATGATGTTTACGAAACTAAACCAAGCAAAGGCATAGGAGGTGAAATAAAGAAGAAGAATCAATGCTTAGCAGATCAAATGCAATGGGATTCAAATAAGGAAGAAATACATACATAAAGTCAAAACAATTTACAAAAATATTATTCTTTAAAATAAGGTCTTACAAAAGAATAACAAAAAAATATAATGTGAAGTTCAAATAAAATAAAGGAACGAAAATTCTAAAGATTACACACTCTAATAACACAATTAATACATCATATGCACGTAATTTTTTTCTTACAATAAGTTATCTCTGTAACATCATATAAGAAAATGAAGTTAGCACTTGGCTCAATAACTCATAAAAGGTCCTCTTACACACCAACCACATACACCTAGTTCAAAGGAATTTCTTAACCCAAAACACTTTACTAACAAGCTCTCTAATCTATGCTATAACCATGATGGTCTAAACACTTAAATTTGAAAATGCTACTACTATAGCAACCTATGATTGAATGCTAATTAACGGAAACTAGATATAAACACATAATGAAAGTTATACAACATCATTAAAATCACTAGGGTAAATTAGGCACACTACACTCTTTTTATAAAAACAAACACCTCTATCTAAACCTCACATTATTATTATCACAATTCTAGGTTTCTCCTATTTGAAAAAAATTGACCCATCTATTTAAACATTACCATTAGGGTTACAAACCTAAATTTCTTACAACTCCAAAAATTGAGACTACTCAACCAAAATAGATTACAATTTATGTCACATCATACTATATCCAGCAAGGTACGCATTAAGATTATCAATCCACTAAACCTGCAAGATTAGGGGTAATCTAGCATGGTTACTACCCCCTTAAGAGAAAACTAATTACAAAATCATAATAACCACAACACATAAAATACAGAGTTAACACAAGTCAAGCATGTAATCTAACAACTAACCATATTCAAAGACATAATTACAACAGCAAATCATAAGGCCACTTACGCTACCCAATCACACTATCCTCACAAGCTAATCAGGATTTAAAATTCACTTCGAAGAAGGCAAATACATTTTCATTTAAAATATTTTAGGATCGTGAGAACTGAATCTCTAACCGAAACCCGATTCTCAAAAACCAAGAGCTCTGATACCAACTTGTAACACCCCCAAAATTCACTCCTGAAATTTTTTTTGAAGGAATAAAGCGGAAGCTAGAATAGAATTTGGGGAATGTTAATGCCATATCTAACACAAGATAAATATCCACCATCTATCTCATGCTAGACGTAAGGCTAAAACCTGTCAAAAAATTTCAAACATCTATGCCGTAAGAATAAACTCCCATTAAGAGATATCCATAGGCAGATGGCAAGTAAATAAATTCACTAAACAAAATCATCGCTAAATTAATCAGCAGAACCTATGAAATAAATCCGAATTTTAAAAGCTTATCAGAGTATGAGAAATTGAAAGTTAATTACAATACCCTTGAAATTCCAAACACAACACTTGTCACTTCCAAAGAGGAATACAGTTAAACAAGACAAAACCCAATAGATCAAATTTCGGATTGCGTACTCACTCAAGTAAAGCCTTCCACCCCAAAACAGTATTTGATCTCAAAGCTGCATAAGAGGTCTGCTCCCCATCATTAGTGGATCATCACATGACCCATTCAACCAAGGTAGTATCAGTACGGGTCCAATACTAAGTAAATCCCACTCCCCTATCTTATGGGAGAGACGTAAACTATAACACCAAGTGCATATTAAATCAAGGTACAATATGTTGATACAATATTACTCATACTCAAAACCCACATCACAAGTCCTACCATACACATATAATAACATGTGAAACATATGTAACATCTTATTTAAACATATGAGTGTGGTATGGCCGAAATGTAAAGTAGCTCATGCGCCTTAGGTACGAATAATCCATATTATTGAAAACTCATTACTTGGCATACTCACATAAGCAGCATGTAGTAATATAGATAATAAAAGCCGGCTATGGTCCGGGTAGACTTATTCTTTTAGATCTCTGGTAAATATAATTGATTCACATCATAGTCTTTATTAATTCATGCGAGTGCAAGAACGCCACTATTATAGCCGGTGGATCGGTCACTTATAGGGTAAAATGCACCTAACCTAACCACTATTATAGCCGGTGGATCGGTCACTTATAGGGCAGAACGCACCTAACCACTATTTTATGCCGGTGGATCGGTCTGGCCCCGACTCTCATGGTGTTCCATTGTAAGTACTTAGTAACTTTTACATGTATTAACAAATTTGGGTTTGGTTTACTGAGCTCGAGATCCCCCACCATTATTACTAGTGGGCCGGTCACTTACGGTACGATGTCCACACCCCTATTATTCGCCGATGGATCGGTCACTTGCGGGACAATAGTCCACACCACTATTCCTTACCGGTGGATCGGCTGGACCCGGCTTAGTACTCTTCCACTTTACATGAATAGTATTTTATCGTATCTTATTCAGTAGAATTTTACCTTTAATATGCATGTCCTAAAAGGCCACGCGACATCCATCATAACTTGCAGTATACCCATATCGACACATACGTGACAAGAGCACAAGAACATACCTCGTTTCCAAGCTGTGCTATACAATAAAAACAGATAACATATAGGACACAACATATAAATCGTACAAGGCATCCAAGGCAAGTAAAACACGTAACACACAAGCGGCCTTAGTTACGTCCTTACAAAACACCCATAAGTGGAGGTAAGTATAGACTTACCTGAATCCAAAGCTAGCTAAGCGATATAAGAGGGAGAGAGAGATCATTAGCTCAAAGATCCACAATAAAGCTTTCCTATATCGCCGATAGAAATCAAAAAATTAAGTTAGAAACTATCCTATCGGTCAATAATTCAATTATTATAATTAAATCGATACAAAGAGAGAAACAATTTTTCTTGGAAAATGCATCCAAAACCTTGGACTCAAGAGCATAGCTCTATTAAGATTTAAGGTTAAAAATAAATTAAAAGGGATTAATAAACATATCACTTGGGACATTTCAAATTAATTTGGAAAGCCCAAGAAAGAATAATCGATTATAAGTTAATTTATCGAAAATGACTTATTCATTAGGTTTTACAACTAAATTGGTAAACCAACCATTTACATAGAACCGAATCCAGATCGATTAGATTAAAGCATAATTTAAATGATTTAAAACCCAAAGACAGAAATCGATTAGATAAAAGACGCATAGCAAAAATTAATTTTATAAAACAATCCCCGAAGATTAGGGTTTTTAAATCCTAAACTACGAATCAACCAAATCACTTCGATTACCTCAAATTGATAGTTTTAAAACACAATTAAACTAATTTTAGATAAATCTAGATAATTAATTTCAACAAAACAATCTTCCTAGTAGCGAATTTAAGACTATCTATTTTCAAAATTAGGGTTTTAAAGCCCACACACAAATTCTGATAATTCAAATTAATTAATTCAAATTCAAGGTATTAGAAAGCAATTAGGATCATTTCAACTATTTCTACAAATTTTATTTTAGAAAAACAATTATACATATGATTAATTTCATAATCTCACTTGAAATCTAGGGTTTTAGGCCCGAAAATACAATTCGGTTGAATTCTATTAATTTAATCTAATTGAATGTTTAGAAATGCAATTAAACACATTTTATAACATATCAAATAATCAATTGATCAAAACCAATAAAAGAAATACCCAATTTAGCACAATTAGGGTTTTTGATCCCGAAACAAAAATCTGATCAATTCTTGCTAAAATATATAAATTGACGGTTCGAAAATGTAATTAAATGTATTCTAATGTAAATTATATAGTCAATTGAATAAAACAACCTGATTACACAATCCAATTTAGTCCCGCAAGAGTTTTGACCTAAAATTCCAATTTCGATCAATTAAGCACAATTTTCCCAAATCAACACTGTCGGTATGAAATTAAATACATTTCAAACGATATTGTAAAATCAATTGAGTGAAACAACTCAATTATGCGACCCAATTTCATTGCACATTAATTTTGACCTAGGAATCAAATTCCGATTGATTCTGCATAAGTTTCTCAAATTGACGATTCCGACATGAAAGTAGATACATTTAAAAATATATTGTATAGTTAATTAATCCAAAATCGCCAAATCGGGAGAATCCGAAAAATTTTGGCATAACCCAGCCAAAAATCCAATTTTCCCAAAATTCCAACATAACCATTCAATTAACCTATCCAAATCATTTTCACAACACATATATACATAATCAACCAATCAATTTAGCTTTTCCATAAGCTAATTCATACCCAATTAATCAAATCAATATTAGGGTTTTCGAAAATTTATGCCAAATGAAACCAACACAAATCAGGACAAGAGAATGCCAGAGAAGGTTCGTCAGAGGCTAAGGGTGGCTTGCCGGTGGTTAGCGATGCTCGCCGTGGCCGGACGGCGGCCCGACCAACGCGGCTCATCGCTACTCAGCTGCAGTGCGTTGCTGGTGCTGTGCGATTGCTTCGGTGGCTGATGTTGCAGTTGTTGCTTGCTGTGGCGTCGTCGGTTGCAGGTGGTTGGAGGTCGGCCGGCGGCTGGTGGAGCTAGGAGATGGAGGAGGTGAGGGAGGCTGGGGGCTGTAGAACAGGGGTGCGTGGGAAAGAGAGAAAGAAGAGAAGAGAAAGAGAAGGAGAGAAAAAGGAAAAGGAAGAGGGGGTCGGGCACCGGCAATTGGGCTTCTTTTTTTTTAATACAAATACACATATACAATAAAATACTAAATATTTAAAATTATTATTGGAATATTTTATCTACAATTCATTCAACGAAAATTATTTCGTAAGGTTTCGAAAGCTTAAAATTAATAAAAGAACTATATAAAGAATTTCATAAAAAATTTTGGAAGAATTTTCCAATGAACGTAAAAATTTATATTATTTACCGAAATATATTATAAGACCTCAAAAAATTATTTAAAAGCATATAATAACTTATTTAAGTCAAATTTGAATAAACCGAGACTAATTTAAATATTTTCTGAAATTGGTTTTCCGCAAACCAAAAAGCGTAAAACGGAAGAAAATTAATTCTGGAAAGAAATTCATAAATAATCTTCGAAAAACCTTTTTAATTTTAAACTTCTCGAAGATATTAAAGATTTCCAAAAATGAAAAAAATTTAAAGTCAGATATATTTTCTATGAATAAAACCATTAAAATAAATTTGACTATTTAAACAGAAATTCTATAATTTAATTAATATATTTCATTAACGAAATATAACCCCAAAATAAAGTCGTAATCACACGTTGAAGTTATAAACGAAAACGAATCTAAAATATTAAAAAGAAAAATACGGGAAAGAACGGGATTATATATTTTTAATCGAAAATTGAAATCATATAAATATAATAAAATCATGGTCGTGAACGAATTTATCTAGAATGGTTCGCAACGACCACGATTAATTAAATTCAAATATGAATTCGAAATCATCAATAAATCCATAAAATGAATCAAAATTAAAATAATTAAATATTTGCATCAACTTACGCTAATAAAATCATTAGGCTTAATAAAATTACATTTCAAAAATACGGGGTATTACACCACTCCTCCCTTCTTATTTTTTCTCTTTTTTTCTCCTAGTTGGGCCAACCCAACCTCCTTTTTTCTTCCCCCTTCTCTTTGACGTGTATGAGCTAACCCGCCTCACCTTTCTCCCCCACTTGACCAGCGTACATCCCCCTCTCATCTTCTTCTTCCTTCTTCCTCCTGCATGTCGAGCCAAATTGTGCAACACCTACCCCTTGCAACTCCAACTCCTTTGCACTTGCCATGGCAACCAGCCTATCCTCTCTCCCTCCCATCCTTTTCCCTTCCATTTTAGCCCTACACACCTCCCTGCGACCCCCACATTCCGCTTTTTCTTTCCTTTTTTCCTTGTCTCCCTTCCCCACCACCCTGCCTAACCTACAACCACCTAACCTTACACCCTATATGCCCTACTTTTCCTCTTCTTTTTCTTCTCCTTATTTCCTTCTTCTCTACCCTATCTCCTCCCCCCTTGAGCTTTTCCTTCTCCCATGCCAAGCTTCTTCCTCACCTTTCTTTCCTTCTTCTCCTCCTCCCCCATTTTTGTTTTGCCACCCTCAACCACCATTTTTTCCGCCCAACTAACCACCACACCAATCCCCTAGCCTCCCCTACTTCCTCCATCCACCACCTAATAGTTTCCACTAGCCCCTACAGGCCACCTTTCTCTTCCTCTTTCTTTTATTCTCCTTCTCTAACTCCACCCTACACCACCACCTCGCGCTACGCTTTTTTCACTTCCATAGCCACCTAAGCCACCCCTCACCCCCTAACGCCTCCTCTACCACCTCCCTAGCTCAGCCGACCAAGATCTCTCCTGCAACCCCCTCATCTCTTTTCTTCTTTTTCCTTCCTTCTTCTTCTCCCTCCCTTTGAGCCTCCTTTCTAGGTTACCACCATCGTCTCCGTTGCCTTGAGCAACTAATGCTTGACCCCTGACCACCACTTACACTCTGCCACCCTCCCTGCACCTAACTACCACCCCAACTCCCCTTCACCACTTACTCAAATACCCTTGCCTGAGACCCTTTTCCTCCCCCTTCATCCACCACCTTCCTCCCTTACTCTCCTATTTCTCCCCTTCCCTTCATATATACAGTTCATGCTGCCATGCATCATAAGTTTTGCTGCACCTTATGAGTGTTTGTTTTTTTTAATAATAAGCATTTTTGATAAAAATCTATTCTTTGAATTTTCTAATACTAATATGCTAATTTTTATATTATCTAGGTACAAATTTTACTAATGAAAGCTTAAACCTTTTAACTGAGGTACTAGTAAAGTTTAATTGTTGCAGGAAATTAGATAACCATTATACCCTACTAAAATGTGTGGATATACGTATACTAGCATATTAGGGTTTTGGAATATGTTTGTGTGCATATTATGTGATATTAAGTATATCATTATTTGTAACATATGTTGGTAGTTAAAATGGAAAGCATACTATATTATGAAATGTGGCCTATGTGGAAATGATGGTTCAGAAAGGAGCCTTGTTGTTAATAATAATATTAGATGCATATATATGTCATGATAAGCAAATATGACTATTTGTAGTAGAAATATTGTTAATAGGAGCCCTAGAAGCATTTTAGTAATTTTACTTGTACATAGGGTGTGGCTTAAATAAGTATGCATGGTAGGTGATAATGGGTATTAATAATGAATAATATTGGTTGGTGGTATTAGATGATGCATGTGGACCGTGGGTATTGATATTTTATGTTTTAGGGGTATTTTAGTTATTTTGGCATGAAAATGGGGGTAACTTGGCCATTTTATGAATAAAGAGGGTAATTTGGTAATTTAGTAAGTAAGAAGGGTATTTTAGTAATTTGGCAAGAGAAATGAGTAATTTGGTGAATTGATAATTAAGAAGGGCATTTTGGTAATTTTGGCACAAGAAAGGGTAATTTAATAATTTAATCAATAAAAAGGTATTTTGGTAATTTAATAAGTAAGAAGTGTAACTTGGTAATTGAATAAATAAAAAAAGGTATTTTGATAATTTAATAAGTAAAAAAGGGTAACTTAGGAATTTAATGAATAAAAAGGATATTTTGGTTAATTTAATAAGTAAGAAGAGTAACTTGGTAATGTAAGGGATAAAAAAGGTATCTTGGTAAATTAATAAGTACGAAGGGCAATTTAGTAGTTTTATAAAAGAAAAGGGTAATTTGGTAATTAAGCAAATATGAGGTGTAAGTTGGTAATAATATAAGTCTTAGGGGTATTTTGGTAATTATATAAGTATAAGGGGGTATTTTGGTAATTATGTAAGTATGAAGGGTGTTTTGGTAATTATATAAGTATGAAGGGAAATTTGGTAAATTGGTAATTTTACAAACAAGAAATGTATATTAGTAATTTTGTAAGTGTGAAGGAATAAATCAGTAATTTGTATATAGCATGGAAATTGATCTAAAAAACCATCATAATAAGTCATAAAGGATATTAAATACTGGAATAAGGGTTTATGCCCTTAGTATCACTTGTTGAAGTATAAGTATGTATATTATAAGGATAAAGGTAAATCAGTAAATTGGTATGTATCATAAGGATAATGTGTAGTATGGAGTTGGATGGATAACTAAGAGTGTGTTATAATATTAATTTCATAATCATGCATGAGGTACCCTAATTGTTAAGTTTGCATAGAAATGTGTGCCTGAGGTGCTAGAAGTATATGTTATGGCTTATGTATTCAATGATCCTTATGTATAGAATACTTGATTCCATGACCAATAGTATAATTATGATATGATAACCTATTATGGCATGTGAATAAATGGAAAAGAATTCTGTA
Source organism: Tamarix chinensis (assembly GCA_030549775.1). NCBI lineage: Eukaryota > Viridiplantae > Streptophyta > Magnoliopsida > Caryophyllales > Tamaricaceae > Tamarix > Tamarix chinensis. Next base: position 45,758,126 of record CM060173.1, on the reverse strand, counting down.
ATGAAAATGGATGATAAGAGGAAGCCTAAGCCTTAGGGATATTTTGGTCATTTTAACCTAAGGTGCCTAAGTATAAGAATTGTAACTTAAGATGACCTTAATGGATTATTTAAGTTAACATGGACAATAATACTAATAAGGATTACTTAATAATAACAAAAACAAATAAAAATGATTAAATTTGTGATTGATGCATTACTCGTGGTTACTATACTTAAGAAAATAATAATTAAAGTGGAAGACCTCAAAATATATAATGGTGGCACTTTAGGCTTTGTTACCCTAAATATATGTTTTAGCCTATGATTATTCTTAATTTTTCTAGTGTGCCTTAGTGCTCCAACTAGGCCCCACATCTTATTTTATTTAGTTCTATGGACCTACATAGAGAGGTATGCATACTTATGGATTAGGTGTCCTTGTTGGTAAGGTAATGTGTGTCCTTGTGCACTAGTGCGGTGAGGGTACCTTTACATCCCTAGGTTGTTCGTTGGTAGGATACTATGCTGCTTGTATGTGCCAGCATGACCGGTGTACCTTTATATCTCTAGGTTTGTGATCTTCCCCTTGAGTTAAATAAATGGCATTGTTGTGTTAACTAATTAAAAAAAATACTAACCATTTAGAGTAAAATATTATTGAGCCGGGCCCAAACTGATCCACCAGCGAGAATAGTGGCCAGAAGCCTTTTACCCTATAGATCGGTTTATTAGTAAATAATAGTAGTCAAGTGCATTTTAACCTAGAGGGTATTATGATTCACCGCCCATAATAGTGGGTGATCCCAAGCTCAATAAATCAAACCTTAGATAATAATAAATCATGGAAAAAACACTAATAATTTATAGTGGAACACCATATAAGTCGGAGCTAGATAAATTATATCATTTGTACTAATCTACCGGTTATTATAGTGGTTAGGTGTGTATTGTCCTAAAGGTTGTATAAGTTTGCTGGTCAACTAGTTATAATAGTGGCCATATGCGTTTTGTCCTAGAGTTGCATATCTTTTGCTCAGTCCACCGGTTATAATAGTGGGGTCCCCAAACCTACGTAGATATAATTCGAGAGATGTTAATAAATAATATTTAATTAATGTCTTTAAACCAAAAATTATTTATTTCACAATTTTGATCTATTGTTATATTATAAATATAGCCTTAGTGCTTGTCCCTCATGGTAAGTGCTGGAAATGTTGAGTAAATGGACTTATGATATGCAAGTCTTATCGTTTTTTGTGTTAATTATATGCATTGTGTAATTACTCTTATGTGGTATGATGTGTTGCATGTGGGCCCTGCATTTTAGTTTTGTATAAAGGTTTACTTAGTATCGTAGTACTAAAGGATTTTGTTTGCGAACCTCTCCTTATTTAATGAGTAGTCTCCCTTATAGGTTAGCTCGCAGGTACTATTTAAGTATCCTTTGGATAAGAATGAAAGGACTTTTCGAGCAATTTCTAAAATTATCTTTTAAACTTTCATATTTACTTGTGAAATTATTTTATTTTCTTGTAACCGCTACTAGTGGGTTTTACCTCTTATAATGTCTTTAATGCGCAACTCTAATTTAATTTTATAACTTGGTTGGTGTAAAATGTATTCACTTTCTTATTTAGCCTACGCACTTGGTACTAGAATGGTAGAAGGAAATCGGTTTGGTATCAAGTATAGTAGTAGCATCCCCAAAATTTACCATTTTTGCTTCCACTTAACTTTTAATAAAATAAAAATTTTCAGTAGTGATTTTGGAGGTGTTATATACAGTGTCCTTCCAATAAGATCTTCCTCTTAAGCTTTGCACATCTCTAGGGAATAAACTACCTACCCCAATATCTAACACTACCTTCCTTGTGGAGTTGAAACCCTTGGGCTCTACCTTCCTTAATTCCTCGCTTGATCCATTTGAGCTTAACATCACCAAGTTTATTTGCTCGAATTTCCTCAAAGATCAAAGCATTGATGGTGAGTGCACTCATTGTTGCCTGCAAACTCTTAGCAATGATTAGCTTAATATCCATCTTCCTGAACTCTTGACATATCTAATTAGACAATACCATTGTATTTAAGGAATGCAACATCTTTTGGCTAAGCGCATCAATTGCCACATTGGCCTGACCCTTATGGTAGTTTAATTCTAGGTCATAATTCTTGACCAACTCCAACCATCTGCACTGTCTCAAATTCAAATTCTTCTAAGTAACGATGTACTTGAGTCTTTTTTGATTGGTGTAGAACTTGCACTGAACCCCATATAGATAGTGCCTCCATCTCTTAAAAGTGAATACTATTACAACAAGCTCTAAGTCATGTGTTGGGTAATTCTATTTATGCTGCTTCAGTTGTTGAGACGCATATGCTACCAATTTCCCATGTTGTATCAGCATGCAACTTAGCCCATGCTTGAAAGCGTTGTAATATACTTCAAAACTATTTGACCCACTTAGCAACGCGAGCACTAGAGCTGTAGTCAAAATTTTCTTCAACTCTTTGAAAGCTTCACTACACTTCTCATCCCATTAAAATTATGCAGCCTTCTTCAGCAAGTTAGTCAACATACGAGCTATCTTGAAAATGTCTGCAACAAACCTTCGATAGAAATTGACTAATCCCAAAAAGTTGCACACCTCCTTAATAGAAGTTGGTGTTGGCCATTCTAAAACTACTAAATCATTGAAGGATAAACTAATACTCTATCCTTAGAGATTACGTGTCCAAGAAAATCCACTTGTTCTAGATAACACTCTCACTTTGAAAGTTAGGCTTACAATTGGTGTGATCTTAATAGTATCAAAGTCTATCTTGAATGATGTTCATGCATCTCTCGATTGCTAGAGTAGATGAGGATGTTGTCGATAAATACTATGACAAACTAATCCAAGAATGGTTGAAGTATCTGGTTCATGAGGGGCATGAATGTTGTTAGCACATTAGTGAGTTCAAAGGGCATTATTGTGAACTCATAATGGCCATTTCTTGTCTAAAACACAATCATGCGGATGTCCTACTATGCTATCTTCAATTGATGGTAGCTTAACCGAAGATTAATCTTGGAGAATACCTTAGCTGCCTTTAGTTGGTCAAATAAGACATCAATGATTAGCAACAGATAATGGTTCTCTACTATAACCCGATTCAACCATTGATAATCAATGTACAACCTCAAGCTCCCAATTTTCTTCTTCATACCGACACTCCCCACGGTGATATACTAGGTTAGATGTAACCCTTCCCCAATATCTCTTCCAATTGAGCCTTGAGTTCTTTCATCTCCATAGATGACATACAGTACAAGGCTTTAGGCATTAGTTTTGTCCCTAGAAGTTTGTCCATGGTAAACTCAACATCTCAAACTCGTGGCATTACCAAAATCTCCTCAAGGAATATGTCAGGATACTTGCCAATTACTCCATTCTACTCCATGTCTCAACCACTTGGTATCGCAAACACTGCACAAGAAAAGATAATACCCTTTACAAAAAAGGTTGCTCATCACAATCTTTATAGAGGGGTTAGGTTCACACTTCTAATATGAGATCCTAATTCCCCTTGATCCTCGTAGAACCACACGTTCTTGTGTGTAATCTATCAATGCTTAGTACTTCCCTAACATTCCCATTCTGATAATTACATCAAAGTCACACAATTCAAGCTCTATGAGGTCTAATGGAAATTATACTTCCTCGACCATCAAGTTCACTCCTTTATAGAATATTGAGCATACCATCCTATCCCCTAAGGGAAACATAACAAAAGTAGAAATGCTACTAGAACAAAACAAAATAGCCCTAGCTACGAATGTGGATGAAATAAAAGAGTGTGATGCACAAGAGTCAAACAATAAACATGATAGAAGGGTAGAGAGAGTAAGCATATCGGTCATCTAACCAGCCTAGTGCTTTATCTCTAACTAGCTAATCAGATTCAGGCATCCTCTTGGAGGAAATCCTGCAGCACTAGCTGATCTCTACCCTTGCTGAAAAGTGCATGGCTTCTATCCTCCGGATTAACTAGCTTGACAAGTGACACTCCTCAAAATTTGTGACTACTACTGTTGCACAGATTTAGTGCTTTAAGCTTGTGTCTAACCTATCCGAACACTACCTCCTCCAATGTGACACTGTAGGCTCAGTGTCTAACCATACCACAACCATTGCAAATCACGTTATTTCCTCCGTAGTATACTCCTGAGTGATATAATCTGCAATTCTTATAATGGTAATGTCTCTCATCAACACGTGCCTTATATTAACCTCTAACTCAGGGTACTGGCCCCATGCTCCTATCATACTTTTGTGACATGCTTCCTCTATATTAGGCATTCTTCCCTTCTCTGGGATGCTGATAACCCTAAAATATTCTCTCAACTCCCATCTAGGCACTCCGATCTTGGATTATTCAGGAAGCTTCCAAAGCCTACTTGTTCATTCCCACCATGTCTAGCAGAGTAACTCCCGCTAGTGGTTCTTGGTATCTTATTCCCAAGCCAATCTTAAAACTTTGGACTTAGATCATCTCATTAGCTTCCACATTTGGAGCAAACTAGACCAAAGCCATGAATCTCGTGTAATACTCCTCGATTATTATGCTGCCCTATTGAAGGGTCATTAACTCATCGTACTTCTTCATACGAATATGGGTGAGGCAGAAACAAGAAAGAAGTGCCTCAAGGAATGATGCCTAACCTGTAGTATCCCCACCTCTTTTCTAGATGCTTCTCCACTAGTAATCTACTTTTTCTCTCAGATAATACACTACCACATCAATCCTCTTGTTTGTAGGGTAACCACATACAGTGAAGGTGTTCTCCATATCTCTAACCCATCTCTCCATAATGGCAAGGTCCTCCTGACCCTCGAAGATTGGTGGATGATGTTGTCCAGCTTTCTTGAGCCAATCTTCTGAAATTAGTGTGGGTGCTGGTACTGGTAGTTGTTGTGGTGCTCGAATATGACCTTCGAGGTAGGCTCTGATTATCTCCATAAATGCCTTGGTACGCTTTTAATGACAGTTAGCAGCCATTGATTCCTAAAAGCTAATAATAATTAGAACCAATTCATCGCTTAGTACTAAGACTAGCATAACAATTCATGAGGAAGCTATCTATAACACATTTCCCTAGCCCTTTCGTGCTCACAAACATGTCGAGTTTGAAAAGTCTTTACCATCAACTACATACTTGTAGGATTTGGGAAAATCATTTAAAATAATTTAAAAAATTAATCTAATACCAAACTATGGTATCAGCTTAACTAATTAAAAATTAGAGAATATTTTTAAAGAAGTTCACATACCAACCAACGTATTAGCTAGAAACATCATGAGCAATTCTAAATTTAAAATAAATCTCTGACACCAACCTATAACACCCCCATTTTTCACTACTAAAAAATTTTATTTTAAAAACCTTACAAAAGCGAAAAGCGAATAAACACTTAGGAAAAATGAAGTGTTACCGTCATAATTAACATAGGATAGGTGCCAGCCACCCATCCCATGTCAGACACAAGGCTGAGAAATGAAAATCGAACAAACTAATAATAGAGTGTGCAAAAATTGGTAGATTATGTAAAAGAAAACTTCTACGTACAATACCTCATTGGGCATAAATATTCAAGTGTGCGAGAAAGAAAAACTTAAACTAGAGTACAAGGTTGAAATTAAAGAAAAAAAATACGGTGAAACCCTAAACTATGGTTCATTAAGGACCTCTCAAAGTCTTTGGATGTCCATGCTCTTAGAACCCATATCCTACACAAGATTGTCCAACTACTAGCCCTCTCCAAAAACCTGCACATGGTCTTCTACTCATGGGAATGAGTTGGTGATTGAGTAAATGGACACATCAATATGCTTTGTACTGAATATGATAATTTACTTCCTCAATGGATCTACCAACATACAAAATACTCATGCATATACGACATAGGAATAGTTTCATGCATACATCATACAAGCAAGATGCAGGTTCTGTCATGATTACATTAGACATAGAAAGTTTATATCACATATGACTAATCATGCTCAATGCTCTGGTACTTTAACATGGATGTTGGTTTACATGATGCAAGTAGATTGATTTAATTAGTAGTGAAGTTACATTCATCCAGGTAAGCAAGTTCTCTGTAGGCCATCTTTTACATTATCATTTCTTTTCTTCTACTCTATTTTCCTCTTTAACCATAGTTTTATTCAAAATACCATTTCTAATTATTATCCAAATACTCATTCAAATTATTATCATTACTATCGAGCAATGAACTATACACCACCCCATGATCACACATTCTATGGAAACCTATCTAAGCAAAGGGATATAAAATCTAGGATGAATCCAAGAAACCACCAATGGACATAAATTTGGGTCGAAGCCAAGTAACTGCAATTGGAATAAGTCCAAGTTGAAGCCAAACACCACTTAGGTAACTAGATCCTTTATTATTGATACCCCCTAGTATATTATTAGTTTCTAAAGTAAGTAAGGCACCAAGATCTATTAAGATCCCACTCACAGGCAAAACCCAAAGGCACTAATAACGTTTGAAGGTAGACTAACCCTCAGTAGCTAATCAAATATTGGGTAGCCTATACCTATACATAACTCAATTGAATTTATCTTTACATGATTAGTATCTTATTCGCGAGGTTATGTGATTACATAAGGCCCACACAATATACAAACAAGACATCCATATGCAAATATGCAAACTAGACATCCATATGCTCATTCCATATTAACCCTTACTATTACCAACTATGGATGGAATTTACATTAATGCTCATATAACAATAATCAATTTCAAGAGCTTAATCCAATCAAGACAAATTTTTGGATTCCATTTCTTTTTTTAAGCCATAAACTAATTGCTCGGGTTTATGTATCAAGGCCTTTACAATGACCATTGAGTATATCATATTTCATGATTCATTTTATCCATCCATTAGGTTTTTAATCTAGCTCAATAGATGCATTTCACCCATTAAATAGTCATATAAAAATGTTAGACAAAATCTTAAAGCATATCTAAGTTGAGAAATCAAGATCACACAGTTTGCTCGAACTAGTCGATCGGTTTAGCCTTACAAGTTGATTGGTTAGGGAAACTAGTTGATTAGTTTGGGATGACCGATCAATTGGTTTAGCTTAGAAAACCCCCAAGATTTTCTCAAACTAGTTAACTATTCATAGACCGGTTGATCAATTATGTGCAAACTAGTTGATGGGTTTAAGCAAAGAGCAAGACTAAGGTCATCACAGACCTAACAGTCGATGGGTTGGGTCCACCAGTTGACATTCTAAGGACAAGTCGACTGGTTTGCTCTCAAACAACCCAAAATAGGCATTATCATATAAATCATATATATAATTCCCTACCATGCCAAATTGAAACATGAACTAAGATCACATTAAGACATTCATAGATAAAAACATATTTATATTTCATAATTAATTATCACAACCTTTTTTTTTAAAGTTTATATAATCATCTCAATTTTTACAATTCAATCATCTAATAGTAAACCTAAAAACTGAATACTCATACCAAACATATAAAATCAGAACTTAAAGATTTCACAACACATATGCTTAACCAATTCACATGTTAGAATAAAGAATGACTTACTTGATATAGGAAAAAACTTTCCTCAAATAAGAAAATTCAACCTATAAAAATCCTCTAATTTTAAAACCTTAAAACTAGAGTCAAAGGTTCAAAATTTTCAACACATACTTTTGTTAATTAGATCTTGAACTAGAAGTAGAAAATAAATTACTAAGCAAATAGAAAATAGAGGAGATTTTTTGCTAAAAATAAGTGTCTTAAATTTCTTCTCAATCTAACCCATACTTACTTAAGTTAAATAAGAAGGAGCTAGATAAGGAATTTGAATAGTCAAAGGAAGCTAATTAAACCTTGAATTTAAGGGAATGGTCGCATGGTCAAAGGGGGTTGAACTATTGTAGTGGTAGAAAGAGAGGTGAATGGAAGGGGAGATTAGGGCTATTTATAGCTAAGAAATTGAAACAATCACAAGTGTGATGAGGTACATATCGAAAACCCTAATTCCTACTATTCAAATTTGAGTTGAATGGATAGATTTCATCTAAGATTGCCTGACCTCTCTTCTAGAGATGAATTGTTTATTCCGAAGAGATGCATGCCAATTTAGCCTAAAAATGCCAAACACAAAAGAGGAAATAAAAATAAATGTTGGAGGAATCTTTCAACTAAGCATAATCATATCTGGAGTCAAAGAAATGATTTTAGAAGTCTATAGAGGAGAGAAGTGGAAGAAGACAAATCTGAAGTCATCTTCCCCCTCAATTGTCCCAATCAAGCTTATCAAATCAATTTGAGGTAGAATTTTAGGCCAAATCCATCAAAAGAAAGTTAAGAATCTCTAATAGGAATATGGAATGGAGTTATCAATGTTCTATTCCAGTATAAGGAATTTTCTCAAAAAACCAAGTTTAAAAAATGCACACAACTTGACAAACCAATCAATCAATTTAGCCTACTAGCCGGTTATTCTACCAACCAGTCAATCGATTTAGTCGAGAAAAACCATTTAGCTAGAAAGATGAACTATTTGATTGGTTAATATAACTAGTCGATTGGACCACCTGAAACTCAGGTTATAAAATTTTCATAGCTTATTTAAATCTGACTTTTCTCAAAACTCAATTATAGTTCTAAAAAAATCAAACATAAAAAAATGGCATAGTTTCTTATTCATAGACTTCACTAAAAGATGGAGTATTACAATTGGTTCCATGAGCATTCAATTAGTTTGTAAAACCCATCAGTTTTTTGTTTTGTGTCTAGAGTGGTTTGGTCTCTAATTAAAATTGTTGACCAGTTTGGCCAAACCCATTGACAGGTTCCTATAAACCATTGATCAATTGGACTAACTGGTTAAAAGATTTCACCGTGTGTTATTTTCTTATGTCCGGTGTGACCAAACCAATCAACAAATCCTAGGGACCGATCGATTAGTCTACCTAATTTTGCTATATTTGCTTGATATTTATCATTCTTTCTCTAGGACTACCATATTAATGTTTTATGTAATTACAACATCTTAATCATGATTTCAACCATTCTTAACTCGAATTAAACATGAATAAAGATGATAATATTATAGAGCCTTAAGTCGTTAAGTTTGATGTCACCTCTAAACACCTAAGTGGTGGCTTAAATGTCTTATGTTTTATTTGGTGTTATCACTTGATAACACCCCATTAATTTTTAATGAAATTGAAATTTTGAATTTTAATATCACTTGGTAATAAATAATAATGAAATTAAGAAAGATAAAATAGTTGTTTATGTAACTTGTGGCCATAGGTTCTGTTTGGTGTCAATATTTGGAAACACTTAATAGGATTGTTATGGAGTTTTTTTGTGAATTGTGAACTAGCCATTTAATTATATAATGGAAGTAAGATTTTTTTAATCTTTATTCTTTATATCTTGGGTTGGTTATTGGGAGTCAGAAGTCTTGTTACCTTATACTATTTACTCTCCTTTCACTTAGTACCTTTCCTATATTACTTGGTTGTGACCTGTATGAAGAGTAGGATTAATATTGTGGTAAACCATCATGGTTTTAGTGCTTGTATAGAGGATACACCATGATCAATGGATTTTTATCTCCTTTCACTTAGTACTTTTTCCACACTAATAGGTTGTGACATGTATGTAGGAGTAGGATTAATATTATGGCAGACCATCATGGTGCTAGTGCTCGTGTAGAGGGTACATCATGATTGGTGGTGTTTTTATCTCCTTTTTCTTAGTTACTTTCTCATATTACTAGGCTGTGACCTATACGTGGGAGTAGGAGTAATACTGTGGTAGAATATCATGGCATCTATGCTTATCTAGAGGGTAAGCTATGATTGGTGGAGTTTTATCTCCTTTTATTCAGTACTTTCCCATAATACTAGGTTGTGGCTTGTATGCAATCTTAGGAATAATATTGTGATAGACCATCTTGGTGTTGGTGCTTGTGTTGAAGGTTTGCCATGATCGGTGGGATAATCCCTTGTGTTTGGTGTCATCCCCTAAACACCTAATTAGAATGTTTGGATTACCCATATTTTGTGATTTGTGTCATCACCTACAAACACTCATATTGGGACCGGTGCTCCATTTTAGAGGGTATATCTATGTTTTTGTTTAGTGTTAGCACCTACAAACATCCATATTAGGATCTGTGTTCCACTTTAATGGGTATTATGTGTTAGGGACCTATGTATCCTTGTTTTACTACCATGACTCATGTTCATGGTAGAGTGTGTATCATTCAAATATCTTAATAACTAGATAATGTGGTCATATAAAGGAATAATGATAATACAGGTTATTTATGATTGTAACTTATGCACATATTATATTCTAATTATTTTTATCATTCCATAATAATGTGCAAAATGAGCCCTATCCATGTTGTAGGATATACTTATTTTACCGGTACCTTACTGTACTTATATTATCTTGTGTTGTTACTGTGTTAATCAGGTTTTTATTCTAGGGAGTAGGTGACATTTTACAATTTGGAATAGCTTGTTTTAAGCCTCTGTATGGCCTTTGTTTAGGAAGATCTATTGTATCAGATAGTTAAGCTAATTGGTTTGGTTAGTTTTCCTACTATTTTGGGATGTTTTTATTTTAGTTACCTAAAATCTTGGCTCTATTCTTGTATTTAGCTTGTAAACTTATCATATCATATATCGTATATCTCTCTCTTATCCTTGCCTCTATTTTTCTCTCCCTCATGTTATATCTAATTCTTTGTATAGTTTTAGTTTAACGTTTTAGCCTTGCATCGAGCATGGGTTAGGCAGATGTCTAGGACTCTCTTATGTTTGGTTTGACAGTAACATTCCCTAATTTTTTTAATTACTTTTGCATTGTCTCAATCCAAGAAATTTTTCGGTTTAGAAAATTGGGTGTGATGCACTTAATATATTCTTCCTTTCCATATATTAGATACCGCATCATCATACCCCAACATGTCACACAAAAATATTATCATAATGACATTATCCATATAACATACCAAATATTAAATGTTATACAAATATATACATTGCACTTAAAAATCTAGTTATGACTTTTATGCTTACCAAAAACGTATCTTGTCTCTAAGCACATATAGTATGATACTCCTCTAAGGCTACTAGAAAACCACCTAAGAATATATAATAATACATCATTCGAACATAAGAAAACAACTAAGGAAAAGTTAAGGTGAAAGAGCGGGGAAATAGAGGATAGCAGAAGCAAACTAAGGCATGCAAGGCTCAAAATAGCTATGGCAGATTATGGTGCAATAATGGGGGCTACTGCATGAGATCCTCACGTTCGCCGGAGTTGTGAAGCATGAGGTTGAGGCAATTTGGTGGATGGTGCAACATGAGGTTTAGGTATTGAAGGGGGTGAGTTGCGTGATCTTCTCACTCATGTAAGGTCAAGAAACGTGAGCTTCTCACATGAGTAAGGTGGTGTAATGTGAGGTGAGGTAAGCTATGTATAATTTCACTAGGTAAAAATGGCAGATATTCAACAAATGACATAGGTGAAATTTAAGGGGAGGAAGAAGGAGTCTTCGAGGGTGTTGTGTGCATTGAAAATAATGACGTAAGAAGAGATATGAGGGGTATTTATAGGAGGAATGAGGCGAGGCGCATGTTGAATAGTGTAAGGTCGGGGAAGATTTTTGGCATGGGTTTGGTTCCTCCATGCAACATAGACTTGGGGGCAAATGGATGGGGCGTGCTTGGTTGTGTAGGTTGTGTTGCATGGCAAAGGGTAGGGGAGGGTATAGTGTAGGGCCTTAAGGGAAGGAGAAGGGAACCATACGAGGGAAGTTGCATGGCTAGAAAGGGAAGAAAATAAAAAAAGAGAAAGAAAAGGAAAAATAAATTTTAGGGTTAGGATTATAATTAGGTTTAAAGTTAAAATTATAAAATTAGAGTAAAATTAATTTATTAATCATCTAGGTTTAGGCTTAGGTTAAAATATAATAAAATAAAATTAAGATTAGGATAAGAATTATAATTAGAATTAAGGAATTAGGATAAAATAAAAAAAATATAAAATTATTTGAGATTAAGATTAGCTTAAGATATTAATTATTCAGGATTATGATTAGATAAAATTTGGGATATTACTTTTTTTGCTATATGTAATATCATCCTAGTATTGTTATATTTGTAACTTATGCTGTGGATGTCATATTATGATATTGTAGTATTGTGTTATATAAATATGAGGATTTTGTGGAAGTATGTGTTTATGTGTTATTGTTTAAGTAAGCTATGTTTTGTAACTCTTGCATGTTGGAATGGTCTATTATCTTATTTGTGTTAAGAAGAATGGCTGTAAATATGGAGACTTATTATCATTGATATCAGAAGTTGATAATGTTGGGACTCATAGTTTTTTTTTTCTTTTAGTGAGAGTTTGGGTGTTGTATCTATTTTAAGGCTATTTTGTGCATTTTATGTTATTATGGAAATAAATATGGCATATTAATTGTTGAGGTTTTATAATTAATTTCATGATTAATATTGTAATACCCCAAAATTCACTAATTTTTTTAAATATAAATACTTAAATTAAAACCCGTGAATTCTGGAGATGTTACCGCCACAACTTGTAATAACCCAAAATTCACTAATTTTTTTTTTAAAAAGTAGAAATACTTAAACTAAAACCCATGAATTTTGGGGATATTGTCGCCACATATAGTACCAAACCGGTTCCTCCGACCGTTTCAGTATCAAGTGCTAAGGCTAAGAAAAGATTGACATTAAACTTAAACCAAAAGTTTATAAAAGAACTAGAAAGATCATACATTAAAAATCAGAGTACGCATAAAGAATTGTAATTCATATCCAAAAGAGAAATAAGCTTACAACCGATAAAAGGTTTATTTAAAATACTCAATACAAGTAATGAATCATAAAAGGGTAAATCCGATATAAAAGAAATGATAGAAGGAGACAAAATAACAAGAAGAGTGAATCCGACCACACTATTCTTGAACTTGGAGCCAAATGTATGCTCAACACTCAGCTCTGCTTGATGTTTCATCCACCTGCATAAAGTCAAAAGTGCCTACTAGTTGTGGGAATGAGCAGCACCCATGGAAAGGGTGATCAATACGCTACGTACTGAGTAAGGTAACTGATGCACTAAGTCCAACACATAAAATCACATAAATAATATAGAAGAAATAAAAGAGCATATAGTCCATCATGGCAACATACTATCGTACCATCATTCAAGTAACTAAATAAAGGCCCATTTATAATTTAGATTAATTACTTAATTAATCTCTAATCGAAAATTGATTCACACCATGTTTTTTATCTAATCCATGCGAGTATGGGAACCCCACTATTATAGCACGTGGACCGGATACATGTAGGGCACATAGGTCCTAACCACTATTATTACCGGTGGACTGGAAACGTATAGGGCATAAAGCTTCTAACCACTATTATTAGCTAGTGGACCGGTCTAACTGAAATACCCTAAAAATCCTAATTTAGGAATTATGGCAAAATGAGGATTTATAATAGAAAATTAAGAAAATAAATTACCTTATTAAATAAAGAGGGAAGTAATTGAGGAAAGTAAGGAGACAATAATAAATAAGTATTTAGAAAATTTTGGACATTTTACTAATTAAAATGGGAGTTAAGGACAATTTACCCAAATAGTTTAATTAATTTAATTATTATACTTAAAATAATTATTTTTAAAATTAAATATCTAAAATAAATATATAAATAAATAAAGACCAATACCCCAACCCAACCATTTTATCATTTCCTCCTTTTTTCTCTTTTCTTTTTCTTTTCTTCTTTCTTCATCCTTTCTTCATCCTTTACTCATTTCTTTTTCCTCATTTTTCTCCCCCGACTGGGCCAGCCCACCGGCCTAGATCCCTTTCTCCCCCCGTCTCGCGTGCCAAGCCGCCAGCCTCTTCCCCCTCCTCTTTCCCTCGCCCGCGGCCCAGCGCCGTTCGACCCCCTTCCCATAATCGCGACGCAGCGTTTCGCCCCTAAATTTGTTGAGATGCCGCGTCGCGCTAAGTAAAGAGATAGCCGTTGCCAGCCTTTGACGCGATGCTGCATTTTCCTTCCACAACCCTCAATACGCCAAGTTTGACTTACGGACGTTATAACCGTTGTCGACCAGCCGGTTTCTCCCCTTTCTTTTCTTCCTTGGACCGCCGGTCCACCATGTCTGTCTTCTTCCTCCCCGACCTGCGCCGCGTCCTGCAGTCGACGCCTGCCGCGCTATCTTGGCCGGCAGCCACCAGCGCCGACTGTCCTCCCCTGCCTCCCAATCGTTTTCTTTTCCTTTTTCAACCCCAACAAGCTCCACAGCTCCCCTTCCCGTGTGCCCATCTCTTTCCCTTTTCTTCTCCCCCTCCCCGACCCAACCTACCATGGCAGGACCTGCCGGCCAGCCTGGCGCCTGCACCCCCCCTTTGTCTTCTTCCCCTGGCCTTGCCCGACCACCCTACCTATAAATACCCCCATTGATCACCTGGGTTCGGGATTTGGAACCCCGAAAACCTAGGTTTGCTCCTTCTCGCCGCCGCCCCATCGGACGCGTCGACTGCCGCCGTCCCCCAACGCTGCCGGTCGAAAGCCACCTAGAACCCCACCTTGCACCACCCTTCACCTAATCAAGCCTTCCTCAGCCCTCGATTTGCCCTGCACGTGCCGCTCTGGCCGTGCAAAATAGCCACCCCGAGCAGCCCCTTCCAACCCCTCGCCGCCCTTGCGCCGCCTTCCACCGCCAACCCAGCCGCCATCAGCGCCTCCTCCACCCTCCAAAATGTCCAGCAGACCTCCCTCTACCTTCCCCTACCTCCATCTTTCCCTACCTCCCTCTCCTCCTTCCTCTCTCATCTTCCACCTCTCTCCACCACCCTCGGCCGCCGCCGTCGCCGCCGCGCGCCGCCACCTCTTGCTACGCCACCACCCTCACTCCACTTCCCTTCACCTGCTGTTTCTTTCCCCACCTCAAACTCGTCCTTTTCCCCTCCCATCTAACCGCCACCTCCATCTTTCCCCCTCTTCTCCTCCTCCACCGCCGCCGCAGTCGCCGCCACGCGCCGCCGCCGGACCACCACCGACCCTAGGTGGTTCTCCACTCATCCAAACCCTAATACCCCTTTTATATAACTACTACTATTTTCTACCAATATTAATACTATTATTATTATTATTATTATTACTATTATTATTATTATTATTATTATTATTATTATTATTTCTTTCATTACTATCACTATTATTATTATTATCATCATTATTATCATTATTATAGTCGCCATCATTAATGTTCTTATTTTCTTACTACTACTAACATCCCTTTTAAACCCTAACTGGTATTATACTTAACTTTGGTCTTATTGTTATTAGTATTAACATTTTATCATTATTATTTCTATTACCTTACTAAGGTTATTATTATTAATACTTAACCATACTGGGTTATTGTTATTTTTATTATTATTGCTACGGTTATTATGATCATTATTACTATTATTATCATCATTATTCGTATTATTACTATTATCATTATCACCCTTAGGAATAGTTTACTTGTAATATTGTGACCTTATAATATTATTATTTCAAACCTAACACCATTGTTAGACTTAATCTTAAAAATGCTAGAGTTCTATTACTTGAAACATAAGTGTCACTATTAGTAGTCTTATTATTATTATTATCACTATTTTACTATGACTGGTGAACACTAGTATTATAAGAATGGAACTAATGGGCTTAATAAAATAAGTGTAACAATAAGTATCATAAATAACTATATTGTGACTACTAATATTTAGTATATTAATCCTAAGGTAAAAACCCTAGTTTTTGTATAACACCCTCTTTAGTAATAAAAACTCTAATCCTAAACTAGAATGAGGAATTGTGGTACTTATAAGGGAAACTAATACTTAGCATTTCCCCCCTTTTATAGGTAATCCCGACAAAGCCCTAAGGAGTTAGAGGAGCGTGCTCCAAGCCCGGCGTCGCCTTAGGTAAGGACGAAGCTATGGCCTTTGTGTGATGTGTGACCTGTATGTTTTGAATGTTGTATATGCCATGCTATGTCGTGTATTATATGATTGTTGGAAACTTGTCTTATGTAGCGCGGCTTGGAGATTGAGGTATGTTTGTATGTGTTTCCTATGACATGAGCATGACATGTATATGTATGATGTTTATGAGGTGATATGATATAACCCTCTAGGACATGCATGCTAGGGTGATTGTTATGATGATATGGGAATGAAAGGATAAAAAGGAAATAAATGGGAAGTGAGTTCACTAAGGGGGATATGAGGTTGACCTAAGTACCTCATGATCCATGAGAGAAGATTTAATAAGGGAGGAATGACCAAAATAAAAGAGAGTTGGGGAACCATGCATGGGAGTCGTAAAATTGGCATGGTGACTTGGGTTGTTTGCATGGGATGGCTAAATCTTGCATGGGGGCGAATCTTATGTGAGAAAAGTTGAATTATGGTGTAAATAAGAGAATGGGAGAGTTGTGGAGCGATGGGAGACTTGGGATGAAAAATAGTACATAGGTTGGTGCAAGGGTGTATAAGGAATCCGATTAGGGTTTTTGGGAGAAAATGGAAATTTGGGAAGTACAAAAGTAAGAATGATTAAGGAAGGGTGGAGTATGGGTTAGAGTGAGATTTCATTTATATAAAAGGCGAGTATGGGTTCCCATGTGGAAGAAGAGACTTTGGGATGAAAAGAGAGAGGTTACTTGTGGGAGAAGAAAGGTACTAAGGTTGAGGTGATCAACTAGGGTTTTCATGGTTATGTGCTGAATCGAAAGGTAAAGTGATATGTTTTGGGAGAGGATCTAATTGAGGTAAGATGTGGGGCGTTGAATGAGGTAAAGGTAGCGTAAGTGGGAGAAGGTTGGGCCACATCGGCCCAATTAGGGTTTTCAAGGGAAAACCCTAGGGGGTTATGGGAGGTGGAGTTGATGTCATGAGTGTAGGGCCTAATCCACACCCGTAGGGATTGACTCTTTCATCTAAGGGTAAGTGTAAAGGGAATGGATGTCGGGGTGTGATAAGAGGCGCAGGAGTCTCAAGATATGGGACGGGCCCCCTAGGGAGGATAGACGTAGAGGGTAGTTGATATGCATGTCAAGAGTAGAAAGCTTTATTTGATAAGATACGAATAAGATACTAATTACTTAAAGAGTAAGATTGTTGAGCAAACACCAGACCGATCCACCGGCATAATAGTGGCCAGGAGCGTTGTGCCCTGGAGACCGATCCATCGGCGTATAATAGTGGTTAGGTGCGTTCTGCCCTATAAGTGACCGATCCACCGGCTATAATAGTGGGGTTCCCGTACTCGCATGGATTAACAAAGATTATGGTGTGAAATGACTTACAAATAAATCATGGAAAGATACGTTATAATCACAGTGAAACACTATGAGAGTCGGGGCTAGACCGATCCACCAGTATAATAGTGGCCAGGAGCGTTCTGCCCTGGAGACCGATCCACCGGCATAAAATAGTGGTTAGGTGTGTTCTGCCCTATAAGTGACCGATCCACCGGCTATAATAGTGGGGTTCCCACACTCTCATGGATTCATAACGATTATGATGTGAATCGACTATAATTATCAGAGTTATGAAAAGAAGAAGTTGGATTGGACCATAACCGACCTACATCATCCATAATATTACATGTTGCTTATGTGTTTGTGTTGTGCATGTTATGTTGTATGATGGTATGCTTGGCCTTAGCGCACCTGCGCCCTTACTCAGTATTGGACCCATACTGATACTACCTTGATTGAATGGGTCCTTTGATGATCCACCGATGGTGGGGAGCAGACTTCCTGTGCAGGTTTATGATCGGGTACTATCTTGGGGTGGAAGGCTTGACTTGAGTGAGTAGGCGATCCGGATATTGGTCCCTTGGGATCTGTTTTATTTAGCTATATTTTGTACTACGCTTCTTGTTTTGAAACCGTACTCTTAAGTTGTATTCCTAAACGATATTCTAACTATTGTTGACCTGTGTTTTCGTGAATGACCTATGTTGATTATGAACTTATGTTTTGATGATTCTTACTTAACGATTGTTAGTTTAGCCTTAGCACTTAGTATCGGAACGGTAGGAGTGAACCGGTCTGGTACTAAGTGTCGCGGTAATAACCCCAAGTTTACAGTTTTAATTCTTTCGCTTCCGCTAAACCTTTTGATCTAAACGAAATTTTTCAGTAGTAAATTTGGGGGTGTTACACTAACCCCGACTCTCATGGTGTTCCACTGTAAGTACTTAGTGTCTTTTCCATGTCTTAGCACAAATATTTTCGGTTTGTTGAGCATGGAATCCCTTATTATTATAGCTCGTGGACTAGAAACACACAGGTGTAATGCCTGACCACCATTATTTGCCAGTGGACCGGTCACATATAGGACATCATGCCCTAACTACTATTATTCTCCGGTGGATCGGTCTGGGCCCGGCTCAACGATCTTCCACTTTAACTGATTAATGTATTATAGTGTCTTATTTAGAAACTTTATGTAACACCCCAAAATTTACACACATTTTTTTTTATATAAGACCTTTAAATTTAAAACTGGTAAATTTTGGGGATGCTACCGCCACACTTAGTACTAGATCGGTTCACTCCTACCGTTCCAGTACCAAGTGTTAAGGCTGAGAAAAACATTTCCATCATCACACATTAATACATAAATTAAAGTTTGCAAATTGTTAATCAGAGTATGCATAAATTTTACATAATTCGAAATAACAGAGATAGTTCTTCAGAGAAGAAAAATAGCTACAATAATAAAATTGTTTCTGAAGCTTCAAACATAATTAAAAGAGAATAGGAATAATAATCTTATAAATTGAAAATGACCACACCACTCCAAGACCTGATCCAGTCCAAAATCATCACTTAGCCCCACCTAATGTCCCATAGACATCAATGGCATCAAAGAAGACATCACCTACCTACAACACGTCAGACGGGCCTTCTGCTTGTGGGAATGAGCATCACCCATAAAAAGGGTGATCAATACGCTACGTATTGAGGAAGGTAACTGAGCACTAAGGCCAACATATAAGCAAATAAAATCATGTAGGATAATATTCAACTTACACTTTCAAACCCACACATATAATATACAAAGTCATGCAGAGTATTATACAACTTATAAAGATCAAGCCCACATATAAATGCCCAAATAGTGCAAATTAAAATTTTTAATTATTCTTTTATCGAAAGTCGATTCCCATCATGCCTTTTATCAAATCCATGTAAGTCCATGAACAACCCACTATTTTAGCTGGTGGGCCGGTCAATTGCGGGACAATAATCCACACCACTATTTTTTGCCCGTGGATCAATCACTTGTGGGATAATAGTCCACACCACTATTTCTAATCGGTGGATCAGTTTGGACCTGGCTCAATAGTCTTTTACTTTAAATGATTAGTGTCTTAAGTATTTTATTCAAAACTTTTGTCCAGACATGCATGACTAACTCCTAGTTGACCACCACAACCATAGCATACCCTAACACCCATGCGAACCCTAACTCCATGCAAACCCTTACTCTCTGCAACCCCTAACACCATGCAAACATTAACTCCATGCAAACATTACGACACTGCCATCATTATTTTACAAACCTTATCATGCATGTCTTATGGGCCACACCATACCACAATAATATCACAACCCATACACATAATACTCATGCCACAATTTAATGCATGATCTTACCATAACTCCATATCATGTTGCACATATGATAGTTATACAAATACATATAAAGTACATTATAGTTCACATCACATGGCATGCATGGAATATAAAACACATAATACACAAACAGCCTTAGTACTCCCTTACCTAAAACGTCACTAGTCTTGGAGCACGCTCCTATACCTCTTAAGGGCTTTAACTAGTCTCACCTATTATGAGGGAAAAACTAGAATTAGGTTCCCTTCTAAAAATACTATTATTTACTAACTTACCCTAAGACTAGGTTTTTAAATAAAATCATACTATACTAATAATAACTATACGAAATACTACTAAAAATACTAGTAATAATATTAATGTAATTCCAAATGGATGGTGATATAAGGGTTTCTACCCTCCACCAAAATAATGCTAATAATAATAATAATAATAATAATAATAATAATAATAATAATAATAATAATAATAATAATAATAATAATAATAACAATAATAATAAAAATAATAATAATAATAATAATATAATAATAATAATAATAATAATAATAATAATAATAATTGAATAAAAGCTAAAATTTGAAATAAAATAGAATAAAATTAAATAAATAGGGGAGAAGGAGTGAGAGGGTTTAGGGTTTCACCTTGAGTCTGCGGAGATGGGGGGCACCAGTAGTGGTGCACGGCGGCGACGACGGTGGCCGGAAAAGAGGTTGAAAAAGGAAAAAGTTGAGGTTTGAGAAGAAAAGGTGGAGAATGAGGGTGGAGGTTGAGGTGCTGGTGGTAGCCTAGGCTGAGAGGAGTAAAGTGAGGGTGGTCGCACAGCAAGAGAAGAAGAAAAGAAGTGTATGGCTAGGTGGAGGTGGTAGAGGTGGCGACCGAAAGGAAGAGAAGAAGAAAGAGAGAGGAGGAGAAGGAGAAAGAAGAAAAGAAGGGTATGGCTAGGTGGAGGAAGATTAGTAGTAGCTTTTGGGTGGTGTAGGGGGTAGTGATAGTGGCAGATATGGTGGCCGACGGTGGCTCAAGGGGTTGTGGGTGTAAAAACTTGGCTTTATGGGTAGGTATCTTCACGCGACTGTGGTGGCTTGTGCAATAAGAATCGAGGGAGATAGGGGGCTTAGTTAGTTAGAGAGCGGTGCAGGGAAGACTTTGGTAGGCAGGGATGCCGGTGAAGTTGGCTGATGGCGGAGGAAAGGTCTTCTAAAGTCACAGTGGTGCATAGGGTAGGCTCTGAGGGTTTCGGGGAAAAAGTTTCGAAATCAAACAAACAAGGGGTATTTATAGAGTTTAGAGGAAATGGTAGGGTTCTGGGGGTCGGCAGGAGGAAAATGTAGGTAGGGTTTGGGGTAGCCGGCGGTGTCAATTGGTTGGTACAAATTTAGGTCGGGGTTGAATTTTTGCACAGGAAAAGGAGGATTTTGCTCGAGGAAAAAGGAAAGTGGGTTAGGCTGGATCAAACTGCGATTCAAGGGGAAGAGAAAGAGAGGGGAAACGACCAGTCAAGTCAAGCGTGGCCGACAGTGCCATTTTTGGAGCTTCGAAGGTGTAGGTCAACGACGGAGGAGGAAGGAGGAAGAAGGAGGTGAACTGGGCAGCTGGGGGAAAAATAAAGAAAAGAAAAAGAAGAAGAACCAGGATACAAACTCAGCTACTTCCCACTTCATACATGGCCCCCAATACACGTTTTTAAGGTCTTTATATAACTTAGACCCTCCTGGGTGAAACGAGTAGGGAGTCTAATGTCCCTCCTCCATAATACGATGCTTAAGTTCTGGAAAACTCTGAGATGCACACCAACAACCTCTGAATCGAATGCTACCATCCTCATGGATTCTAAATCCCTCTGCCTGTCTTTTCTGCATCTTCAATGATATTCTCTCTAGCTTAATATCTCCAACCTAGCCAGCTCGGATCTCTTCGAATATAGTAGGAGAGAGTGTTAGAGCGTTCATACGGGCTTCAAGGTCTCCCTACTAAATCATCTAGATCTCCAAGTCTGACAATTCCCTTATTGTTCGATCAGTAACCACATAACACATCATAGAATGTGAAGTCTTCCTACTCAAAGCATCTACAACCATGTTGGCCTTACCCTCATGGTAGGTCGACTCAATATCATAATCCTTCATAAGGTCCAACCATCTTCTCCGTCTTAAGTTGAGTTCCTTCTGCATGAAAATATACTTGAGACTCTTGTGATCTGTAAAGAATTTTCACTTAGCCCCGTACAGATAATGTCTCCAAATCTTTAGGGTAAAAACAACAACATCCAACTCCATATCATGCATGGGATAATTTTTCTCATGTTTCTTCAGCTTTCCTGAGGCATAAGCTACCACCTTAACCTTTTGCATCAACACGCATCCCAACCCATGCTTGGATGCATCATTGTAAACCTCAAACTCCTCGGTCCCCTCGGGTAAAGTCAACATCGATGCAGAGGTCAACCTTTTCTTCAGTTCTCGAAAAGCCTCTTCACAAGCCTCATCCCACTAAAACTTTGTAGACTTCTTTAGGAGATTAGTCAACGGGCTGGCAATCTTGGAAAAATTCTGCACAAATCGTCCGTAGTATCCAGCAAAACCTAGAAAACTCTTAATCTCTAATATGTTTGTAGGGGGCTTCCATTCTATGATCGCCACAACCTTAGCTAGATCCATAGCCACTCCCTTAGCTGATACAATGTGACCAAGAAAAGAAACCTCTTGAAGCCAAAATCCACACTTTGACAGCTTCGCATATAGGAGATGTTCCCTCAACGTACTCAAAATGGTGTGTAGATGCTACTTGTGCTCTTTGTTTCCCCGGAAGTACACCAAAATATCATCAATGAATACCACCACAAATTGATTGAGGAAAGGTCTGAATATCCTCGTCATTAAATCCATGAACACTATAGGGGCATTTGTAAGTCCGAAGGGCATCACCATAAACTCATAATGTCAATACCAGGTCTAGAATGCAGTCTTCATAATATTGGCATCAGCAATCCTCAAATGATGGTACCCGGACCTCAAATTGATCTTGGAAAACACTGTAGCATCCTTCAACTAATCAAATAAATCGTCAATCCTTGGAAGTGGATATCTGTTCTTTATTGTTAACTGATTCAACCCTCGGTAGTAGATGCAAAGACGAAGACTACCATCATTCTTTTTCACGAACAATAACGGTGCTCCCCACGAGGATACGCTCGGCCAGATGTACCCATGCTCCAATAATTCCTCCAATTGGGCCATCAACTCTTTCAACTCAACCGGTGCTATTCTGTAAGGTGCCTTTGAGATAGGCTTGGCTCCCGGCACTAGCTCGATCTTAAAATAAATCTCCCAAACTAGAGGCATACCCGGTATTTCTTCTAGAAACACATCTGAAAATTCTTTAACTACCGGGATACTGTCTAGTGCGGTTAAGTCCTTGTTCAGCTCCTGCACACTGCATAAATACAGGGGATATCCTTTTTGGATCAATGTGTGAAAAGTGACTGCAGACACTACCTTAGTGGTCAGCTCAGGCTGAGTCTTCCTATACGAAACCCTAGTCCCCTTCGAGCCTAGCAAAATCACACGCTCCTGGGCACAATCAATAACCGCCTTATACCTCCCCAACATATCCATGCCCATAGTCACGTCAAAATCTTTGAGGTCCATCCCAACCAGATCCACTGGAAAGTCTATCCCGCCTATATCTAAGGCCACGTCAGAAGACATCTGACTACACTCCATCCTGTCACCCGACGGAAGCATAATAGATCTTTCACAACACTTTTCTCTGGTATTTCTTCCAAACGCTGTAAGTATGTTATGAAGAATGAAAATTTTATATCTGTTTCAAAAAAGAATGTTCAGAATATTGAAGAATCATGGGGTGCTTGCCTTCTAGGACGTTTTGTTGGAATTTCTATTGATAAATACCTAATGAATGTAGCTAGAGGGGTGATTCGTCAACCCTTTAAATATATACTGCATAGCACAGGTTGGATAGTCCTTAAATTCAAGGATGATGTTGATAAATTGGTAGCTCTTGAGGGTGGACCTTATATGGTTCATGGAAAGGCACTTATGTTAAAAGAATTCACGAAGTTCTTCTCGTTTGGCTTGGAGGAGATGACCAAAATCCCGGTTTGGGTTAAGCTCAAAAACCTCCCATTAGAACTTTGGAACTGTGGTGCTATAAGTGAAATAGCCTCATTTGTAGGAAGGCCAATTTAGGTTGATGATCTTACCTTGACAAGATTTGTCGTTGAATATGGTCGTGTATTAGTGGAAGTGGATATGTCAACAAAACTCCCTACCTCTATGGAAGTCAAATATGAAGATGGTGGTTTTATACAGTTTTTCGAATATGAAGATCTTCCTTTATTTTGTAGCCAATGTGGCTCTATTGGTCATGCTAATGCAGCATGTGCTAATCAAGGATCAAATAATCATGCTGAAATAGTTGCCAACTTGATTTCTGGTCCTCAACACACTGCTAATACAGCCACCAAAAAACCAGGGAAGCAAGCCACTGATTTATTGAAAAGATAGCCCACTCGGCCAAAAAATTGGTCCAGGTACCGGCGGTAAGACCACTACAGATAACAGGCCTGCTGCTCCTAGTGTAGGGGATCCGCATGCATCAAAGGAGGCTCCGGCTACATCCCATACAGCTGCTGCCATTAATTAACCCCCTCCAGTGGTCGAAGCAGCCCAGAATCCTGATCCATTCAAGGAGGCCCCTCAACAGGCTGAAACAGGTCCTGCAGCTCTTCGAGGCCGTTTAATATTGAAAGGTAAAAGTGAGGTAATGAATCCTCCTCCCCAAGACCTACAGGATGCTGAGACAGGTTGGCAGCAAGTTGTTTCAAAATCAAACAAAAAGAGGCAAATTTTGGTATCCAAAAAGCACACTAAGGCCCGAACAGGTATGAAGCGGCCGTTTAGGCCTCTCAAATTATTATGAAAATTTTGTTCTAGAATATAAGGGGAGCGGGAACTCCCCTAAAACAAAAATCCCTTGTTAAATTGAGTAAAGATCATTCTTGCTCAATAATTGGTATTTTGGAAACAAAATTGAATGACCAAAAATTGCAGCACCTTAAAAAGGTATTTTTCACTGATTGGCTGCATTGTGATAATTTCTTGAATCACCCTAATGGCAGAATGGTGCTTCTCTGGAATCCTAATGTCATTGATTTTCAAGTGAAAGAGATAGCCCCACAGGTTATCTTGGGGACTGTTGTGGATCTAGCCTCGGGAAATCTTATATCTCTTTCTTTGGTTTATGGTTTATATTGTGTTAGTGAGAGAAAAGAGCTATGGAAAAATCTAACCTCTTTTGCAGCCATAGTTTCTGGACCGTGGATTTTCTATGGTGACTTCAATTGCCCTCTGAACTCAATGGACAGACTCAGTCCACGCCCTGTTACTAATTATGAGGTTGCAGATTTTAAAGAGTTTTGTCTTGTTTTTCAATTATTTGACATTCCTTATGAAGGCTGCTTCTATACTTTCTTTGCTAACAATATTAAATGTAAGCTGGACAGAGTTTTGTTAAACAATGCTGGGTTTGCTTCTAAGTTCAATGTTCGGTCCACATTTCTACCCCCTGGGGTGACTTCAGATCACACACCATGTGTTATTTCCTTGGGCAATATGGAGAAAAGGAAACCACCATTCCACTTCTATAACATGTGGTGTCTCCACCCTTTCTTTATTGGTATTGTTCGCTCTGTTTCGCGGTTTTCTATGTGTGGCACTCACCAATATATTTTGTGTAGCAAACTTTCTGAACTTAAACCACTGTTGAAGCAGTTGAATAAGCATGAATTCTCTCACATTATTGCTCGTGCTGAAGATGCTGATGTCGCTCTCAAAGCAGCACAATCTTTGAACCTTCAGGGTTCCTCTTCTGTTTGCCCACGGTTGATGGCAGATTTAAAAAAGAAAGCATAATTTTTAGGTGTTGCTGCTATGGAGTTTGTAGCCCAGAAAAATAAAAATAAATTCCTATTTTCTGCTGATTCCAACACTAGGTTTTTCTATGACTTGTTGTGTGCTAAACATACAAGATCTCGCACCTCTCGGATTCTCAAAGATGATGGCAACTGGACTGGTTCTTCTGCAGAAATGGAGACGGAATTTCTGAACTATTTTTAGGGTCTTCTCGGGGCAAGGTGAAAAATAGAAACTCTTGATCCTTCTATTTTGCAGTAGGGCCCAATCCTTAATTCTTCTCAGCAATTGCTCCTCTTGACTCCTGCCACTAATGATGAAATCCGAAGTACGCTTTTCTCTCTGGGCGATTGAAAGGCTCCTGGTCTGAATGGGCTTTCCTCAAAATTTTTCAAGGAAGCTTGGGATACTGTTAGTGAAGATTTCTGCAATGCTATTCATGAATTTTTCCAAACTGGTAAGCTCTTGAAGAGGATTAATCATACAACCTTAGCACTCATTCCTAAATATGGTGAAGTTGATAAAGTTTCTGATTTTCGCCCGATTTCATGCTGTTCCACTGTGTACAGGGTAATAGCTAAAATTCTTGCCTCAAGAATTGCTTCTGTTTTAGATCATATTATCAGCCCTGAACAGGGAGCCTTTGTCAAAGGCTGCTTGATGTCTGAGAATATTTTGCTTGTGCAAGAACTAGTGAAGGATTATTCCCATAAGCGAACCTCTCCGAAATGCTTACTTAAAGTAGATATCATAAAAGCATATGACTCCCTATCTTGGGACTTCCTTAAATCAGTTCTTCTGGGCCTGAACTTCCCCCCTCCTTTTGTGGACTTATTGATGGAGTGTGTGACCACCGCTAGTTTTTCTTTGAAATTGAATGGGAGCATGTTTGGTTTTTTCAAGGGAAGTTGTGGTCTAAGACAAGGGGATCCATTTTTCCCTTACTTATTTGTTCTCTGCATGGAATATTTCAGCCGGCTCCTTAAAAATTTTTCTGCTGCAAAGGACTTTTCTTATCATTCTAAGTGTAAACCTCTGAAACTTTTACACTTAGCTTTTGCTGATGATGTGATTCTCTTCTGCCGTGGTGATGTTCCCTCTGTTAAAATTCTTCTCAAAGGGCTCGATCTCTTCAGCAAAACTACGGGTCTAAAAGCTAACCCTCTTAAATCACAAATTTTCATGGCAGGCGTGCCTAGTCAAACTCGAGGCCTTATTCTTCAACAAGTGGGTATGACACAGGGTAATTTTCCTTTCAGATACTTGGGAGTCCCCCTCAACCCAAGTAAGCTTCGTACTATTGATTACGAAATACTTCTTAATGATATTTGTGATCGCTTGAAGACTTGGAAAGCGAGCTCCTTATCCTTTGCAGGGCACCTTGAACTCCTTAATTCTGTCATTCAAGGGGTTCTTGGTTTCTGGATGAGTATCTTTATTCTACCTAAAGTGGTTATATCTCGGATTGTGGGATTTTGTCATACCTTTCTATTGAATGGAAAAGGAGCTCAGGTGGCTTGGACTAAACTCTGCCTGCCCCAAAAATAAGGGGGTTTGGGCCTTAAAAATATTGTGGCATGGAATTATGCTTTTATTAGTAGGTATATATGGTTTTTGCAGGATGAAAAGGAGTCATTGTGGACCAAGTGGATCCATATATACTATCTACGTGGCCGAACACTAGGGGTCTTCACCCTACCCAGGATACTTCTGGATTTGTAAAGAAGCTTCATGCCATCTTTAATGTTATTGTTACTCAGGAAGGGTCGTATGATAAAGCCTGTGATCGCTTGAAGACTTGGCAATGGGTAACGAAATTCTCTACTCAGCTGGCTTATGACTTTTTCAGGCCCAAAGCACAAAAATGGCGCAACCATGATACTGTATGGAAATATTGTCGTACTCGTAGATATTCCTTCATCCTATGGCTAGCCCTATTGAGAAGGTTGAACACTCGGGACATACTTACTTTCCTCCAGGACTCAGGTAAGTGTTATTTCTGCCATACTGAAGCAGAAAGTCATGAGCACCTATTCTTTCATTGCCCCTTCATGCTGAGGATCTGGAACATCTTGCGAGAATGGCTTGGTATTTCACGAGGATCAACCTCCTCGGCTAGTGCAGCACGAGCGGTGCGAAGAAGACAGAAAGGTAACAAGCTGATGACTAAAGCACGGGCCTTGACGTTAGCAGCTGCCATTTATCTTATTTGGAGAGCTCGTAATGCTGCTGCTTTTGATTTTAGGGACTTAGACACTAGAGGGTTGATTGTACAAATCAAATGCTATGTATACAGAGCCCTTTATTATGATTTTTCTTTAGCTAACCACTAAACTCATGGTTTGTTTGGTCTCTTTTGGTTTAATAGAGCTACCGTTTCTGTGGTATGCCTATTCTTTTTGAGCCTAGGTATGCCCAGTGTATATGTATAGCTTCAGGTAATATATTTAACCCCTTTACCTGGGAAGCATAACAGATAGCTCTACTCTAGCAAATGGTAATAGTCCAGCCTTAGCAGCAAATGTAGATGATATTAAAGAAAACATGACACCCGAATTAAATAGAACATATGCTGGTAAGGAATAAATGGTGAACATACCCATAACAACATCCAACTGACGGTCTGCCTCTGCCTGACTAATGACATTCAGGCGTCCTCCTGACTGGCCTCCCTTCTGAGGATAAGGCCTAAATCCCTGTGGTCTTCCCCTGTCTCTCGAACTAGGGCACCAGATGGAGTAGGCACTCTCTAATAGTACTACTGGGATGAATTCTGGGGGTGTTGCTGGTACGCCTGCTGTTGGGGCATTAGTGCTCCTCCCTGCTGAGATGATGGGTTCTGGCTCTGTTGAAATCTAGGTGGCCTCCAACACTCCACCGCTCTATGACCTGTCTTTGCACAATTTAGGCAAGTGACCAACTTGTCTACACAATTCCTGCCTGGGTGGTTCCGACCACAATTCCTACAAACCGAGCCTCTCGGGGGCCCTTGGCTTCTGTTGGGATCCTTCGGTGGGAGCCTCTTAAACTCTCCAAACATGGGCAGGGTCCTACTTCCAGAACTCTGACCATCGAGCTTCCTCTTCCCAAGGATGGTGGCCTGCTCATGAATCAGCGTGTCTACTATGCAAGCACGCTCGTACAAGGATGCTAGATCTGTGAAAGGCACTGCACACATCATACAGTGGATGCTGAAATTTAGTCCATGCTCAAACTGAAAGACCACTGTGGAATCATTAGCAGTGATCCCTGGAGTAAACTAAAGCAACTCAATAAAGCGGGCATGATACTGATGGACTATCATCGGCCCCTGCGTGAGCTGCATAAACTCCCAAAGCTTATACCTCCTTAGGCTCTTGGGATAGAATGTGGTGCGGATGGCGGCCCTAAATGCCTCCCAGGTAGTCGGAGGACCGTCTCAGGCATGATACTCCTCCCACCAGGCGTCTGCTACGCCCTGGAGGAAGAAATCTACAATGCTGGGTCACCTATCTGGTGGACAATCCACAGCCTTGAAGGTGCAATCTAGATCACGGATCCACCCCTCTAGGACTACCAGGTTCTCCTCACCGGAATATGTCAGAGGGTGATGCCCGGTAACCCTCCGAAGCCACTCTTCTCCAGCATTTTGAGAGCGCTGAGTGAACTCTAAGAAGGCTGTAACGGCCTCCTCCAGTCGGTTAATTCTGTCGTTAGCTTCAATTTAGCTACACAAAAAGAAACATTTTAGAAGCAAATCCACTGGTTTAAAATTTTTAGCAAGATTTCCTACTTCTTGGGGAAAAACTTAATCTACCCTTGTATTCCTCACCATGGCCGGGCTCCAAAATTTTAAAACAGAAAGATTTTTAGTTAGAGTGGGAAATCTTTTTCAAAATTCAATAAAGACTTTATAAATCAAATTTATTTTTAAAAACAAGTGTGGTCATAAGACCAACCACTCTAATACCAACTTGTAGCCCCCACGTGGTCGTGCCAACTCGAGGTGTTACACTTTACCCTAGACATACATGACTCACTCCCTCTACGCTTGTCCTTCAAATGACTCGTACCATATCATGATAACCCTACACCTCCTATCTTACCCAACAACCCTTTCTCTATACTCAAACTCACACTAGAACTCCAACACCAAAATGTGTGTCAAGGTGCACTACTACACACCTCCAAGTTCACTTATTTCCTCACACAACCCAAATCATTTTTAACACTCCATACATCACAACTCCTGGATTCCACCCTCATCATTACACTTTAATCACCAAGTATACGTACTACCACAAAAACCCTAAGTAGCCACACCAAACCCTAATTTTCCACACTAAACCCTAGCTCGGTCTCTTATGTACCCTTATATTGCTTCACGTACTATTTTCCATCCAAAGTGTTCAAACACCCAAACAACACTTACATTACCTTCATCACATCCCAAATCAACGTTCTATACATAAATTTCACTCCCATGCAGACTTTACACATCCCATGCAACCCTTCAAACTTTTCATGCAAACCCTAAAACTACCACGGAAAATCCTAGACTCAACCACGCAAACCCTAGATCCATCCATGTAAAAACCTAGATTCCACCATATAAAACCCTAGATTCTTCCATGTAAAACCCTAGATTCATCCACACCAAACCTTAGAT
Source organism: Tamarix chinensis (assembly GCA_030549775.1). Taxonomy (NCBI): domain Eukaryota; kingdom Viridiplantae; phylum Streptophyta; class Magnoliopsida; order Caryophyllales; family Tamaricaceae; genus Tamarix; species Tamarix chinensis. The sequence goes on along the minus strand of CM060173.1, from coordinate 45,727,729 downwards.
TTAATCCATACAAAACCCTATATTAGATTCTTCCATGCAACACCATAGAATCTTCCATACAAAATCCTAAGTCCATCCTTACCAAACCCTAGTTTAGATTCTGTCATACAACACCATAAAATATGCCATGCAAAACCCTAAGTCTATCCATATAAAACCCTAGTTTAGATTCTCCCATACAGCACCATAAATTAGATTCTCCCATGCAGAACCATAGATTCTCCCATACGAAGTCCTAGATTCTCTTATGCAAAACCATAGAATTTTCCATTCCTTCATTTTACTTTCACCTCTATTCTTCTTCCACTAATAGATCATTAACATTTTTAGGTCAACTCACATCCCTTGGTTAACTCATTTCTTTTTGGTTAACTTACTCCTCTTTGGTCAGCTTATTTTTCCATTTTCCATTTTCAACCTTTTTCCCACACAATACCACTTTTATATATCCTCACATGCATGTCTAAAGGGTCACAAACTAATCATTAAATACCATAATATTTCATCATATATACATAATACACACGTCATATAACAACACATGAACACACTTCAACTCTACGCCATACCACACATGAAATTAATATAATGATAAACATAGGATGCATAACATACAAAGCATACAATGCACATCAACACACATAAGGCCTTAGTAACACCCTTACCTAAAACGACACCAATCTTGGAGCACGCTCCTACGCCTCTTTAGGGCTTTGATTGGTCTCACCCATATGAGGGAAAAACTAAAAATTAGACTCCCTCTTACTAAAAATAGTATTATTACTAATTTATTCTAAAATTAGGTCTTTGAATAAAAAAATAAAATAATAATAATAATAATAATAATAATAATAATAATAATAATAATAATAATAATCATTAACCAATTACTAAATTTGGCTAGAAATATAAGAACTAACAGTAATATCGTAAAAGTTGATAATATAAGGTTTGAAAAATTTATCCTAATAATAATAGTGATACTAAAATAATAATAATGATAATAGTAAATATAATAATAATAACGATAATAATAATGCTAAAAATACTACTTCTAATAATAATAATATGATTTGAAATAAAAGGTGGAATAAGGGCTTCGACCCTTCACCAAAATAATACTAATAATAACATTACTAAAATTAATAATAACATTTAGTAATAATAATGAAATAGTAATAATAATAATAATGATAAAAACCATAATAATGTTTCAAAAATAATAATAATCATAATGGTAATAATAATAATGATAATAATTGAAGATAAAATGAAGTAGGGTTTTGACCCTACATTGAATAATAATAAACTTAATAAACAACAACAACAACAACAACAACAATAATAATAATAACACTAATAATAATAATAATAATAAATGATAATGATAAAAATATTAATAATAATAAAACTTGATTTTTATAATACTACTACTAAAATTCAAAATAGGCATAATAGGGTTTCAGCCCTATATAAAATAATAATACTAATATTGAAGATAATAATACTAATAATAATAATAATAACAACAACAACAACAACAACAACAACAACAACAACAACATATCAATATTATTAATAATAATAATAGCAACAATAAGAATAATAATATTATAATTGAAATAAAAATATGATAGGGCTTTGACCCTCAATAGAAATAATAATAAAAACATTAGTAATAATAGTAATAATAACAATAAGAATAAGAATAACAATAACAATAATAATAGTAATATTAATAATAATAGTAGTAGTATATATATTCGAATAAATGAAATAAAATAAATTAAAGCTTTTATAAATAGTGAAAAAGGGTTAAGAGGGTTTAGAATTTAACTTTAGATTGGTGGTGACAAGTGGCACCGGCGGTGGTACACGGCGGCGACGGCAGTGGTAGCCGAAAAAAGAGAAGAAAAGGGGAAAAGTTGGGGGCTAGAAAAAAGAGAAAGAGAAAGAGGGTGAAAGTAAGGGTGGTTATGGTTGTCTCGAAGGAGAGGAACATAATTAGGGTGGCAGCGCATGGCGGCGGCGGCAGTGGCCGAATGGGAAAGAAGAAGAGAAAGAGAGGAGGAGAGGGAGGAAGAGGAAAATTCTTCTTCCCCATTTTGCCACCACCACCACTGTCGTGCGCTGCTACCCTCATTCTGTTCCTCTCCTTCTAGGCAACCATAACCACCCTTACTTCCACCCTCTTTCTCTTTCTCTTTTTCCCAGCCCTAAACTTTTATCCTTTTCTTCTCCTTTTTTGGCCACTACCGCCACCACTAGTGCCGCCTGTCACCACCGGTCTAAGAATGAACCCTAAACCCTCTCAACCCTTTTTGACTATTCATACAAGCTCTAATTTATTTTATTTCATTTATTCAAATATATATACTAGCTTTGCAGAACAGATTGGGAGGTGAATGAGGCAATGTCAACGGCAGTAGTGGTGGCAGACGGCGACGCGAAGGGTGTCTGAGGTAGAGAATAGGTTGATTGAGAAGGAAACTTTGCACAGCTGGGGTGGCTCGTGCAAGGCAAATCAAGGGAGGAGGGAGGTTTAGTTGGGTAGAGGACGATGTAGGGAAGGCTTAGGTGGGCGGAGTGTGTGGCGTGGTTGGCCGACGGCGGCAGAAATGATGTATAAAGTAGCGACGGTGGTAACATCGGGAAATTTTGGGTAGGAATCAAAAGTTCAATATCGGGCTCCTTATGGGGTATTTATAGAGCTTAGAGGAGAGGGTAAGTTTTGTGGGTCGGCAAGGGGGTAATGTAGTTAGGGTTTTGGTTGCCGGCGACGATGCTTGGCTAATGGAAGTCAAATTCATGGCAAGGGAACACGCAGGAAAAGAAGGAACTACGCGAGAAGAAGGAGAAAGTGGTTTGGGTCAGCATGATCGGTGGAACGACAGGGAAAAGAAGGGAGAAATGACCGGTCAAATGGGCATGGCCAAAGGCGTGATTCTCAGACGGTTGCGGGTCGACAGAAATGGCACGTGCAAATGGTGGGGGGAGGAGGAAAGAAGAAGAAGGAGATAGACCGGACAGCTAGGGAAAGGAAAAGAAAAGAAAAGAAAGGAAAGACGGGTGAACCGGGTCGGCTAAAGAAAAAAAAAAGGTGCCAAAACGCAGCGTGTCGGGTTGCCGAAGAAGAAGAGAAAAAGAAAAGAGTTTGGGTTGTGGGAGATGGAAAATAAAAAAAGGGGAGAGGCGGGCTGTAGGGAGGAGAAAAAGGAAGAAGGGAAATTGGGCCGCTGACAGGCCCAATCAGTAAGGTGAAAGAAAAAGAAAAGAAGAGGAAAGAAAAAGGAAAGAAGAAAAAGAAAAGGAAAAAGGAAAAAGAGAAAAAGACAAATAGTGAGTTGGGTTAATTAAATTAATTAAGATATTTGGGATATTTAAAAATGAAAATCTTTAAATAAAATAATATTTAAATCCCTTTTTAGGCTAATTTAATAGTTTAAAAAGGTTTTTCATAAATTCCATTTTAATTAGGAAAAGCACCCTAAATTTTTCTAATTAAATTATTTATAAAATTCCTATTAATTTAAACCTACTTATTCCCTCTTAGTTAAATAAAATAATTTATTTAATTAATTTCCAAAATAAAATACCAAATTTTTTTCTAATAAATTTTTTTATTATTTTCTTCTTGAATTGCCTTAAATAATTCCCTTTTATTTTAATAAAAAAAATAGTAAATTTTGGGGTGTTACAAATATGATTAAGTGGAGGTCAAATGAGGCATAAGTTATCTAAAAATAATATTTGAGGCATTTAAATAAGATATATGTAGTTTGGTCAATATGGGTTAAATATTAAGCTTTGGTATTCTAAAATGATATTAGAATAAAATATGCTAGTATTTTACGTGAAATGTTAGAAATAATTACGAGCAACATAATTATAATAAAATGAGAGAATATCTTAAATAAAGAATAGTAAGCCTTGAGACAAGCTCATTATTGCATACGTAAATGTTTAGATTTAAGCTTCAATTTTTGAATATGTTTTTAAAAATAATATATTAGGAAGGTGTACTAATTTTTGTGGTTAGAAAAGTTTTATGAGAGAACTTATGCTTATTTCATGAAATTAGGGCTTTGTAAGGGCGTTGTGGTCCTTCCCCTTGAAGGATGACCCAAAATATCTTTTAGTCAATGTACCTTGTATATTTATGATAAGCTTACATAGCATTAACAATATAACTAGCTATCTTATTATGTTAATATTTAAAGTGAAAGATCACGTAAATTATGATCGAGTCATATATGTTTATTTTACTAGATAAAAATAGTAGTCTGGAGTTTTTTGCATTAGGATTTCTATATTTCCGTTCTATAGGATGTGAATAGTGGTCTAGAGTGTTATGTCCCTAAAGTGTTACTAGTCCATTCTACTATATGATAAGTGTGGTCAGGATCATTAAGATTTGGGAGTTATAACTATTTGTCTCACTAGCTAAGAATAGTGGGATCTTTGAACTCAATATATCAAAAAAAAAATTGGAATAAAAGCATACTTACTATGGAACTCTTTTGGTTTTCTCAAGTCATCTCATGATATAATTAATGTGCATGTTTAATATTTCATTGTGATCTTATGTTTTTTTTTTGTTGTTTTACTATGATTGTAATATTATCTTACTTAATATGTAAGTATTAACCATCATTTTTATATGTACGACTCATTTCCATGAGCAGGTAACCTAGGTTTTATCATGTAGGTTACCAATGATTGTCTTGATGATTTCATTACTTATGATACACTACTCGTGGATGAGTGATTTTTATCTATTAGACTTTAGATGTATAGGTAATGTTATTCGGTAGTTATTTTTTATCCGAATACCTTTTGTAATCTTAGTTACACGTGATCCCTCTTTGTTGTATTTTACTTATGATTGTACTTAGAGTTTAAGTCTTCTAATCTTATCTAAGTTTATAAAAGTTTTCTCTTATTATCTACTTATCTTATTTTAACTTCTAAATAGTTTGCCTTGTATTTGATATAAGGATGGTACGGTAAAGCAAATTTGTGCCAAGCACTGTGATAACACCCAATTATCTTAATATTACACATCCACTAAAATAAAAAAAATTAATAGTAAATTTTGAAGTGTTATAAATCAGGCCATAAACTACCAACTATGATACCCTAAAAATTTGCTAAACCTTATCCTATATAATTAATACCTTGATCTAATTCCAACCTCAAGAGAATTTTCTTTTAGCCTTACCCTAATTCTTATATCCCAAAATCTTAACCTAAACCTAATCTTTCACTTGGGAAACTATATTCTTAACTCAACCTTAATCTATATTTATTTGTATATTTAATGTTACCTAATTTTGGCTAATGAAATTTAATCTAATCCTAACTTAACCCTTTTCCTTTTCTCTTTTCTTTCTTCTTTTTTCCTTTCTTCCTTTTCGGCACCGGATTCTTCTCCTCCTTATCTTACATGTGTTTCTCTTACCACCTACCATACACAACTCTCACCTCACCTTACCTTCATCGAATTTTTCTCCTACCATTCCTCACCCTTTCCATGCTTTTCTTCTTCCTCTGCTATGTCCACCATCATCTCCATTTTGCATGCCACCGTGCATACACACACACACACATATATGTATATATATATACTCCTCCATCTCTCTCTTTATCCTTTGTTTGTTTGCCTCTTTTTGCCCAAATTTTTGTTAAGCAACCCAATGCCCCAAGCTACTCTTGTTCCTTCTTCCTTCTTATTTTGCCTATTTCTCTTGCCTTTTTTGTGCATTGAGCACACCATCACCATCATGCACCACCATAGCCACCAAGAACTACCAAAACTTGTTAGATCAACCACTAAGACCACCCCATCACTCCCCCTTGGCGTTGTCATCGATCGCCTTCATTTTCCCCTCTTATTTCCTCTCGTCCATCATGTTTTTGTGAGGTTCACACACACAAGGTCTCTCGCATGACCGTGCACCTCTATTTTTCCTTATTGCACAACTGTGCAAACCAGCATGCTTCACCCATACACACTTACATGGCTCATGCATTGCCTCCACATGCCTGTGCATCCCTATTTGTTATCATATGTGTAATATGTTGCTTGAGCATGGCCATGCCCCTTTGCACAACCTGCCTGTGAAGGATCCCAATTCTGGGCTTGGGTGTGCACCGTTTGTCGCACATTCATGCAACCCCCTCTTTTCGGTCATGTACCTTCTTTTTCACCCTCAAACCTTACTCAAACACCACTAAATTTTCATCATAACACCACTATACATTCCACCACACTTCCACACAATTTAAGCTTCCCTTTGACTCCATTTATTTCCTTTTTTACCCCCTTACCTTAAATTTTTCCTCAATTTTAATCTTCGATCTTAATAGTTTATTATTTCATTTTTATAGGTGATATTTTGATGATCTCGGAGGAGGAGGTTTAGGATTTACGTACTTACAGCCTGACGTCCTTGTTGGTAAGAATACTAATCAATGTTTTAGGGTTTGTTAAATGCTTGTATGGTTATGTGTATTATCATAATATTGTTGTTATATGATGAAATTTATGTTGTTAATGATATATTATGATAATTTATATTTATATGATGGAAAGGAAGTAAAAATGGACAAGATATGCTGAAATAGTTTTGTTACACTAAGTCGTATTTGTGGATAAATATAACTTATGGAGTAGTAATATGGGCCAAATAAATTATGATAAGTAGAAAATTAGTATATTTAAGATATATGATGATAAATGGAGGATTTAGAAAATAATGGTTGTTGAAGATACAAGACATTCATAAAATAAGAGCATTTTGATAAATATTGGTTAATATGGAAATTTTAGTATTTTAATTTATTAGGTGGATTAAATATGATAATAATATCAAGAGAGGTGTTTGAAGTGATTAATGAATGTTGTAGGTTCCTCAAAATGAGATAATGGCCTAATTATAACATATTAACCTTGAAATGGTAATATTATTATTCCATGTGTAATACCCTTGAGTTAGATCACAAATTTTGGATATGTTGTTAATATTGGTATTTTAAGGATGTTTATTGAATTTGGGTAATCATATATGTCTTATGATAAGAGTCATGACTAACCTATGAAATTAGGGTTTTGGGAGCTTTGTAAATAGTAACTTTTAAGATAGGGCTATTATTTTATGTGTGAGATGTGGGCATTAGACTATGAACTTCAAGTGTATTAACAATGATAATATTTGAGAATGATATACTATATTTGGTGGTTGTATGGTCAATATAAAAGAAGTTATGCTAGGGGTGTAAAATTATGGTTTGAGGAAATTAAGGATCTTAACTTTGAAGATCGGTCTTTATGACCGTCATGATATACTTATCTGCCTTAATAGTTTAGTACCTATAAATAAATCATGAATATGAAATTAATCATTTAAAGTGAAAGATCACTCAAGTAGGTCCAAGGTGATATTTTATATCCGTTCCATCAGATGATAATAGTGGCTCGAGAGTGTTTTGTCTAAAAGAGGTGTTTCAGTCCATTCCGAATTAAGAATAATGGGCCCCTACTCATCATGAAAGAAAAGATAAATTTTTTAACTTATGGATAATACACTAATGACTTAAAGTGGAAGATTACATGAATTAGGACAAAGGTGATGATTTTTATCCATTCCATTAGATGATAATAGTGACTCAATAGTGTTTTGCTCTGAGAAGGTGATGTTTTTAGATTAATTTTACAAGATGATAATAGTGGTGGCTCATGTGTGTTGTTTCTGAGAAGGTGCTTCAAACCGTTCCACCGATTTAAGAATAGTGGAGTTCCTAAACTTAATGTATATAAAAGAATGAAAAAAGTTATATCTAATAAAGAGGCCTAGATTAGTATTTTATCTTAAGAGATCTTTCATAGATTGAATGAGTGCTCGTCATTAGTTGTGAATGTATGTTTTTATCTATATTCCTAATTCGATAGTATTATTACCTTACATAGTATGTAACGTACTGAGTGACCTTTTCATGGGTTTTGCTTATTCTTATGAGCAGGAGACCCTGATTCTTCTTTGTAGGTCTTTGAAGATCTGCTAGATGACTTTGCTACTTTTTATGCACTATGTGGGGATGAGTGACCTTTTATTTGTATAGGGTGTTTGAGCATAGAGTTATATTTATCTAGTTGATGTATTTACCTAGATACCTTTTTGGACTTAATCTATGGTATCCCTTAGTTTGTATTTTGTTATTTAATTTGGAGTTAACTTCCAAGCTTGTATTGTATTTAAAAATTTTCTTCTATTTCTAATTAACTTGCTTTATTATGAATGGTTTTATCATTATGATTGATGTAAGAATAGTTGGAAAAATTATACTTATGTCAATTACAGTGGTAATACTCAATATTTTGCTTATATGTTTCTGCTCTAAAAACAAAACTTTTTATTAATAAAGTTTAGGGTATTATACTAACTCTAACCTTATTAAGTAACATTCTAATTAAATAAATGCTACCTTTTCTTCTTTATCTAATTTCACAACGTTCTTGATAACTCTGCAACATTGCCCAACAACCTAATTTACACTGCAAATTTCCTTTGCCACAATCCATTCTTTGTCACCCACAAAAATTATTTAAAGGCATTGTCGACACCGAAAAAAAAATATAACAACAAGAAAAATAATATTTGATTGTTATATGATCAATCAACCTAAATTAGGAATAATTAAATATTCATAAAATTATTTGGGATTTATATGTTAAAATAAAATATTTTAATTATTTACATCCCACTCGTATTTTATTAAATTGGACCGAAATATTTTAATTGGGCTTAGTTTAATTAAATATGGGCCTAATTTATTTCACAAAAGGTCATGAGTCCATAAAATTAAGTTAAAAGAAGCATGAATTTTAAGTCTACAATACGAGATGGGCCCAAGCCCAAAAGCTAAGGAGGCCCTTTTCTCTATAAATAGAGGGCACCCCTCCTAATTGAAGAGACACTGAAGTCCCGATATCAAGAGCTAACATAGAGAATGCTCCCAAGAACTCTGAAGCTAAAGATCGAAGACCCGAAGAATGAAGATCTGAAGATTGAAGAAGTAAGATCTGAGGATTGAAGAGTGAAGTTTTCCAGATCATGAAAGTCGAAAACGTTGAAGCGTTGCAACTTCAACATCATTAAACTTATTTGAAGGGATCAAGCACCACCAAATCGTGCCCTCTTTACCAGGTAAATTAAATTTCATCAACAGGTTTGGATCAAGCTCATTAAACTCGAGACGAGCCCGGAATAAGTTAAGCTCAAAATTCAACATCGTGAATCACAACGCCATCAATTGTCTAGGAGATTGAATCAGAGGATATCAAATATTGTACCAGATTTATACACAGATTGTACCTACATTCGATCTGATAATTAATAACCATTAAAAGTATATTTCGTTCTTCAATTTTCTTTTTGTAGAAATTTTGTCATTAACAAATTTGGTGCACCCAGTGGGACAATCTCTGCCTCTTATCTCAATCTACAACTACACATCTTGATGGCTTCAAACACTAACAAGACCATCCTCAACAACTCTACAACACTCAGTGGTGACAGTAATCACACCGGGCCATTGGCATGAAGCAAGGTAAAAATCATTGCCTCAAGCAACAAAGATATGTTTCTTGAAGCTCCCGTTGCTGAATGATCAATGCTACCCATCGTAGGAGCTACCTCAAAACATGCTCTATTAAACCAAGATGAAGATTTAGACCGCTCTGCATACTTAATCTCTCCAGTGATGACAACTGGAATCATTGATGAACAACTCACAGAATTGAAATAGGCTATTGACATCCTCTCCAAAGTTGTGAAAGAGAAGGATGAGAAAATCGTTGTGCTGATGCAAAAACTTGAAGAAAAAGGTGATGCTTCATCTAGTAAAGAGAAAGAGGCGGTCATTGAAGCAAAAGACCAGGATGACTCTGCCGATAGATTGCAGCTTCAGGAGGAGAAAGACTGCTCCAACCCGACTCCTTTAGGAGGTTTGACTCCCAAAGGCCTACAAGAGATGATTGCTGGTGTAGTAAAAGCTCAATTCGGCATTGCTTCCCAAAATAGCTTCTCTTACATGAAGCCCTACACAAAGAGGATCGATTGCTTGCTGGTGCTTGTTGGTTATCAGCTTCCCAAATTTTAATATTTTGAAGGCAAGGGCAATCCCTACCAGCATATAGCACATTTCATCGAAACTTGTAATAATTTAGGTACTGGAGGAGATTTACTGGTGAAACAGTTCATGCGATCATTGAAGGGAAATACTTTTGACTGGTACACTAACCTCCCTAGTGAGTCCATTAATAGTTGGGAAGAGTTGGAGAGAGAGTTCTGCAACCGCTTTTACAACGCTAGCTGGATTGTAAGTATAGTGGAGCTTGCAAACACTAAGCAGTGGGAGAATGAGCCCGTTGAAGAGTACATCGAGCGTTGGCGTTCATTGAGCCTAGATTTTCAGGATCACCTCAGCAAAGTATTAGCTATTGGGATGTGTATTGAAGGAATGCATTAAGGAATTCCGTACATCTTGCAGGGTACGAAACCCAGAACTTTCTCTGAGTTATCTACGACTGCTCACGACATAGAGGTGAACATTGCTAAACATGGATGTAAAATACCTGTGTTTGAAAAACCTAAGGAGAAGAAGGAATTTAAGAAGAATGAGAAATCTTCCAAGAGTGTGACGAAGGAGGCAATAGTTGTTGGTGTATCTCCAATTAAGATTTTAGCTAAGCCACAAAGATCTGACGGGAGTCAAAACTACTCAAAGCAAGAGTTTATAAGGAAGGAGACAACTTTGAAGGAATTGGAGGCAAAACAGTACCCATTTCCTAATTTGGACGTCTCAAGGATTCTGGAAGATCTATTGGAAAAGAAGGTGGTAGAATTGCTAGAGCCAAAGCATCCACAAGAGGCAAGACGAACTGAAGATCCTAGATATTGCATGTACCATCGATGCATCAGCCATCTAACTTAAAAATGCATCACTTTGAAGGAGAGGATCATGAAATTAGCAAAAGAGGGAGTAATTTTGCTCGATCTAGAAGTCCCAGCAGAAGGCCTAAATTATATCACCATGATCGGTGACTTGCCTATGACAATGCCTACAAAGGTTAGCCGGTTGATTCAATTTGGAAGCCTGGAACCAATTCTGATATATGTCTCAAAAAGTGATGGTTCACAAACTCACACAGTTGTCAAAGACCTTGAAGTGAAGCATGACCTTATGCAAATCTATGAGGAGCATAAGGGTTGGACATTGGTGAAAAGAAGACGGCCGAAGAGAAAACAAGCTTCAAAGCTTCAACTATGCCGACGCTAGGGGAAGGAGTCTAGAAGAAAATAAGGTCAGGCCAAGCCGAAGAAAGGGATGTAGTTGAAGCTAAGAAAGGCAAGAGTCTTGCCAATTGAATTATTGAAACAAGAACCTCTTAAGCCAATCACACTAGCAGAATTTTTTCCTCCAAAATTCTTGGAAGTTTATGAAGTTAACATGACTTCCTGCTGTGTAGTTGAAGAAGAGGATCTAGGATAGGATGCCGTGCAAGATGATAATGCTCTCGTTATACTTGGCTTAAATAGCAATGAGATGACTGAAACACTTTCACAAGATGAAAGTTTACAACAGTTGAACAAGTTACCAAAAGAGGATTGAGAAGTTATGATTAAAGCTCTTTAAGGGCCAGAAGTACAAAATCACGTAGGTGATATAGTTTTTTGTGTCTCTCTCCCCTTCATGTAGGGTCATCCTTGGATCCATGAGAATGGAGTAGTCCCTTCAACTCTTCATCAATGCCTTAAATTCTTCAAAAATGGAGTGCAGATAGTGTTCGCTGATGAAAGACCATTCACAATGGCTGAGTCACACTTTGTAGATGCTAGGTTTTACAATGAGGTGGAAGAAACATTGAGCAAGATAAAGCTACTGGTACCACAAGCAAGAAATATTACAATGATGAAGCAAACCAATAAAGTAGTAGATATAGAGAGACCGTCAGCCGGTCACAAAGGAGTACAACTGAACCCTGAATGTACACAGAACTTAAGTCACAAGATAATAAGTTCTCCGGTCTTAAGGTATGTCCCAAAATCCAAAAGGAAAGAAGGGAAATCTCCATTCACAAGCTGCGGTCATAACCTTTGTGAAGCTACTACTTCCACAACGGAGGATGTAAAGATCTTGAAGAAAAACCTTGTGGTCCCTATCACAAGAACGAGCCAAGCGAAGGTAATTAAGCCTCCATTGCAAGGATTTGAGAGTTCATCCAAAATGTTAGTAGAAGAGATCACCATTCCAACGCAAAGAATAGAGGAGGGTTTTGATCCAAATGCATATAAGTTGATGGCACATTGCGGGTTTGATATCTCTACCTTCAAGACAACAAATGATGATAATAAAAGGCACATGGAGAGAACACCATATGGTATGACCAACACCCAAAAGATATTAGTAGATTAAGGCCATGTGGTGGACATGTCAAGGAAGGGCTTAGGATACTCAAATCCGGAGCCTATAATAATTTCAGCTACAGGAAAGAATAAAGGGGTATCCATACAATATATCACTGCTGAAGAAAATGAAGATTTGGAGGGGAAAACATTGGAATGTCGACAAAGGACCTCGGTGTTTGATAGATTGGATCACTTGACCAAGACAAGACCTTCCGTGTTCTCTCGAATAGGGGGAAAAGTATTGTAGGAGGAAAGCCTGACTTAGAAGAAATCATTTGTGTTCTCGTGCCTTGGAGTCACCAATCATGATAATAAGATTTGGAGGAGGAAATTGGAAGCTTCATTGATTCTGGATGAACAAGGGAACGAAATGAAGAGTCTCATACCATCACAAATGAGGCGTTATGCCAAGTTACAAATTAGCACAGAGGGAGCCCTTACAATCAAGAAGTATGTTGTTATCGTCACTGGGAAAAAGTAGCAAGAGAAGAAGAGTTCCACATCAAAACAATTAATAGCTTCCACCGACCACATAGCCATTCAAGATGACTCAAGTCAAGAGACGGTAGAACAGGAAGCACCCCCAGAGCTTGAAGATGGGGGGCAAGCTACTATGGACAAATTGAAGGAAGTCAATTTGGGTACTATGGAGGAGCCCAGGGTAACCTTCATTAGTGCTCTACTGAACCCTGATGAGGAAAAGAAATATATTGAGTTACTTGAGGAATATAAAGATGTCTTTGCTTAGACATACAAAGAGATGCCCGAACTTGACCCAAAGGTAGCAGTGCATGAACTTGACATCAAGCCTGAGTGGAAACATAGACCGGTGAAACAACCATTGAGTAATTTTCGTCCAAAGCTCATTCCAAAGATAGAGAAGGAAGTGAATAGCCAAATTGAGTCAGGGTTCATTCAAGAAGTTAAATACCCTTCATGGATTGCAAATATAGTCCCTGTGAGAAAGAAAAATGGGAAGCTTCGCCTTTGCGTAGACTTTAGAGATTTGAACCATGCATGCCCAAAAGATGATTCCCTCTCCCTATCATAGAATTGATGGTGTATGCCACGACAAGACATGAAGCATTGTCATTCATGGATGGTTATAGTGGTTATCATCAAATTCGCATGGCTCTTAAGGATGAAGAATGCACAGGCTTTCGCACTCCAAAACGAATATTATGCTATCGAGTCATGCCTTTTGGATTGAAGAATGTAGGGGCCACCTACCAAAGGGCTATGCAGAAGATCTTTGATGACATGTTGCATAAGTTTGTCGAATGTTATGTTGATGATTTGGTAGTCAAGTCAAGACAAAGAGACAACCACATCCAAGATCTCAAGACAATATTTGTTCGACTGAGAGAGTATCAGCTCAAGATGACTCCATTAAAGTGTGCATTCAGTGTTACATCTGGAAAGTTCTTAGGTTTTGTTGTCTGAAATAGAGGTATCAAAATTGATCAGTCAAAGATTGATGCAACCCAGAAGATTCCAAGACTAACAAACCTTAACGAACTCTGAAGCCTACAGAGCCGACTGGCTTATATAAAAAGTTTCATCTCAAACTTAGCAGGGCGATGTCAACCATTTAGCCATCTCATGAGAAGGTAGAGCCTTTCGAATGGATAAAGCTTGTGGTAATGATTTTATAGGTATTAAGAGGCACCTCCTCAATCCACCCGTCCTAGCAGCACCTCTACCAGGCAAACCACTCTTACTTTATGTGGCAGCGTAAGAACGTTCACTGGGGGCATTGTGTGCATAGGAAAATAAAAAAGGGAGGGAATAAGCACTCTATTATTTGAGTCACACTCTCATTGGGGAAGAAACCAACTACACCCCAATCGAGAAGACATGTCTAGCCTTAGTTTTCACTATACAAAAACTAAAACATTACATGCAAGCGCATATGGTACATCTGATATCACGTGCAGATCCCATCAACTATGTTATTTCTAGGCCGGTGTTGACAGGACGACTAGCAAAATGGGCTATGGTGATCAATCAATACGACATTGTCTTCATTCCTTAAAAGGCGATCAAGGGACAAGCACTGGCAGACTTCTTAGCCGATCATCCAATTCCAGCTGAGTGGGAGTTATCAGATGAGCTACCGGATGAGGAGTCATTGGTCATTGAGGTCCTCACTCCATGGAAAATGTACTTTGATGGTGTTTCACAAAGAGACGGAGCTAAAGCTGGGGTGGTGTTTGTGTCCCCTCAAAGGCATGTGCTTGCATATTCATTTGTGCTCATAGAGTAATGCTCCAATAACATGGCAGAATATCAAGCACTAATCATGGGGCTTGAGATGGCACTAGAGATGAAAATCAAGGATTTAAATGTCTATGGAGACTCGAATCTAGTAATAAGGAAGATCCTAGAGGAGTATGATGTGAAGAAAGAGGATTTAATTCCCTACCACAAGTATGCTACACATCTACTTGGAAAATTTCATGAAGTGAAGCTAGAACACATAGGAAGAGGATCAAATAAGATTGTTGATGCACTTGTAAACTTAGCAGCGACAATAGCATTAGGGGTTGACGAAACAACAACAGTGCCAGTATGCAGTCAGTGGGTCTTACCATCTATCCATGATGAGGAGGAGGAGGTTACCAGATGATCTTCAACATCGAATGGAGATTTGACGAAGAGCGGTGTGCTTCTACTTTCATAATAACACACTTTACTATCGTAATGCAAATGGACTCCTACTTTGATGCTTGGGAGAAAGAGAAGCAAAGGAAGTCATGGAGGAAGCTCATGCAGGGGTTTGCGGAGCTCATCAATCTAGGCCTAGGCTACATGATAGAATTAAGCGTATCAGCTATTATTGGCCGACAATGGTACAAGACTGTATGGATCATGCAAAGAGGTGCAAGCCATGCCAGTTTCACGCAAATTTCATTCATCAACCACCAGAGCCATTACATCCTATAGTATCATCATGGCCATTCGAAGCAGGGGGTCTTGACGTTATTGGTCCGTTCACACCAAAATCTTCAAGTGGAAAAGCATACATCTTAGCTGCAACAGATTACTTTTCCAAGTGGGCTGAAGTTGTAGCTCTAAAAGAGGTGAAGAAGGAGAATGTGGTTGAATTCATCCAAACTCACATCATCTATTGGTTTGGAGTTCCTAGGTACATCTTGATAGATAATGGAAAGCCCTTTGTCAATCAACGGGTGACCAAGTTATGCCATAAATTTGAATTCACACAGAGGACATCTTCCATGTACTACGCTCAAGCAAATGGTCAAGCGGAAGCTTTCAACAAAACATTGTGTACCCTCCTCAAGAAGGTAGTGTCGAAGAACAAGCAAGATTGGGATGAGAGAATGGGAGAAGCATTATGGGTGTGTCGGACAACTCGAAGAAACTCCACTTAAGCCACTCCATATTTCTTAGTCTATGGAGTTAAAGCGGTGCTCCCGATCGAGATTCAGATTCCATTCTCCGGATTGCTATTCAGGAAGGGCTGGCAGAGGATCAGAATGCCCAACTTCATCTAGCTGAATTGGAAGCACTTGACAAACGAAGATTACAAGCGCAAAAAAACCTTGAATGCCATCAAGCTCGGATGACTAGAGCTTTCAACATGAAAGTGTGCTCGAGATCATTTCAAGTGGGTGACATGGTGCTTGCAATCCGGAGACCCATCATTCTTAGTCACTGCACAGGTGGAAAGTTCGCTGTAAAATGGGATGGTCCATATGTTGTCCAAGAAGTCTACAGCAACGGTGCTTACAAGATAGTAGCTGGCGATGGATTAAGAGTTGGCTCTATCAACAACAAGTTCCTCAAGCGTTACTACCCGTAGAACTTCCATTGTAATACTCCTGGCCCGCAAGAGTATAAACTGTGAATGGAAAAATCTTAAAATAAAGATCTCTTAAAAAAAGAATAAAAATAAAAAATAAAAATCAGCTGACAAGCGAACAAGAATTAATAATAAAGATACATAAGATGTCGTTTAGACAGTCCTTAAATGAGTATCTGTGGGAACCACCAAAGAGAGACCAGAAATCGAATCTGGTTCAAAAGATGTTGGTCGTTGATGAAGAAAAGCATTTGAACAGGGTTCGACGGCTGTAAAAATAGCCGGAAGCCAAATTCGGTTCAAAAGATGTTGGCCGTTGACGAAGAAAAGTAGTTGAATGGGGTTCGACAGCTGTAAAAACAGCCAGAAGCCGAATTCGGTTCAAAAGATGTTGGCCGTCGACGAAGAAAAGCAGTTGAACGGGGTTCAACAGTTGTAAAAACAGCCGGAAGCCGAATCTGGTTCAAAAGATGCTGGTCATTGCCGAAGAAAAGTAGTTGAACGGGGTTTGATAGTTGTAAAAATAGCAGAAACCCGAATCCGATTCAAAAGATGTTGGTCGTTGATGAAGAAAAGCGATTGAACGTGGTTCGACAGCTGTAAAAACAGCCAGAAGCCGAATCCGGTTCAAAAGATGTTGGCTGTTGACGAAGAAAAGTGGTTGAACGGGGTTCCACAGCTATAAAAGAAAACAACCAGAAGCCGAATCTGGTTCAAAAGATGCTGCTCATTGACGAAGAAAGGCAGTTGAACGGGGTTCGACAACTAAAGAATAGTCTAAAGCCGAACCTAGTTCGAAGGTTGTTGACTGCTGATGATGAAAGACGATTAAATATGATTTGATTGCTAATAAACAACTATCATTCAAACCTGAGTCATAGGATGAAGGCAATCAAATCTAGTCTGAAAGTCGCTGACCCTTGACAAAGCATCAAACAAATTTTGTTGATATTGGATTATGTTATTTGGGGGCATCATCATGGACTATTAACACTATTATAAGAGAAACACCTACAAATATATATATATATATATATATATACATACGTACACACACACACACACACACACACACACACACACACATATATGTATGTATGTATGTACCTCAAGTGCAGCCGGAACGCTAAATTTGACGAAAGAAAAGAAGTCTAACGGTTTGATAAAACCCTTTATGACCGATTTGAAATTTTATAATGACCCAAAATATATATATATATATATATATATATATATATATATATATATATATATATATATATATATATATATATAAACTACTTATTAGCCTCGTTTGATATTTTTGTGGATAAAGATGCTCAGTGGGTGCTTTAGGGTTAGAAAGGAAGGATTCTGTTTGCTATCTCCTATTGGAGACCGGCGTATTGAAATTGATATATCTTTGAGCTATCAAAATATATATATACATACATACATACATACATACATACATACATACATATACCTATATATATATGCTTAAAAAAAAGTGGTAGTATCATCAATATTTATATATTTTCATCAAACCACTCATCATAATTTAAAATAGTATGAAGTTGAAAAAAAAAAGATAAAAAAAAGAAAAGAAAAAAAGAGAGAAGCTTTATAAGTGAGGAAACAAATTAGTAAGGAGTTATGCAGAAAAGAATTACCAAAGGTATGTTGATGATGAATTAGTCGTACACAAGCAAAGCAAAAGACCTCCAAATATAAATTGAAAAGTCTTCGGTTTTCTTGGTGGGACAAAATTAATTTCGGTTGCCAAGTTATTGTGTTTACCTAGGTGACTAACACTTCATATATTTATACTTAGATTAGTTGTCTATAAATTTTTAAGGATAGAGTCTCCGATTAAAAGATAAGCTTTTGTGATAAGATTCAAAGCACAAATTTCCTAAAAGATAGTAATCCAGTTGGGAAAATATCTTTTGTAGAAATCTCTAGATATGTCTCACCATCAAGATATTAGCTGCGGACAAGATCTTTTCAACAACTCTAGTAAAATTTTAGTATTTTAGTTAAAATAAATCATCATAAAAAAAAAAGAGTATCCAAGTTGATATTTTGGATAAACTACAACCAAGTACTACAAGTCACAGTCGAATGATCAGTTAAATGTACCAAGCTAGTGACTTGTAGTGGGGGCATTTGTTAACACCAAAAAAAAATATAACAACAAGAAAAATAATATTTGATTGTTATATGATCAATCAACCTAAATTAGGAATAATTAAATATTCCTAAAATTATTTGGGATTTATATGTTAAAATAAAATATTTTAATTGTTTACATCCCGCTCGTATTTTATTAAATTGGGCCTAAATATTTTAATTGGGCTTAGTTTAATTATATATGGGCCTAATTTATTTCACAAATGGTCATGAGTCCGTAAAATTAAATTAAAAGAATCATGAATTTTAAGTCTACAATGCGAGACGGGCCCAAGCCTGAAAGCCAAGGAGGCCCTTTTCTTTATAAATAGAGGGCACCCCTCCTCATTGAAGAGACACTGAAGTCCCGAGATCAAGAGCTTACAGAGAGAACATGTAACACCCCCAAATTTACTACTGAAAATTTTTGTTTAAATCAAAAAGGTTTAGCGGAAGCGAAAGATAAAACCGTAAACTCAGGGGCAAACAACAATTAGAATACGGTTTAGGATTACAACTTAAGAGTACGATTTTCAAAACATGAAGCGTAGTACAAAATACAACTAAATAAGGAAATACAAAATCCGATGATAGCATTAGAGTCCGGCCGACTTGCTCTCGGTTCCCAAGTCAGGTTAGGCTCAACACTCTGCCCCACCCGATGCCTCGTAGGTATCGTAGGCATCAAAGACATTGTCTCCTACCTGCACAAGTTCAGAGAGGTCTTCTGCTCGTGGGAATGAGCAGCACCCATGAAATGGGTGATCAGTACGCTACGTACTGAGTAAGGTAACAGACGAGCTAAGGCCAACACATAGAACATATGATACAAGGATAAGCATATAGGCAACATACGATAGCACACATGATAAGGCCTTATTACTTTCCCGATGACTTATTCTTTATTCTCATTAATAATATGTCCATTCCACACATATTCTTTAATAGTCCATGTGAGTGCGAGAAACCCACTATTATAGCCGGTGGACCGGAAAGTATACACTCAGGGCAGAACACTCCTGACCACTATTATTTGCTGGTGGACTGGTCTCCAAGGCAAAATGCTCCTAGCCACTATTATTTGCCGGTGGACCGGTCTGGCCCCAACTCACATGGTGTTTCACTGTAAGTACTTAGTGTATTTCCCATGGTTTAACTTACTTACTTTGGTTTGTCGAGCACGAAATCCCCCACTATTATAGCCGGTGGACCGGAAGGTATACACTCAAGGAAGAACGCTCCTGACCACTATTATTTGTCGGTGGACTGGTCTCCAGGGCACCCCGGCTCCTGGCCACTATTATTTGCCGGTGGACCGGTCTGGGCTTGGCTCAACAATCTTTCACTTTACATGATTAGTGTTTTATTCGTGTCTTATTAGATAACATTCCACCCTTAACATGCATGTCATCGATGTTCTACTGCTATTCTCTCAAGAGGGCCCATCCTATATTTTGAGACTCTTGCACCTCTTATCACACCCCGAAATCTATTCCCCCTTATGCTCACACATAATGAAAGACCAACTCCTGAGAGTGTAAGTTAAGCCCAACACCCTATGACATTGACCCCGCTTATTCTCAACATCTAGGGTTTTCCCCTTGGAAACCCTAATTGGACCTATGTGGCCCAAATTCTTCTCACTTACTCTACCATTACTTGTGCATCACCCCACATCTCATCCATATTAGGTCAAACCCCAAGGCGTATCAATTTACTCCTCGACCTCGCATGTGACCGACAAAACTCGAGTTGACCACATCAAACCCTAGTACCTTACTTCTTCCACAAGCAACCTCTCTCTTTTCATCCCAAAGTCTCTTCTTTCACATGGAAACCCATACTCATCTTTTATATAAATGAATTCTCACTCTTAACCCATACTCCACCCTTCCTTAATCATTCTTACTTTTGTACTTCCCAAATTTCCACTTTCTCCCCAAAAACCCTAATCGGGTCCCTTATACACCCTTGCACCAAACTACATACTATTTTTCATCCCAAGTCTCCAATCACTCCACAACTCTCCCATTATCTTATTTACACCCTAATTCAACTTTTCTCACGTAAGATTCACCCTCATGCAAGATTTATCCATCCCATACAAACACCCCAAGTCACCATGCAAATTTTAAGACTCCCATGCATGGTTCCCAACTCTCATTTATTTTGGTTATTCCTTCCACTTAAATCTTCTCTCATGGATCATGAGGTACTTAGGTCAACCTCATATCCCCCTTAGTGAACTCACTTACCATTTATTTATGGTCATCCTTATATTCCCGACTCATATTACCATTTATCCTAACATGCATGTCATATCATATCACATCATAAACATCATACATATACATGTCATGCTCATGTCATAGGAAGCACATACAACATACCTCAATCTCCAAGCTGCGCTACACATAAGACAAGTTATCCACAATCATATAATACAGGACATAGCATGGCATATACACCATTCAACACATACATGTCACACATCACACAAGGGCCATAGCTTCGTCCTTACCTAATGCGACGCTGGGCTTGGAGCACGCTCCTATAACTCCTTAGGGTTTTGGTTAGGATCACCCATAAAAGGGGAAAAATGCTAAGTATTAGTCTCCCTCAAAGTACCATCATCCCTTATTCTAGTTTAAGATTAGGGTTATTGTTATTAAAGAGAGTATTATACGAAAACTAGGGTTTTTACCTCAAAATTAGTACACTAAATATTACTAGTCAAAATATGTTTATTTTTAATATTTATTGTTACACTTATATTATTAGACCCGTTAGTTCTATTCTTATAATAATGATAGTTTTCATACTAACCATAGTAAAATAGTGATAATAATAATAATAATAAAACTAATAATAGTAACGCTAATGTTTATAATGCTAGAACCTTAACATCTCTCTATAGTGTTAGAATTCGAATAACAATATAATAGTTGCAACATTATCAAAGTATTATTACTCCTAGGGTTAATAATGATAAAGGTCATATTTTGGATAATAATAACTTAAGGGTTTAAAAGTTTATATTAATAAAAGTAATGATGGGCAAGGTCACCATTAACAATGTTAGGAAGGAAATAATGATAATGATAATGGTAATAATAATAAGAATAATAGAAATAAAGTTGGGTTAAGTAGAAATAATAGTAATAGTAATGGCATTAATAATAATAATAATAATAATAATAATAATAATAATAATAATAGTAATAATAATAATAGTAATAATAATAATGATAATAATAATAATAATAATAATACTAATAGTAATGATAGTAAAAATGGTAATAGTAATATAAGGTTTAAAATGTTTACCATAATAGTAAAGATAATGATAATAAGCTATAGCTAGCATTAGTAATAATAGTAGGAATAATAGTGATGCTAGTAATAATAATAATAATAATAAATGAGGAAAAGTCTTAATCATAATAACCCTAAAGTTGTAGACCATTATTAATGATAATATTATTATTGGTTAGGAAAATCATAAAGTTAGGTTAAGTAGTAATAATAATAATAATAATAATAATAATAATAATAATAATAATAACAATAGAGATAACTATATTAACACTAAAGTTGTTAGTAATAATAATAATGATAATAGTATTAGTAGTAGTAATAGAAATAATGATAATAATAATAATAATAATAATAGAGATAACTATATCAACACTAAAGTTGTTAGTAATAATAATAATGATAATAGTATTAGCAGTAGTAATAGAAATAATGATAATAATAATAATAATAATAATATTATTATTATTATTATAATAATAATAATTATTATTATTATAATTATAATAATAATTAATAACCATTTTAAATGCTAAAGTTGTAGCCTTTTAAGTAGTTTGACCTAGTTATAAGTATTTTCTGAAATTAGGTTAGGAAATAAGGAGGATACATAATAATAATAATAAAACACTAATAATAATAAGAATAATAATAATAGTAATATTGAGGATAATACTAGTAATTTTAAATAAAATTATTAACACTTATAGAAAATAATTTAGGGGCTAGGGAAGTTGGAGCACCACCTCAGGTTAGTGGTGGAGTCGGCGGCGGTACGTGGCGGCGACGGCGGTGGTGGTGGAGGAGGAAAGAGAGGGAAAGATGGGTATGTAGGCTAAGAGAGGGGAAGTGGAGGGGTGTTTGAGGTGGAGGAAGATGGAGCAGGTGAAGAGGGGTGGAGTGAGGGTGGTGGCGTGGCTGGGAGTGGTGGCGCGTAGTGGTTGGCGCGGCGGCCGAAGGTGGTGGAGGGTGGTGGAAGATGGGGGAGGTAGAAGGAGAGGGAGGCAGGGGAAGATGAAGGTATGGGAAGGTAGAGGGAGGTCTGCTGGAAATTTTGGAGGGTAGAGGAGGTGCTGGTGGCGGCTGGATTGGCGGCGGAAGGTAGCGCAAGGGGCGGCGAAGGGCTGGAGATGGCTGTTCGGGGTGGCGACTTTGCATGGCTAGGGCGACACGTGCAGGGCGAGGCAAGGGGTGGTGGTGGTCTGGTTTCGTAGAGGAGGGTGCAAGGATGGTCTCGGTGGGTGGCGTTTGTCGCGGCGGTAACTGGCGGCAGTGAAATATGCAACTGATTGGGCGGCGGCAAGGGACGGAGTTTCTGGGCTGCGGGAAAAGAGAGCCTGATTATGGCTGCCAACGGGGAGTATTTATAGGATAATTGAGGAGGAAAAAGAAAAGGGAAGAAGAAGACGAGCAGGGCAGGTGTGGAAGGACCACCAGCCGGCGATGGCAGGCGGTGCAGCCCTGCCAATTACAGGTTAGGTTGGGTTGGGAGAAGACGAGAAAGGAGATGGCACGCGGGGAGGGGAGAGATGGGGCTTGTTGGGGTCGAAAAATGGAAAGAAAATGACGGGAAGGGCAGGGAAGGATGGTCAGCGTTGGGCTGGTGGCTGCTAGCGAGATTCGGGGTTGTAGGGTTGAATTGCAGGTCGGGGTTGGGAAGAAGAAGACAGGGCAGGGTGGACCGATCGGTCCAGGGGAAAGAAAAAAAAAGAAAAGAACCGGCCGGCCTAGGCGAAGGAGGATGTGCGAGACGGGCCAGAGAGGTAAAGGAGGTCTGGGCCGACGAGCTGGCTCAAACCGGTGGGGAGATGGAAGAAATGTAAAGGAGGAATAGAGAAAAAGGAAAAGAAGGGAGAAAAGGAAAAATGGAAAATGGAAAAATGATAAAATGGTTGGGTTGGGGGTATTTGGGTCTTTATTTATTTATATATTTAATCTAGATATTTAAATTTAATAATAATTATTTTAAGTATAATAATTAAATTTTTTAAATTAAGTAAGCTATTTTGGATAATTTGTCCTTAACTCCCATTTTAATTAGTAAAATGTCCAAAATTTTCTAAATAATTTATTTATTTATTATTTTCTCCTTATTTTCCTCAATTAATTTCCTCTTTATTTAATAAAGTAATTTATTTTCTTAATTTTCCCTAATAAATCATTACTTTGCCATAATTCCTAATTTAGGATTTTTGGGGTATTATAGAACGCTCCCAAGCACTCTGAAGCTAAAGATCGAAGACCCGAAGAATGAAGATCCGAAGATTGAAGAAGTAAGATCCGAGGATCGAAGGACGAAGCTTTCCAGATCATCAAAGTCGAAAATGTTGAAGCGTTGCAACTTCAACATCATTAAACCTGTTCGAAGGGATCAAGCACCACCAAATCGTGCCCTCTTTACTAAGTAAACTAAATTTTCATCAACAGGTTTGGATCAAGCTCATTAAACTCGAGACGAGCTCCAAACAAGTTGAGCTCAAAATTCAATATTGCGAATCACAACGCCATCAATTGTCTAGGAGATTGAATCAGAGGATATTAAATCTTGTACCAGATTTATATAGAGATTGTACCTACATTTGATCCAATAATTAATAATCAATAAAAGTATATTTTGTTATTCAATTTTCTTTTTTCAGAAATTTTGTCGTTAACGGGCGTCTCTATTGTTGTTGTCCACAACGTCTCTATTCTTCCTATCATTGAATATAGCATACAAACGATATAGATCGGTTCAAATATTGAGTTTTAATTAATGGCAGAAATGAAAATGCATTAGCAAGGATTTAGATTTAATTGGGGTGGGAAACGATTAAGTATTAACTCTTTACTCACGGCATCAATTCATTTTGTACCTCATTTGAGATATTAATATAAAGAATTGATGTCAATAACTGTTGCTATCAAAGCCGAGTATGTCATCCAATACTTGTTTCTCCTCTTACTCTTTGTTGAGAAGCATATATTTTTTATGGTGGAATTTTATCTAAGGCAGATATTGAAGGATGGATTTGTCTACTAATACCTTAACATATTTTATATTGTAATTATATATTTTCTAAATAGTAATGCCCTATGAAAATAGGCGAATGTGAGAAAAAGCCCGGAATGCGCCGTTGAACTACGATGGCCGAGGCGTGTAAAGTGTGACTGTGTGACAACAAGGCGTCAGACAGTTTGAGATATTATCAATTTAAATTATGCGGCAACGTTCAACAAGCACCAGTGGTCTAGTGGTAGAATAGTACCCTGCCACGGTACAGACCCGGGTTCGATTCCCGGCTGGTGCAGATCATTTTGAAGGGGGAAATCCTTTTTTGTCTACTTTATTCAATAAAGTTTTCCCTCCGTCATTCAGGCTGAGATTCCATCGTCGCAGTTGCCGCCAGCCGTAAAAACCTTCCTTCCTGCAGGAAGCTTTCATCCACTGAAATCAAAAACTAACATCGCCACTCTTAGAAATCAATCAGAAGATATTATATATGAAGAGAAAGCCATGAGATCTCGAAACGATGACCGACGACGACGGACCATCCTCCTGCTTGTCTACGCTGTCGCAATTTTCTACTTCATCGTTCTCTTCACCTAATTTTCCTTTTTCTCTGGTTCAATTAAATCCTCTTGTAATTAAACGCCACTTCCGATTTTTCATCAAGATTCTTTCAGGCCCACAATGGATATCCACTTTCTCTGATTTGATTTATTGTCAGGGACTCTTTATTTTACTAATGAACAGGAGATGCTAGCGTTCTATAGCGAGCAAGTTCAACTGCTATCTTCGTTTCAATCAAGCGTTCAGCAATGCGTGGTAGCATGCTTTCTTTCTTTCTTCAACTTCATTCTACTCCCGCCGATTTTCCTTGATAAAATAGACCGAATTGAAGCTCTTCTTCAATCGATGCGGCCATTTGAGTAGACTCAGTTTCTTGTGTCAATATTTGCTTCGCCGGTGGATGTTATGCTTTTCCCGTATAGTTTCTTACATTATTAGAGCATATAATGATGCTGAAATAGAAAAAATCCCAGGATTCAGCAAGGAATCGAAGGAGAACAATTCAAACTTAAGAAAAGAAAAGCCTATTGACAGGAAAGATGATATTGATTAATTCGTTGCCCTCCTCTTCTTTATAGCCAAGATATATAGTTTCGTTCAGATTTCTTCTAGCAGACTCTTAACAACTTAGGAATTAAAAGAATTTCAAATAAAAAAGAAATTGAAATAGCTGATAACAGAATGGATGAGAAAGAGGAACTCTTTGGCGGTTGTTGACTGCTGCTGACCCCTTGCCACGTCTCTGCTTATCTGGACCTTGAGTTGGCAGTCAGGTGTACATTTCTGCATCAATCCTCCCCGCTTAAGAATCAGGCTTGTCCTCAAGCCAGAAAAGTAGGAAATTTTTTCTTCAATTCGTAGAGAAACTCCCAGCTGGCATCTTCCATAGGTCGATTCTTCCATTTGACTAAAACCTTGGTAACAGCCTTACCCTTGTGTTTGACCATCCCCCTATCGAGAATTGCCTCGGGTTCTAGGTCTACTTCAACATCAATAGTGAATGAAAGTAGAGTGGTGGAGGTAACAGCATTACCCACATGTTTCTTGAGCTGAGAAACATGGAAAGTAGGATGAATTTGGCCATTATCGGGTAGAGCCAAAGTAAAAGCAACTTCACCAACCTTTGCAGTAACTTTATATGGGCCAAAGTAACAAGGAGTTAGCTTGGTATTAGGTCTAGAGACCAAGGAAATCTGTCTATAAGGCTGGAGTTTGACATACACAAAATCACCTACATTAAACTGCTTGTCAGTTCTACCCTTGTTAGCCAATTGTTTCATACAATGTTGTGCCCTTTGAATATGAAATTTCAACAACTGGATCATCTCTTCCCGCTTCTACATGCTTCTATCAACCAGTTCCACTTTAGATTCTCCAGGTAAGTATGGCAAATCTATTGGGGGTGGTTGGCAATATGCAATTTCAAAGGGGGGTAGTTTGCATTGTGGAATGGAAAGAAGTGTTGTACCACCACTCTACCAGAGATAATCATTTGGACCAAGTATAGGGAGTATCACATCTCATACATCTCAGATATGTTTCCAGGCATCTGTTAACCACTTCCGTTTGCCCATCTATTTGAGGGTAATAAGTAGTGGAGAATTGCAGTTGAACACCCTGTAAATTAACTTGCCAAAACTGGTTAAGAAAAATGGGGTCTCGATCACTTACTATGGTGTTTGGTAATCCATGCAGCTTCAATATGTGATCTAGGAAGGCTTGAGCAACCATAGAGGCAGTGTAAGGATGTGCTAAAGCTATAAAGTGAGCAGCCTTGCTAAGTCTATCCACCATAACCATCACCACTGACTTTCCATGTGAAATAAGTAAACCCTCAACAAAATCCATTGAGATGTCTGTCCAAACAAGAGAGGGAACTAGGAGGTGCTGAAGAAGCCCTGGTGAAGCTGAGGGATCGTACTTACATCTTTGGCAAGTGACACACTCCCTGACATATGCTTGTACATCCTTATGCATCCCCTTCTAATAGAACAAACTTTTGAGCCTTCTAAGGGTTACATCTCTTCCAGAATGGCCTCCAGTAGGTGAGTTGTGCATCCAATCCAGTGGCTTCCTTCTTAGGTTAATGTCATTGCCAACAATGAGCTTATGGTGTCTTCTAAGGTGCATCTTATCCCAAGTGTAATGAGTGTGAGAGCTGGGGTCTGCCTCTAGTTTAGTGATGATTTGTGTAGTTATAGGATCTTCTTGCAAACTTAGTTGCAGCTGTTGAAGCAAGTCACTTTGAATCGTATGAAGAGCATGCAACAAAACCTCAGTGCCTTGTACTCTAAAGAAGGCATCAGCTGCAGCATTCTCAACACCTTGTTTATACTATATTTCATAATCAAAATCCATAAGTTTGGCTAACCATGCTTGCTAGGATTGAGTTGAAACTCGTTGCTCCAGTAGGTATTTAAGACTCATCTGATATGTTTTTATGACAAAGTGCCTACCAAGGAGGTAATGTCTCCATTTTTGGACTGCAAAAATAACGGCCAAGAGCTCTTTTTCATACATGGAGAGTTGTTGGTGTTTGGGGCCCAGTGCTTTACTGATGAAGGCTAAAGGATGATGGTGTTGCATTAAGACAGCTCTGATACCATAAGATGAAGCATCTATTTTAACAATAAAGGTGAGGGAAAAATTAGGAAGTGCCAAAACAGGGGTAGTAATCAGTGCTTGCTGCAATTGATGAAAAGCAGTAGTGGCCTTATCATCCCAATGGAAGTTATCTATCTTTAATAACTATGTTAAAGGTTTGGCAATCTGGCCATATCCCTTTACAAACCTTCTATAGTACCCTGTGAGGCCTAGGAAACCCTGTAGTTATTTAGGGGACTAAGGCATTGGCCACTGAGTCATGGCTGAGATCTTGGTAGGGTGAGTCTCAATCCTTTCCTTTGAAATGACGTGCCCCAAGTACTCCACTTTAGGTACATAAAAGAAACACTTACTCCTTTTTGCACAGAGTTAGTGTTGCCGCATTAATCAAAATACATAACAAAGGTGTTGAATATGAGTCTCAATGTTGGGGCTATACACCAATATATCATCAAAGAACACTAACACAAACTTTCTTAGGAATGGCTTAAAAACATAGTTCATTAGGTGCTGAAAATTGGATGGTGCGTTTGTCAATCCAAAGGGAATCACTAAGTACTCGTGATGACCACTATGAGTTTTGAAGGCAGTTTTGAAAACATATGCAGGATGCATCCTTACTTAATGATAACTGGCTCAGAGATCTATCTTGGAGTAAATTGTTGAACCCCCTAATTCATCCATCAAATCTTCCACAAGGGGAATAGGAAACCTATCCTTCACTGTATGTTTGTTCAGGTCTCTATAGTCCACACATAATCTCCAAGTACCATATTTCTTCCTAACTAGAACTACAGGTGAAGCATAAGGGCTGGCACTATGTTGAATGACTCCCTGCTCCAGCATATCATTAATCAGTGTATCAATGATATCATTTTGATGAATAGCATAACTATGTGACCTTTTATTCACAGGGATTGTTCCTTCTAGCAGAGGTATTTGATGGTCAAATCCTTCTCTCAAAGGTGGTAAGCTCTTAAGTTTAGCAAATAGGTCCTTAAACTGATCAAGAAGATCTATCAATGGAGGGGATGATAAGGGTGTTTCACCTTGAGCATGGGCGGTTAGAGAATGCAACATCATCGATTGGCGACCACCAGTAAAAGGATACACATGTAGTATTGAGATCTGGGCCTCTTGGTTAAAAACCTTAGTAGCGGATTACACCTTACATGCCTTTGTGGTAGAACCTCAAAGCACATGTCTCCTGTTGTAGGCCAAAAATTCCATGGTTAATCTGTTGAAATCCCACACTATCGGTCCCAATGTAATAAGCCATTGGATGCCCAAAACCATATCACAACATTCTAGTGGTAAGATCATCATATTTGCTTGGAAGATAGAGCTCTGAAGCTTCCAAGAGAATTTATTAACATGTGCTGTAACTTTGAACTTGCTACCATCTGCTACTGCCACCAACATTGGTTCTGATGGTTCAAGTTTACACCCCAGTTTAGCAGCAACTCTAACATCCAAGAAGTTGTGAGTGTTGCCATTGTCAATGAGAATGTACATGGGTTTCCTGTTATAGTACCATGTCACTCGCATTGTTTGGAACCCCGTGATACCTGATAGTGCATTGACAGAGATTTGAGGGAGTTCATTAGAAGGTGCTGGCAGACTGTTTTCAGCATCCTCTAGGGATTCTCCCTCTTCATTGACCCCTTCTTCTAATTCCATGAAGTAAAGCTAAGTTCTCTTATGCTTAAGATGGTTTCCTTGTGTGAAAGGTTCATCACAGAAATAGCATAGGCCCTTAGCTCTTCTTTCACTCATGTCAGCCATAGTAAAAGCCTTAGAGTTTGGATTAGGTTTTTGTAGAGCATTTTGGGTAGTAGGTTTGGGTAGTAATGGAGGGGTTCTGGTTTGTGGGAAAATGGTTCTTTGGTCTGCTTTGTAATTGGACTGGGTATTGGTGGTGGAGGGTGGGTTGCAGGTTGAGGAGGAAGGTTTGTTAGGGTGGGATGCCTCATACAACTTCATAAGGGTATAATCCCGCCTCACACTCTTGGGTTGGAACATACGTACATGAATTTGTATGTCAAACCTCAATCCTGTGATGAAGCAGCTTACAAGATAATCCTCAGGCAGATTGACCCGAGTCATTACAGCATCAAACATGTCATGATAAGCACCTACTGACCCTATTTGGTGCAATTCCTTAAGATCTGACATAAGGTCATCATACAGGTCACCAAATCGATTATAGAGGATGCGCACATATTCTCCTCAACTAGGTAAGGTGACTGTTAACTGTAACTTCATAAAAGTATGGTGCTAATGTAAAGCTTTACCCTCTAAATGGATGACACCAAGCTTAACCTTCACGTCTTCGGGTGTGTTGTCAATTGCAAAGAATTTTTTACACTTATAAACCCATTCCTTGACCCCATCACCAGAGAACTTAGGGAAGTCAATCTTAGAGAGACCGGTAGCACATGTATAATGGTTATTGCCTGCATTCATTGGAGCCAAAGTGATCTATGTAGGGGGTTGACCATCAGGAGTTGATCCATTGGTGTGATTGTTGGAAGCCTCCATATTCCTTCCCAATGACTCCGCCAACATCTACTTCACTTTATTAACAACTTCAGTGAGTTTAGTGTTAACAATTTCATTAAATCTGGTGTCCATCGCAGCAATTTGTGTCGTTTGTTGGTGTAGCTTTTCTTTGAAGTCTTTGATTGTTGTCTAGGATCAAGTACTGTCTACCATTCTCAGTCACCAAGGAAGGAGCCGAGCTTTGATACCAATGATGTTGAAATAGAAAAAATCTCAGGATTCGATAAGGAATCAAAGGAGAACAGTTCAAACAGTAGGAAAACTTAAGAGAAGAAAAGCTTTCAAACTGAGAGAAATAAGAAATCAGAGAGAATTGTCAGGGAAGATGATATTGATTAATTCGTTGCCCTCCTCTTTTTTATAGCCAGGATATATAGTTTCATTTAGATTTCCTCTAATAGACTCTTAACAACTTGGGAATTAAAATAATTTTAAATAAAAAAGAAATTGAAATAGCTGATAACGGAATGGACAAGAAAGAGGAAGTCTCTAGCGGTTTTTGACTGCTGCTGACCCCTTGCCACGTCTCTACTTATCTGGACCTTGGTCTGGTAATCAGGTGTACATTTCTGCATCATATAACTATTAGTGAGTAGTTTGAGTCTTCTTTCTAAGACTATGCGGCTTTTTGGCAACTTTCTAGATGTAATTGCTATGTGTAATCATCAACTCTGGTAGTATGGTGTCCATTGAACTCTCATGGGCCAAGTTGATATTGAAATGTTCCTTCAGTAGATTCTAGAGGAATGTGGCTACATATCTTTTTGATATGTATTCCTTCTTGTATCTTTGATACTCTCATGGTTCAAGTTAGATTCTTAAGGAGTTCGTTATCATATGTTTCCCTTTTTTGTGCTTCTAATGTTAGGTAGGTTACATTTGCATTGTTACCCTTTTAGCTGACTTGAAAAGCCATCTTAGGAAAATCGAGATTTAGGACTTACAACTCATATCATCGACCATTGCAAATTGATCCTCAAGTATCCTAATGGCACTAACAGTGATTGGGTATGCATCTCATTTCAATTCTTTGTTTAGTTATACATCATTCCTCGCTCATATATATAAACCCTCCAAAGTTGTGCCTTCACTCTTTCATATGCAGTTCAATGCACAATTTAGAAAGTATGAGCCATTGGATTATGGTTTGAATTTTGTGAAGCAGCGTTGCTCTAGGAATAGGTTGATCTCGCTATATCATTATTTCGCTTTGTACAAATTCATTAGGTTTTGATGGAGTTAGTGTGTGATAAGTTCACCATGGCCGCAGTATCGGAACATTACCATAGTTTTGACAAGAGAGTATCTTGATGTTTACATTTTTCCTAGAATTGCATGATATGCATACTTGTTACATATTGTGCATTACGTTTAAGCTATTTTCTTTTGGTAATAGTGTATTGTTTTTCAGGGGTGCAAAAAATTGCTACAATAAAGCCCTTTGTATTAAGGAATAATTTCTCTTTAGTGTTCATTGTTTTATTTACTATAGTAATTTAAGTTTTTTATTCTATAAGCCTAAGTAATCAACTTAGTTAGCTAATAATAAGGAGAGATATTCTACCTAACCCTAGGCATATTTGTCAACCTCTCTATTGTATTCTCTATAAATATTAATGCACTGATAATAAATAATTGAACCACTTCTGTTATCTTATTGTTCTATGGTTATTATGGTATCAAAGCATTGAAAGGCTAAACCCCACAAGATCCAATGGCCCTTCCAATCAATATTTCCAGCAACTTGCTAGCCTTTACACAATCCACTAGTACCACCAACAAAATTCAACTTCCAGACATATCCATCAAGCTTGATCACCATAACATTTATTTTTGGTGAGGCAATGTCCTATCTATCCTTGAAGTATTTGGTCTTGAATCTTTAATTCTCACCAAAGACGTGCCTGAAAAAGCATTACTTTCTATTAATGATACTTCACAATCACAGCCAAATCTAGACTATCTAGCTTGGAAGAAAAAGGATAAACTTGTCCTTTGTGGCTGAAATCTACCATATATGATTGCTTCTTAGGCTATGTGGCCCATTAAACCACCTCCCACAAAGCATGGTGCACCCTTGAATGAATGTTTCAAGCCCAAACTCATTCCCTCATAATGCAGCTAAAGTTGCCATTACAAATCACCACCAAGGGAAACCTTAGCATCCTTGAGTATATTGAAAAGAAACGATCAATTGTTGATTCCTTGACTGAATATCTGTGTGTTAATTCAAAGGATGATATTATAGGTTACAACCGCTTTGGTCTTGATTCCTCCTATAGTGCATTCAAAACTTCTTTTAGTATGTGTTTTGCTTCAATCACGGATGATGATCTCATTGGTCTTCTTCTGCAAAAAGAACACTTAGAAGAAGTGCAATGAACAGTTAGTCAAGCCAACATTCCTGTAGCCAACTTCACACACACCAGCAACAAACCCAAGTCATCTTATCACCCTAGTTACCAAAATTACTCTGCCCCATCCCACACTAATTTCACTCAAACTTGCAATTAATGAAAAAGAGTCTATTGCTAGATCTGCAAGAAACCTAAGCATGAAGATCTTAATTGGTACAATTGCCTCAATGAAGAAATCTATCCCTCCAATCTATAATCTCAAAAATTAACTAATGTTGTCTCTCCTTCATCTATTGTTAACCCACAATGATACATGGTGCCACCAATCATGCAGCCTCAAACCTGACCAACCTGTCCATTCAGTCACCATATCACAGTAAGGATCAACTTGCATTTGGAAATAGTATGCTCCTTCCTATCTCTAATTTTGGTCATCACACCTTGCCTACTACATCTTCTTCCCTTCACTTATCTTATGTACTACATGTCCCTGATATTAAAAATAACTTAGTGTTTCTTAGCTCACTCAAGACAATAATGTCTTCATGGAGTTTCACCCTACTAAGTGTTTTGTTAAGAATTTGCAAGGCAAGATCCTTCTCCAAGAGATTGTTGATGATGGATTGTATAATTTTCAGCTTGACAATTCAATTTCTTCCATATCCAAATCACATCATCATGTGTTTCTCAATGAGAAAACCTTTCTTCAAGGTTATCACTAGTAGCTAGCACATCCTCATGAGTCCATTCTTCACTCCTTAGTCACTAAGTTCAACCTCCTAGTGTCAAATTAATCATTCCCTTATGTTTGCAAACCTTTTCAATTGAGTAAGAGCCATCGCCTTCCTCTCCCACGTAGTCATTCCTTATATAGTTCTCCCTTTAATTTAGTTTATTCTAATGTATGGGATCCTTCCCTTATTACTTCATTTAATAGATATCGCTATTATTTTCATTTTCTAGATGACTTCACCAAGTATATATTACCTCATTTCTCACAAGTCACAAGTTTTTAACATTTTCAAATCCTTTCACAAAATGATTTGTGTTCAATTTAATCATCATATATAGGCTCTTTAAATTAACTAGGGTGGTGAATGCCATAATGTCTTCTCCTTTCTCCATTCCTTTGGCATCTCCCATCATGTATCATGCCCTCACATTCCAGCCCAAAATGGCATTGTCGAACATCGCCATCAAATTATCATTGAAAAAGGCTTTACCCTTCACATAGAATATCTCTACCTTTACAATTCTGTGAGTTTTCATTTCACACTATTGTTTAGGCTTCAAATTGCATAATCACACCTCTTTTTTCTTACACATCCCCTCCGAGTACTTATACCATTGTACTCTCAATTACTCATTCTTAAAATCATTTGGCTACCTTTGTTTTCCCTTCCTTTGGCCTTACAATCACCATAAATTAGAGTTTCAATCCCTACCATACATTTTTCTTTCTATAGCTCCAAACAAAAAGGATATCTTTGACATCATCTTGCCAAACACAAAGTAACCCGATCCAACTTGACAATACCAAATTCGATATTAATTGGTTATGATAAAAAAGTACACATATTTTATTATTTATTTAAAGATTTCAAAAATAAATTATTATTTTAATTTTACTTATTTTTTTCTTTTATTATGTGAACTTAATTATTCACCAATGATATTTTCATTTTACCTATTTTTTATTTAAAAATGTAACATTAAAAAGTCATAATAAACAAATACTCACTCCTCATAAAAAAGAAATTCATTCTATCATTAAATTTTTGTATCAAAAAGAAAGTAATTTTAGAAAAGTAAAAGTCTATTTTCCATCTGTACCCTCACTACCCCAGAAAGAGGTTATAATAACGGTTATTTTATGCTTTTAATAACCATTTTGAATCGTTATTGAATTGGCTGTTATTAAATCTTTACTAATGGTTCATAACTATCACAAAAAATATGCAAAAAGCTGCAAATATGGGCACAAACTTAATATTTAATAACGGTTTTTATATAAAAACCATTATGAAAATTAGGTTTTAATAATGGTTTTTAAGTCAAAACCATTGTTAAAAATAAAGTTTTAATAACAGTTATTACAAAAACCGTTGTTAAAATATGATCCAGATAGGGTTTTAATAATTGATTATGCATTTATTAAACCCTAATACACATTAAATAAATATTAATGTGAGATTAAATATAAACTTTTAATAACGGTTTTTACTAAAGTCGTAATTAAAAATTGCATTAATAACGATTGTAGTGGGGAACCATTATTAAAATGGTTGTTTTAATAACGGTTCTTACTCAAAACCATTATTAAAACTCCTATAATAACAGTTTCAGTAAGATTGTTATTAAAACTATATACTGTTTTTTTTCTGCTGTTTTGTTCTAGCCCACATACATAGTTGTATGGTCAAATATTTACCAAATCTGCAATGTAAAACAACATCAATTTATATATACATGCATGTCTTTCTCCCAAATGATACTCCATATTTTCAATCAAGCTCTAATTAGTATGTCTTAATACACTGGGCATACCCAGGAGTTCAAATTAGTAGGCACACCACAATTAGGTAGCTCTACACTCCAAAGTCAAAAGTTCATAGGTTATAGCCTAGATGACTAAAAGACGTAAATAAAATACAATCCTGAACATCTATGTAGAATATAGATCCCTAATCAATACCAAATGTATGAGAGCATGTGCTTGACCCATTGGTCTCTAACTTCATCAATTTCATCAACATTGCATTTCTGGCCTCGTGCATAGTCATGGGTAAAAAATTATAATGCTCAAGTTTTGATTAATATTTAGTTAGTACTTAGGTCAAGTACTAAATAAAAATTTCATGATTCATTAATGAAAAAATATGAAAAAACAAACATACATGGCTTGGATTTATGTTAACCAATCTATTTTGGACTATCAGATCCATTGCTCTACATACATAGTATCCACAATCGTCGCCATTCTTCTGTTGTGGACACTATCAAATGAATTTAGTTAGCTCTTTAACCATTATATATTAATTGGAATGAAAAAAATATATAAAATAGTTATCTTCCTAATTACCATTGCAGGCTCATATTCAAGACTCTTTGGGTCTAGGACACCATTCCCACCTCTCCTCTTATATATCGTCTGTAGTGCCTTAATAAATAGGGTTGGATACACAATATTTTAAGTATATATACCTCAAATAATTAAAGTAGAATATATGCATAAATAAGTTAATGAAATAAGAAGTGAAAAGTATACTAACATATCGATAAATTCTTTCCCATCACGACGAGCGATGTCAAAAGGTACATCATAAGTTTAAAGGGAATAAAACACATATACTTTATTAAGATTAGGTCAGACAGCATACAAAATCCAATGTTCAAGTGCGAGGTGAGGAATGAGATAAAGCTTGTTGTATCCCTCCATCAAAATGTGATCCGCTAAATAGTTTATGTGCCTACCCTCTCTCATTGTAGTACTGTTAGCTATGTAGTATGGGCACACAAACACAATAGTGGACAACATTCCCTCCATCACAATACGACTAGCTACCAACCTATGAATGACAATAATAATGCATATTTGTTAATAATTGATAACTCATATAAGAGGTCATAAAACTTCCAATACAACAAGAAGTACTAAAATTTAAAATATGAAATAATACTTACATTACATAGATGACAATACTCATGGTTGACATCCATTCCTAATTATAAATGTCACTTATGTCAAGCGTCGATACCGTGTAAGTAGCATAGTCCCTCCCAACATACTCAAGGCGACAATAAATGAAAATATAATTATACCTAAGGTAGTTTTGGGTATAGAAATACAATAAAGCCAATAGTGGTGGAGGTTGGCTCTTCTCTAAAGAAGGAATATTTTGTTGGGCAACTAATTTTTCAGATTTTGTTCCATTTCCTTTAGCAGCGCCCTCTTTTGTGTTGCTCATTCTACTAGTATCTCTATTAGTTTTACTAGTAGGAGAATTATTCTTTTTTAATCCATTAATTGATAATAATAAATGAAATATGTATTGAGTATATATATATATATATAAGGTATAAATAGTATAAGCAATAAATAAGGTCTAATAATGATGTTGAATGTCATTACCTCTTCACTAGTGAGACATATTTGATCTGTAGGCCAAAGCACAAAGCTTCCATGAGCTTCTAGCACTATGGCTACCTCATCGCCTTCTTTATAACAAGGTAGGGGCGCACTGCTAATGATTGGAGTATCAATACTTAGGACTAAGTTATACCCATGGACTGTTTGTATTTGGGTACTATGACTGATGCATACCCTTCCTTTTGCCAAAAGAGTTGAAAGGTCATTTGATAGCAAGTCACATTTATGAAAACCCTAAAATAAAATATTATATATTCTTAATTATTTATAACACCGAATATATTTAATAACAATTTATAGTTTATAATGCTTACCTCGGGAAAAGAAAAAAGGCATGCATCAGCTTCACAACTGTCTCTAACACTATTTATATTGGGTATGTAAAGCTAATCATGGTCGATTGAATCAGATGGCTTATACCCTTGAGATTTAAGAAATAAAAACTCTTGATCTATTTTTTCCATATATTCAAATGTCATGTTTAATTTTTGGGTGAGGATCACCACTTGCTCATTAGTGCTACGAGAACCACGAGATCAACCACACACGCTCATTCTCATAACACCTAATCCAAGACCCCTCTGTCTTCGGGGGTGTTCTACAATTCCTATAGCCTGGGACACAATGTTATATTGATAAGTGTGACTTTTACATCTTATTCCTAAGGTTTATAAGAGTTTTTACCTTTAATTTCAGTCGGAATTCTCCCTTTTTGTTCTTGTTACTGCCTTTGTGTTGTGAAAATTTGCAGGGTCTCAAGCAACAAAAAACTCATGAAGGATGAAGAAAAAGAATAACCTTAAAGGGAGAATAAAGGAGAAAATAGGGGCAAAGAGGAGCAAAAGTTAAAGTAGAAAGAGATTTAGAGCTAAAATGTAAATTCTGGAATAAAATGAAAGAAAGAATGCATATTTAAAGTATATGGGCCTGAAAGAAGTGAAATTTAGACCAAGAAAAAGTCTCAATTTGGAGAATCTTTCAACATAAAAGTTGTATATCTTTTTAATATCTTTCCAACTCATTCAAAATCGGCATAATCGGAGTTATGATGAAAAAGTTATGGTCAAAATACGCATCATTGTCAAAGCTGACACGGGAAGCCGATCTTTACCGAAACCCTAGCGA
This sequence comes from Tamarix chinensis, assembly GCA_030549775.1. NCBI lineage: Eukaryota > Viridiplantae > Streptophyta > Magnoliopsida > Caryophyllales > Tamaricaceae > Tamarix > Tamarix chinensis. Next base: position 45,689,616 of record CM060173.1, on the reverse strand, counting down.
TCCACGAGGCGGTAATATAAAAACTCTCATTCTAATATCTCAAGGCTGCCTCCACTCCCTCTCTTTTCTCTCTTCTCTATCCTCTTCTCCAATTCATCAAGATCTCTCTTGTAAATTAGAGACGGAGGTTCAAGAAGTTAAATTTTTGCAAGATTTTGTGAACATCAAGGGTATTATCTAATGATATTTTCTTTATCTATGGAATCTCTTATTGTTTTTAATATTCTTGCTATGAATTTGATGTGCTAGATCTTGTGCTAAGGTGAAGGGGAATTTTCCCCGATCCTAATGTGTTGAATTATTGCATCCTTTTTTTATTCAATTCATAATGTATGTGTTGTGTTATTGATTGATTAACGGATTTTTGAACCACGGCCGGGTTCTGATTTTCGGTGTGGGAAATACCGGTGAGATCGAGAGATAATCCAGTATTAGACCCAATAGCACAACGGGAGATTAAATTGTAGGTCGAGAGACGATCGATTTGACCTCTTCAACAATAAAGGAGGAAACTTTATAGACTTTAATGCATTACATTCTATTAGACTCTAAGCTAGAGATAGTTAGGGCCATAGATATGTAATAGGGTGGTTGTGGCTTGAGAAAGCACAACACTTTCTATCCTTGTTGGCATGATTGATTATGATTGTTGAATTATTTTGTGATGTGATCTTCGATTACATGTGAGGATCGAGGGCGATGAACCGGAACCTTAGCTCTTCTATTTATTTGAGTCACTTGAGTGCTATTTTCCTTTCTTTTTAGCTTATTTAGTTATTTTAGCTTACAATTTATTATTTCATATCATCTCATAGTCTAGACATAGTTAAGTTCTATCATTGTCCTAGTGGTCATTCACCAATCCTTGTGGGATCAACCTTGACTATTACTCTGACCCCGTTCACTTGCAGGTAGGAACGTGTCATATATTGGTCTACCCCCTCCCCTCATGGAGAGTTTTAAGTTCATCCTATAATGTATATAATATATTTAAGTTTAGCTTATAGGAATCAACAAAATATTATAGTTTTCTAAAAGAAAACTAAGTAGGGTTTGGGATATCTACAAACTTATAATTTTTTTGGTAGTAACATCTACATTTTCATTAATATATCCATATTTTGTTGCTCTAACCTTCTTCCATAAAATATCAATATTGATGGACAAGATATATGGATCCAAGTCTTGGGCTAGGAGTTGTAAATCAAAAAATAATCTTACATTATGAATGTTATTATAACATTAGACTTTTACATGTAAATAGATAAATCAAAATCGCATTTCGACCCCTCTTCAAAGCCTATATAACCTTTGCGAGCCATATTATGCCAGTATTTATTCTGCTTAGCAATCTCTTTATTTTTGGCACTTTTTTCCTATGTTACAAGCCAAAATATAGTCATATGGTTATTTAAATATCAATGAAATACTCTTAATAAAAAAATTTAATTGTTATCTAACAAATACCTTAAACCCTCCGAAAAACAATATGTAATAAATTGGTTCCAACTTTCTTGATCGATGAAACCATATTGCTTGGGTGGGTTCTTTCGTAGAGATCCATCCCTTTTTTCTACATTTTTCTACGAGCTAAGTATGACCTAAATGTTCTTAAATGTTCCCCATAATGTCTAAGAAGCCATTTATTCCTACTCTCCGGGACATTGAAGACTCTCTACAAAATAAGACATATAGGTGTATACCAATGTTAATGTATTAAAATTGATAACATTTAACATACAAAAATAATTAAATAAAATAGCATATTTACCGTGATTTCCTGTCAAATATGCTCCTTGTGACCCTTTGGAACCTGCTTCCAATTATTATAAGAGATAGGAACATAGTTACGCATGACAAATGAAATGTACGTTAAGAACATGTCTACGTGTTGTGGATCGATACCAATTCGGAAAAATAAGATCTAATTAGAATCAATTAGAACACACAAGAATTGAGAAGAGAATAACACTCAAGAACACAGATTGGGGAAACAGATGATCTTATTGATGTGAAGTAATTGTGATTACAAAGAATCAAAGAAATTCTCAATCAATCATTCAATTCATCAAGGAATTACAATAGAACTCAATAGGAGAAGAAGACGGCGTTCGCTCTTCGATTAGGGTTCTAATCGCATGGTATTTATACTATATGAAACTGTCATTAGCGAAAACCGAGGCGGAGCGAAAAACCCAAAAAACACGGACCGTATTAATAAACACGGTACCCCCCGTGTTTATTTTCTATCTCTCGGCCTCTCCCGAAAAACCGAACATATTTTCCTGATGGAAAAACACGGATCATGTTTCCAAAACACGGGCCCCCCGTGTTTATTTCCAGCTTTGACAATCTTCAGTATTTCAGCCATAACTTCTTCATCTGACCTCCGATCGAGCTGATTCTTGATGTGTTGGAAAGCTAACAGAAAGATCTACAACTTTCCTGTTCATCAAATTTCCAAATTATAATTTCTTCAATGTAAAATATTCACATCTTTCCAGAACAGCTCACAGTTCTACTTCAAATTTCTCCGAAACACTTCACACACCAATCCAAGCTATTCTACACACCAAATACGAGTCACAAGCTCACAATTCTCCACCTTGATGACGTATTTAAAGTAGCTAGCACCAGGAACACAAAAGACCATCTGTAAAAAACCCTGGGCCCCAAAAGGCCCTCATGGTACACAAACACCAACCAAGTCCGAGCAATGCTCGAACTTGCTCACTGTCAATGGCTTCGTTAGCATATCTGCTGGATTCTCAGCAGTAGCCACCTTCTCCAACACAACCTTGCCTGCAGCAATAGTACCTCGGATGAAGTGGTACCTGATATCAATGTGCTTCGTCCGACGATGGAAAGAATTCTGATTCTTTGCCAAACAAATAGCACTCTGGCTATCGCTACGAACAACGGGAGCACCATGACCAAATCCAAGCTCACGAACGAAACCACCCAGCCACGACGCTTCTTGAAAAGCTTCCGTCATAGCCATATACTCAGCCTCAGTAGTGGACAACGCAGTCACATCTTGCAAAGATGACCTCCAGCTAATTGCCGAACCACCAAGACAAAACACATAACCTCTAGTGGATCTCCTATTATCAAGATCTCCACCATAATCAGAGTCAACGAACCCAGTCAACGCATCAGTTGACCTCCCATACTCCAAACAAGATGATGCAGTACCCTTCAAGTACCTCAGAATCCACTTCACTGCTTGCTAGTGAGCCTTCCCAGGATTCGCCATATATCTGCTCACAACACTCACAGCTTGAGCAATATCCGGCCTGGTACAAACCATAGCGTACATCATGCATCCCACAGCATTAGAGTAGGGAACTGTGGCCATAAACTCCTCCTAATCTTTAGATTTGGGGCAATCTAAAGCAGACAATCTGAAGTGAGTAGCCAAGGGAGTACTAACCGGCTTGGCATCAATCATATGAAACCTCTCCAACACCTTGTTCACATATTGCTCTTGTGACAAGTAAAGACGCTTCTGTCTGCGGTCTCGAATGATCTCCATGCCAAGGATCTTCTTCGCAGCTCCCATATCCTTCATCTCAAACTCAGTCTTCAGCATTGTTTTCACCTTGTTAACTTCAAACAGATCTTTTGCTGCAACAAGCATGTCATCGACATACAACAAAAGATACACCAGAGAACCATCACCAACCTGCTTCAAGTATACACATCCATCGTACTCACTCCTGGAGAACCCATGCTCAATCATAAACTGATCAAACCTCTTATACCATTGTCTAGGCGACTGCTTCAGACCATATAGTGACTTCTTCAATAAGCACACATGATCCTGCTTGCCTTCAACAACAAAGCCATCTGGTTGGCGCATATAGATCTCCTCCTCGAGCTCACCATGCAAAAAAGCTGTTTTGACATCCAATTGCTCTAACTCCATATCCTGCATAGTCACAAGCGCAAGCAAAGTACGAATAGAAGTATGCCTGACAACAGGGGAAAATACCTCGTTATAGTCTACACCAGGTATCTGACTAAACCCACGTGCAACTAAACGAGCCTTGTACCTCGGTCCCTCAACACCTGGAATTCCCTGTTTGAACTTGTACACCCACTTGCAATCAACTATTTTCTTCTTCCTGGGTGCCTTCACAAGTTCCCATGTTTGATTCTTCCACAGAGACTGCATCTCCTCCTCCATAGCAGCACACCACTGAGCAGAATCAACACTAACAATGGCATCTGAGTATGACACCGGCTCCTGTACATCAATGACAGTCTCAGCACTAGCCAAAGCACAACCTGCTAACTCCTCAAAGCCATACCTCACAGGAGGCTTCACAACCCTCCGTGGTCTACCGGGAGCAACGCCCCTTTGCTCCACCTGCTGCCTGGATCCACCCACTTCAGGAATAGTGGGTCTCATACTAGAAGGGTCTGACTGATCCAAATCAACCTCTACCTCCACCTTATCCATAACACCATGCAGATTCTTCTGCTCCACCTCTTCAGATAATCTATCAGAAGAAGACTCAGACTTTTGGAGGAATACGGACTCATTGAAGGTAACATCCCTGCTTGTCAAAAACTTTGATGCAGCTGGATCCCATAACCTGTACCCCTTCACACCGGATGTATAGCCAAGAAAGATGCACTTCTTAGCTCTAGGCTCGAGCTTCCCATCATTCACATAAGCATAGGCAGGACATCCAAAAATATGCAAATCAGAATAATCAGCTGGTTTGCCAGACCATACCTCCTCAGGTGTCTTCAAATCAATGGAACGATTGGGTGACCTATTCACCAGGAATGCCGCCATGTGAATTGCCTCAGCCCAAAACTCCTTGCCTAATCCAGCTTGTGACAACATACATCGAGCCTTCTCTAATAGGGTTCTATTCATCCTCTCAGCAACCCCATTTTGTTGTGGTCTGCCAACACAAGTACAATGCCTAGCAATACTATGGTCCTCACAGTACTTAGTGAAACTACGTTCCACAAACTCAAGGCCATTATCTGTCCTGAGACACTTCACTTGTCTCCCGGTCTGCTTCTCTAATAAAGTCTTCCAATGCTTGAAAACTTCAAAGACATCATTCTTATTTTTGATAAAATAAGTCCATACCTTCCTAGAGAAGTCATCAGTAGGTATCGCGAACCACCCTTGGAAACCACCCTTGCAGGACCCCACAAGTCAGAGTGAACATAATCCAGAGGCCCCTTTGTACTATGTGTAGCCTTTGAAAAACTAACCCGTTTCTGCTTGCCAAACACACAGTGCTCACAGAAATCCATAGTACCTGTACTCTTTCCATCCAACAACCCTCTCTTGGAGAGTTCAGTCAAGCCTTTGACACTCATGTGTCCAAGTCGCATATGCCAAAGTCTAGTAACATCCGAGTCAGACATACTCGATGATGTTACCGCAGCTGCTCCCTCAACAGTGGAACCAACAAGCTCATACAGTGTCCCGATCCTCTTGCCTTTCAATGCAACAAGAGCCCCTCTAGTAATCCTCATCGTGCCATCCTCGATCACACAACGATATCCATTACAATCCAAAGAACTCAATGAAATCAAGTTCTTGGTCATCTCAGGGACATGTCGAACATTAGACAGTGTTCTGACCACACCATCATGCATCTTCACCTTCACTGTCCCAATACCAGCAACTTTGCATGCAGCATCATTACCCATCAGAACTACTCCACCTCGAGTCGTCTCGTAAGTCTGGAACCAGTTCCTGTTGGGACAAATATAGTAAGAGCATCCAGAGTCCAAGATCCACCTGTCCATAATCTTGGTCTGACTATCAGTGACAGTCAACACACTACCATCACTATCATATTGAGCTATAGCAGCATCATCCTTTGTGCCAGATGATTCACCAGGTTTATCTCCAGATATCCTATTAGGACAAAACTTCTTGATATGACCCTTCTTGTGACATCCATAGCACATGACATTCTTGGATCTATTATTCCTCGACTTCGACCTATACTTCTTCTTCTTATCACCAGAACCCCGTTCCTGAGTTCTGCCCCTAGCTACAAGTCCCTCACTATGTGAGTCACCAGAACCACCTCCAGTCAACTGATTCTCAATCAGTTCCCGTTGTAGCAGGGCAGTCTTGACATCATCAAGAACCAACTCATCATCCTTCCCATACAGTATGGTCTCACGAAAATGTTTGTAATCAGCAGGCAAAGAACACAACAATGTAATAGCAAGATCTTCATCCTCCAATTTAACATCTATATTCCTCAGATCCATAATTATAGAGTCAAATTCATCAAGATGAGATTTAAGGGATTGTCCCTTACCTAATTTTAACTCATGCAACTTGCTCTTCAATAACAGACGATTCGTCACCGACTTCGTCATGTATAGAGACTCCAGCTTGAGCCATAAGGATGCCGCCGTTGTTTCTTTAGCCACCTCACGCAAGACCTCATTAGACAAACACAATTGTATGGTGGAAAGGGCCTTTTGATCTATCTCCTCGAATTTCTCATCTGTCATTGAATCGGGCTTCTTTGATATCCCGAGTAACGCCTTCTCCAATCCATTCTGAATCAGGATCGCCTTCATCTTCAACTTCCATAAGCCGAAGTTCACAGACCGATCAAACTTCTCTATATCAAATCTTGTAGACATCCCGAATACGAACCCAACGCTCTGATACCAATTTGTTGTGGATCGATACCAATTCGGAAAAATAAGATCTAATTAGAATCAATTAGAACACACAAGAATTGAGAAGAGAATAACACTCAAGAACACAGATTGGGGAAACAGATGATCTTATTGATGTGAAGTAATTGTGATTACAAAGAATCAAAGAAATTCTCAATCAATCACTCAATTCATCAAGAAATTACAATAGAACTCAATAGGAGAAGAAGACGGCGTTCGCTCTTCGATTAGGGTTCTAATAGCATGGTATTTATACTATATGAAACTGTCATTAGCGAAAACCGAGGCGGAGCGAAAAACCCAAAAAACACGGACCGTATTAATAAACACGGTACCCCCGTGTTTATTTTCTATCTCTCGGCCTCTCCCAGAAAACCGAACATATTTTCCTGATGGAAAAACACGGATCGTGTTTCCAAAACACGGGCCCCCCGTGTTTATTTCCAACTTTGACAATCTTCAGTATTTCAGCCATAACTTCTTCATCTGACCTCCGATCGAGCTGATTCTTGATGTGTTGGAAAGCTAACAGAAAGATCTACAACTTTCCTGTTCATCACATTTCCAAATTATAATTTCTTCAATGTAAAATATTCACATCTTTCCAGAACAGCTCATAGTTCTACTTCAAATTTCTCCGAAACACTTCACACACCAATCCAAGCTATTCTACACACCAAATACGAGTCACAAGCTCACACTACGTAAGGGTCAATGGGAATATTATAAGTATTTCATCCCAACTCGACTATTTCTCCTTTATTCCGCATGTCTGTGATGATTCTCATAATAGTAGGTCCTCTTTTCCCTTATTTATTACTACCGTCCCTATCAACTATTTTGTTGGTCATATCTCTACAAAAAATCAATAAAAAAATTATGTTAGAATGTTATGTATTGACCATAATGTACCACTAAATTATTTTTTGATACAATAAATATCCAATGAGAAAGGTTGAAAAATGGATTTAAAAAAACAAGCACACATATAATATATTATAATATTATTATCCTCATTGCCTTCTTTACCTTATTTTTTCCCCTTGTTTTAGGATTGATTTTAGGATCTGATACATATATTACTTCACGATGATCATCCCTAACATATATTTCCTCCTCATTAATTTTATTGTTATTGTCGTTCAATAATTGAGTTGATTGCACAGTTGAGACACACACTTTATTCTAATTGGCATTATTTTCATCATCATATTCATTGGCATTTCTTTTCTTCATAGATAGTACCATAGACCATCTATTATCAGCAGGATCAGTGAAAAACAATACTTGTATTGCTTGTGATGCCAAAATGAATGGGTTTTATTTATGCCCTACACTATTGAGATCTACTAATGTAAATCCATCTTCATATCTTACCCCATATATGGTGTGATTGAACATGACTATAAATACTGTGTAATCTAACTCCCATATATGTTCAATCACACCATAATAATTCATATCTCCATAGGTTGGATTCTTTTCCTTTGCACTAGTAACATGCATTACCTCGGCCACTAAAGTTACCCCACGTTTCTGCATTGTACTCTTACCATCTTGTTAGTTTGTATAAAAAGTGTAACCATTGATCACATAACTGGTATATGAAAAAACTTTATAATGAGGTTTTTGAAACAACCAATGTTGGATTTTGAAAACTGAAGTTGGGGAATGTTCAATGAGTGGAATGATGCGATCTCTTATCCAATCAATAAAGGAAAGATTATGTTTATTGATTATCCATTTCCCAGTCTTTGATGGATTTTCATTCTGTAAACAAAGCATATGTTCTTCTACATCTTGCTGAACATCACTATTGTGTAATACATATAGATGTGCTTTACGAAACATGTCAGGGTCTACACACCCAAACTGTCTGCCCCTAATACCTTATCCTTCGATTTTTCCTATATGTCGAGATTAGGAATAGCAAGAGCTTTAGCATTTAATAAGGACTTCGTGCAAAAAGCAATAACCTTTTCTACAAGGTAACTCTCAATAATGCATCTTTCTAGCCGACATAGATTCTTCACATAACATTTTATCAACTTCATAAACCGTTCAAAGGGGTACATCCAGTGCCCATAAATAGGTCTTAGCATTTTTATCTCATAAACTAAATGAATAGTTAGATGTACCATAATGTCAAAGAATGAGGGTGCAAAATACATTTCAAGCTGGCACAAAGTAATCACAATCCCTCTTTGTAAGGCATCCAAACTATCAAGATGTATGACTTTGGAGCAGATGGCATTAAAGAACCAACAAAGCCTTGTGATAGTAATTTGAATACGCTTTGACAACATTCCACGTATAGCTATCGGTAACAAGTGCTGCATCAAAATATGATAATCATGAGACTTCATGTTAATTAGTTTCAACTCTTTCATCGATAAAAGCCTTCAGACATTTGAATAATACACTTCTGGAACCTTGACACTGTTAAAGAATTCACAAAATGAAATTTTCTCTTTTCTGGAAAGAATATGACATGCCGGTGGTAAATATGTTCTTCTTCCATTGTTTCACGGTGTCAGTTCCTATCTAATACCCATTCTTTTCATATCCATTCGAGCATTGATGCTATCTTTAGTTTTTCATAGAACATTAAATAATGTATCAACAAGACTGTCACATATATTTTTATCGATATGCATCACATTAAGAGCATTTCTTTTGTATAGAGATTCCCAATAAGGAAGATCAAAGAATATTGATATCTTCTTTCACCCAATTGATAGAGGCTTATCTGTATTCTTCTTCCCAAACTTGATAGTCAAATGTTTCATCTTAAGCCACACTTGTTAAGCAGTCAACCGGATTGGTGCATCCCCTTCTTTTCGGAAGCCATTGAACAGTTTTCTTTGCCTACGATAATGATAATTCTTTGGTAAAAATCTATGATGCTCAAAGAAGATAGTCTTCCAGCCATGTGTTAGCTGAACGAATGAAGTATTCACCTCACATATCGAGCATCCATAATGGCCTTTCAGACTATAACCTAACAAGTTGCTATAGTCCAGAAAATCATTTATACTACAAAATAACATTGCTCTCAAAGTAAAATTTTCTTCCCTATATGCATCAAATACTTCAACTCCTATGTCCCACAAGGACTTCAAATCATCAATCAAAGGTTTCAAATAAACATCAATATCATTTCCTGGTTGGTTTAGCTTTGAAATGAGTAAAGACAGTATTATATACTTGTGTTTCATATAGAGCCACAAAGGTAGATTATATGTAACCAAAATCACCGTCCATAAACTGTAAGTGCCTTGATTGTGCAAATTCATTCCATCCACAGAAAGTGCAAGGCACATATTTCTCACTTCTTTACCGAATTTAGGGAACAAGCTATCAATTGTCATCCATTGTGGACAGTCATATGGATGTCTAAGAATCCCGTCATCTATCTTCTCATCAACATGTCATCTCATGTTCTTAGAATCTTCAACATCATTAAACATTCTCCTTAATCTTGGTATTATAGGAAAATACCATAACACTTTAGCAGACACCTTGTTCTTCTTGTATCATGGTGCTTTGCATTCAAGATTAGGATAACTATCCAAAGACGCATTGCCATTGCAAAATAAAATACAATCATTATCTTCTTCACTTCATAGGTACGGTTAGGTAGAGTATTGTCATTAGGAAGCATATCCTTTACAAGTGTCAATAATTCCATGAAACCCTTATCACTTTATCTGTTACATGCTTTTAAGTTGTACAACCGTAAAGTAGAGGATAATTGAGTAAATGACTTACAATCACCATACAAAGGTTTTTTCGAGTCATTCAATAACTTCTTGAACATTTTTGGATAATCCCAAATACTTTCCTCAACCTTTAGAGATCTCCTCTAACGAATGTCTCTTATAGTTCTCAAATGATGATCCAATACTTTCCCTCCTAACATCCTCATTATCACATTTAGACTCTATTTCACCATGCCATATCCAACAAGTGTAACTTGTATCAATTCCATACACAAACAAATGATCTCTCAAATCATCAACGTTGACACGCTAAATATGAGTACACTTCAAACAAGGATAAACTATTCTACTAGAGTCTCGAGCATGTTTAACTACAAACTTGATGAAAGACTCCACTCCTTCATTATATTCTCTAGACAAACAATTTGCATACAACTATTTTCAATCTATAGTTTTTCAATCTAGATGTATCCCAGCAAAAGTAATTATTATAAATTAATTCAATTATAAGTTTAATAATTCAGAAATCGCTCATGCTTAGAAAGAATTAATCTCAAATGTATCATGTTATTCTATATATATATATACGAATCATGAGAACACGTTACCAAAAAGATATTAATACCCAAACTACTCATACTTAGAAAGAGTTCATATATATATATATATATATATATATATATATATATATATATATATATACATACATACATACATACATACATACATACATACATATATAGAAAAACATTGTACAATGGTTCAAATTACAAAAGATATACATACTAAGGGATTAAAGAAATAGTAGCACTATATACATCAAAAGTTTGCTAAAGCCCAAACACCTAAATAAGAAAAACTCATAACCGTAAAACTAATTCCTTCGGTATCCTCGTCGAGCCCGACTAATAACTATAACTCTCAAAGTCCACTCATTACAATATGTCATCTGATCCCTCACATCATCACTAGAGAGTCAAGTCACAAATACTTTAAGGTAACCAAGGTGGATACTCAAAGGCAAGCTATGATGAAACCTCCACTCATCATCAATCACCATCAGCTCTCTCGATATCCTATCATACTCTCTAGCAAACACCTCACCCTCAATAAATCTTGGGTGTGGTGCATCAGTGTGGTGGAAAAACTAATGCAAAAAAGTAGATGTAGCCAACGACCATGGCTCTATCTGAGGTAGGGTCAATAGCAGGTGATACGATTTGAAATGGAAGGGGTGATAGGATGTATCACTCACATACAACCAACCTAGCTCATTGTATAACTATATGACATGAGTGTGTACATCTGCATGTGGTGCCATGCATAGATATGATGGAGGGTATTTCATCTCACTACCATAAAATGAGAACCTCTAAATCTTATCATCAAGGTTGTTTTCGAAATGATTTAAATTATAGAATATGTAAACTGATCTTCAACTAGCTAGATAAATCATAAATATATTCTACCAGATCTTAACCAACTATGTAAAGCTAACAACATACCCACATAAGATACTCATCATAAGAATTATAATCTTGAATTGATTTTTATTTATTTCTCAATTAATATAAATATGTTATTAAATATCAAGAAAAGATAAATTACCAAACAAATCCTTTCATTTACTCCCGCTACATTTGTCAATGAGTTAAGTTGAATCAAAATTCCTCTTATTATACTCGACACATGTAAAATAAGGACATAATTTTGAGTTATATACTTAAAAAAATTGGTTGAACATCAAACTATCATCAAATCATTCAAGCTACACATAGTAAAGTCAAGTAGATATTAATAAGATAGTATATATAGGTTAAGTATAATAATATGATATTATTAAAAGCAGAGTTGAGAATAATGTATATAATAGTTTGTTAAAAGAGAACATATTAATTATTATATTTAGTATAATAAATGCTAAATCCCTAACCCAAATAAATTATAATAAAAACTAACCCTAAACCTAATAAACCCTAATCCTAAACCTAGCTAACTATAATTAAACCCTAATAAATCCTATATTATTATTATTATTATTATTATTATTATTATTATTATTATTATTATATACACAATTATTCCTCTCTATTTAATTATTCACTTTTATATTTAGTATAATAACTTCTAAACCCTAACCCTAACCCTAATAAATTATAATAAAAACTAACCCTAAACCTAATAAACCCTAATTCTAAACCTAGCTAACTATAATTAAACCCTATATATCCTATTATTATTATTATTATTATTATTATTATTATTATTATTATTATTATTATTATTATACAAAATTATTCCTTTCTATTTAATTATTCACTTTTATATCTTCTTTATTTTCTATGTCTATTCAATCCTCATCAAATAAAAATCATTAACATGCATCTCTAATTGAAATTTTCATTTAATGATGTCCATATCTAAAATATATTTTCAATTAATTATATGACATTTCCTAACATCTTCTAGTGTCTAATACTTATCAATGTGTGTGTGTGTGTGTGTGTAGTTTTTGTGAGTGACATTACTAATAATTTTAAGTATTTTATTTCTCTTCGTAATTAAGCACTCATGTCTGTTATATATATATAAGGTCTTGGCCAACATAGTCATGCATATGTTAATATATAACAATACTGACAAATTCAACAACGAACAACAACATTTTTCAACAACAAACTGTAATTTTTCAATAACAAACAATGTAACATGCATCAACATGCATGCATTTACATACATACATATATATACATATATATAAGAAAATAAAAAGCTACACACATAAGAACAAAACCATATGTAAAAGGAGCGGTGACAAGAAAGATAACCGGCGGCGAGCAAAAGGAGAGGGGCGACCGCCTACGAACATGACAGAGGAAGAAAGACTAAGTGCAAGCAAGGTGCGGAAGAATGGTAGAACATGCAAAGCTGAGAATGGAAAAGGTGTGGTGGTGCAAGCAAAAGAGTGGTGCAAGGAAGAGGATATTTAGCGGTGCGAAAGAGAACAAGTGGTTGTTTCTCTGAGTTGAGAGGAGCCAGAGTGGTGGTGCATGGTGTGGTGGTGTGAGGGTTTGCAAGAGAAGGAGAGTAAGAGAGGAAACGTGCAGAGAATGAGAGAGTCTAAAATTTTTGGCATGAAACAAGAACTAAAAGAAATAAAAGGAGGAAGATTGGGTTTTAATAATGGTTACCGTTATTAAAACATATTTTAATGATTGTTCTTGTAAGAACCATTATTAAAACTTCTCATCCTTTTGACAAAGGTTATTATAGAAACTGTTAATGGTTTTTCATTGACGGTTTTTCATATGCCATTATTAAAACTACAGTGTATAATTTTAGTATTGGGGTTTTAATAACGGTTTTGAACTATAACCATTATCAAAACTATCGTGTGCATTAATTTTCACGTGTTTGGCAACGGTATTCTAACTACCATTATTAATGTTTCATTATTATTTTCCATTTATATATTAGTGCCTTACCTTTTTTTAATTATATATGTATTAAACGCTTTGTTATTTTTTAATGAAGGGTGTTAGTGTAATTTTAAGGCTAATTCTATTACTTTATTAAAAAGTGTGCAAAATGACAAAATGACTTCATTTCTGATATGGAGGGAGTAATAATTAATAACACATTATTAATCACATAATTACATGAAGTTAAACTTAATGCCTACATGAAGTCAAAACTTAAAAAGACCCGATTCGTTACGCTAACTCAAACATAACCCATCAAATTAACTTAAACACATAATCATCCTAATACGGGCTGGTTCGAGCCAAACCTAAACCAATAGGGATGCTAACGGGGCAAGTATACCCATACTTATACCCGTACCCGTACCCGTACCCATACCCGTACTTATACTAGTACCCAATAATAAAATTCATATTCAAATTTGTACCTATAATAACCTAAAATTTGAAACCTAAAATTTAATAAGTAACCCATTATTTGGAATAATTTAATCTTAAATTATTAATTTAATTATTTTTTGGACCTTTGATTTATAAAAATAGATAGGATTATTTAATAAATGATATAAAAATTTTATTATTTTATCATACTCATTTTTATTTTGAAAGCCAAATAGGCCCCCAACCTGCACCTCACAAACCTGTGACCACCGCCCCTTGCACTTGTAACTCCAACTTGCCCCTCTCTATCCCATCCCTTTCCCTCCATTTTCGTCCAAACACTCCCTACAACCTCCCCCATTTCTTTCCTCTTCTTCCTCTCCCTGTTACCCTACATGTTGCTTGCCAACTCCCTTTGCACATCGAGCCTGCCTTTCTTCTCTCTTCTTTTTCTTCCCCTTCTATTCTTTTTCTCTGACTCATCTTTCTCTCTTGATCCCTTCTCTCCTTGCCTGATCCTTTCTTTCTTTCTTTCCTTCATCTTCTCCCCTATTTTTGTTACGCCGCCCCTAGATGCCTTCTCCACCACCCAACCGGCTAGTACACTAGCTCCCCTAGCTCCCCTACCTCCCCTACTACCTCCCTACATGACCCTAGAAAATACCTCTTTAGTCCCCTAATTTTCTATCAAAAATAGCACCCCAAACTCACTCCTTATCTCTCCTCTTTACTATTGTCAAAACACCCTAAAAAACTCACCTTCAACAACTATTGCCACACCTCATCCACCGCCACCAGAAAACCTTACATTCCCTCACCCTTAACTGCAAAAAAACTACCCATTCCTACCCCCAATTTATAGTAAAATCTATAGAAGAAAAACCCTAAACCCATCGGCAAAACTCACCAAAACTCACTCCCTACCCTTCGATAAAAACTACCAAATCACCCCTAGCTTCATCAAAAATTGCCGAAGCTTAAGGCCCACTTCCAGCATCCCTCACTATTTCCTACCCCTCCCTTTAATCCCTCCTTGCCATTGCCCATTCCCTAATAATGGTAGTTTATGCCATTGCTAGCCTTCTTGGCCGCAACCCGTACTTCGAACCCGGTTTGGTTTTTCCCATTCTTTTTCCTGTCAATTACCTTAAACCTTCATTAATTATATTATTAATCCTAATTATGTTTTTTTAAATATTATTAGGTGATATTTTGAAAGTTTCAGAAGAAGCGAATTAGGATAAGTGTGCTTAGAGACCGAAGCCTTATTAGTATGGATACTAGTCGAGGTTTTGGGTTTTGTGTTAGATACTTGCATGATTATGTATGTTATTATGTTATTGTTATTATACTATTAAAATACATGTTTCTGATGATATGATATATTAAGATGAATTATATGATAGGAAGGAAGTGAGAATATTGAAAGATATGCTAATACAATGATGTTACACTGGGATATATTTTTATAGATGAGTATAAATTGTGGGAGAGCAGTATGTTCCTAATAAACTAATACAAGTGGGAAATAATTATATTTAATTTTTATGTTGATAACAAGAGTATTTGGAAATAATGATATCGAGGATATGAGATTTTCGTAAAATAAAGGCCATCAGCTACTTTTAATGTCATTTTTGTCAATATGGGTTAATATGAGACTTTCAATATTTTAAGGTGTTATATGTATTAAAATATTTTAATAATATCACATGAAGTGTTTGGGTGTGATTATGAAGGTCATAAGTTCTTCAGATGAGAAAATAGCCAAATTTGGAAACAATAGCCTTAAAAACAGTAATGTTATTATCACATGTGTAAAATGTTAGATTTAGGACACAAATTTTGGATATGTTGTTAATATGTGTATTTTTAGGATTTATATTCAATTTGGTAATTATATGAGCCTTATGGAAGAATTTATGGTTTACTTATGCAATTAGGGTTTTGGGAGCCTTATAAATAGTAACTTTTGAGACAGGTCTATTATCGTAGGTGTAAGACGTGAGAGTTAGAACTTGAATTTAGGGTATGCTAATGATACTATTATTTTAGGAACATATACTAATTTTGGTGGATAAATGATCAATATGGGGGAAGTTATACTTAAATTGTGAATTTAGGGTTTTTGGGTAAAATAAGCATGTTAATCTTTGAGAAAGGTCTTGTTATCTGTATGTTGATGTCTTTGCTTACCTTAATCATGTCTCGTACTCATAAATCAATCATGAATAAGACACTAAGCATTTAAAGTGAAAGATCATGAGTCAGGACCGGTTGTATATGTCTATTTTACCGGATGAGAGCATTAGCTAGGTGCGTTTTATCCCGGGATTGTATATTATTAACAGTTACACCGGTAAGAATAGTGGCCAGGAGTATTTTATCCTAGGGTGGAATAACCATTCCACCAGTTGAGAATAGTGGGGTCCCTAAACTCAATTTAAAAATAAATTTTGAGAACGATTATAATAATTGATAAGACACTAATCACGTAAAGTGGAATACTATATGAGTCAAGATCGGTTGTATATGTCTGTTCCATTAGACGAGAACATTATCTGGGAGCGTTCTACCCCGAGAATGTATATTATTAACCGTTCCACCGGAAAGAATAGTGGTTGGATGTATTTCCTAGGGTAGTATGGTATTAACCATTCTACTAGTAAGAATAGTGACCAGGTATGTTTTGCTCTGAGATGGGATAACCGTTCCACTAGTTGAGAATAGTAGGGTCCCTGAACTCAATGTAAATAAAAGAATGGGTGCTGATATATTCTAATAATATGAATCTAGACTAGTAATTACCTTATTTTGATTCTTTTATCTCACATGTATACTACGTCCCACTGTGAATGTGTGTAATGATATGTTTTTCCATTTTTGACTGTATTTTTACCTTACTCAGTATGTAGCGTACAAATCATCCTTTTTATGGGTACTGCTCATTCCCAAGAGTAGATGACCCTGATGGTTTTGTGTAGGTCTTTGAGGACCCAATTGATGATTTCGCTACCTTTGATGTAGTGTGTGGGGGAGAGTGACATTTATATATACTGGATGTTTAGGCAAAGAGTCATGATATTTGGATGATGTTTGTATCCAGATACCCTTTTTGGACTCTTTGATCCACAATATCCCTTTTGTACTATTTTGTTATTTTAATCCGGAGTTAATCTCCAAACTCATATTTGGTATTATGAAACTTCTCTCATTTCAGTTATATCTAATTGAGCATTTTAAATTATTTAGCCTTGTGATTGAAATAAGGTTGGGATGGTAAGCCCAACATATGTCAATTACGGTAACACCCGATTATTTTAATTATGCTTCCATTGTAAAATAAAATTTTTCAGTAGTAAATGTTGGGGTGTTATAGTAGCATTAAAAATACTTGTTCCATCATGAAAAAAAATACTATTTTGTGTTCTAGGGATATTTTAGTAATTTTACATGTTCATGTGGAGTGAACTAAATAAATGTCCATGTTAGGTGATAATAGATCTTAAGAATAATAATAATAATAATAATAATAATAAGTGTTTTGTGGTGTTAAATGATGTAAGTGGGTCATGGATATTAATATTTTATGTGGTAGGGGTATTTTGGTAATTTTGTAAGTAAGAAGGGTATTATTGAAATTTTACAAGTAAGAAGGGTAATTTAGAAATTTTATAAGTAAGAAGGGTAATCTGATAATTTTACAAGTAATAAGATAATTTGGTAATTTTACAATTAAGAAAGGTAATTTGAAAATTTTACAAGTAAGAAGGATATTTTGATAATTTTGTAAGTAAGAAGAGATAATCTTGTAATTTTGCATGTAATATGACAATTGGTCTAATGAACCTTCATAATAAGTAATAAGTGATGTTAAATAAGAGAATAGGGGTTTATGGCATTAGTATCACTTGTTAAGTATAATCATGTATAGTATAAGGCTAGGGGTATTTCAGTAAATTGGAGTGTACCTTAATAAGTATGCATGGTTTAGGGGGTAAGTTGGTAAATTAGGTTGTGTTATGATGTTATTTCCATAAATATGCAAGATGTGCTTTAATTGCTAACTATGTATAGAAATGTGTGGTGTTGTTCTAGAAGTGCATGTTAGGGTTTATGTGTAGATGATTATTTGGTTTATAGGGAATTTAAACTATAAAATCAATAGTATAACCATGATATGTCAACCTATTATGGCTGTTGATAGATAAAAATAAATTATGTGATGGAAATGGATAATAAGAGGAAGCCTGAACCTTAGGGACATTTTGGTCTTTTTGACCTAAGGTTCTTAAGTATGAGAATTAGAACCTAGGATGGCCTTCGTGAACTATTTAAGTTAACATTGGCAATAATACTAATAATGATTACTTCATAATAATGGAAGCAAATAAAATGTGATTTAAAATGTGTTTCTTGTGGTTACCTTAATTAAAACACTAATACTTAAAGTAAAAGACATCGAGAATGGGAATGGTGGCTCTTTAGGGGTCGCTACCTTGAAAACATGGTTTAGCCCATGATTATTCTTAAAGCTGGCTCAGCATCCTGTTGAGGAGATTACTCAATAGCAAGTTGTTCAAAAACTTCAGGAAGTTTTTGAACAACCTGGTCTACCGGATTTATGTTAGCATTTTGTGGAGGTTCATCAACTTCTTGTTCAACTATGACTGGAACTAGAAGTGCACGGTGAACAAAAGTCACTCTATAACATGAAGTGGAAGTTTCCACTACTAGGTGAGTAGTTTTAGGAATTGGGTCCTTGACTTGATCACTCCCACTGATTAAGCCATGTTCAAGAAATTTAGTCTTTCTTGACTCCATAAACCTAGTGCTATGTGATGGACAATGGAACCTATAATCCTTAGACCTTTCAACATATCCAATGAAATACCCACACTTATGGTCCTTGGGTTTAGATTCCTTTCTTATGTATTATAGATTCTCACTTTAGATAGACATCCCCAAACTCTTATATGTTTTAAACTTGGCTTCCAACCCTTAAAAGGTTCAAATGGTGTCTTAGACATTACTTTGGTTAGAACTCAGTTTAATATATATACCACCATCTTAAGTGCTTCATTCCACAAATATCTAGGAATATTGGAGTTGCTGATCATACTCTGCACCATATCTAATAATGTCTTATTTCTTCTCTTAGCTATGCCATTTTAGTTCGGTGAATTAGGCATAGTGTGTTGGGTAATTATCCCATTCTCTTGAAGAAACGTTGCAAATGGATCATGTGCTTATCCATCCTTAGTGTACCTACCATAGTACTCTCCCCCTCTATCAGACCTCACAATTTTGATTTACTTGTCACATTGTTTCTCTACCTCAGCTTTGAACACTTTAAAAGCATCTAACACTTCATACTTATTGTTTAGCAAGTAGAGATACATGTATCGTGAATAGTCATCAATAAATGAGATGAAGTATCTCTGACTCTATGAGTCCATATCTCAACTACATATATCAATATGTATAATCTCAAGTAGTTGAGAATTCCTATTGGCACCTCTTTTAGACTTGTTAGTTTATTTGCCCTTCATAAAATTTATATAAGTGATAAAGTCAGTAAAATCTAGAACATTAAGTACTCTATCATTCACCCATTTCCTTAATCTCTCAATAGAGATGTGATATAATATTTTGTGCCAAAGCTTTGATGAGTCCTCATTCATAACACATCTTTTTGAACCAATGTTCAAATTCATTACAACATATGTATCATCATGCATTAAATCAATAGAATAAAGAACTTCAGATAATGTACCATACCTAACACAATTTGCTTCATAAAATAAACTAATTGAAATTGTCTTTGAAAACAAACGAGTATCCACAAGGTACAAGTCTTGAAATAGAAATCAAGTTTCTACTAAAACTCGGAACATAATAATTTTATTCTAACATTAATACATGACCACTAGAGAGAACTAGTCTACATGAGCCTATTCCTTGAACAACCAAACTTATCTTTCTATCGGTAAAGATACTTTGTTCATTACCCATTGGTTCCCTCATCCTTGCCATAACTTGTAAGGAATTGAAAATATGGATTGTAGAACCAGAATCAATCCACTAAGTGTTATGATTTGTATCTACTATATGAGATTAAAAACATACTAAAGAGGTTACATTGCATTTCTTCACAAGCCAGGCCTTGTACTTAGCACAATCCTTCTTTATGTGTCCCTTCTTCTTATAGAAGAAACACCTAGACTACTTTTTTATCTCACCCTAGGGTGGTTCCTTGCCCTTATCCTTTTGGCCTACTTTATTCTTCTTTTCCTTACCCTTGGTTGTTATCATTACGGTCTCCCCATGATCCATCAAAATTCTTTCCTCCTTTTACACATACATGGTTGTTAGTTCATTGATTGACCATTTCTCCCTTTGTGTGTGGTAGGTGACCTTGAATGGTTTATATTCCTCTGGGAGTGAATTCAAGATAAAGTGAACCAGGAAGGCACCTAATATGTTAACCTCTAGATACCTGAGTTGTGTTGCTAAATCCCCCATCTTCATGATGTGCTCACGCACACCCTTAACTACAGTGAGCTTCATAAATGAAAACTCCATTATCAGGGTACTAGCTAAAGCCTTATTAGAATGGATGAACTATTCATCTATGGCCCTTAACAAGTCATTGACATCTTGATGATGATCAATTGAGCCTCTGATGGAAGGAGACATCTTAATCATTATGTATATGTAGCTTATGCGATTGGCTTTCATCCATCGCTCATGTGTAGCCTTTTCTTCCTCAATACTTTCATAAGTTATCACAGGCTTTGGATACTCAATAGCCTCATCCATGTCACAGCAACTATGTTTTAGGAGAATCCTCTCCTTCCAAACTTTATAGTTATCCCCTTTTAACTCGGGAACTTCAACATTAAGATAAGAAATTAAATATAAATCAAGATAATTTTGTGTAAAATTTAAACACACATATATTCTCAAATCAATTTGAAGCCAAAACAAATATGTATATGCTTTACTAATGTATAGCATATCAAAAACAAAACTAGCATGAATCAAAGATATTAAAATTGCTTGTGGGTTGAGTATTTAATTCAAATAGACTCATGCAACTTAATATTAAAACTATTAAGTCATCCCATATTCCTTTAATACCTGTGGGGGAATTAAAAATAATGACTTAATATTCTAATATAATGTACTGTATATATGTGTGTGTATGTATGTATGTAATAAAAAATCCCATGGGACAACACTTATTATATATATATATATATATTGCAATTAGTATCATATTAACCATATGTGACAAATTAAATTAAATACATTAATGTATAATTTTATATGATTAGGAGTGTTGTGGCTAAGTCCAAAATCACATAAAATTATATTATCACATATGATACTTACATAAACAGATTTAAAAGTATCCAAACAAGGCCTTAAAGTACATGAAAATACAACCGTAAAATAGAATAAGCCAAACATGGCCTAAGGTTGAGAGAATGTGCTAATCGTGCCAAGAGGCGGAAATAATAAGCCAAAAACGCTACCCAATAATGAATATGATATAAATAAAAAATACACATGACAAACATTAAACTCATATAGTAGGAGTGGCACATGTGAAAGGCGTTGGGACAGAGGACTTTGGATCAAATCCCCATCACCGTAACTCGGGATTACAACAAGCACAGTTTACCAGTAAAAAAAATGAAACACGCCTATATATTATATTATGCACGCATTCTGGACGGCAACAGGCATGCAGTGGCATGCCGTGGAATGCAAGATCCAGCCCCAACGAACATGTCTTTTAACTGTATTTTTTTTTTTGACAAATAACAACGTATACGGAGGTTCGCATATGCGATTCTCCGGACATTGATAAACACAATTAAGCACCTATAAATGTAATTAATGATTAAGAAAAAGGCCTTATTAGGCTCTGATACCAAATATTAGATGGAATTTAATGGCATGAATCATATAATTAACATATTATTAATACAAATTCATGTACGATCAAATTAAATTTATGTGAAATCCTAATACATAAATTAACAAATTTTATGTAGAATTAAGATTAGATAATACCATATATAAATTATATATATAGTGTACCTCCATATATTGATGGAATTATCAACACAAGAAATTGTAGAAATAATGAATGCAATGATAATGATCGGTTCTATTCCCTTTTTCTCAAACCTAATGGTATGTGCTTTCTGTACAAGAAATAAGAATAGAGACCATCTATAGTTCTCTTCTTCACCTTTAATTTTTATGAAAATCTCACAAAAAAAAAGAAAATGAAGAAGAAAGCCTCACCTGTTTTCTCTCTTTTTGATCGTATAAATGTGTGTATATAGTACTATATATTGAAAAGGGAGCAAAGATAATGGTACATATGTTCTCTCTTGATAAGTAAAAGAACACATCACTTTTTACTCATATATATATCTTCAACCATGCATGTTAGTTGGTTATAAAACCAACTTTTTACTTTTCCCTCTTTCTTTTTCAAATACAAAATTAGATAATGAGATAATTTAATTAATTAAATAATTAACTCAATTATGCACTTCATTTATTTATCATGTGTCATACACATGATCACATACATACACACTTCCTTAATCTAATTCTACCATCAAGAATTAGGTAGAGAAGTATAGGTTAGGCTTAATTACTAATATATTACTATATATTATAAATTGTATGGTCAAACTTTAAAACTAATTAATATAAACCATACTTTAGGGTTAATTTATAAAATAATTTATCCTTAAAAATAGTGACAATACTTTTATAAAACCAAAATATATTAACAGTATCAAAGGTATTTCGCAACGAAGATGAGGCCGGGTCATCATAGGCAGTGGCAAAGCTAGGACTTTTCAATGGTGTCCCGGGACACCATTGCAGCCCGGTATAATAACATAAAACGCACCAAAATGATCCATAAGAGCAATAGATAAGTAGCAGTAGACCCATTAAAACTCATGAAAATCTAGGGTTCAAATCACGGGTAGCTCATCCCATTTTTCATTTTGCTTTGTCAGCGTCACTGATCACTATCACATCAATTTGAGATAAGATTGTAGTACACTTGTTGCCCTTCTTTCCAGGATAATATCTTGATACTTTTTTTTTGTTTAATTTAGTCATTTCCTTTTTTCCTTTCTTTTTTTTTCATGTGTTTTATTATTAGTTTGGACTACTTATTTAGTATTTTAGTTATTTTTTAAAACTTTAAGTTTATATTCTTCATTTTCTTAAAATAATTAAAATTATTTTGGTAAGTTTTTAAAAAGGTTTATAATTAAATTTTCTTTTCATTATAATTTAAAATAAATTGTTAAAGTGTTTAAAAATATCAATGAAAATTATTTTATTTTAATATTTATTTTATTTAATATATAATTTATAGAACGAGCCGTGCTAAAGTAGTTACACCATCGATCCAAAGTCGTGGCTCTGCCACTGTTCATAGGATGACCAAATCAAGTTCTTGCTGCTGAATGCCATATGAGCTTAGGTTCAATCCCTTGTATTCGTCTAGCTGGCATGAAGATTTTCTCAAGTGTTAGATTTTCAGTATTAAAGTTGTACGTATTATAGTCGGTCTAGGCACAAGAAATGGCACCACATATTTTATATTCGCTCTCTTATTCAGTATCCATTTTCCTTTTTTTTTCATCCGCTTTACGACAGGAATTGTACTCTTGCTTCTGTATAATACAAAGGAACTTTTGATTGGATCAACATATTTTTCCCCTTCTCTCTCTCTTTCGCTATTTTCTTAGTTTTACCAAGATATTTCTCAAGGTTAACTCGTCCTCAGCTGAAATATCTACACTGCGATGGTGACCTGACAAAGCCTCTCCTCTTCTTTCGTTTGCCTTTGAAATGAAAAACCTTATCCAAACTCACAAATATCTTACCGCTGCTTTAGCTATATATACAAACCTTATACCTGCCGCTGCCAAGTAGGTAACTGCTTACGTCCTTGCCTTGTAGACCATCAAAATGCAGGCTGCTACTTGCTTTGTACAACCTCCTCTCCCCATAACATCCGCCAAACACTCTCCTGCATCAATGTTTGTAGCCGCACCGTCTACATCTCGATGTGTGGCCGCTAAGGTGGCCACCGTGGCTTATGATGCATCTACAGTAGATTACAGCTCATCATTCTCGTAAGTCTATTCGTTTATCTTTGATTTTTAAAACGAACCCTGTTTGATCACCAGTTCCACACGACGGTAAATTTTAAGTAACATTTATAATTAGGCACCGTTTGTTTCGTTGTGGCAGTGTGTTTCCTGCAGAAGCCTGTGAGACAATTGGTGGTGATGCTTGTGCTGCATCTATGTATCCTGAAGCGAAGCTTAAACCTGAGACCAGGGCTGATATGGCTAGAGTTAATCGTGAAATTACCGAAAGAGAATACTTTGATTACAGTGATCCAAAGAGGTAATCTGTTACAAATCGAGAACCAGATCCACCATATTTGATTACGGAGTTTTTAGCTGATGGTTCTAGTTGTTGGTAACTGGTAATGGATGTATGCAATTACAGGCACCGGTTTATAGTTTTCCTCATTAGTTTGTTCTTTTCTGGGCAGTGTGCTGAGAGGAGAGGCGTGCGATGATCTTGGAGGTGAATTCTGTGAGGCTCCTTACAAAAAGGGTGTGTATTAGATAGAAAAATCCTTGTTCAAGATATGCAGAAACCTCGTCGAGGAAAATGTTGTATAAAATTGGCTTTAAAGCCGTGTAACTACCGAATGAAACAGAATAACTACAGTGCTACTTTAATGACTATATTCTGCACTTATTGGAGGTTATTGGTATTCAGGATATTATGAAGGATGGGTATGTTTATAATCGGTGGACGGATCTATATCATAACCTAATAATGGATAGCCGGTCAAGTGACTTCAATAGTTCAATCAATCCCTTGTGGTTAAGTACTAGTAACTAGTAATTGAAAAATATGAAAAAGTACAAATCACTTGGTTTGATTTGGAAAAGCAGAGAGCTATTAGGTTCGCACAGACACACATATGGCTTGGCGACCTACATCATCTACCTTGGACATGTTTATATATGTTTGTGACGAATATACTTACGGTTAACAATTAATTAACCATAATTTTATGTTGTAAACCATAAACAGGCTATTTTTATGATAATTAAAAAAAATACTGTGAATTTTTTGCCATCAACCGACTCATACCTTAAAATCTTGTTTGGTTAGATTTGATTAATGGTTTTAAATATATTATAGACAATCCTAGCATAAAGTATGATTAATGAAACACTCAAGTTGTATGGTGGGAGGTGTAGGAATGGGAACAAGCGCTCGCACGGGCATAGCCTAGTGGTCAAGGCATGGTACGTGATACAAGGAGGTCTCCGGTTCGATTCTGTCGGGGGACAAGCTGCAGTGTGGGAGTTTCAACCCTCCGTTTGTGAGGGTGGTTCCTTGTGGGCGCCCCGGCTTTGGACCTGCTATGTGCTTGGCGCTGGGTCACCGTGATTTACCTCCCTCGTGATGGCTGTCGGGCCGGCTGGCGGGGGCCCCTGGGGGCGTGGGGGATTACGCCTTTTGATACAAGGAATGGGAACAAGCCTTATCATGTAACATTTACAACATTGTTTTCTAGATTTAATGTAGTTACAATGATTCATGTTCATGCCCAAGTTGTAAAATTGGGATTTGAAGCTGTAATCAACGTTGATAATCTTCTACCAGATTCTTTTTGCTGTTTTCATAGATTGGATTTAACATCGAGGATGTTCAATGCTAGACAAAGATTATTATGTATGTTAATTACAATCCAATAATAATCGGGTATGCAAATGATGACTTGACGAAGGAAGCAGCTGATATTTCTACATGGATGAAGAATTTGGGTTTGAAACTTTGATTTTACAGTCTAAGTGTTATTCCATGTTGGGATAGAGTCGGATAGCTTTGGTCCAATCATTTTATTGCGTCCTCGAGTATACCGTGCATAATAAACTCGAATAACTATTATGTGTTCGATAATTGAAAGGGGTTACAGTGTTTGGAGAGTTTGGGTTGAGATTATTTTCTAAGCACAAATATCTCACCTCTCTATTTTCCTTATTCTTCCCCTTACTTATTTTGTCAATAAATGGAAATCATTCAAAGAAACAAGTGTTTACTTCGAGGATAAACAACCTCCCAGATCCAAGCTTAACTTTCATAAAGATCACTCCCCCGAAAATACTAGTACCCACTACATATACATAGCTTTCCGATAACTGAATTCCTAAATGTCCTCCACTACTTCTGACAATAACTCCACTACCACTACTAACTAATTAAACTTAGATTCGGCAAATAACCACTAACAATCCCAATGTACACGCACACCATAATACTAAATCAACAATAAAATAAAATAATAATAAATACATATCATTCCTTCCCCCTAAAGTGCACCCTTGTCCTCAAGGGTAGCTTCTGAAAACTGAAGTTGAAGGTGCTCCAAATCTTCCCACGTAGCATCAACTAGAGATAACTCCTTCGAATGCACTAGAACCTCTTTTCTTCATTGTCGTACTCGGTGGTTGAGGATAGTTTGCAGTGCTGCTTTTAGTGCATCTTCATCTTCTGAAATAACTGGCAATGTCTTTTGAACATCAACCTTTTCACCCACCTTCTTTTTGAGGCATGATACATGAAAGACAAGGTAAATCGTTGAATCTATAGGAAGCTTCAACTTGTAAGCAACATTTCCAATTCTTTCCACTATTTGGTATGGGCCATAAAACCTGGGAGCTAACTTAAGATCCCTTCGAAGTGATACTGAAACTTGTCGATATGGTTGAAGCCGCACATAAACATAATCCCCCACCTCAAAGTCTCTTTCCATGCGATGGGCATCATGGTATTTTTTCATTCGAACTTGGGTAGCTTGTAGGTTTTCCTTCAGCCTCTTCAAAATATAGTCTCGGCATTTAAGTTCTTGGTCAACAGAATCCACTTGGGTAGTGCCTGGCACATATGTTAGGAGATTTAGTGGGTCATGACCATAGACAGCTTTAAACGGTGACATTCTAGTAGCATTGTGAACACTGGTATTATAGCAATAGGTTGCCCAAGAAATCCAACGGACCCGCTCCTTGGTTTATCACTAGTGAAGCAACGAAGATACATCTCAATGGTTCGATTCACCACCTACGTCTGTCATCAGTCTGAGGATGATAAGCCAATGATAATTTAAACTTGACTCCCAAAAAAAAAATAATTCCTTCCAAAAGGAGCTCGTAAACACTGGATCTTGATCATATACAATAGATTTGGGCATTTCATATAGCTTGAATATGTTATCAAAAAATATTTGAGCCACATATATTGTTGTGTATGGATGCGACAAAGGAATGAAATGAGAAAACTTAGATAAGTGGTCCACCACCACAAAAATGATAAGACTTACCTCTAGAGCTAGGCAATCCATCAATAAAGTCCATGGAAATATCCGTCCAAGTTTGTGATGGAATTGGAAGCGGTTGTAACAGCCCAGTCGTTGAAGTGTTCACCCACTTTTGCTATTGGCATGTCTCACATTAACGATTTTGAGCCTTGACATCTTCACTCATTTTGCTCAAGTAAAAAACTAAATTAATTTTGTGGACGGTCTTATGATATCCTTCATGAGTGCTAAGATGGAATTCCTTCAAAAAGAAAGGGATCCACAAGGAATCTTTTAGCAAGAAAATTCTATTTTTATCACTCCTTCCCTGTAATCCTAGGGTCCTATAGCTTCATCTTTAAGTATATTTTGCACCAGATTTTGCAAATTTGAGTTTGTTGCCATCTCTTCTTTGATGGTATCTAACCATTGTGGGAGTGGTGTTGGAAAGGCCAATAACTCTCCTTATTCTTTCCTTCTAGACAGTGCATCTACTACTATATTCTCCTTCCCAGACTTATAGTCAATCTTAAAGTCATAACCCATGAGGCGAACCAACCATCTTTGCTAAGCTATGGAGGTAATTTTTTGTTCCCACAAATATTTTAGACTTCGTTGATATGTCTTAACAACAAATTTTTGACCCAACAAATAATGCCTCCATTGTTGCATCGCAAGCACCAAAGCCATCATTTCTTTTTCATAAGTGGATAAAAATAAATTCTTACCATGAATTGCTTGGCTGAAAAATGCTATTGGTCTTTTTTCTTGCATTAATACTACTCCAATACCAGACCCCGACGCATCACACTCCACTATAAATTGCTTTGAAAATTTTGATAAGGCTAAAACAGGAGCTTGAGTCATTGCCTCCTTGAGTTGCTCAAATGCTGCCTCAGACTTAGGATCCCATGTGAAGCTTCCCTTTTTAAGCTTGCTCGTGAGAGGCACTGCAATCTTCCCATAGTGCTAGATAAACTTGCGATAGTAACTGGTCAGCCCTCTTAAAGCCTTGATGGTCTTAGGTTTCAGCCACTCAAGCATAGCCCTAATCTTTTCGGAGTCCATCGCTACACCATTGCAATTAATTACATGTCCCAGGTACTTGACCTCATCCCGACAAAAACTACACTTTTCTCTTTTAGCATATAATTTATGAGCTCTTAGAGTGGAGAACACAATATCAATGTGTTTCAAATGCTCCTCCAAATTTTTACTATACACTAGAATATCATCAAAAAATACCAACATAAACTTACGGAGGTACCTTTGGAAAATCAAATTCATCAAAGAATGAAATGTTGAAGGTGCATTTGTTAGACCAAATGGCATCACCAAGAATTCATAGTGGCCATGATGGATGCAAAAAGTTGTTTTCTCAATGTTGTTAGGATTCATTCGAACTTGGCGGTATCCATACCTCAGGTCAAGCTTTGTGAATACCTTGGCCCTATGTAACTCATCCAACAACTCATTGATCACCGCTATTAGAAATTTGTCTTCCATAGTTAATCGGTTGAGTGCTCAGTAATCTACACACATGCACCAAGACTGATCTTGCTTCTTAACCAGCATTGGTGATGAGTATGGATTGTTGCTCAGTAGAACCACACCAGAACTCAAAACCTGAGCAACGATTTTTTCAATCTCAGCCTTTTGGTAATGCAGGTAATGGTAGGCTCGAGATGAAACTGGTTTACTTCCTTCCTTGAGTGGAATACGATGATCATGAGCCCTTTGAGGAGGTAGCTTAGTAGGTGCTTGGAAAATATCCTCATTACTTTACATCAACTGGTTGAATTCTTCGGCAACCCTCGAAGGAATTTTAGGAGATACAGTAGTTTCTGGATTATTCATGCCCAGAGCATAAATTTGAAAAAAATGGCTCACCTTGCCTTCTTTCAGTTCCTGTATAAAATGCACTTCATCAACAACTTTGTTTTCAGATGCCTCCAACCCTTGCAAGTCCACCTTTTTGTTATCCACCATAAAATTCATGTGAAGCTTAGAAAAGTCCCATAAGATGGGTCCCAATGTGCTCAACCACTATGCCCCTAAAATTGCACCATACCCTTCTAGTGGCAGCAAATAAAAATCAACTTTAATCGGCACTCCTTGCATTAGCATGCACATGTCCTTACAAATACCCCCATTGGATAATTTATCTCCACTAGCAATGACAACTTCAAACCTTCTAGTATCGTTAGGGACTAAACCCCTCTTGGCAATTTCATTGCTTAGAAAATTATGAGTGCTTCTAGAGTCGATCAAGACTAAAGTTGTTGCCTGCTTTCCCCCCATTAAGCTCTGCACTCGCATGGTTTGGGGACTACGGGCTCCAAATAGTGCATGAATGGAAATTTTAGGTACCTCATTTTCCACTATTGCCTCCCCTTTATTAAAGTATTGCTCATCCTCCTCATCTGCGCATTGTGCTTCAAGTAAAAATAGCTTCTTGCATTTGTGTCCAAGGCTAAATTTTTCATTGCAATTGAAACATAGACCCTTTGCTCATCTCTCATTGTACTCGGATGATGAAAGTCGCTTTATGGGTTTTCTAGAACTACTAGGCGTTGTTGTTAGAGTCTACTTTGGTTCAATGCTTATAGTGGCCAATGTCTTTTTAAACCGAGCAGCTTCATACAAACGATCAAGGCCAATAGCAGCTAATAGTGTATGGGGCTTTGCGGCTTGAACATCTATTCTGATACTATCCTTGAGTCCGCTAACAAAACACCCAACTTGCTCCCGAGAAGACAATTGCCCGACACGAATTAATAACCTTTCAAACTATGTTTGATACTCCCATAATGACCCAATTTGCTACAGCTTTGTCAAATCACCAAAGAAATCTTGATACTGAGTCAGACCATACCTCGCATGCAGTTGGTCCTTAAAAGATCCTCAAGTGACCATCTCTTCACTATCTTTTATTAGCTAGTACCATAACTGCGCATCACCTTCTAGATTGAAAGAAGCAAGTGGTACCTTTTCTGCTTCCGGAGTTTGGTGAAAATCAAAAAATTGATCCGTCCTACAAACCCAACTTGTAGGATCTTTGTCGCCATTGAATTTTGGAAAATCCAGCTTCACCAGTTTAGGCATGTAAGATCCTGTTGATCTTGTTTCAACACTCTCTCTACCCCCTGACCATAGTGAGTGACTGTTTGAGCCCTTCGTGTGATCTAGACTAGCATTTATAGTGGCAAATAGTGCTGCCATGGATTCTTGCAACTCCTTAAGTTGTCTGCTTTGCTCTTCCCTCAAGCTTCCAATTTCAGATTCTAGGCACTCATACCTCTGGTCCGCCATGCCTAGCTCTGATACCAAATTGTTATGTGCTCGATAACCGGAACAGGTTACAGTGTTTGGAGAGTTTGGGTTGAGAATATTTTCTGCACACAGATATCTCACCTCTTTGTTTCCCTTATTCTTCCCCTTACCTATTTTGTCAATAAATGGAAATCAATCAGAGAAACAAGTGTTTACTTCGAAGGTAAACAACCTCTCAGATCCAAACTTAACTTTCATAAAGATCACCCCCCAGGAAAATACTAGTACTCACTATATATACATAGCTTTCCAATAACTGAATTCCTAAATGTCCTCCACTACTTCTGAAACTAACTCCACTACCACCACTAACTAATTAAACTTACTCAGCAAATAACCACTAACAATCCCAACTTACAGGCACACCATAATACTAAATCAACAATAAAATAAAATTATAATAAATACATATGAGTAACCTAATAGTACTAACGTGGTATACACTAGTCTGCTAACATGGTATAAAAGTTACAAGATAAATACATTATAACTATAACCGTAGCATGTAGCATGTAGCATGATAATCAGCATGTCTTACATCTACCATGTTCAACTTCCACGTCCTAGTTGTTAATTACATGCCACCACCACATCGGACAAATGCGCCTAGCACATGATATAATTTATCCATTTAGACAGAAAGTTCATTCTCTTATCATCGGGACTATCTTTGTTTTGTGTGTCTCCATCAGAAATCTGTCTCTCGACTTTTAAAGGAAACATTATTGTTTTGCATGATGTCGTAAAGCTCTTTCGCGAGATGCCAATTGTCGAACAATGTGTTCGTAATAAGCAATGCCTGGCAAGGTAACTATCTTTTCTTATGGACTACATTACATTGTAGTGCGTTCAAATGGGTAGAGTATCCACACTCAACGATACGAAGCGTAATAGCAAACATGTACAGTTAAGAAATGGGTAGGTACTACTAGGAAGATCTGCTGTGCACTATGCTGAAAGCTGATCAAGAACTTAAAAGTTGGAAACTTTCAAGAACTTAAAAGTTGGAAACTTTCTTGTAACATGTATGCTGAATGTCGAGAGTTCAAAGAGACTTGCATTGACTTACTTCTCTTTCACACAAGTACACATTGCCCCTGCGTATTCTTTATTCAAGCTCAGCCTCAGTTGTTTCTAGTTAGGTGGGGGATCATGTGCAATGTTTACCCTGGAATTGCACTAATAGACATGTATCCAAGATGTGGGTCGTCAAAAGATATAGTTTGACTTTCTAGGCTCAAATGTGGATGGTGAAGGTAATATAGTATTAAACTGTTACTACATCATCCAGAAATCTAATACGTTTCCACATCGAGCCACCCGGTAAAAGTATATGTAATTAGAATCGTTCATCTTATCTGACATTTATAATCTGATATGATATCTAAATTAATTAAAAAAAAGTCAAATATTGGATCTGATTTTTTTAAATTAAATTATCAATAAATTAAAGATTAAATAAATTAAGTATTTAATTTAATAAATTAAATAATCTCTGATTTGATAAATTATATATTTTAATTTAATATTATATGATTAGAAATAGGTGTTTATCGTAAGTAAATTATATATTTTTCAATTATTATTTTAATTAAATGTTTCAATATTATTCAAAATTTAAAATTACTAATCGAAAATAATATAATTTAATACTCAAATAAAATCATTAGATCAATTTTGTATTTTTCAATCCGATAATTTTTTGCCTCATATTTTTCATTTATGACGTATTTAATAGTCTTAGATATCTAATAAATTAATTGTTGCCTATTTTAAAACTCCGAATATTTAAAGTGATAGGTATTAAAAGCTTTATTTCTTTTTGGATATCCAATCTTTTAAATAGATATCTGATCCGAAATCAACCCGGGTGTATTGAAGTGGGAAAAACGCAAGAATACTTCAATTCTATGGTCAACACAAATACAATCTCGAGCTAAGGAGACAACATTACGTGCGAATACCTGTATATACATTGTGCAGTTGATGTATCAAATGGCTTGGGAACCTAACAAAATCATACTCTTGTTCCATCTCAAACTCCTGTATGGTTCACAACAAGGGCAAGGAACTAGCCAAAAAGGTAGCAGATCAACTATTCAACACAATGGAACTCAATTTCGCATCTCCATTCATCGTGTTGAATATCTATGCATCCGCAGGCCAATGCTGTCAGACTAAAGAAAGCCATGATACGCCGCAGAATCAGGAAGGTACATGCTTACAGTTGGCTTGAAATAGATCATAAAACACATGTACTCTCAGCAGATGATCCTTAACACACCCACAAGGGGAAGCAATAGCCAGAAATTTCAAGCAACTTAAGAAACGAAGCTACAGGCAGCACGCTTCATAATTGGAAAGAAGAACTGAAATAAAAGTGATTGCAATCGGGTTGATGAGTACACCAAGAGGTTTGTTTGTCACGAGGCAATTCAGCTGATATCCAAGATCGTTAGGACGGACAATAAGGTTAGGGATTCAAATAGGTTTCATCATTTCAGCGATGGATACGGTTCTACTGGCTATTGTTCGCAGTAGTATACTTAAACTGATACCAAAAGACATGTATTACACAAAATTGGGAGTGCTTGGATTTCGATCCACAATTATCTATCAAAATTGATGATTGATCTCACCGATTCTCATATTTCAAAGTAAAAACTGATTCAATTCGTCAAACCAAAGGGGAAAAAGGAAAGGACAAAAATAAAATAAAATACGAAACATACACAAAGGAAGTTAACCTACTTGTTTTTAACAAATTCATCAGGCACAACCTTGAGCAATTTCCTCTGCTTGCTCTTAGCAATGCGCTTCAACGTATTCGGATTCGTAATCTTCTGCAACTTAGTACCAGACTTGAGTATATTCTCTTGCTTCTTCTTCTCTCTCTCCTCTCTCTTCTTCCTCTTGTCAATCTTATTCTTCCTAATTTCCTCCTTCAATTCTTCTTTTCTCTCTTTATACGCCTTCTTCAGTTCCTTCTCTCTTTTCCTTTGCTCAAGTGTAGTCGGCTTCCTGCTCGCTATCGTTGATGACGTTCTCTTGCGTGGCTGCTTCCAGTTTCTTCCAGAAACCCTTCCACCGATTACGCCATCGTAGGTTGGGCGACCGAAAATTGGTTTGTTAGGGTCCAATGACGAGGCTATGGCGGCGCGCTTCGAGGGAGGATTGTTGTCGATCTCCATTGCTGAGTCATTTTCGTTGTCGTTCAGTCCAGGTTGGCTTGATTGCTCTTGTTCAGATCTCTTTCGCTTGTAGGTTTTGCCTCCGAATCCTTCATCGAGGCAGCGGAAATCGAGTGTGCAAGCCATCGATTTGAAAATGGGTGCGGGATGGAAGTAAAATAATGGTATCGGAGGCCAGAAGAACCTTATGTAGTTAGGGTTTGGGATCCCCCGGGCCGCTATAGAGTAGCCACCGACGTCCTTTTATGAAATCAATTTTTTTTTTTTGGTAATTAATGTAATTTTAGGAATGGTTACCTACGCATCCATTTTTTTAGTTTACGCCCTTTAAAAGATGGCTTTTTAAAAAAAAAAAAAAAATTATCCATCTCATTTCATACTTCTTCCTATCTTTTTTCCCCCTCCTTATCCTCCTTCAATTTCAAATTTCAATAGTCAATATAGAATATCTAAGATCAAATTTAGATGTCGTTTGGTATTACTTATTATAAATCTACTTTTAAAAAAGTACTTTTATAAGTAAAACGTATGTTTGTTTTAACTTTTATTATATAAGTAATTAATGCTAAGAAACTACTTATTGTATCTTATTAGTATTTGGTTTTTATTTTCCTACAAAATTACTTTTTCTTTTCCATCTTTAGTTTTTATCTTCCTATATATATCTTTTAGTAATAATTACTATATAAATTATGTAATATTAAATATTAAAAGCATATTAAACATTAACAAATATAAAAAAATATAAAGATATTACAAAGTACTAAAAATTATAAACTTATTAAAAAAAATTATGAACAACCATTAAACAAACTTTATAAAATTCACAAACATCTAAAACTTAAATATTAATTGTAAATTAAAGTTTATATTATGCAATAAACATTCTTAAATTTATAATAAGCATCATCAAATCAAATAGTTCAATGATGTGCATTGTAAATATCATCTGTAATCAAATAGTTCAATGATGTAAAATTCTAAAATTACAATTGTTACAAAAAATTATATATTTATCGCTGTAATATTGGTGAAATTTCAAATATTAGCCAATATTTTGCCGATATTTACTATTATTTGTTGTGAAAAAAATTAAAAAATTATACTACAATAACTGTAACATATAAAATATTATTCGCGATATATTAATACCGCACGTTGTGACTGCAACAACAATCGCGATTGTAGCCACGGTTTTAGTGCTTGCTTTACATCAATTCCTGATAAAGGCTAAAGAAGAAGAAGAAAAAAGGCACAAGGTGGGCTAAAGATAACAGGATTAAATAAAATATATAGATGGGAATTAACTGAATGAACACGTTACATTCTTAAAGCTGCACCTTATTATGTATCAAAGGGGCAACATTCTAAAAATGTTGCATGATCATACACCTTCATAGCAGGGGCTTGTACACCATCACATAGCACCTCTATGGCAATCTTATCATTTTACAACTTCACACCTATCCACACTATACCACCAATACAAATCGAAGTGACAACACTAGCGTCCGCCTGCAGCAGTCTCGTTCGTCGATAAGGCACACATGCGTCATTCAAGAACCAGTTTTTTTCAGGTGTTGGGAGTTGGATCTTCTACGGATGTAGGAGGGAGAAGAAGGGCAGTCTTTCTTAGCCAATATTGTTGGAGTCTCTGCCTTGCGTAATCTTTGTAATCAAAGTCTATATTGTTTACATATGCCTGTCAGGCATCAGAGAACAGAAAGGGAGATTAGTAACCTCTTATGATTGAAATGGACGAAAAAGATATTACTTGTACGAGGATAGGATACGTACCATGATGATGCCCTATAAGCCCCAGAAGAGATGGTTTGCAAGCATGTATTTCTCTGCATCTTCAACTAGCTGTTCTACTTGTACTTCGCTTGGTTTGTCACCTGCATGTCCAGACAAAAGATGAGTTGGCTTTTGGGGTCAACAAGATGGTCAATCAATTTGGATGCATAGAATCCACCTACCGTAGAATGGCCTTAAAAGTTCTCTCAAACTGCCTCTCTCTTATTCTTTTCTTGCTTTATTTCTTTTTTCCTTTTGGTATGTTAGATATCTAGCATTTCTCTTTCCTTTTGGGGTTGTTATACCACGCGTATCAATGAACTCAACACATAAAGATTACGATTCAAACACGATTATTACCATTGAAATCAAGATCCAATTTCTCAAATGGGTTGATAAAGATGTTGAAAAATAAAGCCCCCTTCCACATTAGGTCAGCCTAATAATATATCATACCCAACCCCCTTTTTTTGACAGAATCTACTCCACACCTTTATACCAATAAAGGAGCATTTTTCAGTATCTACACTCGCTTCCTTTCTCAGTCCTCCTCATTTTCATACAGAGTTGTCAATATAGTGCTTACAGGAAGGAAGGACGAATGGACTGATTGTCATTGCAATTGAACACAATGAGATTCAAGATTAAAGATAGAGTTGAAGTACTAAGTAGGAAGAATAAGCCCTATACCATATGGCAGACTGGGAAAATATTGATCAGCCATGGAGATGACTACACTGTCAGGTATGACAGATCTATTCGCTTGGGTAAGAAGTGTACTACTGATAGAGTGTCATGTTTGGATGGGAGGCCTTGCCCACCTTTAAGGACAACAAGTTGGACAGTTAGTGATGTAGTTGAAGTTCTTGATGATGGTTATTGGAATCTAATACAATGTAATGTTTCAGCATGTAAATATTGCTAAGATGAGATACCATGGGTATGCCCATATCTTTCAGATCAGTATCACCCATTTGCTGCAGTGCAAGCATATCCACCTACTTATCGAGCACCAAAAGCAAAAAGAGAAAACCCAGAAGTTACAAATTGCATTTTACTTGAGAAGGGCAGCGTCAAAGACAACAAGAACATCCCAAACTACGATAGTAGTTTTTCTGCCACCACATGATGACTGAAAGTGGCCACAAATGATAATTCTCCTATAGCATTCACATGGCAGACTGATAGGTACCAAGCTGTTTTAGTAGATTTTTCATAAAATCAATAGCAGATAAGATGAATAGAAGGGTAGTATGTGACTGAGAAACAGAGTGAAACTGGACACAACCAGGTTTCGAGGACCTGGGACCTCCCCGCTGAATTTTCCAACTCTCCTTCTTTCTCCTTGCTTCCCCTTCCTCCTGTTTATAGCCCCTAATAAATATCTAGAATAATCCACTACATACTCCTAATAGACTACTAACAGCCTCCATACCATAACCCCTTATCGAATTATCTAAGTCCTTGATAATTTTTTTTTGATCTCTCATATTTGCTTTCCATTGGTTGAATTCAGAGCAGCATTATATGCTGCTGGTCACTGTTGTCGGAATCGTCTCTGAATGTACCAACTTCACTTCTGGTTAATATATTATAAAAAAGAAAAATTAAGAATTGGATGTTTGCAACAATTGGTTTATTATAAATAATTGAAAATTATTGGACATATATACAATCTAAGTAATTTATAAGATCACCTTGTTATGATCTGTCTCCTGATCAGCGGCTTCCTTCATAAGAGATACTTTCTCTGGAGATCCTTTCTCTAATGCTTCTTTATATGAACACTTGATTCTCAGCCCAGGCTTCTTGCCATCCTTATCCTCATGAGTAACGTTATTAGCCTCATTATGAGGCTGCCTGACACACTGGAAGAAGCACTGCTTACCATGCCGCTCTCGCTTTCGATTTGAGCCATAATGTCTTCTAAACAATCAAGTCCTAATGGAGGCAAAATCCCCATGCCACAATCCTCAAACCTGTCTAATAAACGTGTAGGAGTAATGGTTCCCGGACACGAAACATCCCCTCGATGCATTCCGCCGCAGCCGCCGCCACCACTCGACTCATTCACCACATTAATATCCTTCTCTCTAACACTATCCATTCCCCATCCAGACAAAACACCGACCACAAGAAAATTTGGAGATGCCGACCGGGAGCTACAGTGTGGAGAAACTGAGAGACGGAAGTGGCGAACCGAGCGAGCAGTAGAAATTGGGGACTGAGGAGAGGGTTAGAGAACAAAGGTTCACTAGGGGGGGGGGAATGAACGAATTTTTTTTTTTTATAAAAGTATCGTTCCGCTCTAATGAGTAAGTAGTTTTAAAAGTAGGTACAAATAACTTCTAGATTATTACTTTTAGAAAGTAATTTTTACAAATTACTTTTTTATAATTACTTATTAAAAGTAATACCAAACACTTATAAAAATGTATAATTACTTTTTATAATTAATTATCTAAAAAACTACTTTTCTTAAGTAAAAACAAACAAGCTCTTAATAATTAACCCCCTCTAAAGTTAAAAACAAAAAGAAAACACTATAAGAAATGCATTTTTTTTAAATAATTTTTTTACATGAATTTTGTACTCTACTGTTAACCATCCACATCTTCCAACTAATGGACAAGTTACCCAGACCCTTATCTTCAATGGATAAATCACTAGAACTACACCTTTTTTGATGGGTCACTCATTTGTGAGCAAAACCTTCTAATGGATTACTCACCCATAAACACTATTTTAAAACTGACTAATTACTTAGATCCCTCATCTTTAATAGTATATTTTGTGAACTTTATTAATAAAAGTAATTATTATTTTAATTCAAACAAAAAATGTGTAAGTAAGTGTAAAATTAATAACTAAAAGAGCAACAATATCATAATTTATTCATTTTATTAATATAGAAAAAATAGTAGTCAATGAATATAATTAACACTGATGAATGGAAAAATAATAATTTTAATAACAAAAATTAGTATTGGTATCAATGCTAATTTTGTTAAAATTAGTATTGGTATCAGTGCTAATTTTGTTATTCATCAATGTTACTTCAATTCATTCAATGATGCTTTTTTTACATTAATAAAATGAATAAATTATAATGCTATTAATTTTCTAGTTATTATTTTTCCTATATTATTTTTTATTAATAATGTTCATAAAATATTAAACTTTAATATTTAAATGAATTAATTAATAATAATAATTATTATTAATATAAGTTGAGACGGCTTACTTATATTTTATTTTGAATTTTTAAGAAAACTAAATGTCTAAAATACCATCATTATCAAGAATGTTGCCCTTTATTTGTTCGCAGACGGAAATATTCATAATGCTCCTACATAAATAATGACTATTGTTAACAACTCATATTTTATGGTTTGAGGTTATAGGTTAAGGGTTTGGGCTTTGGGGTTAGGGACTAAGGGTTAAGGGTTCGATGTTATGGATTTGGGGTTAACAAAATTTCATTTTGAATTTTAAATAAATTAAAATTTCTAAAATACCCTTAATGACTATTTTTTCCCTAGTCCTACTTTTTCTAGTTATTAATATAGGTGTTGGTAGGATTAAGCATACTCTCTAAGGTTTTAGAGGCCAAAAAGTCTTATAAAGATATGTTGACAAGAAATGTTGATGGAAATTCACAAAAGCTAGTTGTAGAGTCAAATAAGTCTTGTAAAAATCATATTAGTATTGAGTAGACAATGGACAATGACATTTACGAATATTGGGAGATGAACCTAATAATTATGAAGCTCTAGCTTTGGAGAAAACACTTAACAATGAGAAAAACCACGCGTACAATTTAGAAAATCATGTAAAGATCATATCAGTATTGAAAAGGAGTATTTATATTCTTTAGATAAAGACGCTACATATTTAGAATATTTAGTGATTAACAAGAATGATTCTAAAGTTTATATCTTCCAACCAAAATTTGAATAATAAGATTTTCTTGACTAAGAATATATATCATTGAGTAAGCTCTACATTACTTAACCTCACGTGTGTCAGGAAAGCCAATTAATGGAAGTATCTTTATGTAAGGATTCAATTGATAATTTGGAAAAAGGATTTTAGATGCAAAGCTTAGACAATAAAATGCTCAAATAACTTTGTTATAGTTGCAAAAGGTGTATAGAGGATTATAGTGATAAACGTTCTTTAGTGCTTGTTGAAAGGGTACAATGTGAATGTTTTGTTAAATATATGTTGATTGTTTGGGGTTAAGGGTTAATAGTTAAGGGTTTGGGCTTAAAGGTTAATGTTTTGAGGTTAAGGGTTAATGTTTAAGGGTTAGGGGTTTAGAATTTGAGGTTTGTGTTTTTGGGTTTAGGGTTAGGGTTAATAGTTTAGGGATAATAATTTGAGGTTTATGGTTTAGGCTTGCGATAAAGGGTTAAGTGTTTACCGATGAGTGGCCCTTTGGGGATGGGACACTATAGGTGATTAACCCATTGGGGATGGGGCATCAAAAGTGGTTGGCCCACCAAATTAGGGCCCTTATAGGTGAGTGGCCCAATAGTGGGGGTATCTACAGGTTGCTTGTTAAGAAAAGGTTGATATGGGTGAGTGGCACATTAGGGAGAGATATAGAATGGATGATTCACCTATAGGGTTTAAAATTTACACAAAAAAAAGATGTGATGAATTTACAAATAGCTTGAAGGTTATTTTATAAAAAGAAAAAATAATACTACAAAACTACTTAATCTAGGTTACTCTATACATATTAACAACAAATTCAAGCAAAAAACATACTAAAATAAATAATAATAATAATAATAATAAAGCACCAAATCATCAATACTAACCTAAGTTTGAAAATAAGTAATTGTATCAAAAAATATTAGCAATTAACACTGAAATTAGATGCTTATAAATCTTTATAGTTCAAGAGTGTA
This sequence comes from Tamarix chinensis, assembly GCA_030549775.1. Taxonomy (NCBI): domain Eukaryota; kingdom Viridiplantae; phylum Streptophyta; class Magnoliopsida; order Caryophyllales; family Tamaricaceae; genus Tamarix; species Tamarix chinensis. Next base: position 45,648,666 of record CM060173.1, on the reverse strand, counting down.
AAAATGGTAGATAATTATTGTTTTGATAGATGTTTTCTTTTTATTTTAGTTGAATGGAGGAAGAATAGAGATCATTGTAACACGACCAAATTTAGTATTCAAAAATTTCATTTTAACGGAACAAATATACGAAATATTAGGTATAGAGAGTGGTATGACCAATACCTAACTCATCACTACCTCAAAAAGAGATTTTAATAATGGCTATTTTATGATTTTAATAACGATTTTGAACCGTTATTAAATCCCCCATTATTAATGCTTTAATAACGGTTGATAACCATCATAAAAAAATATACAAAAAAGGGTAAATTTTGGGATAAACTTGGGTTTTAACAACAATTTTTATGTAAAAATAGTTATTAAAAAAAGTTTTAATAACTATTTGTACATAACAATCATTGTTAAAAATAAAGTTTTAATAGCAGTTTTTCCCAAAACTATTGTTAAAACATCAACAAATTAGGGTTTTAATCATTGAGTACATATTTATTAAACCCTAATTAGCATTAAAAGCAAATGTTAACAATGGTTGTCATTAAAAACAGTTGTTAAATTTCAATCATTGATTACACATTTATTAAACCCTATTACATATTAAATAAGCATTAAATAGAACTTTTAATAATGGTTTTTGATTAAAAATATTATTAAAACACATGTAATTTAGGGGTTTAATCATTGATTACTCATTTATTAAACCCTAATTTGGATTAAATGAGCATTAAATTCATCATTTAATAATAATGTCATACAGAATAAGAGTGTAAGGTTTTAATAACGGTTCTTACTTAAAATCATTATTAAAACTTTTTATAATATTGGTTGATGTTCAGTAAGATCCATTATTAAAACTTATCTTTTTTCATAATATTTTTGCAGTTTTTTTTTAGCACACACACATAGTTGTAGGTTCAAATATTTACTAAATCTGTAGTGTAAAACAATATCAATTTATATATGTATGCATGTCTTCCTCCCAAATGACACTGCATATTTTCAGCCAATATATAATTGGTATGTCTCAGTACACTGGGCATACCTGAGAACCAAAATTAGCAGGCGTACTACAACTTAGTAGCTTTGTACTCCAAAGTCAAAAGTCCATAGATCATAACCTAGATGACCAAAAGACATAGATGAAATACAAATCTAAACATGCATGTATAATGTAAATCCATAATACCAAATGTATGAATGCACATGCTTGGCCCATTAGTCTCTAAGTTCATCACTTTTATCATCATTGTATTTCTCAAATGATGATTCACTAATTTCCCTCCTAACTTCCTGATTCTCATATTTAGATTTTGTCTCACCGTACCATATCCAATGAGTATAACTTGTATCAATTTTATACATAAACAAATTATCTCTCAAATCATTAGCATTGACACGTTGAACATAAGTATAGTTTAAACAAGAACAGACTATTCTACTAGAGTCCCGAGCATGTTCAAATACAAACTTGATGAAAAACTCCACTCCTTCGTTATATTCTCTAGACAAATGATTTGCAGACAACCATTTCCAATCCATATTTTTTCAATCTAGATGTATTCCATACAAAAGTAATTATTAAAAATCAATTCAATTATAAAAGATAATTTACAAACCGCTCATACTTAGAAAGAATTAATATATAATGTATCATGTTATTCAGTATAATGTATCATGTTATTCATTATATATATATGTGTACAAATTATTCCAACATGTTTCCAAAAATATATCAATACACATGCTGTTCATACTTAGAAAGAGTTAATACACACACACACACATACATAACAAAACTCTATATAATCATTCAAATTACAAAAGATATAAATACTACAGGTTTAAAGCAATAACAACACTCTATACATCAAAAGGTTGCTAAAGCCTAAACACCTAACTAAGAAAAACTCATAACCATCATACTAAATCCACCGGTAGCCTTGTCGAGCCTGACTAATAGCTATCACTCTTAGAGTCACCTCATCTCGATATGTCATATATTCCCTCACATCATCAACAGAGAGTCTAGTCATAGATAGTCACCTCGACTCTTCATTAATCACCATCAACTCTCTAGCTATTTGATTATAATCCCTGATGAACACCTCATCCTCACCAAATCCCAGGTGTGGTGCATCAGTGGAAAAAATAATGCAAGATACTAGATGTAGCTAACTACCTTAGCTCTATCTAAGGCAAGGTCAACTGTAACTAATACGATCTGAAATGGAATGGGTTATACGATGAGCCACTCACAAACAAGTGACCTAGTTCATTATATAACCATATGATATGAGTCCGTAGATCCACATCGAGCGCTATGCATAGATATGGTGGAGGGTATATAATAGCAATGTACGACATCTCAATACCTATAAATGAGAACAACCACTAAATCTTATCATCAAGGTTGTTTTTGAAAGGATCTAAATTATACAATATGTAAACTCTTCAACTAGCTAGACAAATCATAAATATATTCTACCATATCTTAACCAACTATGTATAGCTAACAAAATACCCATATAAGATACTCATTATAAAACTTATAATCTTAAATTAATTTTTATTTATTTTTCTATCAATATAAATGTGTCTTTTCAATATCAAGAAAAGATAAATTACTGAAATATTCTATTTTCTTATGTTATTATATGTTCAAGGTGTTTAAGATTTTATAATGTCATCCTTTCATTTACTCCCACTAGATTGGTGAATGGGTTAAGTTGAATTAAATTTCCTCCTATTATACTCAGCAAGATTAAAATAAGGACATAACTTATTTATTTTCTAATCATTCAAGCTAGGTATAGTAAAATCAAGTAGATATTAATTAGATAATATATATAGGTTAAGCATAATAATATGATATTATTAAAATTTTAGTTGATAATAATGTAGATAATAGTTTGTTATAAGATACCAATATTAATTATCATATTTAGTATAATTGACGTTAAACCCTAACCCTAAACCTGATAAATCATAATAAAAACTAACCCTCAACCTAATAAACCCTAATCCTAAATGTAGCTAACTATAATTAAACTCTAATAAATCCTATATTATTATTATTATTATTATTATTATTATTATTATTATTATTATAATGCACATTATATTGCCTAATTTAATTAATTTACTTTTATTTCTTTGTTATTTTCTATGTCTATTTAATCCTCATTAAATAAAGATTATTAACATGAAACTCTTTTATTTAATGATTTAAATATGCAAAATATATTTTCATTTAATTATATGGTATTTCCTAACATCCTTGTGTCCTATAGATATTAATGAAAATGTATGTGTGTGTGTGTGTGTAGTTTTTATGAGTGACATTACTAATATTTTTAAGTATTTTATTTTTCTTGTTAATTAAGCACTACAATGGGGGTGTGTGTATAAGGTTGGCCAACACATTTATGTTAATAATACTGATAAATTCAAAAACAAACAACAACATTTTTCACCAACACATTCAACAACAAACAGTAATACTTTTCAACAACAAATTACAACTTGCTTCAACATGCATGCATTTATATATAATAAATTAATAAGCTAGGAAGAACAAAACCATGTATAGGAGAAGGAGTGGTGGCAAGAAAGAAGAGTGACGACAACCACTTATGAACATGACGGAGCAAGAAGGACCAAATGCTTGTATAGTCAAGAGCAAGACACACAACGATGCTTTGGTAACTGTTATGTTGAGCTCGCATGGTGTGGCATTGCTCAAAGTTGAGAGGTGCACAAGAGAATGAGTGGTGGTTGCCCGGAGATGAAAAGAAGAGGAGTGGTGGTGTAGAGTGTGGTAGTGAAAGGGTTTGCAAGAGAATGAATAAGAGAGGGAAGGAGCTGAACAAGAGTATAAAAATTTTTGGCATGAAAACAAGACCTGAATGAGATAAAAGGTAGAAGATTGGTATTTTAATAATGGTTCTTGCAAGAACCGTTATTAAAACAATAGTGTAAAATTTTTGTTTGGAGGTTTTAATAACGGTTTTATTCTATAATAGTTATTAGTCAACAATCCTGCGCATTACTTTTCACACTTTTAGTAATGGTTTCAAAAATATCATTATTAATTGTAGTTATTATTTTCCATTTCTATAGTAGTGCACACCTACTGTGAGGCCAATACAACTCAAATACAAAGATAAATTGTGGTCACAACCTCATCTAAGGCCGAGACCAAAACTAATAGAAACTAGTAGAAGTGAAATAAGAAAAGATTTTGATTACAATACAAAAGTTTTTACAACAATTGAAATCTCAAAAGAGACCCCAAGATCAAAATATAAAACTATAACAAGAGACACCAGATTTAACCATAACTATTTGAACTGAACCCAAGTTGCCACTACAACCTACAAAAATCTAAAAGTGATAGTACCAGTAACAGTTCCTTATATCGAGTAAATCACAATGCCTCTAAAGAGGTAGCATGCCTATATTTGCAAGAAATATACAAATAATAATCAAAATGCATGCAATAACATATACGACATTAAGGACTCTGGCTCAACATTCAACATACTTAACCATTTCACATCCATCCCAAACACATAATAACTATATCACAACCAAGGTTCAAAAAGGCAGTGCATTAAGGCTCTACCGACAACCAACCAAATTGAATTCCAAAATCAAAGGTAGGGTATAGAGATAAGTATGAACTAGCCATATAATATATATCGAGGTCATCAAATAAAGTCACTTCTTGATTATTTTATTTTCTCGAGGAGAGACAATATCAACTGGGGGACACTAACGTACACCTAATTATACTAGTGCACATAGGCAACATGATACCCTTATACTTTAGAACCCAACAACACTAATATACATACTGGCACAACAAAGTAACATAGTACCCTTGTTCCTCCTAGTTTGTCTAACACTTAAGTATCAATATTCCCCCAAAAGTCTAGAGAACTAATTAGAGTAGGTATAGGGCCTTGCTGAGGCACTTAGATACGCTAATGAAAACAAATCAAATCAAGGGTTAAACTCATCCTTAGGGTAGCTATCCCTAAGGAGCCACAAATCCTAAAATTAAGGTTTTTTACTTTAAGTATAAATATTTTATGAAGTGATCAATATTTTCACATATTGCACAAAAAATCTATTTCCATACTTAACCATTTTTTCCCTTTATTTCCAATTATTCAAGTCCACTCTAAGGTCAACATATCAAGTCAAGTCTAAGTCAATACTAAGTTCAATTAAAAATTTACTAAGGTCAACCTACTCTAATTATTCACCTTTAAGAGCATTTTATCAAAATGACCAAAACGTTCTCTAAATTCTTATTACCACATTTCCATCCGCTTTATTACTAGATTTATTCTTACATAATGTTGTCATAAAAAGGCTAAAATATAGTAATTAAAAATAATTTATAATATAATAAAATTCTACATATGACAAAAGATAATATTACCCCTAAGCATGGACATGCCATAATAAAAATAGGGAACCCTAGCCTTAACTTCTTGCATATCATAATATTCACACTAATTCCACATAAAAAACTTAGGTATAAATCATTGTGTGTATAAATTTACATTTCTACCCGGATAACATGTGATACAAAATAATAACAATTTAATTCTATTTATGCTCTAAAAGCAACGTGTCATACGTCCAAATCTATCTAAAATGTATAAGGAATATTCTAAACTCATTTGTATGTCCAACATAAGGCAAGGAAAAAATTTCAATTAACACTGATCCTAGACATGCCTATTATTTCTAGCTATAATTTATATATCGACGCAAGCATATATTCTCACTTTTGAAATACTTCCAAGGCATGCATGACTTATTAATTATTAATATGGCAACATGTATTATTTCATACGTCGCAAAATGTTTAAACAAAAATGTGATATTGCATGCTTTTATTTTCCTACAAAAAATATAAACTTTCCAATAACATTAACCTAGCATGATTTTTATTCTAAAAAACTAATGTATCATGTCTACACAAAATTCTACCATCTATGGATTAGTTGGATTTACTTTTTAGCTACTCAAATAATGCCACAAATTCCTTTTCCAAGGAAACGTTAAGCAAGATTTGAATAACATAAAATCAACAACATAATCCACACAATGTATGTATGTAAATTAGTATCTATACTATGCAAAATGATTAGATAATAATTAACAAGAATTAAGGTTAAAATAGATTTGGGAATTTAACTAAGGTTATGTGTGCATGGCACAACCATGCACCACACTCGCACAAAGAAACCAATCAGGCTTAGGCTTAATGCAAGGGAGGTTGGATGTTGGAAGTGGAAGGCTCGAATGTATTACAAGCACTACCAAGGTAATTAGTGCACATGCATAAGAAGGGTAGTGGTGTGTTTGAGTGGTTGAAAAGGCAAGGGAAAGGCACTGGTGTGGTTCAAACATGAAAGTGTGGCATGATTGTGCAAGGTGGTGCATGTTGCTAGTTGGTTTGAGTAAGGAGACCACGATGAGGAAGGTTGTTGGAGTGGCTGGTTAGCAAGATAAGATAGGGCGATGGTGGATGGCATTTCTTAAAAACAGGGGAAATAAACTAGAAGGGCAATGGTGATAATTGATTAGTCGAGGTGGCATAAGATATTGTGACTTCTTAGTAAGGAAATCGATGGGTAACATTGAGTGCTTGTTTGGTATGGGGATAATAAAGGTGGAAAATTATCCTCATATTTTATATATCTCATACAATCTATTTAAAATTAAATATTCTTATTCTAATGAATATACATTTTATTTTTTTATTTAATCTAAAATGGGTATTTTATTAAAAATATATTTATTATTATCAAATATTCAATATAAAAGAGATAAAATAGGGAAAAAAATTCCACTCTTATTACCCACATACCAAATATGCCCTAAGGTGGAAGGGTAGGAAGGAAGGTGTTGTTGATGGTTAATGAAGGGGATTTGTGAGATAAAATCAGATGATGGTCATGGTGGTTGTTGATGCTAAAGAGCATAATAGAGGGATGAAATGAAGTAGGGGTGATGGTGGAGGAGAATGGTTATCTACAAACAAGGAGAAAGATGTAGAGGTTTGATTAGGGGCTTGACTGCTGGGGTAATGGCATTGCAAGGTGGGATTGAGGGTGGTGGTTCCTTGATAAGGAATGAAGCAAGCTAGTTTGTGAGGCACTAAATAGAGGATGGCAGTGCACATAGGGTAGGGTGATAGACACAAAGGAGAAGGGAGAAAAAAGAAATGAAGGTGAAAGTAAAGGAAGAGAGCGGTCAATGGTCGATGCAAATGGAGCGAGGGATAGATGAGCCAATAAAAGAAAAGGTAAGACATAAGGGAATCTAGGTTGAGGATGGCTAGGAGAGAAAGAAATAAAAACAAATAAAGGAGAAGGTTAGGTTTTGGGGGTTCCAATGGAATGGTTGCAACAACACAAATGTAGGAAGAGGGTGGAGGATCAAGCTCGAAGATAATAATAAAAAATTATGATAGATTACTATTAAGGAATTGGAAACAAAGAAGGAAATGAAGGAGGAGGGACAGGGGTTGTGAGAAGAAAAGGGTAAGAGACAAACAAAGAAAGAAACCATATGGGTAGGGTAGTGGTAAAGACTAAAGCAAGCAAAGGAAAAAAAACCAGACACACAGGGCTAATTCACATGATGGAACAATGCATAGGAGGAGTGTTTGGTTGGGCAAGTTAGGTTGGTAGGGTGGTGCAGTGTTAGGTTATGCTTGGCAGGGCAAAGTTAGCACATGGAGAAGAGAAAAGGTGCAGCATGAGGGGCTCGATGGGGGTTGTTTGGTTAGAGCTGGTTTTGCTACAACTAAGGGGCTAGGGATTTGTTTAGCTTAGGATGGGTTAGGGAATAAAATGATAATAAAATATTTACATTAAAATTAATTAATTAATTAACTAATAAATAAATAATATTAGTAAATATAAGAATTTATTAAATACCAAATGAAAAATCCTACCCAATTAATATTTTATTATTATCATCATTATCATCATTATCATCATGATTATTATGATTATCATTAATATTATTATCATTGTCTCTATTGTTATGGTTGTTATTATGATTATGATTATCATCATCATCATTATCATTATTAAGATTATTATTATTATCATTAATAATATTCTTCTTATTATTAATATTATATTCCTATAAATATTAATATACAGGTCTAGATTATTAACACAAATTTAATAAGTATAGTAATACATGCAATAATAGAAAATCTAATCCTAAAATAATTTTTAATTAATTACACATTAATAATCAAACTTTAAATTTGGTTATTTAAATTATGATTTATTTAAATGAGGTATTACAAGAATTGAGAGGGAGTATCAGAAGGGGAATAAAAATGAGAGAGGTAGTCTTGATTTGGCTTAGTGTAATTAACGTTGTGATTAACTTAAATTTTAAGCATAAATAAAGGGTATTTTGGTCATTTTACATTCAAGATTTGATTTTGGTTGTGATTGATGTTCTAATATGTTCATAATGTGTTTAATTAATAGTATGTTAAGTTTGTGGAGTTGGATTCTTATATGATAAAAGTTATTCCAATTTTTATCCTTTTAGTGTTTAAGGGTATTTTGGACTTTTTACTTGAAAATATGTTTTGAAATTTAATATTTTTTGTTCTATAATTATAATGATTGATTAAATGTGCTTAATATTTAATTTCTTAATTTTTTGAGTTAGTTTACTCTTTCATTCATAATTATTATATTAAGGACATTTTAATATTTTTTTATTATCTAAAAGACTTAATTAGATATTTTAGAGTCAATGGTTGACCTTGAACACTGATGTGACTCTTAGAATAGTAAATTGATGAGAATAGTGATTTGATGGGAATAGTAGATCCTAGTAATAGTAAAATTTTTCAGTATTTAAATTTAAACCTCTTGACATATTTCTACGGAATATCCTATCAATGAATAGGTTTGATGAATAATAATTTTTCTTAAAATTGTTGTGTAGGATTATTTTGAGGTGGTAATCATTAATATATCTAAAATTTATTAATAAGTTAAGTATAGTAATGAGTTTGGGATTTGGGTGAGTTGCCTCGGGATGACCTCTAAGGTGGGGTTTGTAGTGGATGCACTCCTTGTTTTATATATGTAGTTGTGCTACACTGTTAGTGTGTAGTGATGCCTCTTTCTACTCTATAGGTACCTTATGGGTCCTACAAGGGTTATTGATACTTAAGGATATAGTATTCCTCAGTGTTTTTGGGATGTTTCCTTATCCATAGTACTTTAGATTGATGTCTTAGCCATTAATACTTTGCCTTTAGTATTATTCCTTCTCAGATAACATGTGACTTGTTAGATTGTATGATAACCTAATATGGATCAGAATAATTAATGGACCTCACATATATGTGGATTCAATAATTTTAGTATTTAAATTTATGTTATAAGTGTTTAAGTCTTATGTGGAAGATTATCTTCAACAATCTTCTAAAAAAATATAGGATCTTCTTTTAAGGATTACAAGTTACAAATGCATCATCCAAAATTGATTCAACACTTGAATTTGTTGTTATCTTAAATTCTTGATAGGGTGAATTAGATCTATATCAAGATCTAACTAGTTCTAATGAGAAATATTCTATTTCTCAATAGAAAACTCATACTACTCCTCAATGCTCTAAATTGAAGAAGGAGAAGAGAAGAAGAAGATCACACCTCTTGTGTATCCCTCTCTCTAATTCATGAATGAACTCTTTTCATATAAGTTGGATTGTGTTAAAATACTTTGAGTACAATATATAAATATAAATATATATATATGCAATCATGCAGGCCCTTTCATTAATAAGCCCACTAAGCAGCCTTATTAATGAAATAACCCTCTTAAGCCACAAACCATTAAATATATTAAAGGTTACAATGACAATTTACAAGTATTACAAAGTATACAATATAAATAACAAAGCTACACAACTTAATAATGCAATATATTGATATAATTATATATAATTAAACTTTGTAGTCTTGTAGCCTTGTTTTTCGTTACACTTTGTAATCCTTCTAATCCATTGTCATGTCCTTATACATCAAAGATCTTCAACCATCATGAACTTCATGCATTTCTTGCAAACATGTATAATACATGCAAGGATTACTTGATAAAACATTTGAAGTATAAGAATTTTCAAGCACAATTGATTCCATCTCTAAGTATGCTAATTCTTCTTGTTCTTCATCATGTGAAGAAGAAGATTGAGAGTTTTTCAGAGATGTTCTTGCATCATTCTCTCCTTATAGAGAAGAATTTATCCTCAAATTAGCATTACTATATTACCGAGATAAGTCACAAATGTTGAAAGTCCTAGATACTCCTCCATAACATTCAGGTAATTCAAGTTCGGACGCCTTCTTTCTAAATTTTCTCAAGATTTTGAAGGGAACATCAACTCTTGGCATTAGTTTATTCTTTCTTAAGTTTTTAAATCTTTCTTTTCTCAAATATAACCATAACAAATCTCCTGGTTTAAACACTTGTTGAATTCTATTTTTATTAGCTTGAGCTTAGTATTTAGCATTCAATTTTTCAATGCTGTTTTTAATTTGTTGATGAAGATTTTTAAAGAGTTTGATTATTTCCTTGACATCATAATTCTTTATATTTCTTCTCTTAAATGACAACATATAAATGGGTAGATATGGATTAACCCCATAAATAACCTCAAAAGGACTTGTTTGAGTTGTATTAGAAGGACTTCTATTATATGCAAACTTAGCATGCACAAGCTTTAAATCCCAATCTTTGGTACTCTTATTCACCAAACCTTATAGCAATGTACTTAGAGTTCTATTAGTCACTTCAATTTGATCATCCATCTATGGATGATGAAAATTACTAAACAACAACTTAGTACCTAACATATGCCAAACTGTCTTCCAAAAGCAGTTTAAGAATTTTACATCTCTATCCACTGTACTTGTAATACCCCAAAATCTACAACTAAAAAATTTCATTTAATGGAAAGGTTTAGCCGAAGCGAAACAACAAAATTTAAATTATGGGGATATTACCGCCGCACTTAGTACCAGACCGGTTCACTTCTACCATTCCAGTACCAAGTGCTAAGGCTGATTGGGATAGACATCAAACGTGAGTCTATAATTAAAACGAGCATTCACAAAAGAAATCAGTTGTTAAACATATAGAAAATCATAGTGCAGTAACCAAAAGAGGTATAACCCAAAAGTACAGTTTTAAAGTTCCAAATGACAGAAGACATCATACAATAGAATAAAACTAAATGTAACGATACAGGAAAGACAAAATGGAAGATAGACTCTGGCCATGTCATTCTTGACCCCCAAGCAAGGTCCAGTCTTAACTCTCAGCCCCGCCTGATGCCTCGTAAGTGTCATAGGCATTGAAGATAGAATTACAAACATGCACCAATTCAGAAGGGCCTTTTACTCATGGGAATGAGCAGCACCCATGAAACGGGTGGTCAGTATGCTACATACTGAGCAAGGTAACCGTGCACTAAGGCTAACATATTAGAGCACATAATATAATCACAATAATATGATAGCATATAATATCTTAGGTAAATAAAGGCCAACAACGGTCCGGATAAACTGATTATTTAATCTATAAATAGTACTCATTTCGTACCATACTTTTTATCGATCCATGCGAGTACGGGAACCCCACTATTATAGCCAGTGGATCAGTCAGTTACAGGACAAGATGCACCTAACCACTATTATATGCTGGTGGATTAGTCTCTAGTGCAAAATGCTCTTGGCTACTATTATGCCAGTGGATCGGTTTGGCCCCGACTCTCATGGTATTCCACTATAAGTACTTAGTGTCTTTTACGTATCTTATCAAATTTAGGGCTTGGCTTATTGAGCTTGGGATCCCCCATTATTATAGCTGGTGGATCGGTCACTTATAGGGCAGAACGCACCTAACCACTATTATATGCCGGTGGATCGGTCTCTAGGGTACCCTAGCACTTGGCCAGTATTATGTTGTTGGATTGGTCTAGGCCCAGCTCAATAATCTTTCACTTTACATGATTAGTGTTTTACCGTATCTTATTCAACAGATTTTGCCCTAGACATGCATGGCTAACTCCAGCTACACTTATCCTATTAAGAGGGCTCACCTAGGGATGTAAACGGGGCAGGTTTTACCCGAAACCCGACAGATTTTATCCGACGGGTACTTAAACAGGTACGGATAAACGGGTACGGATACGGATATAGATGATGGATTAAAATACCCGTCGGGTTCGGGTATGGATACGGGTATGGGATACCCATACCTGTACCCGTAACTATATCCGTATCCGTTTACCCGATATATAATTACTCTTTTACCCTTAATTTTGAAATAAATATAGTATAAATTAAGGTTAAAATTGTCATTTGACTTAACTATAAATGAGTTTATCCATCAAATAATGGATTTATCCGTTGGATAATATCCAGTAACGGGTAAACGGATAATCTGTCAGGTAATGGATATTCAACGGATACGGATATGGATATGCTAGCGGATACCCGTTCGGGTACGGGTACAGATTCGGGTACGGATTTTCTTATCGGGTAAGGATACGGGTATAGTATACCCGACCCGAACCCGCCCCGTTTACATCCCTAGGCTCGCCCCATATTTTGAGACTTTTGCACCTCCTAACTCGCCCCGATATTCTTCCCTTAATCCACTTACTCATATCGGGAGCCTAACTCCTAAGTGTGTGGGTCGAGGCCCACTACCTTATACCCCAATGACCACTCACTGCCTTACCCTAGGGTTTTCTCCAGAAACCCTAATTTGGGCTTATGTGGCCCATCCTCTCTGCCTCACACAACCCAAACTATTTTAACACCCCACACATCATGACCCTTAGATTTAACTCTCCCTTCATATCTCACTCATCCTTATTTATTTTTATTATTTTCTTTTTCTTTATCCACCTTCTCAAATTAGGGTTTCCTCCAAAACCCCTATCTTATCAACATCGTAAGAAATTCCTTTCCAATGTTAAACATTATTTCTAGGATGATCCTTGTCTTTATAAGCACTACACAGATGAAGCTTTTTAGTGATGTATTTTAGAAGATGAAATTTTGGATGTCATTACCCATTGTCATTCATCACCATATGGCATTCATGCTAGTACCTCCAAGATAGCCAGCAGGATACTTCTCGTAGGGTTCTATCGGCCAACGCTCTTTAAAGATGTGAGGAGTTTTGTACTGGCATGCGATTACTGCCAAAGGACTGGGAATATCTCACAACAGAATAAGATGCCCCTGAATAACATTTTTGAGGTTGAGCTATTCGACGTATTAGGGAATTAATTTCATGGGACAGTTTCCTTTGTCTCACAATAATAAGTATATACTAGGCATAGTGGATTATGTTTCAAAATGGGTAGAGGCACTAGCGTCTCCAACGAATGATGTAAAGGTGGTTATTAAGCTTTTTTATAAGATTATTTCCCCATGTTTTGGAGTTCTGAGGGCTGTAATTAGTGATGGAGGATCCCACTTTGCCAACGAGGTCTTAAGTAAGGTCTTGAGGAAATATGACGTAGCTCACAAAATGGAAACTCCATATCATCCTCAAATGAGTGGTCAAGTGGAGATTACTAAGAAAGAAATAAAAGGGAAAATATCTTATCCAAGTCAAGGAAAAATTGGTCCTTCCGGTTAGATGATGTTCTTTAGGCCTACCAGACAGCCTATAAGACCCCTATCGACACCACGCCATTCCATTTGGTATACGAAAAATCATGTCATTTTCCTGTTGAGGTTGAATACAAGGCATATTGGGCCATAAAGATCATTCACCTGGGTTTGAAGGAAGCAAGCGAGTGGAGAATGCTTCAACTCAATGAGCTTGATGATTTTCGGTTAGATGCGTATGAAAATGCTAAAATATATAAGGAAAGAACGATGAGGTGGCACGATCAATGTATTCTCTGAAAAGAATTCAAGGAGGGAGAGTTACTATTCTTGTTCAACTCCCATTTGAAGCTTTTTCCTGAAAAACTACGTTCAAGGTGGTCGGGTTCATTCCAAGTGCTTAATGTATATCTTTATGGGGTAGTGGAAGTTTGTAATGAACCTATAGGAAGGTTCAAAGTTAATGGACAACGTTTAAAAAATTATGTTGTTGAGTCTCCAATTGAGAAGTTGGGCTCCATCGCCCTTCTTGAGGTATCATCCTTCTGAGGAGCATAGAGGTTGAGCTAATGACCCTAAACAAGCTCTTAATGGGAGGCAACCCATGTTTCATGTTTTCCTTTGTTATGTTTCTTTTGTTTTGTATTCTTCCTTTTCTTTTTATTTCTTTGTTTCCTTTGTTTTTCTTTCTATGTTGCAGATTTTTGGTAGGAAAGATGGCTTATCAAAGCTATCCAATGGATAATAGGAGGATATAATGCATTACATGATAAAAAGGAGCAAGAGAAATGAAGGATACAGGGTTGCATGACCTAAGGATGGTCTACTACACGCCTATGTATGACCTAGTCACTGAAAGAAGGAGAAAACCCGAGAGTAGAACTTTTGCACGGCCATGCCCGTGCCAATCCATAATCTATCAAGCCAAGAGGATCATTTTTACACCATCTGCCCATGCTAGACCTGCACGCCCGTGCACAACCACTTCCTTCTTGGCACGACCTGCCCGTGCAAATGGTGCATGATTGTGCAACCCCATCTGTTCATAAATACACACGCCTATGAGCCCTTCTTTTTCTCTATCTCACTATTGCCTTGCCTCCCTTTCAAACCTTAACCCTCTCCAACCCCTTCCTCATCCTCTTTCCTCCCATATCTACCCAACCAACACCATTGGCACCTCTTCCACCACCATTAACCTCCTCACAACCATTCCATCCCTGCATAGCCAGGTAGTGCACATCTTGCACACCCTATTTTCCATCCTTTTCCTCAACCGTGTAGAACCAACCACCACATCTTTGCACACCACCCTTTGCAACACCCATTTTACCTACACAAACACCAATTTCACCACCACTTCCACCACCATTTACCACTTAATCAACCTTTTTACCACCACCTCTACACACCCTGCCTATGCAGGTTTATTTTACACAATCTTCCTGTGCACCACCATACACCACTCATCTCGCTCACTATTTCTACACCAGTTGTGCACATAAGCATTTTTCTTAGTTTGATTTTTCATTTCCTAGTTCCATTCTTTATGCTTTTAGTTCTTCTATTATTCTTGCTTTATTTCCACTTTATATTTTTCCGTCTCAATTATAGTGTGTGTTCTGCTCGATACACTTGTTTTCCTTTTTTCAACGCCTTTGAACCTAGGCCTTTCCCTTCAGTTACCTACATAGTAGTTTTTTTCCAAGAAACTACCCTCCTTGGTCCAAAACCTAGGGAGCGGTAGCTAATGTATTTTATTATGGTAGACAGAATATGTAGACAAGCATGGGGGCATCTTCTTCTTTTTATATAAAAAAAGAGAAAAAGAAAAATAGAAAAGTTACATTATTTCTATTTGTATTATCTAATTCTTCTTCTTATAAAAAAGGAGCCTTAGTGTGTAACTAAGTGTGATTAGAAAGTTTTCAATTCTAATTTGAATTTATAGTTATCTCTCTTCTAGTTTTAGGCCCATAGATACATTCCTAGATCTACCATAACTTTTCACCCTGGCCCTGTTACAACCTTGTAAAGCTCTCTTGATTTTTGTAATGCATAATGCCTTTAAGCAGTGAAGAAAAAGAGTATATGCAAACATATGGTCGATCATCATTAGATAGGAGAGTATTGAGTGACATTATTATCCTTGCAAACACACATGAGCGCATAGTATCTACACTTAACTAAAGAGAGTACATTTGTGGCCTTATTTGACCTATGTTTTGTTCGGACGACATTTACACAACCCCAAATCACCTTATAGTGTCATAATAATTCTAATTTGTGTGTCTACACTAAAGGGTTGTCTCGCTTTATTTTCTATACTACTATTGACGCTCACAATATGGGTCAAACTAGACTTTGTATGCCATGTTTATGTTGTTGGTCTTATCATCTGAGGCTTTATTATCATTTCACTCGTTATGTTTCTGTGTTTTTGTGTGTACTTGGGGACAAGCAAAGTATAAGCATGGGGGAGTTGATAAAGTGAAATTTTCCCATATGTTTACCTCTCTTTTCCTTAGCTTTGGGACTTCATTTAATATCTTTTACATATTTTGCTATGGTTTTAGCCTATTATTTGCACTACCGTTTTCTTGAGCCTTGTGCTATAGGATTTCCCTCAAAAACACCAAAGTTGAGAAATAATTGCTTATTTTTGGAGCTAAGGACCTATCAAGGAAAGCTTGGGAGGAGAGTGCATCGACCCAACATGCTTATGAAAATGCATTGAAGTTATGAGAGCCAAAATATATGCCAAGATATCCTTAAGAAGACTCAAAAGGGGAGTGCACGGTTGACTGCACACCCAGCTGCACAACCATGCAGCTGAACCGAAAAGTTGAGGCTAAAAATATTGCATGGCCATGCAATATTAGAATTTTCAAATTGATGAGAGTTGAGAAATTGCACAGCCATGCCGTACAACAGCGGTCCTCCCCACGATCTACGTACGTGACATGGCCGACGTGATGGGAAATTTTGTGGCATGCCTCTCGGAGTTCTTAAGGAGAGAGAGAGAGGATGTCCCCTTATTACCGAGCATAGCTTCATGTAATAGCTTGTTTTCTTTAGTTTATTCTTTCGATTGATTCAATTGTGTAATTGGTGTACGGTCAGTTTGAATCAACATTGCATTCTTTTGGATCACGATTATTTCAATCTAATTCTTCTTCTTTTTATTTATTGCTTTGTTATTATGCTCATCATAATATTTATTTCATTCATTTTATTTGCAAGTTTGAGTGAGTAGTCTCTTTTCTAGGATTGGACTTAGGTACCATTTTAGTAATCGATATGATGAAATAAAGTATTATATCGTATGATTGATTCATTGATACTTTTATATATGCTAGATTTAATTGTTGTAAAGTGGATTTGATGAAATCCATCCTCCATAGATGTAATCTACAACTGAGAGGATGAGATTATTATCAAAAATTAGCATATATATGGGAATTTAAGCAATCATAAAAGTAGATGTTTAATTATTAAGGACTCTATAATTGGTGGCGCTTAATAGGTTTAATTTAATTTGTAAGTCATGAAAGTGGTCGGCAAATTAGATTAAATATATTTTTAGACCTTTAAAGAGGTTAATGAAGATGATTTGACTAATTGTCCATAGTTAGTGAATTAATCTACGGCATAAGTACTGTTTCATTATTGATTATTAATCTAGAGACCGAAGTTTGATCCTAGGTTTCATTCTTATTGTTTAGTATCCGCAATTTAGAAACCTTTTCATAATTATTCTTTTTATCCGAACGCATATCTCCACTTTTTATAGATATAGATAGTTAAAATAGTAAAGAAGTGTTATCAATTAGGAAGTCTCTATGGGATACGACCTTGAAATGCGATAACGAATCCGTGCACTTGCAGAAATAGCACAACACTATGTACACTTAAGATATCTCTACTACAATATAAGATCATGACATGTGACCTAACAATAGAAAATAAGTCATACACATGCACCTTTCTATGTAAAATAAAAAATAAAAAAGATTCTAAACTCACATGTTAAAATTCATGCGTATCACACGCACAAAATTCTACATACAAATTATACACGAAATCTCATATTCAATGTCAAACCTAACATGCAACAATCCTTAAGAATCATGCAAGATCCTGCAAGATCTATATGAAACAAAATTTTTTTATAGAGATTAAATAAAAAATCATCCAGATTTAAATGAATCTATCAAGATGAATCAGGGACCTTACTTGAACTCTAAAGATGGTGATTGAGGTTGTCCAACTTGGACAATTTTTGTACCCTCTGTAATGTCGACTTCAAAGGTGCTTTGATAGCACTTTTGATGTGGAAGATTATCTTTAACAATATTCTACAAAAATTGAGATCTTTTTTTTTTGAAAGATTAAAAGTTATAAATGCATAATCTAATATCGATACACCACTAGAATTTGATGTTGTCATGAATGCTTGATAGGTTGTATTAGATCTATACCATGCTCTAACTCTTTCTATTGAGAAATCTTATATTTCTATATAGAAAACTCTTACAACTTCTCAATGACCATAGTTGAAGAAGGAGAAGAGAAGGAGAAGATCACACCTCTCATTTATCCCTCTCTTTGATTCATGAATTAACTCTTTTCATATATGTTGGAATGTGACAAAATCCTTTGAGTACAAGGTATATATGCAAGCAACCATGTAGGCCCTTTCATTAATAAGTCCACTAAGTTGCCTTATTAATGAAATAACCCTCTTAAGCAAGAGCACATTATATATATTAAAGGTTGCAATAACAGTTTACAAGTATTACAAAGTATACAAGAAAAAAGCTCCATAACTTAATAATGCAATACATAGATGTAATCATATGTAATTAAACTTTGTAGCCTTATAACCTTGTTCTTCCTTACACTTTGTAATCCTTGTAATCCATTTTCATTTAATTATACATCAATGATTTTCAACCATCATGAACTTTATGAATTTCTTGCAAACATGTACAATACCTGAAAGAATTACTTGACAAAATATTAGAAGCATAATAGTCTTTAAGCACAATTGGTTCCATCTTTAAGTATACTAATTCTTTTTATTCTTCATCATGTGAAGAATAAGATTAAGAGTTTTCTAGAGATGTTCTTACATCAAAGTCATTTTAGAGGCATTGGGATGAATAGTAATGAACGTCAACAAATGGTAATGAATAGTGAAGAATAGTAGATTTTCATTAAATATTCCATATTTCATGTAATAGTATGTTTTCTTTTATTCTTTTGATTTAGCATGTTCTATATATCTTACGTGATTGTATGCTATCTCTTTTAGTAGATTTAGTTTACCAAGTACTCTTGTCATACTGATCCTATTATTGTTAGTTTTTTCCAGACGTTTCAATGGAGGCCAATGTCAGTGAGGACTTCGTTGAATTCCTAGGGTATCTAGTACACCTTGTTAGTATTATTTTTGTTATCCAGATGTGGATATTCTTCTCCCTCTTTTTTTTTATTTCTTTCGCTATATCTCTTTTGTTAGGAGTTTTACTCCTTTTTTGGATATTTGTTGTATTCTTGTATATTTATCTACTCTCTCTCTCTCTCTCTCTATGTCTCTATGTGTGTGTGTATTCCATCTTTCTATTATAACTATAATTTATGGAGTAAAAATTGAATGAAATATGGTGGTAACACCCATGCATTTGACCTAGCTTCCTCATTTTAAAAAAAAAATTGTTTTAAAAATCAGGGTGTTTTCAAGTGTATGGGTGTGAAGTTAGTAAACAAACGTGTATGAATAGGATGAGGCAATTTTATTTTTGAGATTAGAGTTATGCACATCATATACACACTACGTATGGACGTATGAGCCTCAAACAACCCCCAAATACTAAATACTTCCATATTTATATCTTCCCAATGTTATTATGATTGTTTGAAACAAAAAGATTAGTAATTAAACTTTTGGCTATCAACTCATGACGTGTTTGTGTGTGTTGGAAAATCTCCATATTTCTTTGAATCCATATCTAATAATGAATAGTAGTAAAACCTATCCTCCAAACCATTTTCTTCCCTTTCCCATTTCTATAAGCCATCATCCAATTTAGACAATCATTCTAAAAATTGAAAGACATTGGTAATTTATCTAATTAATGAGATACAACAAAATTTTATGTTGTACATAAATACTGTAACACCCCTAATTTTTGAACAAATTTTTTTTGAAGACGATGTGGAAGCATTTGAAAAATAAACTAAGGGATGTTACCGCCACATCAACAACGAGAGAGGTGTGATCATCACCTAACCCATACTTGATGCAAGGAAAAATGAAACAAGGAACAAAATAATGCATGATCATAATAGTAATGTGACAATACAAAATAATAAAGACTAGTACAATATTATAGATGAAATGAACTTGATAATTTTACAAAATCAAATATAGGAAATCGAGTCAAGAGTTTAAATAACCAAAAATATAAAAGTATTTCAACACAATGGGTATAATACTAATAATTGGTTAGCCTAACTCTTAGACACAATCATATGCCTCCAAACCCAAGCAATTGGCTCACTAATGGCCCATGTCATCATCCTTAACATAATTTAATTAAGAGTTGTAACCCTACAAATTGTTCTTTTCTCACTGGACTAGAAGTTGGATTATCACATTGAGTACAAAATTATAGTATCAGTACGGTAAAGTACTGGTAAGACATACTATCTAAAAAATGAAGTCACATAACAACATGGCAATATCATAATGAATAACTCAGGTACAACATAGCATGATTGCATGGAAATCATGGAAGTAAGGAAATATAGTAATACATGTAAGTCATATAATATAAGCTATATTAGAATTCCTTCTTTAATGACCACATAATTTTCAGTTAGTAAGATAGTTCGTTCAAGGACACTCAATTCTTCACCATTAATAAAAGTCATGGCAGTACAAAAAAATCATGATGGGATACCACATCCATCACACAAGGTTAGGATATATTGAAGGGGATTTATTTGGAGATACCACACCCACTACAAATTGATGGTGCAGATCTACAAGCGCACAAATTCATTGTAGTACTTCAAGGTCGTATCCTACTAGGACTTGCAATTGAATACTAAACTTTATCATTTTAGCTATCTAGATCATTATGTAGTGGAAATATACTGGTATATAATGAAAATAAATGTAATGAATAATTGAATATAGATTTTAAAATGATAAATATAAAGCTAGGATTGAACATCAGTCTTCAAATTGGTGCTCGTCTATGAAATAGCTCTATCCTGTAGTTTAGTTCAATGGCTATGAACAATCGGTCTCAATATATTCATTAGCCTCTTTCAAGATCTGAGAATGTATTTAATCTAATTTACGCACTACTTTTGTGGCTAACTAATTAAATTAAACTCATTAAGTGCCATCGATTTTATAGTCCTTAAGAATCAAACATCTACTTTCGTGATCGTTTGAATTCCCGTCCATATGTTGATTTTCGATAATAGTTTCAACCTTTCAGTTGTAAACCATATGTAAATGGGTCCAAACCTATCTAATATGTCTTCAAATGATCAACCCCAACTTATGAAACAACATATACGAACTAAACATACATCATATACTTTAATTCATCATATTAATACCAAAATGGACCTAATTTAATTCTAGAAAAAGGAATGACTCACTCATGATTGCAAAGAAACATAACAAATGTAAATTTCTTAACAAATATAATGACAACATAAAAATTTACAAAAAAGAGAATGGATTGAATTAACTATAAATTGAAGAAGAATAGAGTTGATTACTGAGTTGATCGTACATGAAAGTTACACTAAAAATTGGAAATTAAAAATAAGGAATTCAAGACATGTTACATAAGGTTTTACTTGGAAAAATAGAGGAAGAAAATCCTTTAAAATCCTCTCAAAAAATTTCACCAAAAGAAGTCCTTAAAACCCCCCTTAAAACTACCCATAACATAGGTTATATCGTGCATTGAAGATATGAGTAACCATTGTTGCATGGCCGTGCAAGGTCTGCACAGGCTGACCGTACATCATTCTTGGCCTTGACTTGCCAGGCTCAACTCCAACATGAATGTACAAGATCTGCACAGGCTGGTTGTGCAGCATGTTTGGTCTTCGAAGTGGGCTACGTTAGTGTTGCACGGCCATGTATCTAGCTATGCAACACCATTTTCTTATCTGTTTTGAAATCTTTGACTTTTTTTTCCAGCTCTTTAACTTCCTAGACTCCTTCATTAATATGCGAGGTTGATTTATCTTCGTTTAATGCCAGTCATACTTGGTTTTCTGCTTGGAATACATGCACTACTTCCTTAGATTTGTGCATTCTTGCGTAAATCCTTTAAAAAGAAATATGAAGAGAACAGTATCGCAAACTATAGACTTGAACCATAATAAAATACATATTATTGACCAAATAAGGTCTTACATAGAAGTTAAAGTAAGGCAAAAATATAGAAAATATTCAATTTATCAACTCCCCCATGCTTATCATTTGCTTGTCCTCAAGCAAACACGCACATAACAGATAGAAAACGGAGAAAATAGAAGGAGATCAAAGCCTCAAATAATAGGACAAAATACCAAAACAAGATATATAATTGTAAGATCAACCAATATTTTGAGCGTTAATAGTAGGAAAAAGAAGATAAAGTTATGAATATCCTTTGGTTCTGACTCTCAAATTAGTACTATCATGATACTCTAAGATAGTTTAGGGTTGTGTAGATGCTCATACTTACGAGAAAAGGGTTAAATAAGGTTGTAGATTTACTCTCTTTAGGAAAATGTAAACACTCTGTGTTTTAGGGGTGTAACTATTTGGCTCAAAATTCTCAAGCCGATAATAATTGACCATATGCTTGCACACATTCTCATTCTCCACCACTCAAAGACATTATACAATAAAAAATCATGAGGTCTTATTAAGGTTGTAATGGGGTTAGGGTTAAGGGTAGATAATTCTAGGACTATAGCTAATGGTCCAGAAGCTAGCAGAGTGGCAACTACAAGTACATATCTCAAAATGTGAGATTCATAAATTGCTATTCACTCCCCAAATAACAACCAAAGGTTTTTTCCAACAAATCTTTTCTACCAATTAAAAAAATAAAATTAGGTGATTAATTCCCCACATCACAACTTCAATAATTTCATTCTTATCTTCCCTTTTTGTTTCTGACAAAGAGAATAAAGCTTAATAGAAGCTCTACCCCCATGCTTATTTCTTAACATACCTACACCAAATAGGTTAAAGAGTTATCGCTCCCTAGTTTCGGACAATGGTAAGGTAATAACTCAGACTTAAGGCTACCAAGTAGGTTTATGATCAAATGAAAAAGTCTTAGGCCCAAAGGTATTTAAAGAAAGGGAAATGAATGTTGTTTGGTAGGCCATTTGGCTAATATAGCTATAGAAAGAGAGCATGTGCCTTAATCATATTAATGCGTGTATAAGTCATATGTGGTCTCGAAGAGAAATCATGCAATTTCTAATTCCACATATTAGGAGAGAAACCACATATTTAGAAAATAGTAAGACTGTATAAAATATGGATAGTTTATAAAGCTCAAGATCTCACTGGTTCCTTTGCTACTAACCCTATTTCCTATGTATTGGTCTAGATGGGTAAATCCACAAAGATGAACCACTAGAGTGATAAAATAATAAGTGGGTGAGAGTCTATCAATTGTAGAGTTCACTCATAAAACAATTTCAAAGCATTTTCACTATACTTGTTCGCAACCTATAGGCCTCAATAGTATATGATCAAGCAATGTAGAGAATTCCATCATATTGTCATCATAGGGCTATCATTTCCCAATTCTTTCTCTTTTTTTTTTCAAGATAAAAAAACATGTCAAGCATGTTAAAAAAAATGCACTAACAAAAAACTAAAAACTAAAGAAAGAAATAAATAAAGAAAGAAAAATCACACCAAAATAAAGAGGAAATAAAGAAACATAACTGAAGTGCCAAATGGCAAACATACCTTGAACTCCCCCATACTTAAAGAACACATTATCCTCAATGTTTATTCAGTGAATGAGTAGGGGAGGTGAGGAAGTGCACTCACCAGGATGGGGGTAATGGTGGGTAACCGTGCTCAAGATGCCATTGATACATTTGGTGTATTATGGTGTTCATTTAGTCGATGGGAGCGATGGCTTCTCGGAGACATATCAAAATGGTTACTGATATGTTGGAAATGGGCATCTCAAGAGGAGCTAAAGGAAGAAGGGCCCATATTTATGCTAAAGGATGGAGGCATTAAGAGAGGAAGTAGTGATATATTGAGCACCTTTACATGAAGTTTTAGATTCTCTTCTAGAGGCGGGGATAGGTTGACTTGGGTGAGGTGTGGTGGGAGAAGGTAATGAGTTGGTGCTTCTGTTACTAAGGAGAGTGGTGAAAGGTTTGTTGGGTAATGGATACCATACCTCTTGATTATAGAATAAGGAGAATTGATGCATATCTTGCACAATTAGTTTCATGTCATTGTAAGTTGCCAACCCTAAATATGTCGTTTGAAAGTCAACAAGGATGTTGTCTATATTATATCTAAGCTAGCTAGGGATGTATGTGATGATGCCTTTTATGACGATATTACTAGCAAGGTTAATACTAATATTACTTATGTGATCGGCTAGATAATACCCTCCATCAAGGGCATCGTCTAGGGCCATACATCGTAGAGCGAAAAGATATAGTTTTTTTTTTACATTCCCTTGGCTTTCCCCCTGCCAATAGCCTTTGGACGTATCTCAAGGCTGGGTTATATATTAATGAGGCCTTAGCATGGTGTTCGCTATAAGGCCTAGGAGCCATTCCCTCCTTAGCATAGAGATTTGATTATAGAGTTCTTGAGAATCCCATAATTGTTGTTCCTCGGTAAGTCTTCAACTAATAGCAAGAAAGTGAAGCAAAGAGGAGAATCTTGATAATGATATTTTTTTATACTCATTGAGGATTCTAAAAGAAATAGAGTCTCAAATCCATTCAAAATGAAACAAGCTAAGAACTCAAGGGTGAGTCCTTTGTTTTTGTGGTGTGCACGCATAAAGAAATAGGCTAAACCACCTCTAACTAGCAAATACTCAACATCCTCTTTTGTTCCTAATTTCTCAAGACATGCCCAATCGATATATTGAGTGGGGTGTAATAATTCAAGAAATGATCTCATTGTAGATTTCTTTATCATCGGGATTGATAAACATATTGCTATAGGGATTAGAAGGTTGGATATTTGGGGTTTTACCTTAGGCTCTAGCTTGGTGCGGTGGTGGTCTTGAGAATTCCCCTTCGTGTTTTGTTTGACTCATTTTTATGTGCTTCTTTGGTGCCATTTTTATGTTTTACTTATGAAAATAATTTATAAATATGATGAGAAATAATTTGTAAAGTGGAATTTTTCATAATATTGTTAATTTTTTTGAATTAAAATACATCTTGTAGATGATATTGTGAAGAAATTTCAATAGAAATAAAAATTTGTGCAACTACCATATGAATTGGAAAATAATTTCTGAATTGCAATTATAATATAAAGAGGAATGGAAAGAATTATGGTAAGAGAAAAAAAATTAAACTGGTGAGGGAATGCTCATGTGTCCTTGTACGTACCCTATGTAAATGGATGTGGTGTAGATAGGTGTAGACAGTGATGGTTTTAATTAGATCTGGAGGATGGGAGGCTAGGGTGAGTTGTGGTGGGTATGGTAGTGTAGTGCGGTGCATAGGTGTAGGTGTGCAATGGGTGCATGGGTGTAGTTGTGTGGTGATGCATAGGTGATGGAAGAATAGGGGGTGATGCAGGTGTGCAATGGGTGTGAGAGTGGTGCAAGTGTGCAATAGGTGCATGGGTGTAGTTGTGTAGGGGTGCATGGGTGATGGAAGAATAGGGGGTGGTGTTAGTGTGCAATGGATGCAAAGGTGGTGCAGGTGTGTAATGGGTGCAAGGGTGGTGTAGGTGTGCAATGGGTGCACAGGTGTAGTTGTGCAGCGATGCATGAGTGATGGAAGAATAGGGGGTGGTGTGGTGGCTGCGAAGATGCAGGTGGTTAGGGGTTGTGCAGTTGGTGGCATAGTAGTGTGCATTTAGGGGAAGGAATGGGTGCATGAGGTCTAGGTTATAAGAGAAGATGAAAACGGGTGGAAAAAAATTAGGGGTTACGGGTGTGTAGTGAGTGGTTCTATGGAGAAGAGTGAGGTGCACAACCGTGCAGGAGTTGCACAACTGGGCCATGTAGAGAGGAAGCTGGGGAGGCACGGGTGTGTAGGATTAGCATGGGTTGGCTGTGAGTGAAAATTGGTCTCGACTTGGGGTTGTACTGTTCTACATGGTCATGCAGCTTCCCTAGTCTTGACTTTGCTTCGAATTTTAGCATCAAGGTTTTGCACGACCATGAGATAGGTTGTGCCGAGGTCGTGCAACCCTCTTTTCTTCATAATTTTGATTCTTCATCCTGTATTATTTGTTGAATAGCTTATAACCATAATGAGGCCTATCAAATAATTGCAAAAAATGGTTAAAATAAAACCAAAATTTTAAAGAAGAGAAACAACGATAAAAAATAACATAAAATCATGGGTTGCCTCCTATGGAGCGCTTGTGTAGGGTCCTTAGCTGAATCATAATATCTTCAATTTGATGGCAAGTCAGGAAGGGTGAACATGACCAAATTCTCAGTTAGTGAACCTGCAATATATGGTTTCAATCTCTACCCATTCACCTTGAAGGTTTCTATGGATTCCCTCTATATTTTGATTGCTCTAAATGGATACACCTTGCGCACTTGGAACGACCCAACCATCTACAGTGCAACTTACTTGAAAGAGCTTTAGATGGGAGTTGAATAGGAGTACTAGGTCTCCTTCTCTGAACTCTTTACAGAGAATATGTTTATCATGCCATCTATTTGTTCTCTCTTTGTATAGATTGTCATTTTCATAAGCATCTAATTGTAACTCATCAAGTTCATTGAGTTGAAGTTTCCTCCACTCTCCTGCTTCCTTCAAACCCAAATGAATACTCCTAATAACCTAATGTGATAAGCCTAAAGAATGTCATCTAACTTTAAAGACCAATCTTTTCTTTCTCTAGACACTATATTTTCAAGAATTCCCTTTATCTCTATATTTGTAATCACTACTTGTCCACTCATTTGAGGGTGATATGGTGTAGCCATTTTCTGAGCCACACCATATTTCCTCAAAAGTGTGCTTTGAACATTGTTTGTAAAGTGAGATCCTGCATCACTAATCACAGCTTTTGAAATGCCAAGTTGAGGGAAAATAACCTTTTGAAATAGCTTGACTACCACCTTTACATCATTTGTCAGAGATGCCAACACCACTGCCCATTTCAAGATGTAATCTATTGCTACTAAATATACTTGTTGTTGCGTGAGGATGGAAAAGGTCCTATAAAATCAATCCCCCATACATTAAATAATTTAACTTTAAAGATGTTGTTTAATGGCATCTCATTCCTCCTTGATATGTTTTTGGTTCTTTGATAGTGATTACACCCAAGCACATAACTCCTTACATCCTTGAAGAGCATAGGCTAATAAAATCCCGCTTGAAGAATCTTTGTAGATGTCTTGGAGGTTCTTGGATAACCCCCCTACATTGATGAATGATAATGGGATATTAAAACTAGTACTTTGTCCTTAGGTATGCACCTTCTAAAGATCTCATCTGCACATCATTTGTAAAGGCAAGGATCATCCTGGTAGTAGTGCTTGACATCTGAAAGGAATTTCTTACGTTGTTAGTAAGATAAGTCTTCTAGTAGTGCCATGCAAATGGTATAATTCACAAAATCTATGAACCATGGAACTTGGAGGCTCTCAACAATGAATAGATTTTTATTAGAAATGAGTTATCCAATAGGATCTCATATCCTTCTTTCTCATTCATCTATTGCATAAGTGTAGAAAAGTGATCTACAACTACATTTTCAACACCATTCTTATCCTTTATCTCTAAATCGAACTCTTGCAATAGAAGGATCCATCTAATCAACCTTAGTTTTGCATCCTTCTTGGCTATGAGATGCCTTAGAGTTGTGTGGTCAGTGAACACAATAACCTTTGATCCAACAAAATAAGACCTAAATTTATCCAAGAAAAACACCATAGCTAGGAGCTCCTTCTCAGTTGTAGCATAATTCATTTGAACATCACGCAAAGTTCTACTAGCATAGTATATGGCATATTCCTTTCTGTCTTTTCTTTTCCCAAGTATAGCCCCAACAACATAATCACTAGCATCACACATTACCTTAAAAGGAAGGCTTCATTAGGGGGTCTCATTACTGGGATAGTTGTCAAAGCTTCCTTCAACATGCTAAAAGCATCTAAATAAGACTGATCAAATGCAAAAGGAACATCTTTGACTGGTAAATAGGTTAGGGGTTTAGCAATTTTGGAGAATTCTTTAATGAAACATCTATAGAATGCAGCGTGACCTAAAAAAATCATAACTCCTTTGACATTTGTTAGGGGTAGCATTTTAGCAATGATATCAATCATCGCCATATAAACATTGATTCCACGGTTAGAGATTAAGTGACCTAAAACAATCCCATCTTGTACCATAAAATGACATTTCACCCATTTAAATACAAGTTTCACTACTTTAAATCTCTTTGATACTTTAGCAAGATTATCTAGATAGTCATCAAAAGAAGTTCCATAGATAGAAAAGTCATCCATAAACACCTCCATGATATTTTTAATAAAATCAGATAATATGGTCATCATGCATTGTTAGAAAGTGGTTGGAGCATTATACAAGCCAAATGGCATCCTTTTATAAGCAAAGGTTCCATATGGACATGTAAATGTTATTTTCTCTTGATCACTAGGATGAAAAGGGATTTGAAAAAAAATCCTGCATACCCATCTAGATAACAAAAATGGGAAAGGCTTTATTTAACTTCCTATAATTAATGCACATATGCCATCTGATGATCGTTCTTGTTAGAATAAGTTTATTTTTCTCATTTCCTATAACATTCATACCTCCCTTCTTAGGTACCACTTGTAATGGGCTCATCCACTCACTATCTGAGATAGGGTAGATGATCCTCGCATTAAGTAACTTAAGTACCTCCTTTTTAATGACGTCTTTCATGTTTGGGTTTAATCTCTTTTGATGTTCACTGGAAGATTTATGCCCCTCTTCTAATAAGATTTGATGCATGAAAATGGAGGGATTAAAGCCTTTGATGTCATCAATGGAATAACTTATGGCACCCTTATACATCCTACGGACTTTAAGTTATTTTTCAACTTCCCCATGGCTCAAGTTAGCTTTCACAATAGCAGGATATTCACTATAGGAGTCGAAGAATTCATACCAAAGTGAGGAAGGGAGTGGTTTTATTTCTACCATTGGTGTAGCCTTTTCTTTATATACGAGCATGCAATTCCTTCTCAACTTTATCCACCAATTCAGATTCTTTTTTATAGATAAGTTTTTCCTCGAGCATGGTAGCATAAGCAGCTACTTCCTCATCACCATCATCAAGTACTCCATTCTTCATCAAGCACTTCTCTAGTGGATCACTTGAGATAAAGTTAGCAAAGTCCTCTTAAACCACCATGCCCACTATATCAATCCTGCAGCAAGTATCATTAATTAATGGAAATTTTACTAAAAAGGATTAATCAAAATTCAATTTCCCATCCCTAATATTGAGAGAGAGCTTTCCATTTTTCACATCAATTACCATTATTGCAGTAGTCAATAAAGGTCTTCCCAATATGATAGGGATTTGAGCATCCTCCTCTATCTCAAAAAAAAAAAAAAATCAACCGAAATATAAAACTTACTCACTTGGATAGGTATATCTTCTAATATATCTACTGGATATTTTACCGATCAATCCACTAATTTGAGGTAAATGGTGGTGGGTTTCATATCTCCCAAATTTAATTTCTTATAAATAGAAAGAGGCATTAAACTGACACTAGCCTTGAGATCACTAAGATCATGATTAATAGATATATCAATAATAGTAGAAGGAATAGAAAATGAGCCAGGATCTTTAATCTTAGGTGGAAGCTTATTTTCGATAATTTCACTACATTCCTATGTCAAGGCTACGGTCTCATATTCCTTTAACCATCTGTTATTAGAAAGAATCTCCTTCAGATATTTAGCGTAGGCAGGCATTTGAGATATGGCTTCCACAAATGGGATGTTAATATGCAATTTTATTAAAAATCTCAACAAACCTCCCAAATTATTTCTCTAACCTTACCTTAGCATATGTTTGAGGGAAAGGTAGTGGAGGTTTGTATGGTAGTGGAGGGACATATTTTTTAACCTGATGTTCTTTTCCTAAGCTAGTTTCTTTCTCGATATTCACAGGGTCTTCATTTCTCTCTTTCACATCCTCAACTCTTTCATCCACATCTTTAATTTCTTTCCTCAAAATAGGGCCTTCTAATTCCTTCCCACTTCTAAGTGCTATGCCATTGATGGATCCCTTGGGATTCATTTTTGATTGCCCTAGAAGCATTTTAGAAGGCCTAAAAGAAGATCCTGATTGTTGGGTTACTTGGATAATTTGGTTTTCCATCATCTTATTATGGGTGGCTAGGAATTCAACCTTATAAATCAAGTTCTTGATTGAGTTCCTCAAATCCTCGATTTGTTTATTCTAAGAGACTATAAAAATCTCCATCATTAACTCAATGTTGGACTTTAGAGGGTTAGGAAATGGTAGTCTAAGGTTTTGAAAACCCGGAGGCTTACGGCTTGATTGAGGAATGGGATTAGGTGGCAGATTCTTATAGGATAAATTTAGATGATTCTGCCATCTTAGGTTGTAGATAGGAGCAAATGGGTCTCTCTTTTGGTTGAAATTATTCACATAATTCACATGGTCTGCGAGGGTTGTGTCAAGGGTTAGAGGAGCAATAGTTGACATTCAAACGATGAGTGCCCTGTAATACCACATGTCTCACAAATAGTAGAAGAGGACGTCCATGCATTAATGCTTAATTTGTCAAAATTTTGAAATAATGCATCAACACAAGAAGAAAGATGATCCAAAGAATCAACATCGTACTTACTGCTCTTCTTGGTGGAAGATTGCTCACTTGACCATAGGTAATGGTTTTGAGCCATATCTTCGATCTGTTTCTTGGCTCTAAGCATGCTCTTGTTAATGAGAGTACCTCCCACTACTACATCAAGGGACAACCTTGTGTCGTAAAGGAGGCCATTGTAAAAGGTGTGAATTAGTAACCATTCTTCCAATCCATGGTATGGACACATTCATAACATATCCTTGTAGCATTCCCATGCATTGTAGAGAGACTCTCCATCCTTTTGACTAAAGCTTATAGCAAGATTCCTTAATTGAACCATCTTGGATGGGGGAAAGTACTTGTTTAGGAAAGCTCATGAAAGTTGATCCTAATTGGTGATGGACCTAGGAGGAAGTGTTTACAACCAAGTTCTTACCTTGTCCCTCAATGAGAATGGAAATAGCCATAGCTTGATTACATCATCTGACACTCTATTCATCTTTAAAGTGTCACAATACTTAAGTAAAATGGAAATGTGCAAATTTGAATCCTCTATTGGGCTAACACTAAAATGATTTTGCTACACCATGTTGAGTAATGTAGGCTTTAATTCAAAGTTGTTAGCAGCTACATTCGGCTTCCTTATACTTGATTGTGTCCCGTATGCATTCGGAGATACAAACTCCTTGAGAGAGCAGTGTTTCTCTTCCTCTCCATCGATTTCAGCCATGGTTTTCTGAACTAATGCTTACTTTTGTCTCATGTATCCACTTCTTTAGTCCACTTAATGTCCTCTTGATCTCATGGTCAAACTTAGCTAGAATCCCAAGTCAAAGGAATCATTGCATAAAAGGTAACTTAAGACGCAAACAAATGAGCTATCAAACAAAAGGATGAAAGATAAAAAGCAAAAAAAAAAAAATTAAAGAATCTAGTCTAGATAATAATAAAGAACTCAATATCAATTAGCCAAATTCCTCGGTAACGATGCCAAAAACTTGATGGTGCCAATCCGCAATTGCATAGATTCGTTGTAGCACTTCAAGGTCGTATCCCATAAGGACTTTGCTATTAAACACTAAACTTCATCATTTTAGCTATCTAGATCATTATGGAGTGAAAATATATGGGTAGATAATGAAAATAAATATAACAACTAACTAAATACTGATTTTAAAATGATAAATATAAAGCCTAGGATTGAACTTTGATATTCAAATTGGTACTCGATGACGAAATAATACTATATTATAGTTTAGTTCAATGGTTGTGAATAATCGATTTAAATATATTCATTATCCTCCTTCAAAGGTATAATAACGTATATAGTCTAATTTCCCAACTGCTTTTGTGCCTAACTAATTAAATTATACCCATTAAGTGTCACCGATTTTATAGACCTTGGGAACCAAACATCTACTTTCGTGATTGTTTGAATTCCCATCCATATGTTAATTTTTTATAATAGTTTCAACCTTTTACTTGTAAAAAATATCTAAAGAGGTTGGATTCTATCTAACCCATCTTAAAATGATCAATCCTAACTTATGAAACAGCACATACGAACTAAGCATATAACATATACTTTAATTCATCATATTAATACCAAAATGGACCTAATTAAATCATAGAAAAAGGAATTAATCACTCATGATTGCATGAAAATATAATAAATGTAAATTTCATAACAAATATAATGACAACATAGAAATTTACAAAGAAGAGAATGTATTGAATTAACCATAAATTGAAGAAGAATAAAGTTAATTGTTGAGTCGATCTTACATGAAACTTACACTAAAAATTAGAAATTAAAAATAAGGAATTCAAGACATGTTACATGAGGTTTTTCCTGAAAAAAGAGAGGAAGAAAGCTCTTTAAAATCTACTCCCAAAACATCCCCAAAAGAAGTCCTCGAAACCCCCCTTAAAAACTACCCATAAAATAGGTTATATCGTGTGTTGAAGATGTGGCTATATGCTACTGCATGGCTGTGCAAGGTCTGCACAAGCTGGCCATACATCATTCTTAGCCTCTACTTGCTGCGCTCAACTCCTACATTGCTATGTAAGATCTGCATAGGCTGGTCATGCTACATGTCGTGTCTTCGAAGTGGGTAGCATCAGTGTTACACGGTTGTGGAGTTGGATATGCAACACCATTTTCTTTTCTCTTTTGAACTTTTTCTTCCAGCTCTTTGACTTCCTAGGCTCCCTTATTAATATGAAAGATTGATTTATCTTCCTTCAATGCCTCTCATACTTGGTTTTTTGCTTCAAATATATGCACTACTTCCTTAGATTTGTGCTCTCTTGTGTAAATCATTGAAAAACAAATATCAAGAGAATAGTAAGGCAAATTATAGACTCGAAACATAATAAAATACATATTACAAACCAAATAAAGTCTTAAAATGAAGGTAAAGAAAGGAAAAAATATAGAAAATATTTAATTTATCACACATCAAGTGCACCTACCATAAATTAGGATACCACACCCACCATACGTGGTTGAAGTATACGAAGGAGTCTTGTATTAGGATACCTTACCCACCACACCTTGAATGTCTTAGCCACAAGGGCTAAAAAGTTGGGATACCGTGCCAATCTAAGCAATAGACAATATGAAGTGCTATGGGGCTTGTACTAGGATATCTCACCCACCCATACTGGACACCAATGCCATGCCAGCCAGCTATAGTATAATCCTATACCACAACGATATCCGCATACCACCTACTGACCACAACCAGGTAGAGAAGGAAATAGTTACTGAGTAAAAAATATAACTAAGGGTGACCCGCCCACTAACTCCCAGCAGCTATCTTGAGATCCAGAGAAAAAGGCATGACTAAAATATTAAACCATTAATTTATGTATAAGTGATATTGCAAATCACAACAAGGTCCACACATAATTGATCATACCAAGCACAATTAAAATACATCATTTAACCAAATTTGGTGTTTCTTGGTGATAACACCAAATATATCACATGGCATTAAAGCCACCATTTGGGTGTTTAAAGATGACATCAAGCTCATCCACAAGGCATAAAAGCTACCAATTGGGTGTTTAGAGATGATACCAAACATAAAAAAAAATCAAGTCTCAAATACCGTTATGGTGGTTCATATTAAATCAGCTCAATCGTAATTGAAATCATGATTAAAACCTTATAAATACATGGAAGTATCAACATAAAAGGCCTAAGAGAAACACAAAAAATTATAACAAACTAAGAGGTTTCTAGTCAAACTAGTTAATTAGTCCTTTAGACCAGTCAAATGGTCCCGTTGTGCTAGAATTAGATCAATACAGCACTAGAGAACCACTCAACTAGTTAGTCTTACTGAATGACTATTCATATAAACTAATCAATTGGTTTGGCCCAACCGATTGATGGGTGTAAGTAGAGATCAACCCATTTTTAGCCTATAGAGAAACTAATTGATGGGTTTGACCAATGAATTGACTTGTTATAAAAATCATTTGACTAGTTTAGGTCCAACCAATTGATGAGCCTAAGCTGAGACCAAACTATTTTGGTTTGTAGGGACACTAGTTGATGGGTTTGACTAACCGATTGACTGTTCATTGACTGATCTCATGACTGTCTGATCTAAAACTCCAAACCATTGAACTGCTTGTAAAACCAGTCGATGGGTTTGAGGAACCATTCCACTTATTTTGGTAAAACACTACCCAAACTTGAGTAACAAACACCAGAATTTACCACATTTTACCATATTAATCCTTGCATGCTTCTATGTCAAAACATACATAAAAATACATGTTGCACATATAGAATCACATGGATACGTGGTAATATACATACTTACACGAACCATGCACAATCCATTTTTATGCTTAAAAATTATAGAATTTTAACAATACTAACTTGAAAAGAATTATACCACATGACCATAAAATGGAACACAATTATATCATACTCATATAAGCACTAACACATGGAACCCCAACATACCACTGAATCTAATTATGTTAACGATAAGAATGTCTTTCCTTGAAGCAATTCTTTTAGTATAAA
The DNA here is from genome assembly GCA_030549775.1 of Tamarix chinensis. Classification (NCBI taxonomy): domain Eukaryota; kingdom Viridiplantae; phylum Streptophyta; class Magnoliopsida; order Caryophyllales; family Tamaricaceae; genus Tamarix; species Tamarix chinensis. Next base: position 45,613,843 of record CM060173.1, on the reverse strand, counting down.
ACTCCTCTTAGATGGATTATTTAGCAAAACTTTGATTTCTAAGAGAATCAAAGTAAAACCCATTAAAATTCTCTTGCAAAACTTCATTAAAAACCAAGAAATATTACAAAAAGAAGAAGAGGAAGAAGAAGACCACCTTTGACTCAAAAATAAGGTGTCAAAAGGGGAGCTGGAATCTCTAGCTTTTCACAACCATAATTCTTCCTTGATTAAAGTAAGATTGAACTACAACCAAGATTATATGAAGAGATAGGAACATAATGCTTGCACAATCAAAAGAGCAGATCAGAGAGAAAAAGAGGAAAAAATGAAAGGGTGCTCAACACTTAGTAAAAATTTCTACATGGAGAAGGGAGAAAAGAGTAAGAAAACAAGTGAGGAATGAGAATGGATTATAAATGAGGAGTATAGAGGCATCGCTGGTTGACATTCCAAGGAAAATGGGGGATGAGATTGGTGATGTTGAGTGTGGGCAAGCCAAGAAGTGAGGGATGATTTAATGGAGTAGTGGGGATTGAATGCAGTCATAAATGGGAATGGTAGAGGGGTGCACAAAGTTAATCTCATAGCTCCATCTTCTAGAAGAGAAAGGGAGAGGTGAGGGAGAAGAAAGGTGAAGCTTTCCTCTAAAAGTGGCTTTTTGGGAAAATTTTACTAATTAAGGTTATATAATAATCTAAATAATGTGAAAATAATTCCAAAGTACTAAAACATGATTATTAGCATAATTGAGATAAAATCATAAGTTTTCATAATCATTAGAGAGAAATTCAAATAAAAATTGAACTGGATATAAAATCATAGATAAACTAGTCGATCGGTTTGGGCAAACAAGTTAATTAGTTGATTGAGAACAAGAATGTTAATTTTCTCAGTGCACTAGTTGATTGGTTACGTAAACCAGTAGATAGAAACACTTAAAAATCACATTTTTATTATAATTTCAAGTCCATTTCAAAACCAAAAATCATTTATTTTATATTAACATAATTCTATATACAATTTAAAGGATTTTGAGATGGGGTGTTACAAATAAAAACAAACAGATGGTTCTCACCCTCTATTGTACTTCCACTGCCATCACATTCAACAACATTTATCACTCTCCATTGGTATAGCTTTCTTTTAATGGCTATAACATCATGTTATAGTAACCATGCAACAAACCTATACTATGGATATCTTAAGTGCTTTTATTCTTTTAAATTTGTGATATGCAAAATTAATGATGAACTTTTACTCCTCTTTTGCATTATTGATAAGAATCTTGTATTTATTTTATAGCCTTTAGTATGTGCTTCTACATGCAAGAGCTAATGTGCTTCAACATGAAATTTTCTTGGAGTTGCAAGCAATCCCTTCCTCTTATATATATGTATTTCATGAATATACTTTACCTACAAGCTTTCTTTATTTTTGATGAGCTTCCACACATATTTAATGGCACATGCCAAGCTCCATTAATTAAGCTTCCTAAGTACTACACCTCATTCCCTATTAGGTTAGCATACTTCATTTTAAGGAACTAGAAGTCTCTTATTTTATGTGGTTAGGTTGTGTAGAGAATTTGTGTACATAGTATTTCTAATTATTGGATCATTTTTTGTAAAACAAAAACTTGTAGCTTGTAAATTTCTATGCCAAATATTACTTATTAAAATAATTGCAATTTACCTCAAAAAACAAGGTACTTTACACTTTAGGACTTGGCCTTTTATTGATATTGTCTACTAGAACTTGATAATGTCTAGATGATAGTGATGAACATCTCAAGGGCTCACAAAGGTACATTAAAAGAAAGTTAATCAATTTCACTAAAGTTGAGTGTATCTTGTATCCTTTTATTTTGGCTACATATTAGATGTTCCCAAATTAAACATTATTCTTATTTATTTTATCTAGCAATCTAGAAATCTCATGAAAATCCTTGAGCTTCTTCATTATGAACATTGAATATAAGAGATGCATTTACATGTTTGCAAAACTAAGGTTTATCAACTAGAAATTTTTGTAATTATAATGACCTTTGAACTCATATTCTCCCCAAAGTTTCCTAAACATCATTTATAGGTACTCCATTACTTAGGTAAAAAGGAAAAATGGCTTGATGTCACATTCTTTGATCCTTTTCTCCATTTAGATGGAGTGCACAAATTTCCATAATATACCTCAAGTTATGCAGTAGATGGTAGAGGATAAAAAAGATTCGTATAACTACATATACCAACATGGTATACCATCTTATTGGGAAGTTAATACTTGGAGAATTCTATAGTAAAGCGTGTTTAACTTGGAGTGGTATAAGGATGAGTGATATCCTAGAAAGTTTTGTTGTGAAGTGTGCAAGTACAGATAAAACATGCTAAAGAATGCTAGTGTTGCTTTGTTAAGATAGTCACCAATCTCATAAGTGATCTAAGTAACCACCAATGGTTCATGTGGGGTTGGGGTGGTACAAATAGTATTAGAGACATATTATGATAGTGAGATGAACTTAGATGAGTCAATTAACTACCTAGTGGGATGATTATGAGAATTGACTGTATTGAGACAATCAGTGATTGGGGTGCAATGAAGATGTTACAATTTTTAGTGGGGTATTATTGACCTCTTAGGTTAATAAATATTTTCATCCTCATTTTGATGATAACAATTGTGATTAAGGGTTTAATTTGTTTGTGTAAGTGTATATAAACTACAATGATAATAAGATATCACACTACACTTATTCAAACCACTGTTTAGGTGTAAGGATTAGTATAGCAATTAAGTTTATAAATGAACTTAATCAAATCTCTATCTTAAGTGCAATATTTAAAAGATCAATTGTTTTTTAAAGCACAAAAGAATATTGGATCTTAAGGTTTATATTTTAAGTTTTAGGTTTTCTTCAAAGGTTGTTTGAGCATAAAACTTTTGATTTTAATCTTTTGGGATATTTTAAAATTTAAATTTTTTATTTTATATAAATTCTTTATTTAATATAAATCCTAACACTTTTTTAAAGTGTTTTACAAGTGTTTGGCTCTAGCTAGAACTAGTTGGCTAGTTTAAAAATCAATATGCTAGTTTGTGTTTTCAAAACTAGAACTTTTAAATTTCAAAAACCCCAAGAACCAATCGATTGGTTCCATTAGAATAATATTCTAAGAAAGATTGGTTATTCTATGTTTAATCACTTTACTCAGTTTCATCAAACTGATCAAAAGGTTCATAGAATAGATCAACTCATTTAACTAACCTAGTTATAGATTAGACTTTTGTATAAACTAATTTTTCCTCTAGTACAGTTATAGCGGGCATACAATTTAAACCATCATGTTGTCAATTGTAGTATTGGTAAATAAGAGTATCATTATAAGTTAGAGATTGAGAGAACTTGCCTAAATTTAGCTACCTCACAAATAATAAATTAAAAGATTCTAAATCACACAAAAATAAATAATAAGACAAACACAATTGTGGGGGGTTTTAAAAATATAAAATAATAAAAATCTTATAAAATTAAAAAATAAATATGGGTGAATACCAATATATTGAATGTGCTAAGGACGTAAAAATCTACTGGTAAACTAGATCAAAATATAATTATAATAATAATAATAATCTATAAGTCATCTTTTAATCACAAGAAAGAAATTAACTAAATTTCAAGCCAAAAACAAGTCTATACACCTTATATTACTTCACTAAAATAATTAATATGACAAAATGTCAATATTAAATTCAATTAAATGCTAGTATTCTAGTCACAAAAAGTAGCTATAATATTTAACTAGATTTAAAACATTAAGCACAATTAAAAAGATGTCAATCTAAGTACCCAAACTAGTATCTCAAGTGTACCTAGTTGTATTCCTCTCATTTAACCCACATATATATAAATGTTCCACTAATTCAGTTAGAATCACAAAACTATTAGGTGAATTGTTATCTAACATAGATGTAGTATATATATATATATATATATATATATATATATATATATATATATATATATATATAACTAGATCGAGGCATGTACTATATAAATCATACTTAACAGAAGCACACATATCAATTATAACAATTAAGTTAGAGTGAAAGGGTAATCTCATGAAAAAAAGAAAATTAATATTACATCTCAAACCATAATCTAGGGCTTCAATTTATTCCCCAATAGAAATTATTTATATATTCATAATAAATAAATGACACAAAAATATATATTAAAAATATAAATATTAAAAATAGA